>OZ024731.1:11987293-13187293 GCA_964016875.1 Fallopia convolvulus | reverse complement strand
AAAGACTTATGAGAGGAGAAGGAACTCTGACAAAGCTTAAGACAAACCTGGAAAGGGAATAACACTTAAGCTTGAAAAGTGCTTAAGTGTGTACAGGAACAGTGTGAAGAATCTGAAGATGAGGAAGAGGATGACATAGTGCTCATCACAAAGGCATTGCGAAATCTCTACAAAAAGGGAAAGTTCCAAAAGAACTATGGAGGGAACAGTCACTCGAGAGATTACAACAGGTCCGGGAAAAAGGATTCCAAGGATATTACCTGTTTCAAATGCTTCAAGAAGGGTCACTATGCTAAAGCATGTCCTCTAGCAAATGACGAGAACAAGTCTGAGAACAAAGCATACATAACAACATGGGATGATTCAGAAGATGAAGATCCTGAGGCATGGACTACACCGAATATGTGTGCTATGGCTATCAAAGGAGATCCGAAGGAACCACAAGAGGATGTGAGTATTCTAACTCTAACTAGTTGCTTTGATAAATACTCTAAATCTGATCTTATTCGCATACTTTCTAAACTTGTTAAAGACAGTATGAAACTTCAAAAAGAAATGGGTGAAATTGAAGAGCATTGTCTTTAACTGGAAAATGATGTTGTTGAAAAGGAACTTGAATTAAAGAACACTGAATGTATTGAATGTTCTATGTGTGATAACCTGAGAAAGGAACTTGACTCTATAATGACTGCTAAAAATGAGCTTATCTCCGTGCTTGCCACTGTTACCTCAGAAAAGGAAACCCTTAGTAAGAAGCTACAAATAAATGAGGAAAGAAAGTTGCCGAGATTCCTAAAGTCATGTTTGTTCCTTCTAGACATGGTATAAGATACTCTGAAATAAACTCTAGAAATGATCAAAAGACCCTTAATATGAGAGAGCTAAGTGAAAGTAGATCCCTAGAATTACAAACTGAGAAAATGAAAAATTCCCATCTAGAAGAGAAAATTAGAGTTCTAGAGGGTGGAACCAAAGAGGAAAGGGACTACTACACTGGGAACAACTCTCATAAGATATATGTCAAAATAGCTAAGGGAAACGGCTCCAGAGTACCAAACAAGGAAACTGTCAAGAAGAACAGAATTCAGAGGCCTCATCCTAAGTTTTATCTAGGAGAATATTACAAAACGTGTTGGACATGTGGAGGTCATGGTCATTACAAGGAACAATGTTCAAACAGAAAAGTCAGTTCCTCAGGAAATCACACAAACTAGAACAACAACAGAATGTCCTACTCTAAAGTCTACATGAACTATCACTCTGTTGATGTTAATATTGCAGACTATGTTGTCTATTATCAATGTAAGGAACCAGGCAAGGAACACCTTGCCTGGGTAACCAAACGTTGATTCTTTTGCAGGTGAAAGCGAGGGAGAACTGTATGTGGTTCATAGACAGTGCATGCTCCAACCACATGACAGGGAACAAAAGCAATCTAACCTCTCTTAACACCCAGGTTGAAGGAGGAAACATTTCCTTCGGCAATAGGAACAGAGGAGCAATTCAAGGATCAGGAGAAGTCAAGCTCAACAAATCAATCAAAATCAATAATGTCAATCTTGTGACAGATCTTGGGTATAATCTACTATGTGTGGCACACCTTTGTGATCAAGGAAACAACATAGTTTCCTTTGATTCAAATGAATGTCTGGTTGTGAACAAAGAGACCAACTCAGTCATCCTCAGAGGGAAACGATCAAACAATGTGTTGACGAGCAAAATTTTATGGATTTAAATGTTTCATGATTTTGTATGATATGGTGATAATTAATCAAAATAATAAATTTGGTTAATTTATCATGAATTTAACAAAAAAACCAAATTTATTATTTTGATTAATTATCACCATATCATACAAAATCATGAAATATTTAAATTCATAAAATTTTGCTCGTCAACACAATGTTTACATTGTTGATCAAGATTTTCAACCTCCAAGAAAGTTGTGTCTCACAGTTCCCTCAAATGATACTGATCTTTGGCATAGACGTCTTGGTCATGCTGGTTTGAACCTTATTCAAAAATTATTTTTACAAGATCTTGTAGTTGGTTTACCAAGGATAAATGCAGACACAGGAAAACTGTGTGATGCTTGTGCAAGGGGGAAACAAACTCGAAGTTCCTTCAAACCAAAAAAGGTTGTCAGTACTTCCAAACCTCTTGAAATGCTACACATGGACCTGTGCGGCCCAATGCAAATCTGTAGCTATGGTGGAAACAAGTACATGTTTGTTATAATGGATGGTTTTTCTCGCTTCACTTGGGTTATTTTCTTGTCTTCCAAAGGAACAACGTTCAAGGAGTTCGAGATCTTCATCAAACGAACAAAGGTCAACCTAGGAACAAAGCTTAAATCCATATGCTCAGACCATGGAACAAAGTTTGAAAACTCAACTTTTCTAAACTTTTGCAATGAAAATGGAGTCTCTCACAACTTCTCATCCCCAAGAACTCCACAACAGAATGGAATAGTAGAAAGGAAGAATCGTACCTTGGAAAATATGGCTAGAGCAGTGATGCTTGAAAGTGGAGTTCCATCAAACTTCTGGGCTGAAGCAATCTCAACTTTTGTTTATATCCTTAATAGGGCTATGATTAGACCCATTTTATTAAAAACTTCCTATAATAATCAAAGGAAGAAAGCCGAACATTTCCCATCTTAAAGTCTTTGGTTGCAGGTGTTATATTCATAATAATGGAAAAGACGCTCTAGGAAAGTTTGATCCAAGGAGCGATGAAGGCATCTTCACTGGTTACTCACTTCAAAGCAAGGCATATCGAGTCTACAACATAAGAACCAAGAAATTTGAAGAGAGTGTCCATGTTATCTTTGATGAAGAACCTATCCATCATGGAACTACCTCTTCCAATCCATTCCCAACAACAACAGTGAAACCTTTTACTATACCAACAAGGGAACCAACAGAAGAAGATGATGATTTGGAACCTCGAAAGGATGACACTGAATATCTCACTGGTAATGAGTCTCAACCACAGGAACTAACCAATGAGGATGATCATGGAGATGATGATACCACTGAGCACTTTGATGATCCTTCTACAAACTTCCCTGAAGAAGAGAACAATCCATCCGAACCAATAGAAGCTTCAGAATCTGGGAACAATCCCACTACTAAGATTCAACAAACTCTACCTGAAGCCAGTTCTAGTGCTTAGGGGGAACTTCACAAAGCACATCAACCTCAACCCAGGAACTATCATCAGAGAAAGGATCACCCTCTTGAGAACATCCTTACACCTCTAGAACAGGGAGTACAAACTCATTCCTCTCTCCATAACTTTTGTGCTTTTAACGCTTTTGTCTCTCTTGTTGAACCCAAAAATATACAGGAGGCACTCAAAGATCCTGATTGAATTCAAGCTATGCAGGAAGAGCTTCATCAATTTGAAAGACACCAAGTGTGGAAACTAGTTCCCAGGCCCACAAACAAGAATGTTATTGGAACTAGATGGGTCTTTCGGAACAAACTCGATGAATCAGGAAATGTGTCCCGAAATAAAGCTAGACTTGTGGCTCAAGGCTACAACCAAGAGGAGGGGATAGACTATGAGGAAACTTTTGCACCAGTTGCCAGAATTAAAGCAATACGCTTACTCATTGCCTTTGCTACATACAAAGGATCCAAACTGTTCCAGATGGATGTCAAGACAGCTTTTCTCAATGGATATCTTCAAGAGGAAGTATATGTCAAGCAACCACCTGGATTTGAAGCCAAAAGCAAGCCAGATCATGTGTACTTTCTTGAAAGAGCTCTCTATGGACTCAAACAAGCACCTCGAGCATGGTATGATAGATTTGCCTCATTTCTATTATCCAAAGGCTATCAACGAGGGTCCATCGACAAGACTCTTTTCCTGAAGAAAGAATAAGGTGACATTTTAATTGTGCAAGTCTATGTTGATGATATTGTTTTTGGTTCCACTAACCCATTGCTCACAACAAAATTTGAGAAACAAATGAGTATTGAGTTCGAGATGAGTATGGTAGGAGAACTCAATTTCTTTCTAGGTCTTCAAAGTTATCAAACAAAGGATGGTACCAAGATTCATCAACAGAAATATATCAAGGAAATGTTATCAAAGTATGGGATGAATACAACAAATCCCATTAACTCTCCGATCTCTCCTAGCACACGCCTTGATGCAGATGAGAATGGAACTAATGTCAATCAAAACCTCTTTCGAGGAATGATTGGTTCCCTTCTCCATCTCACTACTAGCAGACCGGACATCATGTTTGCAGTCTGTCTTTGTGTACGGTTCCAAGCAAATCCAAAGGAATCTCACTTGAAGGAAGTCAAACAGATCTTTCGCTACCTTAAAGGAAGAGACAACCTGTGTTTTTGGTATCCAAAGAACAATTCCTTTGAACTAGTTTCCTTCATTGATGCTGACTTTGCAGGGCATCTAGTAGATCAAAAAAGCACCTCTGGCATGGCACAGTTCCTTGGCGATTGTCTTGTATCTTGGGGATCTAAGAAACAATCCTCAATGGTACTTTCTACTATTGAAGCTAAATGCATAGCCACTACTGCATGTTGTTCCTAAGTTCTATGGCTCAAATATCAACTTCAAGATTACGGTATGTCTCTTGGAACTGTTCCTCTTAAATGTGAGAGTACTAGTGCAATAAACATCTCTAAAAACCCTGTGCATCACTCTAGAACAAAGCACATTGAGGTTAAGCACCATTTCCTACGTGATCACGTAGAGAAAGGTTCCATTGAGATGGTGCATTGCAGGACATATGAACAAGTTGCTGATATTTTCACCAAAGCTTTGGATAGACAACCCTTTGAGCATCTCCGAATGCTCTTAGGGATGATTCTCTTACATAAACAAGTCCCGATCCATCTTTTCCCTCGATGATTGACTAGTTAAAAATTGGTATGACTAGGGAACTGCATGGTTTAGCGACTTTCATTTTAATAACTGCTCTTTGCATGAAACATGTTTATTACTTTGCATGGGAACTACTTCTTAAAAGCACTACATTTCTTTTAGCCCAAAATGATCAACCTGATCGTATCTATCCCTCTTTATAAGCCGAAAGGATGGTTGATCATAAGACTTGTCCCACAAAGCCGATCCAGGTAAACGTTTCCTATGAGCCTCAAATGATTGATAACCCTTAATACGAGATTCAATTACCTGGATGACAAAACTATTTCCTTACCCATATTTTGTTTGGATACTTCTCTTTGTCTTTTTACAAAAAACCTTTATGTATCCAAATATGGCCTTCCGTTACTTGTTCATGGAAATGAGGTTGGAAAGGAAAGGAACTACTTCAGATTACTAGGGAACTACAAGGATTGATACACTCAAGCATCTCAATGTTGTATTATTAGAAAGAGAAGATACGTTGGAAACTGGGTTTTTGAAGCGACAAGTTGAGAAAAGGGAAATTTGCATCTACACCATTCGCTTCACTACTATAACTCGATTTTCGACACGTGGAGACTGTTGAATTGGAAAGGATCCCGCGATGCGAGAGAACAAATCTTTCTAGTTACCTTTAAAGTAATTGGATACGACTTTCAAGGAAACTTTGGTACGCCTATTCTCTCACCTCTTCCACTTCTTTCCTTCCTTTACTTAACCCTCTTCCCTCTTTCTCTTCCATCATCATCGTCTTCATCTCTCTTATTCTGCAAACCCTAAACCCTACATTTCAACCTTCAAACTTCCAATCCTTCTCACAAATGGCCAACCAAAAGCATCCCATCATCAAGTACTATGTCCTTCACAAAAATCCTCTCATCGAGCATCTCATTCACCATGATCCCATTTATCTTCAAACCATGTTCCTCAAAGATCTCGATGTCGAAACTCATGAACTTGAATACATCTTCGACATCAAAGAACGTCTCTTCTCTATCTTGAGAAAGAAAGACGACCAACCCCCTCTCACTCCTCAAAACTCACCTCTTACTACTCCTAGATCCGAAATACCAGTGGTTACCATAAGGCTAGATGGCTCCTCCACTCTCACCATCAACATCGATGGTGTTCAAACCACAATCCAAGAAACCATCCCTCTCTTGCTCAAAGATTCAAGCCATTCTTCCCCAAAATCCGATACTCAAATCTATGACAGTCTCAGTCCCAAGAGGTTTGCACTAGAATCCTCTTCTGCTCAAAACCTAAACCCTAGTTCCCAATCCAAAAATCCCAAAGAACCCTCTTCTTCTACGAAGCTCCTTCTATCCCAATTCCACCCTACAAAGATCTCACCATCTCCAATATCGACCAAACCCTCTCCCAGTTTGAGAGAGAAGAGTTCCCTTCTTCACATGGAACAACAACTATCAACCCTTCAACTTCTTCAAACCCCTCAAAGCAAACCTCTGCCCAAGCTCCTCTACCCAAAGTTCCAACTGGTCAAAGAACGAAAAGAGGAAGCAGAGAATAATTAGTGAAGAAGAAGAAGAAGAGGAACTTGAGCCTCTCCAATCTGAACAACTCCATGCCCTCAACCCAACAAACGACAAGGAAATCGTCAGTGTTGAGGAAGATAATGATGAGATAGAGGAGTACAAGGAACTTGCCCTTCAAATCGGTTACAAGGAACCAACATTTGGGCGTCCCTCAACCAGAGGCTCTAAGAAATAGAAAGTTGAGGAGAAGAAAGAAAAGAAGAAGAAGGGAACTGCTACAACTGGGGAAAGAAAGCTGGTTGTTCCCCTGATAGTCACAACTGAGTTCCTGCAAGAGAATGACTTCAAAGAGCTTCAAGAACTCATTCCGTTCCAAGGATGAGATAAGCTCTGCTCTGAACCAGCTAAGGTAGATCCTGCTTAGATTAAATTCTTCTATTCAAAGTTCACCCTAACAAAGGGAACTGAGCTCGATCTAGTGGTTAGATGGTCATCTGGAGATGATGAATTCACCTTCACCTTTGCTGCCATCAAGAAGATTCTTCAAGTTCCCAGTGAAGGCTTCCACACACTTCCTCAACGACCATGGAAAGACACTGATGGAAGGGAAGTAATCTTGAAAAGACTCCTAGGCCACGTGCCTACTCAAGGAAAGGAGGTCTTGACTCATGGATTGAGTCAGCTGGGCAAGATGGAACACCAATATTTCACTAGGGTAGTGATCCCAAGACAAGAGAAGCAAACAACGCTTAACTCAAATGATGCTATTCTCCTGGACTTGTTTCTGCGTAAGGAAAGGATCAACCTGCCCAGGATCATGATTATGCACATGTACAAGTGTGTTGCCAAAGAATCTCATGCCCTTCCCTATGCTGCAGTGGTGAAGGAGATAATGCTGAAGAATGACGTTTATTTTCCAAATGAGGAAGAAGAACTTGGACAAGAGATGGACATGTCCAACATCCAATGGATGAAACACTCCCAATAACAGACTGATGAAGTTCCTCAACCAATGTTTATCGATCAGGGAGATTGCAAGAATGTTCTCCAAGCTCTCAACCGTCTGTGTGGGGTCAATGAGCGAATCCTTGATGTTCTTCTAGACATCCAACAGAAGTTGTCTTCCTCATCCTCCTCCAATCCATGAACAAGCCCTCTACAAAAAATTTCCTAGCTCATTTAACTCCTCCTTCAATGTTTTTTTTAAGTATGTTCCTGTGTTTGTTAAAACAGTTTCCATGAATGCATTTTGCTTTTATTCTCTAGTAATGATTGTGCTTTGCTTGCTTTTCCTTGCTTGTTTGTGCCTTATTATTTTCGATTATGTCAAAAGGGGGAAAAGTGGAAAAATGCAGAGATGCGTTGTGTCTTAGAGAATACAGAAATAAATTAACCATAAGCTGGGGGGAACTATCATGCTTAAAAATCTTGGAAAATTGAACTGCTTGTCCATTTAAGAGGGAACTAAGTACCTACAAAGCACCAACTATATTACATTGGTGTTTAATCTCTCTTATCTTTCATGTCTCCCTGACTTGCATTTTATAAAGGTTTGTCATCATCAAAAAGGGGAAAATTGTTGGAACAATGTTAGGGAACTAACACTGGAACAATGGTTTCTCTATTCGAGTAATCGAAGTTTTGATAATGACAAACATATGGAACTAATTCCCTATACAAGTGATCACGGGAAAGATACAGGTTTACAGGAAAAGAAAGGGAAACATTCCCCATTAAGCCATTTGAGTACGTGGCAAATGAATTGAAGGATAATAAGGACATTTCACTATTGTCTTGGGCGACAAGCCAAGTTCCGAGAAGAAAAAGATGCAAAAGGGTAAGCTAGTCTTTTTGAATAGTGTCGTACTCCCCAAGACAAAAGGGTAAAGGCATCAAGTAAAAGTGGAAACCTCTATACATAGAAAGCGACACAGCTAGGTTAAAGTAGCTCTCGAAGACGGCAAATACCAGACACACAATGTAACATCCCTGACCAAAGTGCATACGTCATTTTGCATTCACAACATATTAGTAGCATATGGATAGCATAGTGGCATTATATATAGTGAGTTTTTAAAGTAATATTTATTTTCGAATTAAGTTTATTATATTTAAAAAGTTTTTAAGAAAAAGTTAATTATTAATTATTTCAGGGTAAAGTTTATAGTGAAGAAGATTTGAGGGTGAAAATTGCGATTTTTATAAAATTTAGCCGACGTTGTACGCCGACTTACGACATGTATATCATGTTGTCTTGTGAACTAATTTAAGTATCCTACGTAGAAAAAAAAAGAAGAGAAAGAAGAGGAGAAAAGAAGGAGAGGAGAGAAAGAAAGTTCGTTGATTTGGTGATTTTGTTATTTTTATTGGATCTGGTACAAGATCTCTTCAATCGGGTTTTAATCTCGAAGTACAAGCGTGGTTTGGTAAGTTTTTAATTAGTTAATGGTTTATCTGGATTTTCCTAATTTTTTCAGATCTAGATCTACAGTTGCTTTTGTTTGAGAAATCAGTTGATCTATAGTTTTCAAAGAGTGTTTTCGATATCGAATTTATATTCGGTAAAAGATTTTAGAGTATTTTTAGGGTTTCGCTTTGTAATGATATTAGGGAGCCCTTTGATCAAGTTTTTCAGAAAGGTTTGAACTAGAAAAACGTTCTTCTATATATATAGTTTATTGATGTCAAGTTTTAAAGGATTTGAAATTACTCACAAGAAGTTATAATGCATTCTGGCATTTCATTGCATTTGGGATTAAAGTTTGTAAGAGTAAATAGATTATTTTTGCATTTGGATTATATATAGGAGCACAAGTCATAGATCGTGGTCCAAGAGAAAGGGAAGATATATAGTATCTGTCTTGAACAGGTGAGTATAGACCGAAGATTCAACCCTATGTGCTATATGTGTCATATGGATATATGTGCTTTATGGGTATATGTGCTTTATGGATATATGTTCTATATGAGCTATATGGATATATGTGCTATATGAGTTATATGGATAGATGTGATAGCTCTAAAATTTCCAAAGTTGTTTGCACAGAAGGTATGTTAACAGATGACATATGATATATGGTTACATGATGCACTTGATTGCATACATATTGCAATGAGATTAAAAGGACCTGTGACTGTCTTGCCCTGAACTTGTATACAGAGGAGACCTACGGGTCATACATGAGGCCTAAGATGCCTAAGAGATGGTAAATGAGCAAATGAGGCCTAAGATGCCTAAATGTCGGTAATGGAAAAAAGGTTGGTATATGGAAAAAAAGAAGGAAAAGTTGGTAATGGAAAAGAGTTGGTAATGGAAACCCAGGGCAAATTCAGGCTTGAACAGTTCAGTTGTTTGCTGCCTCGACGCATTCCCTTCTCTCCCCGGCATCGTCCCACACAGAAAGAAAGAGCGCAGAGCCAGAATAATGAATCGGATACATCGGCATTTGCATTTGCATAGCAAATTCATATATGACATATATAATATGTATGAATATGTATACTGACCAATTGCTTGGCATTATGTGAAATAATTGATGATGGTTTATATTCACTGAGTATGCGACTCATGTAAATCGCAAAATAATTTTTCAGGTTCAGCTAGTTCTTACTGATATTCACTGAGTATGCGACTCATACAGGTCGGCCGGCTGAAGCTCAATGCAACCTTCTCCTCCTCATTTTGCATAATAGACATATGGGCTGTAATATAAGTTAGAGTGACAGATGTTTTAGCATAACAAGTAACTACCTATATGTGTGTGTGCAACCTTTTATGGTTGTTAATGTCTGCTATGTGCTTACGTGGATAATTGTTATTTGTGAATTATCTCTTTATTTAAGAGATAAGTTATTACATAGTATATGTCATAGGGTATAAGGGTGTCACACACAGAGAAAAAGAGAGAGCTCGAGCTGATTGAGTGAAGACGACGATCCAATTTCCAAGAAGGAAGATCCAGAACCAAGTGATGGAGACTGCGTGAAGTTCGCCATCAACTTGTAGAGTTGGTTCCAAGTGCTAAAGGGAACTGCACACGGAACGAGTCAGGTTCACACATTATATTGATTGCGTTTAGATCTAGGATTCATGATGACTTAGTCGTTAGTATTGTTTGTAAGTGTGATTACGAACAATAGAGAAGTTCGTCTTTGTATTATGTATCCTGAGATTTATCAATCTAATATAGCATTTGTTGAAAATCCTCCAAGGGAGGTTGAGGTTTACTCTCCAACTAGCTGGCTGTAGAGTTTCCCCTATAAGGAACCGTGTTCTTACATTTGCGTTACAATTTGTTTTTATGTGTCATTTTTATTCCGCTGCGTAAGGGAACTGTCTCTGGAATAGTTCCCAATTTATCTTACTAACACAGATTTACGATCCTACAACTCGCTAAGCTGTTTGATGTGATTATTGCTTGTTTTGCTACTATACTTATTGTTAGTTTATACATCAATTCTTGGTTCATGGTAATTGTTGGATCAGTTAGTTCTTAACATTGGAACAATGGTTTCTCCATTCGAGCAATCGAAGTTTTGATAATGATAAACACTTAGAACTAATTCCCTACTTAAGTGAATTCAGGAAAGATACATGATTACAGGAAAGGCAAGGGAAACATTCTCCATGACCCACCTGGGTACGTGGCAATTAAATGAAGGACAAAAGATACTTTTTATTGCTGTCTTAGGCGGCAAGCACAAAAGGATAGAAGTGTCCCAAGATAAAAAGAGTGCAAAAGGGTACGTTGGTCATTTGCAATAGTATGGTGTGCCCAAGAGTCAAAGGACAAAAGTGTCAAATGGAAAGAAGCCACCACTACAATTAGAAAGCGATGAAGCTAGGTCAAGTACGCTCTCAGAAAGGAATAAAAAGTATTCTCTGAAGGAAGCAAGTGATCCAGAGAGAAAGAGAGAGTTCGAGTAACTCAAGTGAAGACGACAAACCAGATCCAAAGGAGAAAGTACCAGATCCAATTGATGGGAACTACGTGAAGCTCGCCATCGAATTGGAAGTATGTTCCTGTGCAAAAGGTACTTACACTAGGGACGAGTCAGGTTCAAGTACTAGTGTTAGTTGTGTTTAGTAGATCTAGTAAGTCGATAATATTGTTTGAATTTGGAGATTGTAAACAATAGAGAAGTTCCTCTTTGTATTGTGTACTCAGAGATCTATCAAATTAATATAGTGCTTGTTCAAAATTCTCCAACGGAGATAGATGTTTACTCTTTAGCTAGTTGGCTGTAGAGGTTCTTCTATAAGGGAACATGTCCATCTACTGCGTTATTGTTTTAATTTTTGTGTTATTTATTTTCGCTGTGTAAGGGAAATGTCTCTGGAACAGTTCTTGATTTGTTTTACTAAATCCTTCCAATAATGTTTATGGTTCATGATTTTTAAGGTTGTGGTTCATGCCTTCTAAGAGATGTGGTTTATGTTAATAACTTGGTTGATTGTTGTGGTTTGAACTTGGTTCGTTGTTGCTTAAATTTCATATTTTGTAGGGTTAGTTGAAAAAGATGACCCAAAAAGAGAAATTACAAGAAAAAATACTGCATGGCAAGATCAAAATCCATCTCCCACACGAAAAATACTATATGGCAAGATTACATTTGCTTGTTTTGCTACTATAATTATTGCTTGTTTATTCATCAATTCTTGGTTCATGGTAATGTTTATGGTTCATGATTTTTAAGGTTGTGGTTCATGGCGTCTTGGGTTGTGGTTCATGCTGTGAACTTGGTTGATTGTTGTGGTTTGAACTTGGTTCGTTGTTGCTTATTTCAATTTTGTAGGGCCAGTTGAAAAAGATGACCCAAAAAGAGAGATTACAAGTAAAAATACTACATGGTAAGAGCAAAATCCATCTCCCACATAAAAAGGTTTAGCTTCTTAAAACAATATTTGTATGTATATTGCATGCATCATGTAATAAGGATGTCATAAAGGCTTTGTGCATATTGGTACTACATGCTATGGGTGCATATCATCAGATGAGCATAGCACTAATTTATGGGTTTAGAGAGGAAAGTCTAGTGAAATTATTTCCTTTTCTATTATTTTATTGTCATTCTTAATTAACTTCTAGCATTGTGCCTTTTGACTATATTCATCTAGTTTTACCGGTTTGAAAATTCTGATTAAAACCAAAAAGTTGGATTGAGAGGAAAGTGTTTTTTAATTATATATGAGCAATTGTCTTTTGAAGAATTTGTACCTGCTTGTTTTTAGTTTATGGCTTTTGGTTCCCTATATTTCTTTCATTCTTTCTTATGATACTGGTACATAGAACATATAGTTGACATGAATTATTATAGTTTCATTACTTAAGGTCATAATAATTGCTCTGTTGGTTCATTATTTTGTGTACTTAGGTTCATAATAAGTGTCAATACAATTTATGTAATTTGGTATCCTATTAGCTCAAATGTATAGTTAGGTGCTTATGCACATAGATGTGGGTTCAAATCCCACATAGGCTAATTCATCTTATAGTTGAGGTATTTTGGTTCATATAAACTAGTTGTTATTTTGGTTTCATGATTCATGACAATTTTTGATTTGGTTCTTTCTTTTGTAACCTTGGGTTCATACTCTTTATAAGGTTCATGTCTTTTGGTTCGTACTAGTTATGTTATTTTAGGCCTTTAGTTCATGACAACTATTCTTTTGGTTCATGTTTTTGTAAGCAAAGGTTCATATTAATTCTTCTTACGGTTCATATCTTATATTATATGCATGATTTTATTTATTGAGTATTATGATTCAAAAGGCAAATACAAGAGAGAACATGATTTTACTCTCATAACCTATGTGGGATTTGAACACACATCATGTGTAATGAACACATTACTCTTCTATTTGAGCTAATAGACTTTAAAGGTAATTTTGCATCAACAACATGACTTGTTTTTTTGTCAACTAAATAGAATCCAACTATGAGGAAAACTAAATATATTCCAACTAACGAGAACAACTGAGACTTGTTGATCAGACTCAACAACAGAACTTAAAATTAAATCCATGACTTGTTTTTCTTCTTTTCCTCCCCAATTAACATGTTTCTCAAATCATCAATTAATTCTTTTTCAAATACTTTGTGATGGGCCTCACATGCATGCAGCTTGTCGACACATGTGTCAAAAGAGAAAGTGTTACATCCTATTCTAATTCAACATGGCTAATATGCCAGAGTGGTCGATATTGATAAAGCAGGATAAGGAAGAAGAAATTAAATTTGATTGGGCATCAGGTGATAGTTAGTACTCATGAACTACAACTGTCTATCAAACCATTCACCTCATAAATCACATCCAATAGATGCTCTAACCACCTCTTGATATATATCAATTACTTTGGTCAGGGGAAGGCAATTGGTAGTGCAGCTGGCGTTGGAGACAATGTCAAGCTCAGGCTTGGACTCATGCTTGTTAACACCAACAAAATACATAAGTGTCCATGCTAGGAGCGGAAGTGAAGAACACCTTCTTTGCACCACCCTATACTAGTCAAAGAATATACAATTAGCTTTACCACGTCACCACAATGATCATATCAGTTAAAAAGAAACAGGAAAAATATAATGAAGCCATTCGTATATCACAACAAAGATTCAACCTATAATTCAGAAGATTCTGCAATAATAGGAGATGAAAAGTTAGCAAAGCTTATGATATATCATTGAGACATAATCTATTGAATTTCTAGCACATAGAGTCATTCAATGTCTTTTAATAGAAAATCCATTTAGGAACAGAGTTAATAGAGCAACATAACTCAAATCAAGAGAAACATAAAACTAAAAACTAAGATGATAATAAAGACTATGACTTGCACAAGATGATCAGAAAATTGATAAGAAAAAAAAATCGGAAAGGGACACACACATGAATGGAATTAGGGGAAACAATGGGAATATTAGTGATTTTGCACTGTGGATCAAAGATGCAGAAGCATCATGGTCCTCAATCATAATAAACCCCAAAAAATTACAATTTCCTGTTTATATGTAATGACAAAAAAAAAAAAAGAGAAAAACACAGCATCTTTGCTCTCTTATGCTATCTAATTGCCCAACACCAATACCCCATTTTCCCTGTTTTCGCTCCACCTCTCTCTCTCCCCATTCCTAAAAACCTCTTCCCTTTCGACAAAAGCTAGTACTTCTCTAGAATCTTCAATCTGGCCGGAGCTGATTTCCCTGTTGAGTTTTAGAGCAATTCGGTGGTTTTTTCTCTTTCAAATCTCAGGTATCAAAAAGTTTTTATCTTTAACTGATTGAATCTCAGTTCACTCTTTTTTCAGTAACTTAGTCTTCACTACCTCAGCAAGAATCTAGCCTTTGATCATGGAGATTGCTTGAAATATTGTTTTGTATTCTTCCCTTTGGCGTAACGGTATCCAAACGCTTTGCTGTGGTGGTTGCATTATTTATGTTTGGCTTTTATTTTCTTTTTTGATAATATTTATGATATTATATCTCATTTAATAATGTTGTGGCGCTATCATTTTGTTAACTTTCTTCATTTTGATGATGATGATGGTGATGGTGGAGAGGGCCTGGACAAAATTATACAGACCAATCAATCACTCCTTTAATTTATTAAATGGAGTACAGAAATATAAAGAAATCAAAGCTCCTTTGCAAGTGTAGACAGAATGTTGTGGGAGTCAGGGAATCCAAAAACCCCTTATTCCCTTTTATCCCATGTGCGATTTCATTGAATTCCCCAACATCCCAATCTTTGATATTGCTGTGTTTCATAGACAAATTCATAATTGATATTCCCTTGACAACATGGGTCTTCTTCTCGATCTGGGTTTCTTCACCATGAAACACCTGCAACATTTAATTTCATCCTTCCCAGTATCAAATCCAGTATGCTAAATTTGGTCCCTTTCTGGACTTTTCTTTGCTATTGAAATTTGAAGAGGATCAGTTCATAATCACATCCATGGAAGCTCCAGCAAGGCAGCAAAGCTTCAGGCAACAGATGTTCAAGCAGCCAAGCTTCAGACAACAGAGTTTTCGGTTTAGGAAGATGCACAAACAACTGACTGCAAAGCGCGGCGACACCCCCTTGCACTCAGCCATTAGAGCAGGGAATTTCAGAGAGGTCTTGAAGATTCTTGGTGGGCCTGACGACGACGAGGAGCTGAAGAAATTGCTTATAAGCCAAAATCAAGTTAATGAGACACCACTCTATGTAGCTTCAGAGAGTGGATGTGTGGATATTGTCAAAGAGTTGTTAAAGTACTATGATATTGGATCAGCTGGTATTAAGGCTAAAAGCGGCTATGACGCCTTCCACATTGCAGCCAAGGAAGGTGACTTAGGTAATTTGGATGTAAGCACACTTGGTTTCTCCTAATTCAAGGGCTTTTGTTACTTGCCATGGATTCTTAGATTGGGTCTTTCTTGTTAAAACATAAAATTGAAAACCAAATGCAAACTATTCCCTAAATTGGATTGGTTTAACCTAGGAAATCGCTTTTCGAATAAATATTGTATGCTTACTAAACTTGGAATCCTTATTTTGTGGCGATGGGCAAAGGTTAGAAAAGGCCTATTAGATTTGTTGATTGCTATGACACAATATGGATTCTGAAATGTGTCCATCTGTTTTGGAATCAATCTAAAATTGTGCCAGTGAAGAATCTGATAGTTTCCTTTTGTTGGTGCAGAGATTCTGAAGGTGTTGACTGAGGCACTCCCCGAGGTTCTAATGACTACTGATTTGACCAACACTACTGCACTCCACACTGCAGCATCACAAGGCTATGTGGAAGTGGTGAGTTTCCTTTTGGAAAAAAGCAGTAGCCTAGCTGCCATTGCAAGGAACAATGGGAAAACTGCCTTGCATTCTGCAGCAAGAAACGGGCATTTGGAGGTGGTTGAAGCAATTATGAAGAAAGATCCTAGCATTGTGAGGATTGTTGATAAGAAGGGTCAGACAGCACTTCATATGGCAGTTAAAGGGCATATTGTTGAGATTGTTGATGTTATGGTGAAGCCTGATCCTTCGTTGATTAATATGGTTGACTCAAAGGGGAATACTGCATTGCATATAGCAGCAAAAAAGGGCCGAGCTCAGGTTAGTTGGTCTTTTTGCTTCTTAAATTCCATTGAAGACTGGTCTGGCCTTAATTTGTTCGATTAGAAATAAGAAATTTGATGCTTATATGTACTTAGGACTCCATCTCAATCTGTTGGTTGAATTGTTGATTTCACAACCAAACTCATTGGCATAATTGTGTGATATGATCTGGTGATTCGCCTATTCATGTTCTTGTGTTCATTTCTTTCCAGTTCCTTATGAAATGGTGATATTGTTTGCAGATTGTTCAGAAGCTACTAGAGTACCAAGAAACAAACAAAGAAGCCATTAACAGATACGAAGAAACAGCTTTTGATGCTGCTGAGAAGAGCAGCCACTTAAGCATTGCAGAAACTCTAAGAAACCATGGAGTCAGAACAGCCAAATTGATCATGCCACCAGCTGCACCGACCACAGCAAGAGAGCTAAAGCAAACCGTAAGCGACATAAAACATGAGGTTCATGACCACATACAACGAACCCGAAAGGCAGGAAAACAAATGCATCACATAGCAAAAAGGCTCAATAAAATGCAGAGAGAAGGAATCAATAATGCCATCAACTCATCCACTGTCGTAGCTGTTCTCATTGCCACTGTTGCATTTGCTGCCATTTTCACAGTTCCAGGTCAATATGTAGATGACCCACAACACATTCCCCAAGGATTCTCCCTTGGAGAGGCCAAGATCGCTTCTACAGCCGAGTTCTTAATCTTTTTTGTCTTTGACTCTTTTGCTCTCTTCATATCTCTTGCGGTTGTCGTTGTTCAGACCTCTGTTGTAATCATAGAGAAGAAGGCGAAGAAGCAAATGATGGCGATCATCAACAAGCTGATGTGGCTGGCCTGCATATTTATTTCTGTGGCTTTTCTTGCTCTCTCATTTCTAATTGTTGGGAAAAATGACATTTGGTTGGCGGTTGCTGTTACAATGCTTGGGACGGCTATAATGACGACTACTTTGGGAGTGATGTGTTATTGGGTGATTAGGCATAGGATGGAGGCATCTAAGTTGAGGAGTTTAAGGAGGTCTTCAATGAGTAGCAGGTCACGGTCTCGTTCAATGTCTATGATGTCTGAAACTGAGATTATGGATAATGAGTATAAGAAGCTTTATGCAGTTTGATCAGTATTTGAGTAAAATATATCACATTTTGGTTCCAACATTTCACCTCCGGCTCAGGTCTTGTCATCAGATGTAAATAATGTTACCGTAGCTGAGTGTAAGAGGAAGTGTTTTCACCCTCCTCCCAGTCTCATTTGCCTTTCACTGTAAATAGGTTTTTGCTTATGAGGGCCACTTCCTGCAACAAATTGTCACACATATATATACCAACTCCATGTTATGTTGATGTTGTGGTGAAAAATCAATGTAGAGGTGTTGTGTTATTCCAGGTATTCAGAACTTCCTTAACTTGTTTCCATCTTTGTTTTTTTTTATTTTTTATTTTACTTGTGCATTCATATGATTTGAGAAATTTTTGATACTTTCTTGCCCTGCTATCCTACTTGGTTTTTTGGGGAAAACTTCTATTGGTCTTCCTTTGGAATGATCAATTGCTTTTCAGTTAGTTCGGGTTGGATTGTGATGTGTTCAGTTAAACTTGCTGAATTGAAACAATCAAAACACCTTGTTAACTGCATATGGATGTTTCTTCCATAAGAACAGGGAACAAATGAATAAAAGCTCATTATTCCTTGATATTACTTATCATCAGCTTCTAGCGAGATGGCCTGACGTGGTTGCTTTCGGTTTATGGGAAGATTACAAACAGACCTTATTCTATTATAAATATCATCAAGTACAGAATTCTGAGTTCAGATAGATTTACAAATCAAATGATATTGTAGTTTCAATCTTAGCCTTTTCTCTGACAAATGATAATTTTGCACCAAGAAGAAAACAATGGAGAAAAGTGGAAGAAATAAAAGACATGATCTTCAAAATCCCTGTCTCTCTTTTTATACAGATGCTCAGTATTCAGTGCAAAGTGAAGAGATGGGCTGTGCCTGTGAGTAATGTAACTGATGAGGCCTTACCTTCAGCTGACGCCTGACACTGCTCACATGATTTTCTGTATGAACAGGCCCCATCAAACTGCCCTAAATGACTTCTGTGTTCTTGTATGGTAAGTTCAATCTTGGTCCTTTAGATAAGCTGAGAAAGGCAAAGGAGTCTTTTTTGTGGGTTTTGATTGTTCTGAAGGGAAAGAGAAACCAACAAGCTAAATGATTGAAGTCCTTTAGAGATGCAATGGAACTCAAATGAATACCTTTTCAAGTCTTCCATCTCACTAGGCTATTTTATTAGACACAGCAGCCATAGATTTGTTAAACCATAAGATAAACAAGAAACTTACAGGGCTTAAATGGTTTCACATTAAACACCTAGCTACACTGAAGTGCAGTAAAAGAAAAAAAGAAGTTTGTTATTTCACAGTGTGGAAGTGACATTCCTAAGAAGATTACTGTCCAAAAGCTAAAAGTCACTGACAATTCTTTTTGAAGCTTTTACAATCTAAAAGAATTCTGCATCAGCTTTGCCAAAATGTAGAGAGGGAGAATTATGGTCCTCACTCTCATGGTGCAGTGAAAAGTAAAACCCACATGCCTCTGCACAGTCCTTTGCAGAATAATGGGTGGGGGTAAAAAAGCCTGAGCCTAAAAATGGTGTAGTTGAGTATAAGAATCTGGTTCAGAGGGGAAAAAATGACAACCATAAACCTACTGTTGACATGGCCCAAGTTGGTTGCTATTTTTTTTTATAGAGTAGTATAAGTCTCTGTCAACAATACGACTCATGTGAGTTAAAAGTTTGAAATGTGCATGAAATGTGAATAAGTCAAGGAGACCTATGTGACAGACTTACATTCCAAGTACCATTAAATCATTAACTAACATTCCAAATTATTCGTGTGCCTACCAATAATATTTAACTGAATCAATAGGAGCTTGATCAAAGCAATTTAGAAAAAGGGATAAGTTCTTAAAAGATAGGAGTTTTCTTTTGGTATCGGCAAGAACAAGATGAAGTCTGTTTATCCTTTTCAAGGTTGTTGTTGGCATGTTCTGTGTTTCTCTTTTGAGGATTTAACAAACTCAAGTCTTATAAAACAGCCACAACATCAAAAGTGATGCGTTTATCTTTTAAAAGCACTTTCTAGGAGCTGCTCATTGCTAATGTAGAGGCAGTTGACCATTTTCAACCGCTTGTTTTGCTAGTTGGATTTGTTGCCTTTTCCTTACCTTAACACTGTTTCACTTGATCACATTTGAATTTTGCATCCCTTGTAGCAAACTTTTATAAAGCACACCTAATGGCATTCTTTTTAATACCTAACTATTTTTTACTTTCCAATGCTTTTTATAGACAGCTCCTTTTGGCTTGGCTTTGTGTCCTTTATATATGTAGTTTCTAGCAAACTCTGTAGCCCAATAGCTTCACAATCAGTCTAAACGGATGTATGTATAGGGTCAATATCTAGTTAGATGTGAATTATAGTTAAATTTAAACTTGACAATTTAAATTTACAGGATGAAATTAGGAGAACAACATGTACATTAGGTGAATAAATATAAAAATCCTAAACCATTATTTGAATAAAGTATTTAGGGTACTGAGCAAATGATGCCAGCGGATGGAAGGCACGTGACATCTCAGGTCAATCCAATTTCAAAGAAGACCATCAAAGAAAAAAAGTAGGACCCTCTCTGCCTTTAAAATTTGGATCAGATAACTCTGGCAGACTTTGATGATAGAGAATAGAGAGGCTTTGACCATTAGGAACATTAAAAACTGATAATGAAATCAATAACCCTACAAAGTAACACCCAACAACCTGCTCAATCATATTTCATGAAGTAGATAATCATGCAGAATGGAACAAATCCAAACCCGTCAAAGAGGAAAAGAAAGAAGAAGAATTAAGAGATATTTTCTCTCTTTACATTTTTATTTTTCTTATTTCTCAATGTCATGAACAATCAAATCCTGCTGATCTCAGGCCTTCCATTGTCCCCACCACAAACTCTTGAATCTGAAGTTGCCAAACAGCTCTTAACTTCACTTGCATCTATCTTTTGCTGTGAATTGTCATGTTTCACATGGGACTTCTTGCAGTAAGCAATTGCACCTTCAATTGAGTTCTCCACCTCTGAATTAGCACTGATGCTCCTCTTTAACAGGCTTATCTCATAAAACCCATTTGTAGACTTCAATGAAAAGGAAGAAGATGAAGAAGAGCAGTTGGATGATGATGATGATGCAGATGATGTGGATGGTGATGATGATGAATAACACTTGCTTGTACAATGCCTTTTTATGGCCTCAGAGAAAGACTTCCTGTGACAAGTAAAACTGATATGATCATCCATTTCACTCTCAAGAATGCTCTTCATAGTAAAAGAGGAAACTTGATGATGCCTCTGATTCTCCTCTTGCCCAAATGGATTCCTCTTCACTATCTTAAGATATTTGCTCACATACTCTTTGGCCTTTGACACATTCCAGCCTTCATCTTCACCATATTCAGCACCTCCAACTGTCTTTACACAATTGGCTTCATCTGAACAGGCAGATTTCATGAACAAAGACCTTAGATAAGCCTTTGAAGATTTGAGCTTTTGGGTCAGTAAGGACTCCTTGATCAGCCTTATTTTCTTGCACCATGGCTTCTTTGAGAGATGGGCCTCACCACCACCACCACCAGTAGCACAACTAATAAAATTACTCACTTCAGTTGACCATTGGAAAAAGTACTCAGCTGGGTTTATCTCACAGCTGACCCTACAAGAATCTGATGGTGAGATATTGCAAGACTCTAGAGGAGTGCTAAAGCTTGAGCTAGCAACAACAGGATTTCTGCATTCTTCCTCTTTTTCAAAGGCCAGGTTTTGAGTGACATGAAAAGTTGGAGAAATGGAGGTGTCAAGAAGCTTCTTAAGAGGGAGGAGCTTACCCTTGTAGAAGAGCTCATCATCTGGGGAAACTGATTTTTCTTCCTTCTCATGAGAAAATGAAGAGAATTGGAACTCAAACTCTCTACTATGTGAAGGGCTTACAACTATGTCTATGAAATCTTCTTCTTCTTCTTGATCTGCTCTACTTGTGTCATGCATCATTACTCCTCTCTTGATTTGTGTATGTGGGTGATTCAGAAGAACTGAGCTTAGAAATGAAGGGGAGTTTATGAGGAGGGCAAATGGAAATGAGAAAGGGCAGAGCATAGTTTAAAAGTGGTTGTGGTGGCAATGTTATTTAAAAAACAAACACTACAAGAGAAGTTTTTTATACATGTAAGTTGGTAGTTGTATTAGGGTCTATGATAAGGACTTAAGAGAAGTGTCAGGTCTATAAACAAGTGCTTGCAAGCAAGGCACATGTTACATAACATAGCTTCAGAAAACTTTCAGCCGCTACAGTATACAAACATGTTGGCCTAGTGTGAGCTCTCCTAAAAATGAAAAAGGGTAAATTTTCATAAGTTTTGGATATGTTGAATGCTTCCAAAATTCAAAAGTTGCAAAGCATGGGATTTTACTCTGCTAGGGAGCCAGAAACCCATATGTGCCTTCTCTATTTTCTCTTGTTTCATGCAGGAATCCTTGTAGTGGTATTTGCTGTCATTTCCAGAAACCTTTTTTCAATTTTAACTTTTCACTTTATGCTCTTTTGGGTGCTGTAATTGTGTAATTACCACCTTTCTGGCTTCTTGGGTCACCAATTGTAAGGATGAGTCCATTTTTCTCCCATTAATAAGCTATTATTTGAGATTTTGAAATCAACTTCTGCCCGTATTGAAATATGTAGGCACACAAGTTGCAAAACATTTACCCTTATCAAGAATATTTGAGAGAGCAAGATTCAGTGTGGGAAGAAACAGCAACTCATTCTTACTTGTATAAGAACATACAAAAACACACACCACTAGAACTTCACTCACCTCAGACTCTCTTCTCCAGTTGTGGCCTCAAGAAACCAAAATAACCACACAAAATGATGACTCAAATAAATCTACTACATATATATGAAGCTTCCATATTAATACTCAAGTCATATAGAAAGACAGTGTTTTCTGATAAAACATTGATAAAACATTGAATCCAGTAGAAAATTTCAGCCGCTAATGTTGGCATAACTTGGTTGCTTTCTGGACTATGAAAAGATTACAAATATATCATCGGGTCCAGAGTTTTGCAACAACAAGAAAACAACGGGGGAAAGTAAGAGAAACAAGAATGAACTTAATTCAAAATCCACGTCTCTCTATGTGCAGATACTTAGTACTCAGTGCGAGAAGAAGAGATGGGCTATGGCCGTGGATAGTTTTAAATTTTTGCTTATCATTTGCACTCACAATAGAAAATAGCTTATTTTAGAATGATGTTTGAGGAAGACATTAAAAAAAATAGATCCATGTGAGCACACTGTTTAAAAATTAGGATTATTTATTAGCAGCAAATCCCAAATCAGACTATATTGTCTGATTTGAAAAGCAAGAGAAGAACATGCAGAAAATAGACTCAGTGGACACAAGAATTCGTAAAATTGTACCCAAAAATAATTGTAGTAGCCAAAGTAATAGCACAAAATGACATCTCATAGTCATACATATAAAAAGCTTTCTAGAGTTGATCATCTAGAATGATAATGTTTTCAGGCAGAAGATTGAATCTAGTACTAAAATTTAGCTCGAAGTGTTCAGATTTATTTTGCTCTAGCATAATCTTTTCTAAGGGAAAAGAAGACTTTCCACAAAGCCATAAGCTACAGAGCAGCACCAAGATTCATCCATCAAAGGAATGCAGCCAATTCCATTCTCATACAAGACCAGGTTGGTATGATATCCCCCCTGAGAATGACGCCGAGTCTCAGCTAGAACCCACACTCATTTGTAGGAGGAGGTAACAAGTTGAATCAGAACATACTAACCCATGAACCTTGTTCTCTCAGGTACATGTCACAACAGTGTGGATATCTTTTTTGGCAACACACAACTGATAGTTTACCTTGCCAATGGCAAGGTATAGGCTTGGTTCTTTGGAAAAAGTAATTAGTTTTGGGCATGTTAATGAACTCAAAACTTTCATGTCTGAAAACAAAGCAAAATATAAAATATCTGTGATCGGAACAGCCTGACCAATACTCCGCTGCTTGTATCATTAGAGGTGGATCAGGGCGACAAGACCTCCAATTCCTCCCAAGCTCAGCAGGAGAAATTACACTCCACTCATGTTTGATTGAAGAGTAAGGAATGCCCTTCACGTCCACAACCAAATCCATCTCATTCCTCTCAAACTGCAATACTAGGATTTTAAATTCGTTGGTGGAAGGATCAATCCAGAAACCATTGCAAGAAATCCAAGCATCATTGCCAAAAGGGAGAGGAATAATACTCTTAAACTTAAAGACCGAGAGATTCATGAGCACGACGTCGCAGGCCTCACCATAAACACAAACTACACCGTGATGGGTGCCAATAAAGCAACAATATTGTGTGTCAATTGGGCTTGCGAACAAAATGGAACAAGGGGATGATGCAGGGCTCAACAACAGCAAACTCTGGTACACGACAACGTTCCACAAGAAAACGGGGCTTTTGGACGGCGAGGTGGTCTTGTATTAATGTTGGGGAGTCGATCACTTCCTTCCACCATTTGCACACACACCGATATCGGACTAAGCTTATTACATCCAAGTACTTGAAAATCTCGATTGAAGTATTTTTGGAGATGTGATCCGACATTATAGAGCTGAATTGCCTTCACAGATGAGGCAGAGAGAGGGAATTGGAATCAGCAGCACAATGTACTTGAAATTGAGAGTAAAGAGTTTGTGCAATTTAGGGGATTGAAGCCTAGAACTAAGATGAAATTAGAGCAAACTTGAAAGAATGATCATAAAACTACAAGTATGGAACAGTAAAAATGGAAAGGCTTTCAGTTTCAGAAATGAAATTGGTGTTTTGTTGGGTAGGTGAGAGTGAGACCAGCACAAATAGGTGCTTGGTAGTTAACAAAATGCGTGATGAGTGACACAAATTGTTATACGATCAAGAAAGTTTAAATATTTCAATCTTGGATTTATTGGACTAACCGATCGAAGATATTTACGTGTGCTGTGAAGCGGAAGCAAACTAAGAAACCATGAAAGCCATGGTAGAGCTCGAGAGAGAGAGAACAGAGAAAACTCTGATGTGAATTAGTGAATCTGTTTGTTACAACTAACTACACTAGCTATTTAAAGCTATGGTTAAACTAGCTATCTAACACTAACTATAGTTAGCTATCTAAACTAGAGTTTACTAACCGACTAACTAGCTAGCTAACTAGCTCTAAATATACATATATCATACTCATATGTGCCAACTTTAAGCAATCAAGAAACTCCTATGTACAAACAAATATATTTGGAAAGAACCCAATTGAGTGTCCTAAACTAGAGTTTACTAACCGACTAACTAGCTCTCTAAATATACATATATCATACTCATATCCCCCCTCAAGCTGGACATGGTGGATAACGAACAAGTCCAAGCTTGGACACAAGATACTTATGTTGATCTTCACCTAGAGCCTTGGTGAATAGATCAGCTAATTGACTGGCTGAGGAAACATGATGAGTCTGAATGAAACCTTCTTGCACTTTGTCACGCACATAATGACAATCAATTGTGAGATGCTTGGTACGTTCATGAAACACGGGATTAGCTGCGATGTGCTGAGCTGCTTTATTATCACAAAACATAACAATAGGATGAGGCACATGAACCAGCAAATCACTCAACAAACCGTCTAACCAAACAACCTCACTTGCAGTTGAAGACATAGCCCTGTACTCGGATTCGGCTGAACTTTTAGCTACTGTTTTCTGCTTTTTTGTTTTCCAAGAAATCAAGGAGTCTCCCAGAAAAACACAAAAGCCAATTAAAGATCGAGCACTGAAGGCACAAGCTGCCCAGTCAGCATCTGTGTAGGCACGAAGAACAGAATCTGCAGATGCTGAATAAAACAACCCCAGATCGACAGTCCCTTTCAAGTATCGAACCACATGCAAAGCTGCACTAAGATGTGGTTCTCGTGGAGCGCTCAGGAACTGACTAAGATGTTGAGTTGCATATGAAATATCAGGACGAGTCATGTTTAAGTACACAAGGCGACCTACTAACCTCCTATAAACCTCTGGATCAGCTAGTAACTCACCTTGATCGGTTGACAATTTAAGCCCTTTTGAAAGAGGAAACACTGCTTCTTTAGCATTGAACAAACCAGTGTCTTTCAATATGTCAACAATATACTTCCTTTGATTCAAAAGAATCCCAGAAGAAGATCTTGCTACTTCAATACCCAAAAAATATCGAATATCACCAAGATCTTTGATTGTAAAAGCTGAATGCAGAGCCTTCTTAGTATTTTCTATCTCAAGTTCAGAATTACCAGACAAGAGCAAATCATCCACATATACCAAAGCCACAGTTGTGTGAACTGAATTAGTTTTAACAAACATAGAATAATCCCTTTTGGATTGAACAAAACCCAGGGATAAAAGAAACTTAGTAAGCTCAATGTTCCACTGCCTAGAAGCCTGCTTAAGACCATAGAGAGAACGCTTAAGCTTACATACCTGATTTGGAAACTCAGTTTTATATCCAGGAGGTGGCTCCATATAAACTTCTTCATCTAAAAATCCATGTAAAAACGCATTATTGATATCCAATTGCTTGACTGGCCACCCTCGAATTGCAGCAACAACTAGAAGAGAACGTACAGAAGCAAATTTTGCAACCGGAGAGAAAGTATGCTTGAAGTCTTTCCCTTCAACTTGATTATATCCTTTAGCAACTAGTCGAGCCTTGAACCTTTCAACAGAACCATCAGGGCGAAACTTAACCTTGTACACCCATTTACACCCAATGGCCTTATGATTAGGTGGCAAACTTACAAGTTCCCAAGTTTGATTATCTTCTAGAGCCTGAATCTCCTTATTCATGGCAGAAACCCAATGTTCATCTTTAACAGCTTGATGATAAGAAGAAGGCTCATAAACTTGCATAACATTGCACAAGCTTGCTTGATAATCAGAAGAATAGGAATTAAGATTTGAATGACTTGCTAAGAAAGAAAGAGACATAGAAGGATTTGGTTGAAGAGTGGGACAAACAAAGTCCTTATATCTAGATGGAGGTGCAATATGTCTCTCAGATCTTCTAGGTATAATGGCTGGATTAATGGAAGAATTAACTGGAGAACCAGCTATATCACAAGATCTGAATCAGGAACAATCAAAGAACCAGAAGAATTGAGTGGATCACTAACAAGCTGATTATCTGAGAGAGGAATATGCTGCTCTGAAATTGAAGATGATGAAACACCAGGAAAACCAGTAGAAACAAACTCTCTAGAATCACCAGGAAAATCATCTTGAGTTCTAGAAGGAAGCACTGAACTCTCATCTACATCAGCTGGATTCACTAGAGGTAGAATAGATGGTGTCTCTTGTAAAGAAGATGAACATGGTTTATCACAGAAAGGAAAAACATCTTCCTGAAAGATGACATCCCTGCTAACAAACAACTGATGACTTTCCAAGTCATACAATTTATATGCTTTTTGAGCAAAAGGATATCCTACCAAAATACATCTTCGAGCCTTTCTTTTGAACTTATCTGAAGTTTTGTTCAGCGCATAACAAAGGCAACCAATCACTCTCAAACTACTGTAATCAGGGGTTTTTTTCATCAAGATCTCATAAGGTATTTTCCCACTTAGAACAGAAGAAGGCATGAGATTGATCAGAAAAGTGGCAGCTAAGACACACTCACCCCAGAATTTAATAGGAAGACAAGCATGTAACCTCAATGCCCTAGCAGTTTCAATCAAATGTCTATGCTTGCGCTCTACCCTGCCATTCTGCTGAGGATTACCAGGAACAGATCTTTGATGTATAATTCCTTTGTCAAGAAAGAAATTTGAACACTTCTTATTCACAAACTCTGTCCCATTATCACTTCTAATAACTTTGACCAGTGAACCAAACTGAGTTTGAACCATATTCACAAAACTCACTATAGATCTATATACTAGATCCTTAGAGGCTAACAAAACTGTCCAAGTAACCCTGCTATAGTCATCAACTATAGTGAGAAAATATCTAGGACCTCCTATACTAGGTTGTTTATAGGGACCCCATAAATCCATATGCACCAACTCAAACAAATCTGATGCCAAAGAAGAACTACGAGCATAAGGCAATTTATGCAATTTTGAGAAAATGCAAGTCTCACAATTCAGATTCATATCAGAATTCGAATCAAGCAAATGCAAACTTTGCAGTTTTGCCACAGAAATATGCCCCAACCGAGCATGAATAACAGACACATCAAAAGGTTTAGCCACATTCACAAGAGAATTAGTTTTCTCTTTATTGCAACTATGATTAACAAGTGTAGAAACTATAACCTTGTCTTTCACCCTGCCTATATGCTTGAATTTGTATAAATCTCCAGGTCTTTCTCCTACAGCAACAAGTCTTTTAGTTGAATGGTCCTGAAAGAAGCACCCATTCTTAGTAAACATAGCTGTATAACCAGTATCATCTGCCAACTTTGTCACAGATAACAAATTGTGCCTGAATTCTGGTACATACAGAACAGAATCCAAAGTAATTGTATCATTCAAGCAAATTTTCCCAACCTTAGTAAAAAACTTCTTAATTGTACCATCAGGTAGCCCTACCATAACTGGTCTATGCAATGTACGAAATTCATGAAACATAGAAGGATTGAAACACATATGATCTGTGGCCCCTGTGTCAATTACCCATTCATGATCCTCAAAATTAACTTGTGCATGCAATGCACTAGGAATGAAATATGTACCTGCAAAACTAGCCATGCAATCTGCCTTTCCTTTGCCCTTCTTCATTGCCTTAAGAACCTCTTGACAAACAGCATTCACCAATGACATATCAAATCCAGTATCTGAACCAGTACCAGTACCATTAACCTGCTGAGAAGATTCTCCTACCTCAAAATCAAGAGGTGATTCTATCTGATTAACAACATTAGAAGAAGAAGCCTTTTGAGCTGCATTCTTTGCCTTTAGCTCCTTGTACCAGTCAGGATATCCATGTATCTTGAAGCAAGCTTCCATTAAATGACCTTTTTCTTTGCAGTAATCACATTTCCTGTCCATTTTCTGCCTCTTGAAATCTCTATAATCCTTCTTTGTACCACTAGAAGAAGCCACTGATTTCTGATCGCCAGGAGTCTGAGTTCCACTCTTGTGATTATTCACTTGATGTCGTCCAACAGACATAGCACTCATATCTGATACATTTGTCTCACTAGTGATCCTCCTCTGTTGCTCTACTTGTTGCACCAAATAGAAAGTCTTATTGACAGAAGGCAATGGATCAGAGGATAAGATTTGACTCCTAACCGGCTCGAATGCATCATTCAACCCCATACGAAACTGCATCACTTTATCATCATAATCGTCATCCACAATACGCTTCAACAAAGAACATACACACTGTTTGAAAGCACCACATTCACACACATGTACATGTTTGACATTCTGAATTTCATCCCAAAGCATCTTCATCTTAGAATAATACTCAACTACAGTCATATTATCTTGCTTCAGATTTGCTAAATCACGTTTTAGCTGAAAAATAAGTGGCCGATTTGATTGAGCATACCTTTCTGTGAGCTCCTTCCACAACTCTTTTGCAGACTCTACATAGATGAATCCCTGTGCAATCTTAGGATCCATAGAGTTTAAAATCCAACAACGAACCATGTAATCCGCTCGGATCCAGCGCTGATACTCTTCAGTTCCTTCATCAGGTTTCTCACAGGCTCCGGTAACGAAGCCTTGCTTGAATTTTGCTCCGAGTGCAAGCTTCACAAGTCTGCAGAAACCCAAAAAGACAGAGAGATTAGGTTTTTGTGGAGGATGAGGCTATATGGATTCGGACGGACAGGTAATTGCAATGTACAGGTGTAGACCTGGCAAAATATGACCCGAACCGAAAAATCGATCCGACCCGTTCGAAATTTTTTGGGTCATAACCCGAAAAAATTAACCCGAAACCCGATTTTAACCGAACCCGATGATCCGAGAAATTTCTGGGTCAAATCCGACCGGGTTTGGTTCAACCCGTTGGGTCAAACTAAAAAGCGAGAATGGTGAAAAAAATTTCACACCAAGTCAAGTTTGATTGCAGTCTCGTTCCTTCCTCTAATCAATAGTTGGACTTGACTCCAATTGATTGCTTGAAAAACTAATTTTCTAGAGTACTATTCAGAAATATATGTGATTTTTAAATTTGTCTTACAAATAAAAAAATCATTTATTTAGTACAAACTCGGCGTCTCGGCCAGTGTGAAGATGTATATTTCCTGCTAAAACAGAAAATAACATACTCGCTTGCTTCACAAGGTGTTTAGGACACTCAATTGGGTTCTTTCCAAATATATTTGTTTGTACATAGGAGTTTCTTGATTGCTTAAAGTTGGCACATATGAGTATGATATATGTATATTTAGAGCTAGTTAGCTAGCTAGTTAGTCGGTTAGTAAACTCTAGTTTAGATAGCTAACTATAGTTAGTGTTAGATAGCTAGTTTAACCATAGCTTTAAATAGCTAGTGTAGTTAGTTGTAACAAACAGATTCACTAATTCACATCAGAGTTTTCTCTGTTCTCTCTCTCGAGCTCTACCATGGCTTTCATGGTTTCTTAGTTTGCTTCCGCTTCACATGGTATCAGAGCTTAGGCTCCGATTCTGTTCTTTTCTTTGATTTCGATCTTAAATCCTTGATTTTAAGATTCGATTTTCTTTTTGATTCTCACGATTCATTCTTGTTTCGTGTACTCGGTTTTTCCCGCTGTTCTTGACCTAATTCTGGTATTTTTTTGCACGAGAGTCATTGATCATCAATTGATTACTGAAGATGACGAAATCTGATGGATTGAACAACGATGATGATGAAGTTACTTCAAGATTCAGGAAATTTGATGAATATGAGCGTTTTCGCGCCAATGCGAATAACGATCCTTTTTATCTCTCAAACTCGGATAATCCAGGATCTCAGCTTACTCCGATGCATTTTGATGGAACAAACTTCACTCTATAATGTCCGATTACATCTCCGACTACCATATTTTAACCGAGATTTTGAAGTACTCGCCCTTAAAAAGCTTACTCCGATTCCGATGCGTGTGCAAATGGTGGAAGCAACTGATCGACTCTCCGTATTTGGTGCAACAGCACCTCGCCCTCCAAAGGCCCCGTTTCCTTGTCAAATGTTGCGATGAACCTCAGTTTGTGGCTGTTGAGCTCGGCACCAACGACCTCCCCTTGACGCACACTCTAGCAAGGCCACCTGATCAGAGATTCGAATTTCGCGTTTTAGGCATCCATCACGGCGTTGTTTGTCTTCACGATGACGCCTCCGATGTCCTGCTCTGGAACCCCTCGATTCGTAAGCATTCGACTCTTACCGTCCCTTCGGATCTAAAACACGCTTATACTTATGCGCACGAGACTCACCATGGTTTCTGGATCGACCCTTGTACCAGAGAGTTCAAAATCGTAGTGGTTTGGTTTGATGTGGTTGATATGTTCGGGGCGGATGTGAGTGTGAATGGTGCTCTTTACTCGTCACTCAAACATGAGTGGAGTGTAATTTCCACTCCAGAGCTCGGCAAGGATTGGTTCCCAGGTCGCATCGATCCGCCTGTAATGATCGGAGAAGTAGCTCATTGGGAAAGCGATAACGGGTTGTTGAGATATATCGTGTTTTCCTTTGACTTCAGGCAAGAATGCTTTAAGTTCATTGACTTCCCCAGGCTGCCTAACAATATGCATATACTTTGCCAATGGCAAGGTAAGCTTTCGGTGTTGTGCTGGCGTAAAGATTATCCATATAGGTGCGACATGTACTTGAGGCAACGAGGCTCATGGGTTAACATGTTTAGGTTGGACGACTTTTTGCCTCGGAGGACAGATTGTTTCTGGGTGCAGATGCTGGGTGAAATGGAAGGAAGAGCATGGCTTCTAGCTTTAGATGGTACTGAACCTGATTTTCGTTTGGGATATGCTTCCAACCTCGTATTGTATGAATCCAGGGTTGGCTGCATTCCTTTGATGGATGAAATCAAGTGTTGTTTTGTGGCTTATGGGTTTGTGGAAAGCCTCCTCTTCCCTCTATTATGATGTCTGGCCTTTGTTGAGGTACACCATATATGTATGTACATATGATTGTGGCTTAGTTTCTAAAGAAGATCCCTCCCTCTCCCCATTTTGTCGCCGGGCCGTCATAATGATCGATGGAACTAAAAGCAATCTGGCAATTGAACAAGTTGCTGGGCTTATCCATATATATGTATTACTCAATGGTTCAGCTCAAGTGTTACACAGCCTACATTAGCCACTTTTGAAAGCTTAATATATATGTATATAATAAGTAGATTTAAGATATCATTTTCTGTTGTTATTGTGGCTTCTTGAGGGGAGATAGGTTCATTAGGATAATTCTAGTGTTGTCAAATTAATATATATATATATACTCATTGTATATAATAAGTAGATTACTTGTTAAGTTAATATATATATACTCATTGAATTTATCTTTTAATTACCATTTTGAGTGTTGTCAAATTTTCATTTCATAATTAGTGTAACATCGATGAAAATACTATCCATATCCGATAAAGTCCGAATTTGAATGGATCACAAAAAAATCCATCCATATCCGAATTCGAATGAAAGAAACTAGAGATGACTTTCCCTCCTGCTCGTGTATGAAAAACACAAGATCAGTTTTAGTACATGATCCATAGATGAACCAACTCAAACACTACCTGATCAGATATAAGAAATTAAGAGAGTCCAACCAGAGGTCAAAAGTGTACCTTACAATATATTACTTAATCACTGAGAGATTTCCAAGCAGTTATTGGTTTTCACATCTACTTGAAAAGAGCAAGATAACTTGTAGTGATGATGAAGGGCATCACACTAATGAGAAGAAGGCTTGCTTGGAGAGTTGGAGATGCTTTGGCTATCCAATCTCAAACATGAAATAAAGATCCTTAATCATAAATTAGTCAGAAACGGCAAAAGTGCAAAACCGATCTAGAAAATAAACACACTATATACTTCAGCTTGAGTTCCGAATCAATATATGCAACCGTCCACTGGATAAATATCACTTGCTGGACCTTATTCTCTGGCTTAAGTCTAAATACTGTAGGGGCTGCTTGAACAAAACAACTAGAAAACAAAAGTTGCAGAGCTGAGTTTGGGGGGGCTTAAAATGACAGTATATCATCAATTTGTTCAATCAGGGAGCTTGGATGATGTTGAACATATTAACATATATCAACAAACCATCAATGTAGACTATCATTTCATAGTGGGAAGAAATAGAAACTCTCTCCTTCACTCCTCTGGTTTTAGCCTCAAAAAGACAATATAACACAGTAGAAAATGATATCTCAAACTGAAGCTCTTTTATTCCTAGATAAGAAATGTCCAAACAAGTTAGAATATGATGGTTGGCTACAACAAACAAAAACTTAATTTAAGGATGATGAGTGTTCAACTTGCACATACCCATATTACTGGATTAGAACGCTTAAGGTGATCAGTACCGAACTCACCATTTCAAGACAACCAATTAAAAGCAATCCTCTAGCAAGTAAATTTCAAGCTTCCTATAATAGCAGATTATACCCACATAAATCAGCAAGCAACTCAGCACAAGTACACTAACTCATCTGCCCTCCACAAAATAGCTTCGACTATGTCTAAGGGAATAAAAGACTTTCCACAAAGTCATAAGCCATATTGGTTAAATAACAATGTATGAGTCCGCTCTTCAAAGGAATGTCCAAACAAGTTAGAATATGTCGGTTGGATACAACAAAACCTTAATTAAAGGAAGATTAGGGTTCAAATTGCATCATACCCATATGACTGAATTAGAACGCTTAAGGTGATCAATACCGAATTCACCATTTCCATTGTCACCAAACAAAGTACGGGAATATAGCCCAGGTACACTAACTCATCACCATTGTCACCAAAATTATAGCTCAAATTCAGCACAAGTACACTAACTCATCTGCCCTCCACAAAATAGCTTCGACTATGTCTAAGGGAATAAAAGACTTCCCACAAAGTCATAAGCCATATTGGTTAAATAACAATGTATGAGTCCACTCTTCAAAGGAATACAACCAAGTTTGGCATCATACAAGACCAGATCATCTTCAAGTATATGTTGCTCATGTTTAATTGCAGCCACAATCCTTCCCCTTTCTTCCAACGGCCAAAACACACGTACAATGAGAGTAGGAGCACAAATGTCAAAACCAAACATGTTAACCCATGAATTACCATCTTGCCTCGAGTACAAGTCACATCTATGATTAAATTTCTCATCCCAACACAAGAGCGAAAGCTTACCTTGCCAATGACAAGGCACAATTTCTCGAGAGTATTCCTCAACATTCGTTTTAATGAAATCAAAACATTCTTGCTTGAAGTCGAAGGACAGTATCACCTTATCAGTGAGTACAGCTCCTAGCCAGTGACCGACTCCTCCTATCATGACAGCAGTGCTTTCTCTTGTGGACTCCCATTCACCCAACTCTGCCTGTGGAATTACACTCCACCCATGTCGCTTTGACGAGTAAAGATGGACCTTGTTCACAAACACACTCACACCCTCGTCAAGATGAATCGTGGACAACAACATTAGGATTTTAAATTCTTTGGTTGAAGGATCAATCCAGAAACCATAGCAATCCCACGGTTCATCCGCAATATCACAGTAAAAACCATCAGGGAGTCTAAGAGTGAAGGACATACGGATCGAGGGGTTCCAAATATGCAAATGCCTATCCCAATCACAAAGACAAACTACGCCGTGGAGGGTTCCAATAATGGAAATAGATTTGAAAGCCTCTCTTCGAAATCCAACCGGGCATGGTAAGGTATCGATCGACAGGGTGCGGGGATCAAAAACAAGAAATTCGTCAAATTCTCCAAATTCGACCATCAAACGGGGATTTTGCACACCCAGGTGGCCGCTTAACAATGTTGGGGAGTCTATGAGTTCTTTCCACCCTTTGCACACGCATCGAAATCGGAGCAAAGATTTCACGGGCAAGAACTTCAAAATCAGAACTACGATATCTTCGGAGATGTAATCATTACACAACTCACAGATCTAGATGACCGAGGAATTAATGTCAATGACAAGGCAAAATCGGTAGCTCAGATATGTTCAGAGAATTAGGGCAAATTGAAGAGTTGCAAAAGGAGTTCTATTCAACCATACCACTGAGATTTTCTTCCTGTACAGAAACAAACGCCTTTTGAGGATTTGAAGTCTTCAGCGGATAGGATACGACTTTCTGATGAATTATTTATGGTCAAGCTGGAGCTCGAAGGAAGCGTCGAATCGAGCCACTGAGACTTCTGTGGAAATTCAAGGTAACCAACAACCGAAAACGAAAATCACTCAAACGAAATCATCAACAATCAAATTCATTGATTCAGAAAAGTATGAATTGCAGAGAAAGTTCGATGTGCAGCCCAGTCTAGCTAGCACATTCTCGATACTTTTTTTTTTTTTTTTTTGATAAGGAAAGGAATTAGGGTGACCACTAACAAACTAGTGGTCGCCCTAGAGCATCCTGCCGGATGAGGGTAAGAAAATCCGGATCAACTGCCAGCGGAAAAGAGGAGACGCGTCTGAACGATCCAGCGATGAAGTCCGCAGCAGAATTGCACTCCCGAACGACATGCGAGATACTCCAATCCTGGAACCGGCCAAGCAAACAGTGGATGTCCGACCGCAACAACTCAATCTCCCACGGACAACGCCAGTCACCGAGCACGGCCTTGACCAGCTGCAAACTATCGCCTTCAATCTGGATCCGGGGGATGCCACGTCTAATGGCCTCGAGAAGTCCCTGACGCAAGGCGATGGTCTTGGAGATCAGAACAGACTGTCGACCAATCAGTCCTCCGTCAAAGAAGATGGGGGAGCCACCAGAGTCCCTAAGGATGAACCCGAACGAAGCCACGCCATCTGCACACACAGCACCATCAAAATTTAGTTTAATATACCCCCTCTTGGGTTTTGCCCATTTTACACGTTTTCTCCCTTCTCCGTTTCCGGTCTTATGATTATGGGGGCTGGTGGATGCTCCTGCTAGATTCCAATCTTTCACCTGGTTACGGGTAAATTCGGAAATGTTATCGGAGGTATTCAAATTTATGTCGTTGTTGCTATCAAAAACTCTCTTATTCCTAGAAAAACATAGGCTCCACCAAGTGTTAATGAGAAGTTCCATTTCCTCCTTTGTTGTTTTTGTCCTAATTTCCTCTAGGACTTGATGCGGTTTTTTATCGACCGGGTTTATTTGATCGACAATCCGTCGTAGTTTTGGGTTAACAGAGTTAAGGGTCGCCCTAGTAAGGGGGCATGAGAGTAAGACGTGGTAGGTGTCTTCAACTTGGTTGTTACACGCTTCACAGCCTTGTGGTACCGGAATGTGGTTGTCCGCCAGCCTAGCTTTTGTTGGTAGGCCGTTGCGAGCAACTTTCCAAAGGAAATTCTTCATTTTGGGTGGGATGTTTAGCCGGTTAATCCATTCAAGATTAATCATGGGTTCACCTTTGGATTGGTGGATCCACTGCATGGCCGAGTGGGTGGAGTACCAACCATTTTTACTCGGTTGCCAGTATAGTCTATCCGAAATTTTATTAATGGGATTGAAAATTTTGGAAATTCTTTCAAGGTCCTCAGGGTTGACAACTACACCCAGCTTTTCAGTGTTCCATGAGTTATCCTCCCTAAGGAACACCTCGACAGGCTCATCCCAATTAATGAGAGATTCCATCCCTGGTTTTGGGTTCAGGGGACCATTACCAGTCCAATTGTCTTTCCAAAAACGGATGGTTTTACCATCCCCCACTTGCCAAACAAGCCCCTTGCTGAACATGTCACGTAGGCCAAGTAGCCTGGACCACTGCCAAGACGTATTCTGTTTTTTCTTATAGGTTAGTATACTTTCCGTTTTAAGATATTTTTCAGTCACAATTTTTACCCAGATATTGTTTGGTTCCGCTAGTATTTTCCATAGCAGTTTCATTTGGAGTGCTTGGTTCATTTCAGCCGCCTTAGCAATTCCCAACCCACCGTGGGCGGGAGGCCGACAAATGGAATTCCAGCTAATGAGTGGTTTGTATTTATTTTCCTTATTCCAAAAGAAATTCTTGTTAATCTGGTCTAGTTCTTTCAGTGTTGCTTGTGGCAGCAAGAAGGATTGCATTATATAGTTTGGTTGTGCTGATAGGTTTGCTTTTATTAGGGTTTTTCGCCCCTCTTGAGAAAGGGTATTCGCTTTCCATTTTGATAGTTGGGCTCTGGTCCGCAGAACTAGGGGTTTAAAAGTGTTTTGTGTCACTCTCCCATTAATTATCGGACATCCTAAATATTTGTCCAGAGCAACCGTGTTTGTTATTTGGAGAATTTGTTTTAACAGATCCTTTGTGTTGTTGTTTGTGTTTTTTGTGACTTGAAATGCAGATTTGTGGAAATTGACCTTCTGGCCAGATATCTGACAATAATCGTCGATAGTATCCTTGATATTTTTACAAGCATGGCTATTGGCTTTTGCAAAGATAATGATGTCATCCGCGAAAGCCATGAAAGGGATTTTTGTTCCATTTCTCGAGATTTGGATTCCGACGCCACTTTTAGGGTTGGTACTTAGAAGGTGGAGCTGTCTAGACAGTATTTCTGCGGCTTAGATGAATAAGTATGGAGATAGTGGGTCCCCCTGCCTGAGTCCCCGTTGAGGGTAGAATTGTTCTGTTGGTCCGTTATTGACAAGGACCGAGAAAGAAACTGTTTCAATGCATTCTCGGATCCAACCCACAAATTTCTCGTGGAATCCAAATTTAAGGAGGATAGCAGTTAGGAACTCCCAGCTGATTCGATCATATGCTTTTTCCATATCAAGCTTAATTGCAATCCAGCCCTCCCGCCCACGTTTGTTTCGGAAGGAATGGAAAATTTCATGCGCAATGAGGGTGTTATCATGGATACTTCGGTTTTTGACAAAGGCACCTTGCATCGGGTGAATTAGTTTGCTTAGTACACTTTTGAGGCGGTCTGTTAGGATCTTTGATATTATTTTATAGATTGTGTTGCATAGGCTGATTGGCCTATAATGGTTGGTTGAATTGGGATTTTCACATTTGGGTAGTAGGGTAATAAATGTGTGGTTGATTTGTTTCAAAATTTTCCCTGAATGAAAGAAGCTTTTAACCGCTTTGATTACATCCGGCCCAACAATATGCCAATACTTTTTATAGAAGCCTGCCGGCATACCGTCCGGGCCAGGGGATTTGTCGTCTTCGATGTCGAATAGAGCTCTTTTAATTTCACTATTCGATACCAGCTTTGTGAGCTCTGTGTTTTCTGCTTCATTAATTTCTTTTTGGATGGTTTGGGTCATGTTTTGGAGCTTACTATGGTTAATCTCCAACGCCCGAAAACGGTTTTGGAAGTCCCGTTTAATTTCGGTTTTAATATTTTCTAGTCCTGAAATTTGCGTACCCTCTGATGTACGTATTTCTTTGATGTTTGTTTTATTCCTTCTACCGCAAGCAATCCTCTGGAAATATTTGGTGTTTTTGTCATTAAATTTAATGTGGGAATTTTTCGCCCTTTGTTTCCAGTAGGAATTGTGGAAATTAATCAAGCAAGACCGCTTCTTTGCCAATCTTTCGTGCCTTTGGACTAGTTGCGTATTTCTGTGTTCTATGATATCTTTCTGGATATGAATCAGTTCCTCATCTAATTTTTTAATTTGTTGGAAGATATTTCCAAATGTGTTTTTGTTCCATTCTTTCGCTTTTACTTTGAGCAGTTGTGTTTTTTTGGTGAGGTTAAACATATGTGATCCTCCAGCATTGTGACGCCAGGCTTGTCTGATGACGTTTTGGAAATCTTTTCTAGATGTCCACATCATCTCAAATTTGAATGGTTGTGCTTTGAAAGGTACACCAGTTGGGAGTTCGCACGAGATAGGACAGTGATCAGAGGATGAGAAGGCATGGTTTTTTGTCGCAATAGACGGGTACCATTCGATGATCTGGTTACTAACTAGGGTGCGGTCTAATTTCTCGAAAGTAGTATTTTCGAGGTTTTTTGATCTTCTCCAGGTAAATTTGTTACCAAATGTCGGGATGTCACAAACGTCGCACTCGTTTTTGAACCTGATAAGTCGCTCAAATCTAGCGTGATTAGGATTGACGCCCCCTTGTTTTTCATCTGGGTGCTGGATTTCGTTGAGGTCGCCCATAATAATACAGGGAAGGTTACAATTCTGAACAAACCCACTAAGATCAGTCCAGAATTGATCCTTATCTTGTGCTCTTGGCGGAGCGTAAGCAAATATTATGATTAATTCATGATAAGTTTCCATGTTAGTATATTGGAAACTGATGAATCGGTTATTTTTGTGGATAGTTTGGATTCTTTCATTTGACAGTTGTGCTCCCTTCCATAGAACACAGATACCACCAGCGAATCCATTTGCCGGTAAAAACTCGCAGGAGTCAAAACCCGCTTTTTGCCATATTTTACTTTCAGTCGGATCTTTTGCTTTAGTTTCAACTAGTGAAATTATTTGGATATTTTCAAGGCGGCATAAAGCACTGACTTCAGTCCAAAAGGACCTCCGCTTAATGCCCCTGCAATTCCACAAGCAGAGCTTCATAAACAACCGTCTGGTTTGTGGCTTTTGGCCATTCGAGGATTGCCAAACATCCTTAGTATTGTTTTCAATATTATTTTAGAATATTTGTTGGGTGACTCAGTAAAGGTTAGAAGATGGATTAGTGCCAGACTCCTACATATGTCATTTGGCTCAATTAATCCGAGCAGACGGATATCCCCCATTGTATTTAAAGCGATATAGTCTTCTGTGGAGGTAGAAAATATGCTCATTTTAGAACTAAGAATATTGGAGTTTATTATTTTTGGCTTTACCATTCCATGGTTCACTTTATAGATATGTTTTATGGTTTGTGGGTTACTGTAATTAAAGTCCTGGGTTTTATTTCTTGTGCCATTATTTCGTGTTTGACTTTTTATACCTTTGTGCTTAGACATCAATAATTTGTCACCGGTTTTGATATCCAAATTGTTTTTTTGGGGTTTTAATCCTTTTTTTGTGATGCTTAACCATTTGTTTTTAGTTTTAACTATGTTACTTTTGGCATTATTGTGGCTATTTTGCCTTCTGGAGGTTAATACCATAAGGCATTTCTCCTGAATATAATTGTTTGAACTGTGTTTTGGTTTGATTAAAAGAGCAGTACAAAACCACAAGCAACAAACATGAAGAAGTTGTATTATTAATATTATTTTTGGCATTAGGCTTTCCTTTTTTGAGGCATTAATCCCTATTTTGGTATAATTTGTTTTGATCAAATTGGATGCTAGAACGATCCAACTAGCATGGATTTGTATCCAAACTTTAGGTGAGGACATTTTGGTAGACCAAGGCACCAAACCCTGATACTTCTTGTTCGTAATTTTTTTCCGATTTGATTTATGGGTGGTTGCCCCAATTACGCCCGGACAAGCGCAACCAATCAGGGACCTCCTACATGCCTGAACTGCGTACATGGCGGGTTTACCGCTTGTTTCGGGTTTATGTTGGGTTTTCCAACAATTGTTGCCTTTGTAGATCATAGGGGTTCTCCCTTTTGTTTTAAGGTCATTAAGCGTGGGGGTTAAACAACCAAATCTGAGACATAGTGAGAGATGATCCCACGGCCACATGAATTGATTAAGCAAAAGAATTAAGAAGACAAACAATAAAGTCGAGCAGTTCGCATAGCTCAAGGTGCTAACCAAGCAATCAGCACTAAACTTGTAAAGAGATGTGTTAACCCAACATATCAGATTACTTTCATGTGCTTTCAACACTTTAATATATAAAGTTTGAGTTAAGTTGGTACTTTTAATAGTTTGTTTCAGCTCCATAGGCAAAAACATGTGAGTCACCATGAAGACGAGAACAAGAAACGTGGGTTCGCCACAACATGCATTTTTGGTAAGCAAAGACAGTGGTTTGACATCATGCAATTGATCCATATAACGGATAGAAACAGCATTTAGCTTATGCTCAACATGCAGAAAGGGTTTGTAATACATTTTAGTCAAATACAAGTTCATCTTTGTTTGAATCTTATTCGAATAGATTTTAAGATAGCAACCATGTGCCCTCCATAAACACACCCCAAACAAAGGTAAAGTGTCACAAAATAAAATTAAAAGCTCAAAAGGGTTTAACTTGGTAACCAGGGCAAGGGAGATTGAAAAGTAAACAGGATGAGACAACTTCAAAGAAATCGGTTGACCACACACTAGGCTTTGGTTGGGATTACACCAACAAGCATAAGGTAAAGAAATTTTAAAACCAAATTTGAGAACAGAGAGCCGTAAAAAAGATAGGCTCGACGGGGACTTACGGGCGAGCGAGGAAGCCCAAGAACCAACAAGGAGAACACCCCAGCAGCACAGGCCCGCACCGCGCACACGCCACCATCTCCACCACTTAGGGAGTAACCTCCTTTTTCCCCGTCGCGAGGAGGGCCAGCGACTTCGCCGAAACCAGCACCACGAAACACGCCGTCGCCGCGGGGCCGGAACAAACGACAGGGAGACAAGTTGATTGATAGAGAGTTGAGCCGAGATGAACACACGAGGCATCACGGACGCAGATCTAGGGCTCCATGGGAGAAAACAGGTCCCGATGTATGCACAAGGAGGCCCGATCTGAAACATTCGATGACTTTTGGGCTGCCCTTTTGGCAGCACAGGCAATCCTACGAGAAAGACAAGGAGTAGGATCCAAACGACATTCAATCGAAGAGATCGATCCATAAACAGTCCAAGGCGGACAAGCGTTCCGATTTCGGTTTCGAGCAGTGGTGCCTTCTTTAGGTGCTTCGGCCTTTGATAGCGCCTATCGATCGGATTAAGATCGGATTTAGCATCGGGTTCTTGGCGAAATTGTTTTCTCGATACTCTCTCAATTGGCAATTGGGGAACAAGCAAGAGAAAAACGGCTATATAAAATCCCGGTTCATTTAGACCGGGCAACAATTATTTTAAAGGAGGTTGGAGCTAATCCCTTGAAAACAGAAACAAAAGATAAAGTTCCCGCCAATGTGAAAGTGTGTGCAATCGAGGAAAAAACCAAGTTCCACGCCATGATTCTAGAGGCTCCAACTTGACAGTCTCATGATCAATCACACTTCCACATCCTTCCCTCAAGTTGGAGCAATTTCAAGCCCCAACTTGCTAGAGAGATAGAGATGTTGGTGAGGAAGAGCTTTAGTCATCAAATCAACAATCTGCTTGTTAGTGGGTATATAAGCCGTGCAAAGAAAACCACTTTGTACTCTTTCTCGAATGAAATGACAATCGAGGTCAATATGCTTCGTCCGTTCATGGAATCATGGATTAGTGGCCATTTGTTGTGCAACTCTATTGTCACAAAATAGGGTGATTGGAGTCTCAACTGATGTCTTCAAATCTGTGAGTAGATAACTGCACCAAATTAACTCCGAAGTAGTGGAAGCAATGCTCCTATACTAGGCTTCTGTAAAGGATCTCGAAACTATTGTCTGCTTTTTTTGTTTTCCAAGAGACTAAAGCATGTCCCAAGTAGACACAATACCCTGAAAGTGATCTCCAAGTGGTCAAACAAGAACCCCAATCAACGTTAGTAAAACCAGTCAGTTTCAATCTCTCTTGAACGGGATAATGCAACTCCAGTGTAATCGTATATTGCAAATACCTCAGCACATGTATAGATGCTTGCCAGTGAGGCATTCTTGGATCTGAAACGAACTGACTCAAATGTTGTACACTGTAACACACATCAAGCCTAGTCGAAGATAAATACAGCAGTCTACCAATGATCCTTCTATACAGTTCTGGATCGTGCAATTTATCTCCTTCTTCCTGTTGTAATTTGAGGTCGATGGGCAAAGGTGTAGCAGCTGCCTTACATTGAGACATCTTGTAATCTTTCAAAATATCTCTGATGTATTTTTGTTGACTAAGGATCACACCTCTTTCATCCTTGTACAACTCAATACCCATAAAATACCTAGCTAGGCCTAAATCTTTGATAGGGAATTTGGCATGTAAAGCCTCCTTAACTGAAGCCATTTATGTGTCACAATTTCCCGTCATCAAGATGTCATCCACATAAACCAACATGGCTGTAAAGAATGAGCCTTCTGTTTTAACAAACAAGGAGTAATCAGCATGTGACTGTTTGTATCCGAGGGAAATCAGAAAAGAACTCAATTCCAAGTTCCATTGTCTTGAGGCTTGTTTTAGGCCATAGAGGGATCTTTCAAGTTTACATTCCCTCCATGCCTTGTCTTGCCCATAGCCTTCAGGAATCTCCATATAAATGTCTTCATCTAAATGCCCATGAAGAAAGGCATTGTTTACATCCAATTGATGCAAATTCCATTTCTTGGCTGTTGCCAAAGCAATCAAAATCCTCACAGTTGGCACCTTAGCAACTGATGAAAAGGTATGTTTGTAGTCCTTCCCCAATTTTTGACTAAAACCCTTTACAACTAATCTAGCTTTAAGTCTTTCAATCTCCCCATTAGGCCTATATTTAACTCTATAAACCTATTTAGACTTTATTGCTTCCTTTCCTGGTGGCAAAGTGGTCAATTTCCAAGCACCATTCCTCTCTAATGCATCCAATTCATCATCCATGGCCATTCTAGATCACTTTGAGCCTCTTTGTACGTTTGTGGTTCTTGGACTGCTAATACATTAGCCAAAGAAGCAAAGTACTCTCTCATGACACCAGTCATTGCATAGTCATTGTGCCAAACCGGCCTGTCAAATCTCCTCAAACCTCTGTCCTGCCAGTTTAAAGTTTCTGCACTTTCGCTTGGTGTTTCAACACCCCATATCTTACATATTTGTCTAAACACTATTAGCGCTCTAAGCTAAATGAAATAAATTTGAAAGAGTTGGATCTTTAGGTCCTAAAAGTTAATTTAGGTATTGCTAGAATATTCAGTTACTACGATACACCAATGTTATGTCCAGTTTAATTAACCAATGTTTCTATCATAAGATGGGCTGAGTGATGATTGGGGATCAACATCTTTTTAACACACTATTTATATGGACGGGCAATTTTAGGCTATATGGAATCAGGTATACATTACAAGCAAAAGAAGCAAACATTTAAAGGGAACTAAACACCAATCTAATTAATTGATCACGCCGGCAAATTTCTTGAACTTGAACAAGCACTCGGAGAAAAGTCTCTATGAGTTCTCAGAACGAATGTACTATTATAACGTACAAGGTTTTCACAAGCAAGCTAGAGCTTCAAAATATGAAAACAATTATCTTTCGGGATGTAATTGGATCGATATTAAGGAATTGAATTCTCTTCCTCCAGATTTGAAAGAGGGGGGAGAGGGATTGAGTTCCACAAGTTGATAGAGCAATTAACGGGCATTTGTGTCATGCCTTGAGCACTTTCGACTAAACTTAACTGCTTTGTGTATAGATCAAGAGCAGAACTCAACTCAACTCAACTCCTGAATTAGGATTTAGGCCTGGAAAAGACTATCTGATCGAAAATCTATGAATCTTTTTGTTACACATTGCATGGTAATGTTAATTGAAAATTGTAAGAAAACGTAATTGAATAATAGTTAATCAAACATTAAAAATATTTATATTTACATTTGTCTGCCATGGATTAAGGCCTAGGAAGCCTAAACATTAAACATGTCATCAACACAAAATGCTCATCTTTATTTACAACTATAAAACTCTCCCTCTCAAGAACAATAAATGTTCTATTTTTTAAATACAAACTAATTATCCTACTAATATACTAATATATATCCTAATTGGGTTTACACAAATTTCTCTTTATTGAAATAAAAATTAAAAAATATTATGAAATACAAAAGGCCTCTAATAAATATTGAAAAATATTATAATCTAATTACTTAAATGCATAAACATACACTTTTTTCTTGCTACTTAAATACATAAACGGTCTCATATTTCTCATCGTACTTTAGTGAAAAAAAACAAATTCAAATTATAATCTAACTAAACTTGAAAAAATATAAACAAGTTGGTTTTATGAAAAGGTCGAAATTAAACATACACCACAAAACATTACAACTGAAATACACGACCTTAAAAACACAAAGGAGGAAAAAATATGACAATACATCAATTATAATCATACAACTATATACTTATATCTATATGCTTAATCTTTCATAAACATATGCTTACAACTTATAATATGTTTTCCCTGCACAAATCAACCATTTAAAATTAATTATCCTTTCATAACTTTTTTTCATCGAATCACACACATATTTTGCATTTTATTCTAATTCAAATAAAATACACATTTATCTATATCCACTTATAAAATCAATAACTATGTACATGCTATTCTCCGTCCATCGGACGGGCCAATCCATCTAGCCTAAAAAACAACTCAGCCAATCAGCCATTGACATTAATGTCATAAAAAGTGATGAGAGCTATATACATTTTTATGACAAAGAAAGCAATTGAACAAAAACTAAGCCATCTCTAGTGGTAAGTGGTAACTAATTAAGTCAGGCCGGGCTTTCAACACACATGTAATAACTCATCTCATCGGACTATATATGTCTAAGTGGGGAATAGAAGACTTTCCACAAAGTCGTAGGCTATATCTGGAAAATAATAATTCCTATGTACACTATTCAAAGGAATACACCTCGTTTTGGTGTCATATAACACCAGCTCATCTGCAAATGCACTTTCCTCATCATGTCTAATCGTACCAACAACAACAACCCTACCTTCTTTCTCTTGCATTTCTTCCACTAGATCGCTTCCAGTTTCTTCCAAGACCCAAAAAACACTTTGCATACGAGCAGGAAGGTCGAAACCAAAAATATTAACCCATGAATTACCTTCTTGCCTCGAGTATAAATCACATATACGAGGAAACTCCTTATTATCCCAGCACAGGAGCGCAAGTTTGCCTTCCCAACGACAAGGTACACTACTTTCTCTAGTGCACATGAGATCGTTCATCTCAATGAACTCGAAACTTTCTTGCTCGAAGTCAAATGACATTATCACCATATCCTTTTCGTGTTCGTCGTCATAACAACCTGCCCAATGACCCACTCCTCCTATCATAACAGGACCGCTCTCTCCGGAGGAGACCCATTTCCCTAGTTTCTCCTCCGGAATCACACTCCAATCTTGTCGCACGGACGAGTACAAAATCCCATCCAAACAATATACACCCTCCTCCTCAGGGTGAAGAGTAAACACCAAGATTATGACTTTAAACTCTTTGGTGGAAGGGTCAATCCAAAAGCCATAGCTTTCGCGGCCTCCTCCAACGCTATAATCCATTCAAAATGGTCCGGGAGAGTAAGAGTGAAGGACTAACGGATGGAGGGGTTCCAAATCAGCAGATCCCGATCGCAATCCCAGAGACAAACTACACCGTGGAGGGTGCCGAAAACGGCCTCCATCGCATTGCATTGTAGCTTATCGATCGAGGGAGGGCGAGTGGTCGGATCAACAACTAGAAATTCCCACTTATCATATGTGACGAAAAGGCGGGGCTTTTGGACACCGAGGTGGTCGTGCAAGAATGGTGCGGAGTCGATGAGCTTTTTCCACCCTTTGCATATGCATCGATATCGGAGTAAGATTTTCACCGGCAAGTGCTTCAAAATCAGAGCTAAATCATCTTCGGATAGGTAATCCGACATTTGGGAAAAAAAACTGAATTAATATATTTCAGCAAGACAAGTAGGGTTTTGGAGGCGGATTGCAGAGATGCTCTGATCGAACGTGAGCTTGGTAAGGATTTATGGCTTTTTGTTAATAACGTAGTACAAGTGTATTATGGGAAAGATATCGTAGCATAATGGAAAAATCCTCCCATTCAAAATCCCTAATCATCTACTCTATAAACAAATAAATCGATATGATACAAAATTCCTAGCAAAAGATTTTAAATCGATATAAAATTGCAGTTTGAGATGTAATAAAAAAAATTGTCTCGAAAAATTGAAAAGTAAATAGTTTTAACATTTTTTGAGTCCAAAAAAGCAATACTTATTTATAATAAGTACATGCATTACCTTTTCATCCCTACTTAATAGGAGCAGGAGATTTACAAGCAATTATTCACAAACAAAAATGTAGGATCGATGTTAGTCTTAGACAGTCGCGAACTGTTCCAGTGACAGTTCTCTTACGCAGCGGAGTAATATAGAACAAGACTAAAACAGGAATTTAAAGCTTGGACACAGTTCCTTATAGAGGAACCTCTTTAGCCAACTAGCTAAAGAGTAAACCTCTACCTCCCTTAGAGGATTTTGAACACGCACTATATTCTATTGATAGATCTCAGGATCTACAATACAAAGTCGAACTTCTCTATTGCTTGCGATCCCACTCACAAACAATACTAACGACTAAGACATAATAGTTCCTAGATCTAAACACAAATGAATATAGAGAGTGAACCTTCTCGTTCCTGTGCAGTTCCCTTTAGCACAAGAACCACCTTCTTCAAGCTGATGAAGAACTTCACGCGGTCTTCATCACTTGATCTTTCCTTCCTTGAACTTCTGATTTGAATATCTTCACTAAATCAGCTCGGGCTCTCGATCTCTTTCTTTCCTTTTGTAGATCTGGTTTTCAGGTGTGTGAGAGCTCAATTAGACCTAGCGGCATCGCATTCCATTTATAGAGTTTCCATCTTTAGTTCTGACGCCTTTGCCCTTATTGTCTTGGGGAGTACGACACTATTCAAAAAGACTAGCGTACCCTTCTTCATCTCTATTCATTCGGAGCTTTGGCTTGCCGCCCAAGACAATAGTGAAATGTCTCTCTTGTCCTCTTAATTACTTGCCACGTACACAGGTGACTTGACAGGGAACGTTTCCCTTTACTTTTCCTGTAAACTTGCTATCTTTCCTGAGATCACTTATTTAGGGAATTAGTTCCATTTGTTTGTCATTATCAAAACTTCGATTACTCGAATGGAGAACCCATTGTTCCAGTGTTAGTTCCCTAACACTGTTCCAACAATTTCCCCCTTTTTGATGATGACAAACTTTCATAAAAATGCAAGTGTTAAACATTGTGGAAAGATGTTAGATGATTAAGCATCAGTGACACATGCAATTCTTTGTAGATACTTAGTTCCCCCTGAAATGGACAAGCAGTTTGATTTTCAAGATTTTTAAGCTAACAGTTCCCCCTCAGCTTATGGCTAGTTATTCTGTATTCTCTTACATAACGCATCTCTGCATTTTTCCACTTTTCCCCCTTTTGACATCATCGAAAGACAATCAAGTATAAACATGCAAGAACAAGCAAGGGAAGCACAATCATAACTAAAGAACACGAGCAAAATGCAATTCATTAAAAACATGGGTCATACAAGTACAGGATCAGAGTCTTAAGAGCATTGAAGGAGGGAGAAGACAACTATGGAATTTTCTTGTAGGGGGCTTGTTCAAGGGTTAGAGGAGGAAGGGAGCTTCTTCTGTATGTCCTTAAGAACAGCAAGGATGTGATCATTGGTTCCCTTCCTCTGTTGAATGTCTAGAAGGACATCAAGTATGCGCACAGTGACTCCACACAGACGGTTGAGAGCTTGAAGGACAGTTTTTGAGTCTCCTTGTTCAATGAACACAGCAGGAGGACCTTCTTCTTGTGGTTCCATGGAATGCTTAATTCGTAGAATGTTGGACATATCCATCTCTTGTCCAAGCACTTCTTCCTCTTGAGGATGATACACATCGTTCCTCTTCATTATCTCCTTCACCAACGCTGCATATGGAAGGGCGTGATTCTCCTTGGCAACGCATTTGCACATGTGCAAAATCATTATCTTGGGCAGGTTGATGCGCTCTTTGCGAAGGAACAGATCCAAGAGAATGGCATCAGTTGAATTGAGAGTTGTTCTCTTTTCCAGTCGTGGCGTCACTATCCTAGTGATAAACTGGTGTACCATCTTGCCTACTTGACTCAAGCTGTGAGTCAGGATCTCTTTTCCTTGTGGAGGAACATGCCCTAGGAGCCTTTGCAAAATGGCATCTCTTCCATCAGAATCTTGCCATGGGCGTTGGGGAAGCATATCAAACCCTTCTCCAGGAACATTGAGAATTTTCTTGATCTGGGCAGCGGTGAAGGTGAAGTCATCCTCTTCTGTCTTCCATCTTATTATGGGGTCAAGCTCAGTTTCCTTTTGTAGGGCGAATTTGGAGTAGAAGTACCTTATTTGAGCTTGATCCACCATTGCCGGTTCGGAACAGAGCTTATCCCATCCTTGAAACTGGATGAGTTCCTGAAGCTCGTTGAACTCGTTTTCTTGTAGGAACTCGGCTGTGATTACTAGAGGAATGACCAACTTCCTCTCTTCTGGTTTCTTCTTTTCCTTTTTCGCTTTCTTCTTCTCCTTTTGTTCAGCCTTTTCTTCCAGTTTTTGTTTCTTGGAGCCTCTAGTTGAAGGACGCCCAGATGGCGGTTCCTTGTACCCAATTTGAAGGGCAGGATCTGTGTATTCTTCCACCTCATCGTCGGAGCCCTCAACGGTGACGATCTCCGTTGATGGATGAAGAGCGTGGAGTTGCTCAGATTGTAGAGGCTGTAGTTCCTCATCATCTTCTTCTTCTTCTACTTCGCTCAATTTCCTATAATTTCTCTTTTTGGTTCTTGGAGCAGTTGGAATTTGTGGAAGAGAAGTTGAAGAGGAAGGGCGTTTTGGAAGAGAGGGAGAAGATTGGGTCGGTTTGATGGGTGTAGTTCCCTGTGAAGTAGGGAACTCCTCTCTCTCAAATTGGGAGATGGACTGATCGAGGTTGGAGAGATCTAGTTCCTTGTGAGGTGGAACTTGGATTGGAAGAGATGAAGCTTGTGAGTTTGGAGCATTTGGAAGAGATGAGAGAGCCTTGGTTCTTTGGATTTGAGGAGTAGGGTTGTGAGAGGTGGAAGCAAGGGAATCTGGTCTTCGTTTGGGAGAGAAGTTGTCAAGAATTTGTGTATGGTGTTTGGGAGAGGAATGAGAGGAGGCTTGTAATAGAGGGGTAGGATTGGAATCATGGATCGTTGTAGGAACACCCTCAATGTTTAAGGTGAGGGTTGAGGAGCCATCCGGTCTCGTGGTGAGTACCGGAATTTCAGACCTTGGTGTTTGTGGTGGTGAATCTGGAGGTGTAAGACTAGGTTGTCCATCTCTTTTTCTCAGAAGAGAATAGAGACGTTCCTTGACATCAAAGATGTACTCGGGTTCATGGTGGTCGAGATCTAGATCGGTGAGAAGCATTTTCTTGAGAGTTTCAGGGTCATGGTTGAGAAGATGCTCGATGAGTGGGTTTTTGTAGTAGACGGAGAACTTGATGATGGGTTGATTTTGGTTGGCCATAGGAGTGTACTGGTTGAGTTACAGAGAAAGATTAGAAAGGGAGATTTTCGAAATCTAGGGTTTGGAAGAGAAGTTGGAGGAAGACGATGAAGAGAAAGGAAAGAGGGGAATGGGTTAAGTAGTAAGAAGAGAAGAAGGTGAAGGGGTGAGAGTGGTTACTAACCTTTCCTTGAAACTAGCAATTAGTTACTCCAAAGAGAATCGGAAGAGATTTGGTATTCTCCACGCAAAGATCTTTTCCTATTCTACAGTCTTAACGTGGCAACAGATTAACACGGGTAGCGAGATGAACGGTTCGGATTCACTTTTCCCTTTCTACAGCCTGTCGCTTCCTGAACCAGTTTTCAATGACCTTTCTCTTTCCAATAATACATATGAGAGACGCATTTGAATTTCAAACACCCTTGTAGTTCCTTTGTAAATTGAAGCAGTTCCTTTCCTTTCTAACTCCTCTTTCCATGAACAAGTAAGACGAGGCCAAGTTTGGATATGTAAAGGATTTTTGTGAAAAGATTAAAAGAAATATCCAAACTAAATAGGGTTATGGAATCAAGTGATGTTGTCATCCAGGTAATTGAATCCCGTAAAAAGGGGTTTATTCATTGAGGCTCATAGGAAACGTTTACCTGGATGGGTTTTGAGGGACAAGTCTTATGATCAACCATCATTTCGGCTTATAGTGAGGGATAGATAAGATCAGGTTGATCATTTTGGGACAAAAATAAACACAGTGCTCTTAAGGAATCAGTTCCCATACCTAGTTATGAACATGTTTCATGCAAGTTTGCAATTATTGAAAATGAAAGTTGCTATACCATGCAGTTTCCTAGCTATACTGATATCTAACTAGTCAATCATGGAGGGAAAAGATGGACCGAGACTTGTTTAATTTAAGAGAATCATCCCTAAGAGCATACGAAGATGCTCAAAGGGTTGTCTGTCCAAGGCTTTGGTGAAAATATCAGCAACTTGTTCATCTGTCCTGCAGTGAACCATCTCAATGGAACCTTTCTCTACGTGATCACGCAGGAAATGGTGCCTAACCTCTATGTGCTTTGTCCTAGAGTGATGCACTGGGTTTTTTGAGATGTTAATTGCACTAGTACTATCACATTTAATAGGAACAGTTCCAAGAGACATAACGTAGTCTTTGAGTTGATACTTGAGCCATAGGACTTGGGAACAACAAGCAGCTGCGGCAATGTATTCAGCTTCAGCAGTGGAAAGTGCCACAGAGGATTGCTTCTTGGATCCCCATGATACTAGACAGTCTCCTAGGAACTGTGCCATGCCTGATGTGCTTTTTCGATCAACTAGATGTCCTGCAAAATCAGCATCTGTGAAGGAAACAAGTTCAAAGGAACTGTTCCTAGGGTACCATAAGCAAAGATTATCTCTCCCTTTGAGGTAGCGAAAGATACTTTTGACTTCCTTTAGATGTGATTCCTTAGGATTTGCTTGGAACCGTGCACAGAGACAGACAGCGAACATGATGTCTGGTCTACTAGCAGTGAGATAGAGTAGGGAACCAATCATTCCTCGAAAAAGTTTTTGATTGACACTGGTTCCAGTCTCATCGGCATCAAGTCGTGTGCTAGGTGAGATTGGAGTGTTGATTGGCTTTGCAGTGTCCATCCCATATTTGGATAGCATTTCCTTGATGTACTTTTGTTGATGAATCTTGGTTCCATCTTTTGTTTGAGAGATTTGAAGACCTAGAAAGAAGTTGAGTTCCCCTACCATACTCATCTCGAACTCACTACTCATTTGTTTCTCAAATTTTTCTGTAAGCACAGGATTAGTGGAACCAAACACTATATCATCAACATAGACTTGCACAATTAAAATGTCACCTGATTCTTTCTTCAAGAAGTGTGTCTTGTCAATGGATCCTCTTTGATAGCCTTTGGATAATAGAAATGAAGCAAATTTATCATACCAGGCTCGAGGAGCTTGTTTGAGGCCATAGAGAGCCCTTTCAAGAAAGTAGACGTGATCAGGCTTGTCATCATCTTCAAATCCAGGAGGTTGCTTCACATAAACTTCTTCTTGTAGATAGCCATTGAGAAATGCTGTTTTGACATCCATTTGGAACAGTTTGAACCCTTTGTATGTAGCAAAAGCAATGAGTAGTCGTATTGCTTTAATTCTGGCAACTGGTGCAAACGTTTCCTCATAGTCGATTCCCTCCTCTTGATTATAACCTTGAGCCACTAGTCTGGCTTTGTTTCGGGAAACATTTCCTGACTCATCCAGTTTGTTGAGAAAGACCCATCTAGTTCCAATGACATTCTTGTCTGATGGTCTTGGAACTAACTTCCACACCTTATGTCTTTCAAACTGATGGAGCTCATCTTGCATTGCTTGAATCCAATCTGGATCTTTGAGTGCTTCTTGTATACTTTTGGGTTCAACAAGAGAAACAAAAGCATTAAATGCACAAAAGTTATGGAGAGAGGAACGAGTTTGAACTCCCTGTTCCAAAGGTGTGAGGATGTTGTCAATAGGATGATCTTTTCTCTGATGGTAGTTCCTTGGTTGAGGATGAGTTGTTCCTGGGATTTCTTTCTGAGCACTGGAACTATCTTCAGATGTATCTTGTGGAACCACATTGGTTTGATTGTTCCCAGAAGTGGATGCTTCAGTTGTTACTGGTGGTTGTTCCTCTTCTTCAGGAAAATGAGATGAGGGATCATCGAATTGGTCCATGGTATCATTCTCTTCATGATCGTCTTCAATGTTTGGCTCTTGTGGATGAGAATCACTTCCATTGATGTACTCAGAGTCATCTCTTCGAGGCCTTGAATTTTCATCCTCGTCTATCAGTTCCCTTGTTGGTTCTCCTGGAATAGTGAATGGTTTCATTACTGTACGGGAGAATGGATTTTTGGATGATGATCCATGATGGATAGGCTCTTCATCAAAGATGACATGAATACTTTCTTCAAACTTCGTGGTTCGTTTGTTGTAGACTCGATATGCTTTGCTATGAAGAGAGTATCCTGTGAAAATACCTTCATCGCTTCTTGGATCAAACTTTCCAAGAGCATCCTTCCCATTGTTATGGATATAACACCTGCAACCAAAAACTCTGAGATGGGAAATGTTTGGCTTTCGGCCTTTGATTAGTTCATAAGAAGTTTTAAGCAATAAAGGTCGAATCATAGCCCTGTTAAGGATATAAACCGAAGTGGAGATGGCTTCAACCCAGAAGTTGGATGGAACTCCACTCTCTAGCATCATGGCTCGAGCCATATTTTTCAGTGTGCGATTCTTCCTTTCAACAACTCCATTTTGTTGTGGAGTTCTTGGAGCAGAAAAGTTGTGAGAGACTCCATTTTCATTGCAAAAGTTGACAAAAGCTGAATTGTCAAACTCTGTTCCATGGTCTGAGCGTATGGACTTCAGCTTAGTTCCCAGACTAACCTCTGTCTTCTTGATGAACACTTCAAATTCTTTAAACATTGTTCCTTTGGAAGACAAGAAAATAACCCAAGTGAAACGTGAATAATCATCTATTATAACAAACATATACCTGCTTCCTCCATAGCTACAAGTGTCCATTGGTCCACATAGATCCATGTGTAGCATTTCCAAGGGTTTGGAGGTGCTAACGTTTTTCTTGGGCTTGAAGGAACTTCGAGTTTGTTTCCCTCTGGCACAAGCATCACACAGTTTTGCTGATTTTGGGCTTATCCTTGGTAAGCCCACCACAAGATCTTGCAGGAACAACTTCTGGATGAGACTTAGACCTGCATGACCAAGACGTCTATGCAAGAGATCGGTGTCATTTGTAGAGACTGTGAGACATAGCTTTCTTGGAGGTTGAAAGTCTTGATCAACAATGTAAACATTGTTGAATCGTTTCCCTCGAAGAATAACTTTGTTAGTTTCTTTGTTCACAAGAAGACATTCATTTGAGTCAAATGTGACTACGTTGTTCCCTTGATCGCAGAGTTGTGCCACACACAGTAGATTGTATCCAAGATTTGCCACAAGATTTACATTGTTGACTTTGATTGATTTGTTGAGCTTTACTTCCCCTGAGCCTTGTATTGCTCCTTTGTTTTTGTTGCCGAAGGACACATTTCCTCCTTCAACTTGGGTGTTAAGCGAGATCAGATTGTTCCTGTTTCCTGTCATGTGGTTGGAGCAAGCACTGTCTATAAACCACATACAGTTCCCTCTCGCTTTCACCTGCAAAAGAGTCAATGTTTGGTTACCCAGGCAAGGTGTCCCTTGCTTGGTTCCTTACAGGGATAGTAATCAACATAATCTGCAATGTTCACATCAATCGAGTGATAGTTCCTGTAAGATTTTGAGTGAGATGTTCTGTTGTTGCTTCTACTTGAGAACCCTTTTGATTGACCAATTTTAGGACATTGTTCCTTGTAATGACCATGACCTCCACATGTCCAACAAGTTTTGTAATATTCTCCTAAATAATACTTAGGATGTGGTCTCTAAATCCTATTTTTCTCAACTGTTTCCTTATTAGGTCCTCTGGAACCATTTCCCTTAGCTATCTTGACATAGATTTTGTGAGAGTTGTTTCCAGTATAGTAGTCCTTTTTTCCTATAGTTCCACTCTCTAGAACCTTGATTTTTTCTTCTAAGTGAGAATTCTTAATTTTTTCAGTTTGTAGCTCTAGAGCTCTACTTTCACTTAGTTCCCTTAAGGTAAGAGTTGTTTGATCAGTTTCAGAGTTTCTTTCGGAATATCCTATTCCATGCCTAGAAGGAACAAATGTGACCTTAGGAGTCTCTACTATTTTCTTTCCCTCGGTTATCTCTAATTTCTTACTAATGGCCTCCTTTTCAGTGGCGACAATGGCAAGAGTAGAGATAAGTTCATTTTTAGAGGTTATAGTAGAGTCAAGTTCCTTCCTTAATCTATCACATTCAGAACACTGAGCTGATTCAGAATTTTTTAAGCTAAGTTCCTTTCCAGAGGCATCATTTTCAAGTTTAAGACAATGCTCTTCAATTGCACTTACTTCCTTTTGTAACTTCATGTTGTCTTTAACAAGTTTAGAGAGTATACGAATGAGATCAGATTTAGAGTATTTATCAAAGCAACTAGTTAGAGATAGAATACTCACTTCCTCTTGAGGTTCCTTTGGATCTGCATTGATTGCCATGGCACACATGTTTGGTGCAGCCCAAGATTCTGGATCATCATCATCTGAGTCATCCCAAGTTGCTATGTAAGCTTTGTTCCCAGACTTGTTCTCATCATTTCCCAGGGGACAAGCTTTGGCATAGTGACCCTTCTTGAAGCACTTGAAGCATGTGATGTCCTTTGCATCTTTGTCTCCTGATTTGTTGTAGTCTCGTGAGGAACTGTTCCCTCCATAGTTATTTCGGAACTTTCCCTTCTTGTAGAGGTTACGTAGTGCCTTTGTGATGAGCACTATGTCATCCTCTTCTTCATCTTCAGACTCTTCACACTGTTCCTGGACAGACTTAAGCACTTTCTCTAATTTAAGCGCAATTCCCTTTTCAGGTTTGTCTTGTGCTTTATCGGAGTTCCTCCTATTCTCATAGGATTTCAGCTTTCCAAAGATCTCATGAAGCATGAGGTTCCTGTTGGATGTATTTTCTCTGAAGGTTGTTCGATCATGAGCCCATTCACCAGTGAGACCATCTATCACCTTCTTGACCTTGATTCGTTTAGTGACTTCCCTATCAGAGATTCCCAAGTTCTCAAGCTTAGTCACTAGTCCCTGAAACCGGAACTGGTATGATGATACTGTTTCTCCAGGTTCCATTCTGAAGTTGTAGAACTCTTGTCGAACATCCATCTGATGATCTTCCTTGAGATCTGAGCTTCCTATATGCATTTGTTCAATAGCAGCCCACATCTCCTTGGCGGTCTTTAGATTTCCCACCTTGGCTGAATCGATCTCACTCATGGAGTAGTTGAGATACATCTTTGCCTTGTAGTTGGCTTCCATGCATTTCCACTCATTTGGTCCACACTTTGTGAGATCATTCTCGATCTTTGGATTGATGGTGAAGTTCCCTCTCTCGATCACAGCCCATGCCTGATAGTCATGGCTCTTCATCCAATCCATCATCAACCCTTGCCATCGTTCAAAACGGCCTTCTATCAGCCTTGGTGGTTTGTCGCTTCCATGTCCAACGACACTGAGTTCTGAAGACATTCCTATAGACATCCTGCGAGTTTTCACAGAAAATCTAGAGTCTCGCTCTGATACCAATTGTAGGATCGATGTTAGTCTTAGACAGTCGGGAACTGTTCCAGTGACAGTTCCCTTACGCAGCGGAGTAATATAGAACAAGACTAAAACAGGAATTTAAAGCTTGGACACAGTTCCTTATAGAGGAACCTCTTTAGCCAACTAGCTAAAGAGTAAACCTCTACCTCCCTTGGAGGATTTTGAACACGCACTATATTCTATTGATATATCTCAGGATCTATAATACAAAGTCGAACTTCTCTATTGCTTGCGATCCCACTCACAAACAATACTAACGACTAAGACATAATAGTTCCTAGATCTAAACACAAATGAATATAGAGAGTGAACCTTCTCGTTCTTGTGTAGTTCCCTTTAGCACAGGAACCACCTTCTTCAAGCTGATGAAGAACTTCACGCAGTCTTCATCACTTAATCTTTCCTTCCTTGAACTTCTGGTTTGAATATCTTCACTAAATCAGCTCGGGCTCTCGATCTCTTTCTTTCCTTTTGTAGATCTGGTTTTCAGGTGTGTGAGAGCTCAATTAGACCTAGCGGCGTCGCATTCCATTTATAGAGTTTCCATCTTTAGTTCTGACGTCTTTGTCCTTATTGTCTTGGGGAGTATGACACTATTCAAAAAGACTAGCGTACCCTTCTTCATCTCTATTCATTCGGAGCTTTGGCTTGCCGCCCAAGACAATAGTGAAATGTCTCTCTTGTCCTCTTAATTACTTGCCACGTACACAGGTGACTTGACAGGGAACGTTTCCCTTTACTTTTCCTGTAAACTTGCTATCTTTCCTGAGATCACTTATTCAGAGAATTAGTTCCATTTGTTTGTCATAATCAAAACTTTGATTACTCGAATGGAGAACCCATTGTTCCAGTGTTAGTTCCCTAACACTGTTCCAACAAAAAACGTGGATCAAAACCTAACATAAAAATGTCACATCTAGTTAAAAATTGCAAGATAACTCGCAACATTTGAACTCCCAGTGGAAAGAAACGGAACTTGGAGTTTTAAGGGATATCAAGTAATTATTCAGTAAAATAAATAAATAAAGGAACCGGGCTTCTATTGCAAGATAAATTTATGTACATATATAGTGCGAAAGTTGTCACTTCTATGGTCTCAACCTCAAAGAAGACGGCACAAAATGATATCTCAAAATCTCTATTCATATAAAGCTTTCAAGAATTGGTCATCTAGGTTGATACTGTTTTGTAAAAAATCCTACTATAGGTTGACGTTTTCGAAGATGATTCAGAACCAAGAACCAAGTCATCAGTGGTGTTATCAAGCTAGAATTAGCAATGCAACTTCAATTATTCATATAAATACACATAACACACCTACAATGCAACCTCACTTACACGAACCTCTCTCTGCTCACACTTCCCCTTTTCAAAATGATTACTGTCCAGGCATATGCTAATTTATTGTCCAACTGCTACAACAACAACATACACCCAGTGCAGTTCCGCTTGAGCGGAATCTAGGGGGTCAAGATGGAGGCACCCATGACTTAACGCTAAGAGGGTGCGCCCGAAAGATCCCAAGAAAACTAAAATTCAGCTATGTGACAATAATAACTTAATCTAGTTAAAATGCACCAAAATTGATATAGGAGTTATATCCATCTCAAAGACATTGTATAAAAGCTAATGAGCATGAGGAGTTGAGGACGCGCCCCAAACAACCGCTAAACAACAAAAATTAGAAACAAAAATTTAGCAGCAAAAATTTAAACATTCTAATAACAAGAGATCAAATCCACATACATGATCAACAAACAACTTTGTCATCAACATTTCAACAAAGTTACAACAACTCTATATCTAGCGACAACAAAGTAAGGGCTTATAATAAAAGTACACTAACGCATCTCCCCTCCACAAAATAATGTGGACAGTATCTAAGGGAACACAAGACTTTCCACAAAGTCATAACTCATAAGCCACATTCAAATATATCCGACTCCTCCAAAGTCAACTCTTGAAAAGAATGCACCCAGTTTTGGTGTCATACAAGACCAGATAATAATCCCCAAATGTAGCTACAGTCCATCCATTTTCTTGCATTCCTTCCGCTAAATCCCTGTCACTTTCTTCCAACACCCCGAAATTTGGAGTAAATAGCAACATTATGATCTTAAATTCTTTATTTGAGGGGTCAATCCAAAAACCATTGTTCCCCACATTGATCCAGTCAAACTTAGGAGGGGAGTAAGAGGGAAGGACTTACGGATGGAGGGGTTCCAAATCATTAGCTCCATTCCCCCATTACAGACACAAATTACACCGTGGAGAGTTCCAATCAAGCTAAATCTATCTCCAAATGGAGGTCTTAGCGTTTCGACCAAGGGGGGGCGGGTGCGGGGGCAACCAAAACAAATTCTTCCCATTCGTCACAATCCACAATCAAAGGGCTCTTTTGAACAGCGAGGTGGTTATGCAAGAATGTTGGGGAGTCGATAAGTTCTTTCCACCCTTTGCACACGCACCGAAATCGTAGTAAGCTATTCACAGGCAGGTACTTCAAAATCACAGCCACGGCATCTTCCGAGATGTAATCCGACATTAGAGAATTGAATTCTCTTCACAGATCCGGAAGATACGGGGATTAATTTCAGCTACAAAATCAGCAATTAAGGGCAAGCTCAGAAAGACAAAAAGTGAGAGCAAACGGAGAATTTAGAAGAATTAAATCCCACTATACCTCTGAGATTTCCTTCCTTTGCACAAATCAAACGCCTTCAGCAGATTTGGACTCTCCAATGAAATTCGCGTTGTCCCTCGTTGGTGGTGCTTCAAAGGTTTTTGAATGAAAGAACTCTCAAAAGACCAGGGGACTGAACAGAGGCTTTATTTTCAAAAAAATATACTGTATGATATTAATTTTTCCCTTCAAAATACAGCAAGACCTCGGTGAATTACTTCACCATTAATTTTTCTTTTCTTCTTGATAAGTATAGTATCAAAATATAGCTATTGACAAGAATAACATATACTGTATACGAATTTTTTTTATTGGGAGGTCATGCCCACACCCGTCTCTAAATATTTAGAGGCGAGGGTGGGCATGACCTCCCAATAAAAAAAATCGTATATATATATATATATATATATATATATATATTATTATTTTTGTCAATAGTTTCGATTTGATAATCAAATTCAAAAAGAAAAGTACGACCAAGAAAGATGAGAGTGAACGAAAGAGAGGGAGAGAGAGAAATAGTGAAATTTGAGTGAGATCACATTTGAGCCCTATATCCAAATCCATAGCTCTAAATATTTCTGCGTGGTACACAAGGTTTTTCAGAATTCCGCACGGTAACCTTGAGGTTTTACGAATTCCGTGTGGTAGCATTGGATTATTATAAAAGCTAAAAGTATATAGAATATAAAGCACCTAATTTTCTTAATTGCATAAAATTATCATATTCTTAGGTTTTTTTATAAACTACCTAATCCATTTTTTAAAACAACTTAATTAATAAGGAGTATCACTTAATGCACATACTTCTTATTAGGAGGTTTTTTAATTGTTAAGTTTTTTAATTAATGCACCCACTCTTTTTTTTAAAAAAAAAACTCTCCCTTAAAATGTTAACTTTTATAAAAGTTAACAGTTTATATTTTTTAGAGAAATAAAAATGGTGGATTTTTTCCCTAAATTACATGTGATTTTGATGATTTGAAAAAATATATTGTTTTTTTATACAAATTTGAAAAGGTGATTGTTTATAAGAAAAAAAATTGGATTTTTTAAAATATAATATTTAGTGTCATGAAAAATTAGTAAATATGAGAATATGTATAAATTTTTCTAAAAACTTTCAAAATTAGGAGGCTTTTTTAAATTAGATTAGGTGGTTTTTATAAAATAAAATAAAAATAAGGTGATTTTATCTAATTAAGTAAATAATGTGGCTAAATTTCAAATAATTTTAGCATTTTATAATACTTTGAGGCTATCACACAGAATTTGTATAACCTCAAGGTTACCATTCGGAATTCCGAAAAACCTTGTGTACCACACGAAATTTGCAAAACTTCGAGGTCACCACGCGGAATTTCCCTTATAAAAATTAGATAGAAATTTAAATATGGATTCCAAAATAATATTTATTGCAAATTATTTTTTCATTCTATTTTAGGTTGTGCATTTCATAGCTAAATATTTTCACAATAGTTTATCTCTTCCAACTTCTAAGTTTCATAGAGCAAATTTAGACTAATAGTAATTTTTAGGCGATTTTGCAGTAATACACCAACTAAAAATGTTTATTGCAAAAATGACCATGTTATACTTAAATAGCATTTGAATACTCACGTGGGCATCTTTGCTATAAAATGAACATTAAATCTTTTTTTAAATAAATAAAAATACTTTTTTTGATTTATGAGTTTTTTTATTTATGAATACCCATGCTTGGATCTCGGTGGAAATTCAGTCGGGTCGACTCGAGAACCCACAGGGATCTGGGCTGGGATGGTCGGCTGGGGTGGCCGGAAAAAGCTTGGAATGGGAGGCCAGCGACGCTTGTGGCCGGAAACCACTAGGGAATGGCCGGGAAGGTCGGGTCCAGCCGGGGGAGCTTCGATGGGTGCGGGATCAACAAGGGGATGGCCGAGCTGTGCCTAGATCTGGCGGGTTAGGGTTCCGGGGCTCGCAAGGGACGGTTGGGGGGAGGCGCGACTTTTCCGGGGTGTAGGGTACGGGGCAGGGGCCGCGCTGGGTCAGTGGTGGCGGTTGGCGTCGGATCTTGCGGGTTAGGGTTTCGGGGCTCACGTTTGGCCGCGCGCTGGGGGCGACGGGGCGAGGGGTGGGGTGCGACTGGTCCGGGGGTGGTCCAGGCGAGGTGGGTTCACCGGTGGCGACCGGAGGTCGCCTGTGGAGAAGCGACGGTCAGTGGTGGCGGTTGGCGTCGGATCCATCAGATCTGTTACGCGAAGTCGTCAATCCGATTACACGGAGGAACTCCAATCGATTCCGCGCAGATCTGGTTTCTCGCTCCTGAGGCGGAATTCGGCGGCGTTCAATCGCAGCGTTATGAGTTATCTCCGCGAAATTGGCTACGATTCCGGCGTCTGCAAGACGAATTGGGAGGCCGTTCTCGTCGTCGATCTGAACTTCGGCGCGCAATTCGAGGTCGCGGGGGGGGCAAAGAGGTACGGGTGCGTGATCGGCGCTCTGCCGAGAGTTTTCGTCGGGAAGTGTGGATAAACAAAATTAAACAAAAATCTAACCTTTTTTTCTTTAATTCCTAAAAAATTGCATTTGGGGGATGAGTGGGTATTTTTGCAATAAAAATGGATTTCCACTTAATTAATTTTGGTAAAGTTGCAATTTTGAAAAAGGTGCAATATTGACTTTATTTTGGTATATCTACTTTAATACATTATAAAGCAGAACCCAAGACTGTTGTAAAATTTGCGCCACGTGGCATTTGTGAATAAATTAATGAAATTATATTTTAATAAATTTTGTAACAACCTATAGTATTTTTGCTATATATACTAAATAGATAACATGTTTATATAATTTTTATGTATATAATTTTCTATCTATGGATTTTGTATTAGTAGGAAAGATTCTATCTAAAATGAATATGTTATCTAATGTTAAATCTTAAGTATTAATGTTAAATATTTGATATGATAATTTATTTAACTTAAAAAGATTATATTTAAAATAAAATAAAATATAAAGGCATTTATATTTGGTAAAATATTATTGATATAATAATTTATTTAAGTTATTTTTTTATCACAATATAAGCTATTTGCCACGTAGGATTTTACCATATGCCACCTAGGTTTTTTCGTACATGTCATTCTCACAATTTTATATATATTGAAAAGATTCTATCTAACATAAAATAAAATGTAGTAAATATTAGGATATATTTTGAGTATATAATTGATTATTAGTTGATTACATTATCTTTACCTATATATTTTTTCTATAAAAGTTTTCTTGAATCAAATTATGATAAAAAAAAATTAAAAAATATTACAAGATGATAAAATATTACATTATCTAATTCTTTTTATCCATTTATGAAGTAAAAGATTTTTAAAAAATTAAAATTTGGTTAAAAAGTTTAACGTATGTGAGTAAAGTTTTATCTTTTTGAGCCACCATATTGACTTTGGCCCAAATTTTTTTTTTAAACATTTCAACTTTTATTTTTTTCAAATAATTTTTCTCTCTATTTATTTATAAAAATTCAAAATTTATTTGATCCTAAAAATAAAAAACTATCGTACGTATGTGAGTATAATTTTCTTATCTTTTATGTATCATTATATTAAAATAAATATAATCATACTTAATTCGAGTCGTAGTCGTGCATGGCACGACGGGTATAACTAGTTTACTACTAACTAGTTGATAACCCGGGCCTTGCCCGGGGGCTTTTTCAAATAAAAAGTACTAATATATTAATTTAAATATGATATAAGTATTATAATTTAAATAGTAAAAATAATATTGTTTTATTATCATGATATTATTTTGAGATAATGCTATTTTGATAATCATTAAAAGTAGACGCTCTCGACCTGTTAGGACGACTCAACTTGGACAAAAACCACAACTAATTGACTCAATTTATCTGTAAATTTTAATGGCATGAATCAAAAGTAAACTTGAACCCAAACTCGACTCAATCTACTCGATTAATTGGTTTAACATTAAGGGATTAATAATTTTTTACTTATTTATTAAGGGATACGTAAAATGTATACCAATAATATCTTATTTTTTTAATATGTTGTTTGTAATATTTATGTAATAATTATAAAAAAAGCCGATGCTCTTAACTCGTAGGGTTTACTCGAATACGCACAAAAAGCGCAATGAGTTGACTCAATCAATCCATAAATTTTAACGACATGAACCCGTACTCAACATGAATTTGAAATGACTGAACCTAAACTTAATTGACTAACCCGACTAATTGGATTAACAGTAAAGTATCAACAATTTTTATTTATTTATGTACGTATTCGTAATATAAAAAGTTAACATACTTATGAATAGAAATTTATATAAGAAAATCTAAAATTTATTATAAAATCAACAATTAAAAACATGGTTCATATTAATTTAAAAAACTTGCCAGAGTTATGAATAGAAATATTATTATAAAAAATTTAGTAACTAAAAATAAGGTGATTGAGACATTAAAATTTGATAACAATATTGCATTTAACTATCATATTTATAGATAAAAAATTAATATATAAAACACAAAATATTTATAGATGGAAAATTTAAAAGTTATCATTCTTATTTGTAGAGAATTAATATTGAAAAATCCAAATTATTATGAAAACATGGTCAATATAAGTTGTTATCATACTTATAAACAATAAAAATAATATTAAAAATCTGAAAATTAATCTAAAAATACATGATTAAAAATATGTCTCATACTAATTAAAAAATTATTATACTTTTTAATTGAAAGAAAAAGAATAAGAAAATTTAATATTGAAAATTCGCAATTTAAAATATGGTCCATATTTCATACTCGTGGATATAAAAGTTATCTATTTCATTTAGAAATACCAAAATTAATTTAAATGGGGTATTAAATTAAAACAAAAGGTATTTAGGATACTAAATTACTATTTTATATTCTCCATACTTTTGGATAAGAACTTAATACTAAAAATTTATATTTAAAAATATACTTACAAATCGACAAAATTATATAACTTTTTTTTATTTATCAGATTTATTGATAAAAAATTATCTATTTTACTCTAATAGATTAAGTTGGTATTTTTATTGTCATATATATGGATAATTGGATAGTGATTAACCGATTTAAGATTAAGTGATCAATAATTTTTATTTATTATGGTTCATATTATATAAAAAGGTTTTAATAAATATGGATAAAATATTAATATAAACAATTTTGTAACTAACAATATGGTGACTAAGACATTAAAGTTTAATGACAATATTGCATTTAACTTTCATATTTATGGATTGAAAACTAATATATAAAACTCAACATATTTTAAAATGTTATCATTCTTATTTATAGAAAATTAATATTGAATTTAAAAAGATAATTGATAAGAAAATATGAAAAATATTAATAAAGATTGAAGTTTTGAAAAGATAAAAAAATATTCTATATTTATATGAATAAGAAAAAATAAAATTAACGAAAAGATAATGTAAGTTTTTTATCCAAATTCAATTTAGGTAAGTAATTGTCTAGATCATGAATTTTTTTAATTTTTTATCAAAATTTTATTTAAGATAAGTATTTTCCCTAAATAAATAAAAGGATAGTGAGAAAATAATTTTCGTTATTTTTATTTAAATTCTCGAAAACAATATTTTTTTAATATAAATAGATAGAAAGAAATTTAATTGAAAATATAAATAAAAAATTATTATTTTTAAATATAAAGTGGGGCTAAATTCAATGTGGTGACTTCAAAAGATAAAATAATTTTCATTATTTTTTTAAAATTCGAATTTAAATTTATTTCCATAGAAATAGATAGAAAGGAAATTGATTGAAAAATAAAATTTTTTATTAAATATTTTTTGGAGCCAGATTTAATGTGGCAACTCGAAAAGGTTTAGCTTTAATATATAGTTATAGATAGATAAATGTAGTATATTTTATTTATCTATACTGTATGGATAGAAGATAATGAAATATTACATGAACATGAATAAAGATAAAAAATAATGAGTAGAGATAAAAATTTATCCAAAACTTATAGTAAATTAAAAAATATATATAAATTATTATACAATATATTTTATCTATACTATATGAATAGATGATAATTAAATATTATAATATAATGAACATGAACAAAGATAAAAATAATGGGTAGAGATAAAATTTATCTAATCTCATAGTAAATTGATAAAAAAATTATTATATAAGGTGAGTGCATAAAATTGAAAATTACATAAGGTGGTTGAATTATATAATATATAATTAATTAGAAAAATCATTATAAAAAATAGGGTGACTATGATATAATTTCTTAATGACGAATCTACCCAAAAGTGCTTCAGGTTTAGAAGATATATATTGATGATTTGTCTAATTTTTATAAAGTAAAACCTACAATAAACATTTGATTCAATGGTATTTTAAAAATAATATAACAATCTATATAATTTGTCTCGTGTGAGTTTAATAATAAAATACATGGAAGACTGAATTTGAAGAAGAAAAAGAAGCAGAACATATCAACAGCATATAGATGCAAATTTAATGAGTTCGATCTCAATTTAATGCTGAATCTCTCCTTTATAGATTCATGGCAGATAGCAACAGTCGAGAACAAAAGATTGACGGAAAAGCTGATCAAAGGCAACATATACGAATTCAATGGTTTGTCTTCTTTTAGCTGGAAAACACATTAAAGGGAGTCAACTGTGGGATAGCAGTTAGCAGAGGAAAGACAACACACTTCGATTCTTTGAATTACATCAACTTTTCTAACTTTGCATTGTTTAACTTGACATTTTGTTTCCAAGAAAAGTTCACAGCATTAAATTACAAAGAACCACAATGTAGTCAGACAAGACAAGAAGCTAAACATGACAAGATCATCACAAGTTGTAGGATTAGATCAGTCATATGAACAATTGCTTCTTCTTTTTTGCTGCTAATTGGGTTCAACGGTGGCTTCAGACTGAGATGGAATGGTTCCGTTATTATTGTAACAATGTAGCTGTGTAATTTCTTCATTTTATAAAATCTTTTACTATGTATAAAAACTAAAAAACATGAACACTCAAACTTTGAATTCCAAAGCAGATTGGTGTTTCAAATGGATCCAAGATATCTTCCAAAGCAGAGTGCAGAGCTGAACTCAACATATTTTAGATCCATTTTAAAAAGCAAGAGAAGGACTTGTAGAACTTGAACTCAATGGCGATGAAGCCAATTGCTTGAACTTCCAAGGGATTAGAAACTAATAACACAAGGATTCCTTATATTATATACAAAATAATACAAAGGGCAAGCAGACTCTAATATGGTGATTGCACATTTTTAGTTGCAAAGCATACCCACATCAAGCACATCAGTACATCAGGAAGGAAACTATCCCCCTTTTATGTTCTCTAAGCAGATTGTCTTGAAACATATATTGACTTGATCTAAGAAAAAAGACTTGACTACTGATAATATAGATAAACCCACCAGCTTAAGGATTACATGGCACAACTGAGCATATCTTGTAGCATAAATTGAGTGGCACAAACTATTCCAAGGGAAAAGAAGACTTTCCACAAAGTCAAAAGAGACATTGCGATACCTAACTCCATTCATCAAAGCCATGCAACCAACTCTAGTGTCAAACAAGCCCAGGTTATAGAAATATCCATCATCGCTTCTGTAGTCTTTAGGAAGTGTAGTAAGAAGAGCCCAGAATCTTCCATCCATTTCACACACCATTCACATCCAGGAATGAACACTTGTAGGAGAAAAAATGTCGAAGCTGAGCATCTTAATCCATGAGCCTTCTTGCCTCCTGTATATTTCCCAACAATGGGTTTCCCAACAACTGAGAAAATTTTCATGCCAACACAAAGCTGAAAGTTCACCTTGCCATTTTATAGGCTGGATGTGAGAATAATGCTGAAGATTATTGGACAACTCTATGAACTCAAAAGTTTCTTGCTTGAAGTCAAAGGACAATATGACCTTAGGCCTTTCATATGTGTACTCATAACATCCACCCCAATGAGCCACTCCTCCTATTATTACAGGTAGTTTTCCCACATTGGGAACCCAACCCTTCCCCACATCTGCCGGAGGAATTACACTCCAATCACGGCTGATTGAGGAGTAAAGAATTCCATCAGCGCCCGCATGATCCTCCTCCTCATGTATATCAAACAACATAATCGCGATTTTGAACTCTTTGGTGGAAGGTTCAATCCAGAAACCCAAGCATTTTGAAATGTAAACTTTATCAAGACCGGATGGATAATAATCCAAAGGGAGAGGAATACTCGAAAACTTACTGATTGAAGGGTTCCAAAGTACGACATTCCGGCCCCAATTATAGAGACAAACTACACCATGGAGGGTGCCGAACATGTAAAGCCCCCCTCCCGTAATTGGGCTTCTTAGGGTGTGGACTAAGGGGTGGGTGCGGGGCTCGACGACAACAACTGCGGTTCAGCCTCGCCGTGACACCCGACAATGAAACAAGGCTTTTGGACAGCGAGGTGCTCCTCCATGAATTCTTGTGAGTCGATGAGTTCCTTCCACCCTTTGCACACGCATCGGAATTGCACTAAGCTTTGCACAGGCAAGTACTTCAGAATCTGAATTAAAGTGTTTTCGGAGATGTAATCCGACATTAGAGAGCTAATGAAATCAGCCGCACAGATTAGGGTTTTCGGGAGACTGAGCTAGTGCACTCTGCGAGTCTGTGAAGCTCTGAGATTTGTTGCTATAGAAGTTTTTTAAGAGAGGAATTGGTTGAAACCATCCGTATAATATGTAATATGTCACTTAATCACCCGTATTTTGATAAATTACTGAGAACCACTTTAATTTTTAACCATCCAAAATCGTTCTCCGTTTAATTCTGTCAAAAAAGAGTGACATGACATTTATTTTTATCTTATCTCTACTCCGACTTTTTCCCTAAAAATCTCTTCTCAACTGCAAGCCTTATTCTTCTTCCCGCAAACTTTATTGGTATGTTAATGGCGGCTCTCGCAACTCCTCTTTCCTTTGATGTCGTTGTAGTCTCAACGGCGGCGAAGCCGCCACCGTTAGTGATGTTTGTGGTTTCAATTGGGATTGGAACAGGTGGACACGCTATTCTATGAAATTGAATAGGCTGCGAGCTACGCTTCTATTCTCAAGGTTGATTTTTTCAACTTGAAGATGCAATTGAAAAGGGAGGACTTTCAAGAAGCAATTGAAGATGCAATTGAAAAGGAGGACTTTCAAGAAGCTTCCAAGCTAAAATTGGCTATTGTTGAGTCTACTTCGAAGGATGTTGTAGTTGAAATCATGTCCAATTTGAAAGTTAGAATAGTTGTGTGACTTGCTAGTTCATTTTTTTGCTGGAAAATTTTCCTATACATTATTAGTTATTTCTGAATTATTGTTTGCATAGAGCAATCAATGAAGAGCGTTACTCTTAGGCTTTCTTTGACTTCAACAGGAGGGAAACTTCTTCTCTTACCCCGATGTTCGAAGCAAGATCTTGTCTAATTAGACCGCGAATTACAAATGTCTGGAAAAGTTCTATTGCAATTTTACGAGGATTAGATGATCCTTTTTTGGCCGACTAGTGCATATTACAGATTTACAGATGATGAAAAAGATTTAGGTGTTAAGGTTTTCATTGGTGGAGTTTTGCAATAGTGATGATGCACCTCCAAAAGGCAAGAGATGAGTTTGTTCGTTTACCAGCTGAAATGTCCTTGGAGCTAGTGAAAGTGATGATGCACCTTCAAAAGATGAATTCCGTCCTGATTCTTTGTGGTTCCTTTCTATATCGGGGGTGAAGATTTCAATTCTTTCTCCGAGTTCATCGTTTCGTCTCGATTTTAGATCTGGTTCCTACTTTTTCTAGAGTTCGTCTTGATTCTAGATCTGATTCTCATATGTTGAAAAAACAAGGAAGAAGACCGAAAACAAAAAGAAAAAAACAAGGCAGAAGAGGGGTAAAAATAAGTCCATTTGGCAAGATTTGACAAAAAAAAATTAAAAAAATGCCATGTCACACTATTTTTGACGGAATCAAACGACGAACAATTTTGGGCGGTTAACGGAGCATATAATATGGGTGCTTCTCACTAATTATTTAAAATACGGGTGGTTAAGTGAACTGTAGCATTTTATGTGGCTGGTTTTCAATCAATTCCCCATTAAGTTATTTCAGATTTTATAACTTTTATGCATGGTAAGTCCATATATTAATACCTCATTTGAAATTACCTTTTCGTTTAGAAAATGCTTCTATGTTAAATTCGAGTATCCTTCATCTTGTGAAAAAAGTTTGGAGCTATAATATGTCGGACTCTTTTATGTTTCGTATCTTGATGAAATTGAGATTACTAAAACAATTTAAAATTTTGGGTTAAATATCATATAAATAATAATTGCGAACAACTTAAAATCTCATAAAAACAACTTCAGAATTTACAATATGATTTACTTATAGATTTATTAAATTCTACAATTATTTATAAACTACAATCACATTTAATAAGTATAATGCACTTTTAGATTTTCAAGATTCATATTGGAAGCAACGCACTAAGATAAATTATTTACAAAATATAGACAAAAATACAAAATATTTTCAATGTGTTTCTAAAATACGCTCCTTTAAACAAAGAATTCTATCTTTTCAGAAATATGAAGCCCTTCTATTTTATGATAATGATTTTATGATAATGATTTTATTTCCCATAATATTTCTTCTGAATTGAGTCATCGGTTTCTTCGCAATCATTTATGCCATATTTCGGAAATCAAATTATGTATATACTAGCGATCATAACTGTGCTTCGCACGGGTCAAATTATCTAAATTGTTATATTATTTTTATAAAATTATAAATATAAATAATTATTGTATATTTTGCTTTATAAAATATAATATGTTGAACTTTTTTTATATAAAACTTGTAAGTTAGAAGATGAGCTTTTGTGAAAAATATTTAGAATTGAATGTAAAAATGAAATTAAAATTTGGTGGAATTCATGAAAAAATGTATAATTTTATTCTTCATTATATAGAGCAAGTGAATAACTGCTATAAATAAATATAACCACCTCCATTGTATGTAAAGAGATGATATATTATAGTTACTGCAACTTTATTGAATGACATAATATAGAATACATAACTAATAATTGTTAAATTATATACTAATTTGTATGTAGTTAAACTATATATCTCGATCATAGTTAAACTATATCTCTCGAGCATTATATTAATTAGAATGAGACTAACATGTATATTATCATAATATTTATTTACTTTCTCATAAATTTGTTTATTTAAATTTGTATAGGCTTAATGAATAATCAATTTAGAACATATTGGTTTTGTCTAACCTCATACTTTGAGACGAAAAATAATTTGTAAGATATATGTGGAGTTGGATACGGGTGACACACATATATACATACATAAGTCCAAACACGCGAGAAACAAAAAGATATAACTACTCACAAGTAAATGGATAAAGATACGTGCAAATTAAACTACTATTAATGAAATTAAGAAAAGTGATTTCAATGGAAAAAAGAAGATGAACATGTTACCCCTTATGATGATAGAGCTCTTCAAATTAAGGTTGGAGAATAATATGTCAAAAAAGGAGATAAACTACATTATTTGTCATATAATATAGCGAGACTTCTAAAGTAATCAAAGTCAAGCATGAACATCCGTCAATAAGAACTCTCAAAGCTTCAATATCCTCGGTTCATCATGCACTAAAAAAGAAAAAATATCAAATTTCAATTAGTAAACAATAAAACAATTAATCAACCATTGTACAAAATATCATATTCTAAGCAGAGTTAATCATAACCTAAACCAAAATCCTAAAGCAACAAATAATAAAAAGACTAATTCAGTATTAGACAATAAAAGAATAAAACAACAAAATTTGGTGATTTTCGGTGTCTGTATGTCTATATATAGAGAGATATGTAGAGAAAGCATTAAATATATGATTACGTTATATTACTAACTGAATATTGTGTAACCCAGTTTTGGAATTGATTGTTGAAATGTGCAATGGATTTGTAACGGAGACGTTACCATTGAAACGTGGAATTTGCAACATAAACGTTAGGGTTTTGACCTATAGCACCATTGATTAATTTTAATTAATATTTGATTCCCTTAAAACTTAAAAGGTGACCACCGTATATGTATTGTATTGGTATTAATGGGTTGAATCATGAATGAGGGATTCAAATTGTAAGAAAGTGTTAAGATTAATTTTAATAATAATAATTTAATTTAATTTATCTTTATTTACAATATGATATTGAAATATTTGTTTAAGGATTACAATAGTTCCCAAAAAATTATTTTCATGTCTATTACGTACCAATGTTCCATTTCACATGCAATGTAGTTTGGAGTTTAGGTCATTTAAACAGGGAGTTAGGCAATGGTAAAAAAAAATAATAATAAAAGAGTAGTTTAAGTTTTCATTTGGTGGTGAAAAGTTTTCATTATGAATTTTTTCAATATTTTTTCTTACTATGCACAAATGTCTTTAAAATGGAAGAATAGGAAAAGGGCATTTGTGTTGATTGATAGTTTTAATTTAACGTTAATCAATTATTATTATGAAAGTAATATATGTAAGTTTAGGTTTTTCTATTTTGAAATATTTATTTGATTTAATTTATACTATATCTTTGGTTTGGAATAATATGTACCATTAATTCTTTTATATTATATCTTTGGTTTGAAATAAAATGTATCATTAGTTGCATAGACATTTATCATCAAAAATATTTTCTTATATGTTTATAGAATATTGTGTATTCATTACACTTTTTTATCTATGATTTTGATTCAATTTTTCATTAACTTCATGAGTAATTGAGCATTGATTGCTTGAAATGAAATCAAAATATTTATATAATATACTTGAAATAAAATTATAAAAAACCTTATTAATTGTTTATAGAATATTGTGTATTCATTACACTTTTTTTATCTATGATTTTGATTCAATTTTTCATTAACTTCATGAGTAATTGAGTATTGATTGCTTGAAATGAAATCAAAATATTTATATAATATACTTGAAATAAAATTATAAAAAAAACCTTATTAATTGTATGAGCATTAATTGCTCAAGAACCTAAGTTTATAGTATTATAGAAGATAATTTGCATTAGAATTTCAAACTTATTATCAAATGAAAAAAATTCTCAAATTACAACTAGTGAGATACCTTTTCACTCATAATTGTAAGTTGTTAGACCATATAGATTCTAGATTTGAGATCTAATGAGAACAATTCTTATTGTGTAAAATGAGAACAAATACGAGCCCTTGGATTAGAGAAATCAAGGGTGTAGATAAAACACACTCCCTTAAGGGGTTTTTTAAATGAGAAGGGTAATATCGTCATTTGTCCCAAAAAAATAGAATTTCTCCTTCTTTCTTCCTCCTTGCTCCTCCCTCCTTCCAACGTCTCCTCCCTCCCCCATTTTCAATTTGATTTTCTTCTTTCTCCTCTCCATTTGCATGTCTTAATTGATTGTAGTGATCATTTTCGACCACATTCGAATTATTTTCTTCATGAATCTATATATTTTTTGTGTTTCATAGAGTTTGAATGTCCAATTTGGGAGTTTTTTGAATAGGTGGTTTTCAATTTAGGTTTTTTTGATTTGGGGCTTGTTTTACCATAAATTGTATAGATTAGATAATTTTCTTGTGTTATTTAATTGATTATCTTGTCATTCCACTAATTTTGTTTGTGATTTCACCATTGTTAGAATCCAAGTCAAGTTTGATTATACAGGTTTCGTATGAACCGTCACTTGTATTTTCATGAACTGTAAATTAAGATACAATTTTAGTTTTCTTTTTTGGGTTTTGTTACTTTGAGTTGTATGAATTTGTCCATATTTTTGTGTTTTTATATATGTTTTCATTTATTTGAAACTTCAATATTTTGTGATATGATGCAAGAAAGGAAAACCTTCTTGTTCTTATTTATTTAGGTCTTTTTGGTTGATTTTATGAGTACACGCCAAGTGTTTGATAAATTGTTAGTTTCAATAAAAGCTATTATAGAATTAGCTTTGTAGATCATACTCTAACCTATGAAGGTTATGTATGTTTTGCATTACGATTTGAAGGATTTGATTAGAAATAGAGGTTGATTTTGTATGCTTGCTTAATTGCCCACCAAATGTTTGATAAAATGCCTAAACCTTTTTTTCACCTAAAAATCCAAAATCTTGCTTGATTACTTGAATGTTGGATGAAATTATGGCTATTAGTTTTTTGTTGCACATTCATGGGCTGAATTTTGTTGATAAACCGTAAACCCTTTAGTGAATTCTCTTTTTGTTTTTTTTAAATGAACCGCATTGTGATTTTTAATGAACCTTATAGTGTATTATTATGAACCATAATGACAATATTTATGAACAAATAAAAACGGTTTTTCACATTTTTATTGCCCATTATGTGTTCCATATTGCTTATAAATAGCTTAATTTTTTCCTTTTTAATTGTAGGTTGTTCATCAAATTTCGGTCATCCTAACGTGTCTCATTCGGATAATGATGCTAGTATTGATGGAGTGTCATTAAAGGGTCTTGATAATGATTAGAATGTTGACGGAGTTCCATTGGATGATCATGATGAATCTAGTGATGCCTACATTTTTCACTTATCATAAGATTGTTCTTATTTCATTCACAAGATTAAACATTGAAGATCCAGTCCTCTATTTGTCTTTTTAGTAGTTGTTTTGTATTTTGGGGATTAAGTTGTCGGTTTTGTATCTTACTTTGTGTTTGACAAAACACTTTGCTACATTGTAATTGCTTTTAAGGTTGTTTTAGACTTCACGTCGAACCCGGTGAGCTAAATGCCTTCTTTACAAATTTTATGCATTTTCTGTTAAATGAACTGATTATTTAAAATTCATGCACCTTCATGTTGAACACTATGAACTCTCATGTTTAACACTATGAACCGTCATGTCGAACATGATGAACCGCGTAATTAATACTCGTAAAACAGATTTCAAAGTCTAAAATACACAATTTAAGTTAACGTGATAGATTATGCCATTTATATCACCGAAAGATCAACATCGAGCAAAAACCATTAGATATTCATTTTATTTGTCAATGAGATGAGATAATGAAATGTTGGCACATGTAATGTCATTGAAAAAACGTTTAATCCATTGTGCAAAATGAGCCTATGTTTTTCAACAAAATGCATCATATGCAACAAGCAATCAATGATCAATCGTTTACATTGTTCTCTCAAAATGGACCATTTCCATTGTGTAGCACCTGTAGTGATTTCCACTACTTCCAATTAACTATTGTAATAACAATGTAATTTAAAATCATAGTTAGTTTTCAATTAACCTATAAGTATAAATCGAAATAATAAGTACGATTAAAAATGCATGAACCAAACTATAATGTACTATGAACCAAAAGAACAAATGTCATCAACAAAAATTACAACTAGTATGACTTAAAAGACATGAATTGTAAGATGAACTATTATGAACCAAACTTTAATGTATTATGAACCAAAAGAACAAATGTCATAAACCAAAATTATAACTAGTATGACTTAAAAGACAAGAACTGCAAAATGAACTATTATGAACCCGAGCATACAAAATCATGAACCGAAATAAGTGTTATAATGAACCAAAATATATAAAGCGTTTATAGGATTAACCTATGTGAGATTTGAACCCACATCTATGTGCACATGCACATTGCTCTACCATTTGAGCTAATATGCTTTTAAAGAGATAAATAATTTTACACACAGGCTAATTCTACATCAGCAAACAATCCTTCCATAGTTCCATTCATATGATTATCACAACATTTCAAATTTGCTAATCTTCAATTATATATATTGAGAGAAAACCACACTTACACAGAAATGAGCCAAAAACTAGATTCAATTAGCAAGTAGCAGGAAAAAAAAAGCTATAAATTTCATTTAGTCAAGATTTAATTTATCCTGAAATGGCTAGCAGAAGAGAGTATAAGCTCATATTCCAGCTATTAACACCAAACTGGGTAACAGATTTATCGTCGTCTCATACAAAACGCCGAATTTCAGAAGCAACGCCTGTAATATTATGAATAAAATTACATCCACTAAAATCATATTCAACCTGTAAAATCAAGACATATGCACACAATGATTAATAGATTGAAAGTAGTAGATCTAATAGTTGAGTGACAGAAAATCAATCTCTCAGACCACTCTCAATTCCTCCACTTTCTTAATTGAGAAATAAGAACAAGGGCTAAGGCCACAAAACAAGTGAAAAATTGGATGTTTCTCAATTGAAAAATAAGAACCACAGTTGGCATAAATGCATAGAAAAAAATTCAATTGAGAATGAAAAGAGCCCAAGGCCACAAAACAAGTGAAAAATTGGATCTTTCTCAATTGAAAAATAAGAACCACGGTTAGCATAATTAATACATATAAAACAAAATTCAATTGAGAACAAAAGGAGCCCAAGACCACAAAACAAGTGAAAAATTGGATACTTCTCAATTGAAAAATAAGAACCATGGTTGACACTAATACATAGAAAACAAAATTTAATTGAGAACGAAAAGTTCATACCTATTAATTTTGGAGATGAATTTGTAGACTTTCAGGAGCAGAGAAGATATGAGGTGGTGAAGAATTCTCTATCTTGAAATCCATCGTTTCTTCTTACGTGAAAGGGAGATTGGGGGAAGGGTTTGGGAGATAAGAAAGGATATTTTTGGTATACTTTGATATTTTTTTCTAAATTACACTCCGTGCCATTCATTAATGAATCAACCCTTTTTTTTTGCTAGATATAATCTCATCCGTCCATGCTCCTCATCCAACGCTCACAATTTGTTCTTAGTTTTCACCTTAAGGAATTTGTACACCGGAACCCTACTCATAGATTCTAATACATTCATAAAAGTTGTTAGACTGTAAGTTATTAGACGAAACTAGTTGTCGGGCATTTGGTTATGGTTTTCTTTCTTTCTCCTTTTCTTCTCTAGGGGAACTGGATAAGGATGTTGTAACGTTGCTGAAGCGGGTTCAACAGTTTTCTAAGACTCAAGAAATTGGGGCTCGTGCTGCTGCTCACATCTTCACTAGAATAGGCTTTGCTATAGCTAGAGGAGTGGGGGCTCAGATTGTATCTCGGCTTCCCACTAATTTTATGTAATTTTTTTTATTATAATCATAAAGTCAAACAAATTACATAAAATTAGTGTGAAGCCGAGATACAATCTGGGCCCCCACTCCTCTAGCTATAGCAAAGCCTATTCTAGTGAAGATATGAGCAGCAACACGAGCCCCAATGTATTGAGTCTTAGAAAACTGTTGAACCCGCTTCAGCAACGGTACAACATCCTTATCCAGTTCCCCTAGAGAAGAAAAAGAGAAAGGAAGAAAACCATAATCAAAAGCCTGACAACTAGCTTCGTACTTGACCCTCTTTCGATTAGCCGCATCAACCACAACCCGTCCCGGAACAAAGTCAGACAAACCGGATTGTGTCAAAGGAGAAGATCATGTCAAGTCAACACAAACATCACGACCTCGATCCCAAGAATAGAGTAGCACATCTGCAGGTGGGAGAGCTCCGTCGTTCTCACCAAATAATCCAATATCAACCTCTTTCCTTGCCAAAATCCCAGACCGATAACAAATATCAACAAGGGTATCCCGAACAACATTATGCCGATGTTTAATACCTACAATACCAGCACGTGACACCGCATGATCACCAAAGATATCCCCGGTGAAAACCCTGGAGCAAGCAGAGCAAGGTGTCGAAATAGAGAACAAAGGAACACCCAACCGATAACACAACACACAACGGTAAGTCTTAGCATTCATTGTTTGTTCCAAACCTGAGATGGGGATCGCCCAAAGCCAAACAGATGTTTGATCTCCCTGCTGCGATTTCCATAATGCCGATTGTCGAGGAGATAAAGAAAAGGTGGATTCTGCAGAAGCAGTAACCTTTGTGAAATATATATCTGCCGATTTCTTCATGAGTTTTGGGGCATCGACTTCACTAGGATTACTCAAAAAGTCAGACTCCACAATTCTATTAAAAAGACTCAACGCATCATCAAAGGCATGACCAAGACCAACAATGCCAGCATTATGAAGAAGCCTTGTTTGCAAAGCAACAGAATAAACACCAAGCCCTCCAAACGTAAAAGGTAAGGTGACAAGTCGCCATTGCCAATCGCCAAACCCAGGTCCCGAAGCAGTAACAATAAGCTCTAAGGAAGATCGAAGGGCCTCATCGAAAGTGCGCTGAGCTGCCTCAAAAATACGAGGAGGACAAGTACGCAAAGCAAAATAGAGTTTAGAAACTCCAGTACATACCCTAAGTAACAACAACTCACACTGAGGATCATTAAACTTAGCAACCTTATCCATAAGCATAATGGTCTTGTTCACCCTCTACATCACAAGCTCAGCACTAAAAATAGAATTGGAACTGCCAGGACCACCAAGCAACTTAACACCATACAAAGGTCGAGCAATATTAGTGGGAAAGACAACCACAAGCCTGCTTCGAGGGTCTTCTACAGGACAAAAAGCTTCAGTTTTTTCACGTTGAGATGTAACCCTAAACAAGGCTCTTCCTCCACAATCAAGTGCAAAACCTTTCCCACCACCATGGTGTCACCAATAATTGTGCCGTCATCCAAATTCAAAACTATTATTATTATTATTATTATTATTATTATTATTAATATTATTATTATTATTATAATACTTTCTTTCAATATTTTTATAATTAATTAAAAATATTAATTTAAAAACTATATATATCTCTTCTATATTTTTAGAAATAATTACACAAGATTTAACTAAATTCAAAATATATAAAAAAGTAAAATTAAATGTTTTTATTAAAATAAAAGGGATAACTTTACGTGTAGTAAAGATAAATATGTATTAACTTTATTTTTATCCCTTTAATTTATTAATAATATCTCGTAAATATGCAAAAATTACCCTAGTTGTACATTATTATTGTCAACATAAATAACAAAAATGTTTTTTTTTTTGAATTTTTTTCTTGATCAATTCCTTCACAGCACAGCACAGGGGATCCATCCGTGCCGTGCAGGAATGAAGCAACCAGTACAATCTGTTAGCCAAAAAGAAGAGCAAAACCAAGCAAGGAGTCTTCTCATATTCTCCTTGTCTTTCTCTCCCCTCCCATCTTCTCCCATCCTCAATCCAGCCTGCTGCTGTATAATCACAATGTCGAAGTGCCGATGCCATCCCTATTCGGTAAATCCTTGAACATCATCAAAATTGAGCTATCGCGCAAACCGTAAGTCGCAATCTCTTTCTACACCGACCCATTTTGTGCAATTTGTTTCGTTAATGTACAGGATCTACAGATGCGACTCCGTTCATTGTTTCGTTAATTTTTTCTATTTCTCTCTTTGCTGTGGGGAATATAGTTTCTTGATTTTGCAAAGATGACTACCATAAATTTCGAATCTGAAAATAGCGGTGACTCTGGTAATGGGCAATTGTTGCGTGAGATTGAGGATATAAGCAAAGCCCTTTATTTACCCAAAGCCTCTCGGATGCCTTTGATCTCTTTCCTCAACTTCCAATCAGAATCAGCCGAAAACACCCTTCTCCTTGATTCAAAATGTAAGCCTGATCTGAATTTTCACGATGATAATGAAGGAAGTATAAACAGGGACAAAAATTCTTCAGTTTGGCCATGGAATCCACTGAAAGCAATTTCCTATGTTTGGAGGAGGAGATTTAATTGTTGTTTCTTTTGTCATGTTCACCACATTGAGAGTTTGCCCTCATGTTTCGATGGTCTTGATATGAGTGTTCACTGGAAGAGGAAAGATGATCTCTTGAAGACTCAAGCCTCGCGGGTCTCTAATAGGTTTATCGAATTCGAGGATACTTTGACGAGCAAGTGTTCAGTATATGGTGCTAAAAGTGGGCAAGGGAATTTGGTGAAGTATGAACCAAAACACTGTTTGCTGTATCCATCTTTAGTTGGGTTAGAGGAGCTTGACATTGGAATGCACTGGATTGATCTTACAAGTTTGCTTCCACTTGTGTTTGAGGAGTTACAGGATGATAGAAGCTTTGGAAAGTGGACAACTAGCTTCAAGCTTGGGGGAGAGGCTAAGGGTGCTACTTTGCATGTTAGTTTTGGATTCCTTATAATGAACAAGAGTTTGTTTGAACTGGGTAATGGCATAAGATCGCCGCTGGTCTTCAGCTCAAAACAAAATGCTTTAGGCGTTGTGGAAAGTTGTGGTTGTGAGAACACAAGTGGTATGCTTACGCAGGTTGCAAGTTCTCCAAGTAGCTTGAGTCATAGATCTTCTAGTTCTTCTGAGTGTTTAGATGTGAAGGTGCTTCATGAAGTCTTGCCTAACCCTAGGAAGCTTGATGATAACATGAGTACATCAAGAGAGTTTGACTCTTTGGTTGAAAATTCAGAGTTGCTGAAAGTATTATCCAAGTCCAACTCATACACTGAGTCTGCTTTTGGGCTAGGTGCTGATTGCGATGATGATGATGATGATGATGATGATGATGATGATGCTGAGTTTACAATTACTGAATTGGGAATTGAACTCGAAAGGCCAGTCGAAGAGCAATTGAAATTGGAAGAACATGCAGATGGAAAAAATCAAGTGATAATTGTTGATGAGTTCTACAAGGATGATATGAGAATTTCTGACAAAGGGATGAACATAGAGGCCTCTGGTGAATATATGACTAGTTCTTTGCTGTGCGAGGACTCATGTTCATGTGAAATGGTGTCGACCAGAGAGGAATCTGAATCTTTGCCAAATACTTTGACCAAACAAGAACTGGACATTTGGAATATGTTTGTCTCGAAACATGTTGAATCTGAATCACACGCCATTGATAGTAAGTTTCTTGTAGAGGAGAGAGTGAAATCAAATCTGAGAATGAGTGTGGTCAACTCACTGAGCTTAGATGTTGTTATGAAAGCAGTTGCAGATGATTTCTGTAACCTTTTGGGAGAAAATGATGATCCATGTAAGTCAAGCCATAGCAGTAGCCGTGAATCTCCTAAAGAGCGCCTTTGGAGAGAATTTGAAAATGAAATGATGGCATCTGGAAATTCCCTTTTTGACACTTATGCTGATGCACCTTAAGAAGAGGCTAATATGAGTTGCTTGCGTCCAGTTGGTTCTTGTTTCGACAGTGCAAATGAAGATAGTATTCAGCTAAGTGCTATCCTCCCCTGCTGCTACACTGGATGTTATGGGTAACCAGTCAACAAGATACAAGACTAAGCCCCAAATGCTCGAACGCTCAGAAACTAAATCTTTGATGCGAACATGGGGATTCAGTGAAGAAGCGCTCCATAGCTCTCCGGAAAGCTTCATTGGTGGCTTTGGAGGTCTAAATTATGTTACAATCCAAACAAATAGGTCCGATTGCTATTGTGCAACTCAGTAGAGTCAGTTGCTCCTTGTGAATAATGTAGGTATACTGATATTCTGTTACAATACTAATAACTACGATCTTCTTATGAAATACAATCACATTTTTCAATCAGCTACGTTTTTTTTTGTTGCAACTGGATAAAGCTAATGTTCACTGGTTCGACATCATGTGTTTCTGTTGGCTACATATCTTATTTGAATTGTTTGAGCTGTGATCAAGGGAGAAATTCAACGCCTCTTTTTTTTTTCCCCCCTTCACTTTGGCCCTTGTATAAATTTGATAAACATTCAGCTATTACATCCACATCAAGTCATTAAGTGAGATCTTTTATTATACGTACTTATTTACCCTGCCCTGCCGGTTCCTAGTATGTTAATCCTGGGTTTTCTTCTTTCTTTGACTATTCATTGTATATATTTTCCCTTGTCTTATTGACAGGAACATCGAAAGTGAAGATTGATACTCTTGGATCCAACAAGGCTAACCTTAGGTAAACCGAAAAATGGCATTGTATATGATGTATTACTGATAAAACTGCTACAAAGTGTCATGTTTATGATCTATTACTGATATTTAGAACACTCGTTCAATTGCTAAAATGAACACAAAGCAAGATTTCAACAAGAAAACTTCAGATAAGCTGATCAAACATGTAGATAAAACCATTAACATGGACAATCAGATTGAAACTGAAAGCACGCTTATGTTCATGAAAAACAGCATCACAAAACCAAAAGCCGGTAGTGAAGAATTCTAGATCCGATCACAAAGCAAAGTAGCGGAAGCAAACAGAGATCAACAAAGCTACGATCAACCGATCGTAGGGAAGAACTCTTCTACTAAAACCATTCTTTTACAAGAACAGTGTATGGAGGGAAAAGAGAAAACGGAAGAAAAGGAAAAATTACACTTAAGCTCTAACAGAATGCTATTTATTTTAATGTGACAAAAGCTAATAAAAGAGTGACCACTAAGAAACTACCACATCAGCTCCAACCCCACACCGTTTGCTTGTTGGCTCCGGTTGTCTCTAATTTGGTAGCTTGATCAAGTAATGACAACACTCAACATCCCCTCCTCAAGCTGGAGAAGATTGCAAACCCAGCTTGAAAACAAGAAATTGGTGTTGATGCTCTCCTAAACCTTTTGTCATCAAATCAACTAGTTGAATGCGAGAAGGTATATAAGATGTGCAAAGAAAACCTTCCTGGATCTTATCTCGTGTGAAATGACAATCAATATCCAAATGTTTGGTACGTTCATGAAAGCAAGGATTGGCGGCAATATGCTGAGCAACACGATTGTCACAAAATAATGTGACTGGAAAAGAAACTGAAACTTGCAAATCTTGAAGCAAATAGCTAACCCAAAGCAATTCAGCTGTTGTAGCAGCCATGCTTCGATACTCTGCCTCAGCTGAAGACCTGGATACAGTGGTTTGCTTCTTGGTTTTCCAAGAAACTAAAGCATATCCCAGAAAAACACAATCACCAGTCAAAGAGTGTCGAGTCATTACACAAGAACCCCAATCAACATCAGAAAACACAGTAATTTGAAGAGAAGACTGAACTGGATAATAAAGACCCAGAGTAGAAAAACCTTTCAAATACTTCAAGACATGAATAGCAGCTTGAAGATGAGGAACGCGAGGATTAGCAACAAATTGACTAAGGTGTTGCACACTATAAGAAAGGTCAGGTCTGGCTAAAGACAAGTAAAGCAACCGCCCTACTAGTCTTCCATATTGTTCTCCATCTTGTAACAACTCTCCATCATCTGTACTCAGCTTTACACCAGCAGGGAAAGGAAAAGAAACTGGTTTGGAATGAATAAGCCCAGCATCAGTAATTAAATTTGAAATGTATTTCCTCTGAGTCAAATAAATGCTTGTTGAGTCACGAAACAACTCCATACCTAAGAAATACCGAGCATGACCAAGATCCTTAATGGTGAATTATTGATCCAAAGCCATCTTAACATGCTGAATTTCTGAAACATCACTCCCAGTAAGCAAAATATCATCCACGTAGACTAAAATGGTTGTGAAAGATGACCCTTCAACCTTAGTAAACAAGGAATAATCATGCTTGGATTGCACATAACCAAACTTAAACAAAAACTGAGTTAATTCCAAGTTCCACTGTCGACTGGCCTGTTTTAACCCATATAATGATCTCTTTAATTGACAAACCTGCCCCGATTGTGCCTTAAAATAGCCTTCTGGAGGTTCCATGTAAATTTCTTCGTCAAGAAAACCATGCAAGAAAGCATTATTGATGTCTAATTGGAACAATGGCCATTGCTTTGAAGCAGCTCGAGCCACAACAATCCTCACTCTTGTATTTAACAGCTCGAGCCATCTTAACATGCTGAATTTCTGAAACATCACTCCCAGTAAGAAAAATATCATCCACGTAGACCAAAATGGTTGTGAAAGATGACCCTTCAACCTTAGTAAACAAGGAATAATCATGCTTGGATTGCACATAACCCAACTTAAACAAAAACTGAGTTAATTCCAAGTTCCACTGTCGACTGGCCTGTTTTAACCCATATAATGATCTCTTTAATTGACAAACCTGCCCCGATTGTGCCTTAAAATAACCTTCTGGAGGTTCCATGTAAATTTCTTCGTCAAGAAAACCATGCAAGAAAGCATTATTGATGTCTAATTGGAACAATGGCCATTGCTTTGAAGCAGCTCGAGCCACAACAATCCTCACTGTAGGTAACTTTGCTACAGGTGAGAAAGTATGCTTATAGTCTTTTCCAATTTTCTGACTAAAGCCTTTAACCACTAACCGTGCCTTATATCTTTCAATTGAGCCATCACTCTTGTATTTAATCTTGTAGACCCATTTAGATTTGATAGCCTCTTTCTCGAGAGGCAAAGTGGTTAAAGTCCAAGTACCATTGGTCTCTAAAGCTTGGAGTTCCTTGTCCATGGCCTCCTGCCACTTAGGATCACCTTTTGCTTCTTTATACAACCAAGGCTCAAAAACTACCATAACTGCAGCTAAAGACACATGAAAATCAGTCTGAACTGTATTCAACACATAATCACTCATCCAAATAGGTGGCTGTTAAAACACAATCACCCCAAAACTAAGCAAGTAACCCTGATTGCATTTTCAAACCCCGAGTTGTATCTAGCAAATGTCTATGTTTACGCTCAACAACTCCATTTTGTTGTGGAGTATAAACCATAGATTTTTGATGAATGATGCCTAAATCAGCAAACATCCTTTGACATTTATCATTAACAAATTCTAATCCATTGTCAGTACGAACTACCTTTGGAATCACCTCAAACTGTCTCCTCACATATTGAATAAAATCAGAAATTATGTCTCCCACTTGACTCTTGTTAGACAACAAATATGTCCATGTAGCTCGGCTACAATCATCAACCACAGTCAAAAAATAATATGAACCATTCAGAGAAGCTGTTTTATAAGGACCACAGAGATCGAAAATGAACAAGATCAAAGCAGTTGACAGCATGAGTTTCACTCTCAGGAAATGGTAATCTATGAGTTTTGGACATAAAACAAACATCACAAACCATACTATGGTTGTGAAAATGTTTTCCAACATTCAAACGAGACAACTTGGAAGCCGAAATGTGCCCCATTCTTAGATGCAACAAATTCAAATCAACAGTTTTGGACAAAGAAGAACAAGAAACTGCATCTGCTGTATGCATAACTCCTTTGTCTTTATTCCTGACTCCAGCATTTACTTTGTACAATTCTCCTTGCTCAAATCCTTTCGCAATACTTGTTCCATCAGAAAGGGCATGTAGCACACAATAATTTTAATAAAAATGTGTACTAATCTGGTTATCCTTAATCAATCTCCCAACCGAGAGAATATTAAACTTGAATTCTGGAATATAAAGCACATGTTCCAGAATTAAACCATCTCTGAGCTGAACTTTCCCTACTAATTCCACTTTCTTTGATGAACCATCAGGCAAAACAATAGAAACTAGATTTAATAGGGAAGTTTGCTCTGTCAAATATTGGATTTGTGAAGTCATGTGGTCTGAAGCACCACTATCAACAATCCATTCATCAGGAGCATTCAAAGAGGCATGAAAACCAAAGAAACGAATACCTGAGAACTCCCAGCTGTCACCTTGTTTCACACCTGAATTCATTGAGCATTCTCCCTTAGATGATCCAGAGTACATCACTGATGCATGCATAGCTGTCTTTTCTGGATGATAAGCCTTTATCATGGCTTGGCAAGCATTCGACAATCTGCTAACTGCATTCATCATCTCCAAATCTAGACCACCTTTGGGCTCATTCACTTCCAGAGGAGAATCCATGACACTTCCTTTGTCATTGTTTTGGGCAGATTCAACACGTAAACGCGTTATCTGCTATAATGAGGGAACTTTAGTCAAAAACCTGTTTAAACACGTTAGTTCGCAAATAATAAGAGATTTATGAAGAGAAATAGCAAATGAACTAGTAATCAAGTAGAGAAAGAGATATGAATTCAAAATAATGAAATCAGATCGCAATTACGCTGCTGCGAGTTACTCCTTATGATTCAAGATACCAATGATAAGTAGTAGACACGTTAATTGGTAAAGTAATAGATATCGAAATAAATAGGCAAAAATATAGAATAACAAGGGTAAACTTCACTATGATTCCATTCAGATGTAAAAGAACAATTGATGAGTACGCCAGGGAGAAAATGAAGAGCAAAATAGCTTTTGAGATCGTGGATGAATAATCGAAGAATAAAAATATAATTGTATGTAGATTGCTTTGTTGTATGAGAGTGAGTCCGAGAGAATGTGTGTGAATGAGTCCCCATTGCGGATGTTCTTCCTCCCCTTTTATAGGCTCATATTCTGGTCATTTATGAGTCAATCCAGAGAATCTCGCCTTTTATTAATGTCTCGAATGGCTAGTTTTGACCAGTGACCACTTCTGCTGAATCATCAACGCGTTAGCATTTAAGGCGTCCGTGATTTTCGCCATGTAGTTAATGCGTTACAACAACTCCTTTATTTGCTCCTTGATTTCCTCCATGCAATTTAATGCCTTATTGATGGTGAATATTGTCTTTAATTCATTCCGATTTCTTCATATCTTTGTGGTCCCACCTCATAAATTAGCCCGATATTTTAGGGCCCAACAATACCCCCCAAACCAGCTCAAAATTTATCTCGTATATTTTGGTGCGGGTTTGAACTTGCTTTGGGACCATTGCCTGAAGTCGTCAAACTAATGATCTCCTCATGTTGTCTTTGTCGATTTAATCAAGATGTCGTGTTGTGTATGCTTCGTTTGAACGAAGGCTTTCGCAAGACAAGGTGCTAATCAAGATGAAGCGTTTTTCATAACGTGTACCTGGGTTTTAGTGTTGGCGACAGAGAATGATGTTGTAAATAATGGCGACAGAGGCCGATGTTGTAAGTGTTGGCTACAGAGGCCGGTGTTGTAAGTGTTGGCTACAGAGGCCGATGTTGTAAGTACTGGAGACAGAGGCCGATGTTGTAATTGTTGTAGCGCGCGTGTGTAAGACTGTACTAAGGGAGTTTTTTGTGTATGTAGTGTGATGACACAAATGACAAATGTAATATGCACGTACATTTTTACATGTCATTTGCGCTTAAGGGCTCCCCTTGCTCTAGAGCGCCTTAAGTGTACTCCACCTTAGCATCTTTGACCGGTCATGTGTGCACAGCGTTCGCCTGATTATAAGGTGGGGGCCCATGTTTTGGCCTGTAACGACACAAGGCGTCCCTTGCTAGTTTTTGTTTGATGTATACTGGCGACTAAGGCCGATGTTTCGTGTGTTGGCTACAGAGGCCGATGTGTAGTATGTAAAGAATGTATTGACATGTGTAAAAATGAATGGTAAAGTACCTTTGACCTAGAGTTTATGTTGCTAGCTCTTAACGCATTCATGACGATTTAGAAGTGATGAATCTTTGTATGTTACATCTTGACTTGGTTGAAAATAAGTGACTCGTGTTCCACTTTCGTTGTTGGTTGCTTTGAATATGCATTGCGCGACTTCGTTGTTTCATTTGAAAATACATCACACGACTTGGATCATCAAAAATAAAAACGACAGACTATAATAATCTATGTTAAATTCTTATCCATGTTTTTAGAATATAGGATAGAAAATTCCATAATTAAACAATTTTTTATTTTTGGATATGATAACTGGAAGACCATTAGGATATTTTTGTATGCTATCATACAAATTCTAGAATATTTATTTATTTTAGATAGAATCGTTTTTAACTAAGATATGATAAATTCGTAGCCATGTTTTTAGAATCATCGTAACTCATAACTATAACCTAAAACGGAGGTTAAAAAAATTATTAACCGACACATGTCACTTATAAATTTGACCATTGTTGGATCGTAAACCGTTAGCAAAGAGCTTAGGAACTGGCAATTAAGCTGTTCCCAAGGCAGCGGAAGTAAACAGTTCGCAAGTATGAAAGACAGTAAAAACACAGTTCCTTTATAGAGGAACCCCACTACAACCAACTAGTTGTATGGGTAAACCTCTACCTCCACTTGGAGGATTTTGAATGACTTACTTATATTGATTGCTTTGTTCCTTAGTTACAACAGCCGGATTCACACTTCTCTGTTCCTACGAGTTCTTCCTAACTCTAGCAACACTAGTAAATCCTCTCAACTGAGTTCCTAAGCTCACAACAGCAAAATACAAATAACTCAAACCTTACACCGACTTCTCAGTTCCCTTGTCCTTGGGAACTTCGACTTCACCGTCGTCGAGATCACACACTCGCCGGCGGGGACTTCTCTTCCTTTTCTTTCTTTTCTCTGGTGTGGGTGTTTGTGAGTTCTGGGAGAAGTACTCGATCCGAGTACTATTCATTTGGCTTTATAGTCCAAGTTAGCTTGGGCAGTCGCATCTTTCGTTTGTGTCTAAAATGCCCTTTGCTTGATGCCTAAGTTGTACTTTCTTCACATGTGACTTTGGTTTGAACTAGGTCAACTTCTTGGATCAATCGGACCGTTGGATGAAGTGTGACAGTCTGATCCTCAGACTGTTCCTTCGGGCTGTTCGGGACAGAATCCCGCGATCTGCGTTGAACGGTCATTGTCCTCACATGTGAGTTCCCATGTCATGGGAACTGTCTTGTTAAGAGTTCCCTTGATGGAAACTCTTAATCGTTGTAAGCTTGTGTTCTCTTGATCATTTCTGGGAGTTCCCACTTCATGGGAACTTTCCTCTTCAGAGTTCCCTTGATGGAAACTCTGCATTGTAGGCTTCTGTGGCTTTTGGTCATTCATGGAAGTTCTTGGCTGTACCTGTGTTCCTTAGAAATACTTGAACAAACCACATTAGTTCCTTTTGGTGTTTGTCATTATCAAAACTCGGAGAATGACATCGTTGATCCGTTGTTTAGAACTAGAGGTCCCAACAACGTCCCAACAATTTCCCCCTTTTTGATGATGACAAACCCATCACAAAATATGCAAGTATTTCAATGAATGATATGCTGATGAGTTCCTAAGTTAGATTTTGGGAAGTCACTTCTCAATGAAACAATTAGATTTAGGGAGCCACTTCTGGTGAGACACTTAGTTCTTACTTAGCTTTTTATGCAAGTGTTCCCCCTTAGCTTATGCGTGTTCTGTGATAACTTAAACTTTTAACTCAGCTCGCATTTTTTGTCTTTCCCCCTTTTGACATTATCGAAAACAAGCAAAGCAATAATAGGGAAGGAGGGAATACGCAATCAAATTAAAGACCAATTCATTACTTAAGAAGATATATACAAGGGAACTTAAGTACAATTTGTGGTCATTTTTTGGATTAAGGGAAAAAGAAGGGAGAGATCATGGGGCTTCAAGGAACAGGGCGTCACAGAGGCGCGTCAGGACTTGTGTGAGCTTTTCTTGTCCTCTGGCCAACGCTGCTTGGTCCCTGGCAATCTGGTCGAGGGTGTTGGCAATACGGAGCAACACTTGAGAGTTCCCCTCTTGTTCACCAGACTCCAGTTGAGCCGCTTCCTCTACAGGCTCAGAGTGCCTCATCTTTTGGACAACTGAAATGTCCAGTTCCCTTCCAAGCTCTATTTCGTCCTTAGATGCGTCGTAGAGACCCTCTTTTTGTAGGAGCTTCTTTATCAGCCCAGAGTAGGGAAGGGAATGGGACTTGGAAGCCATGCACTTCTCCATGTGCCCAAGGATGATTCGGGGAAGGTTGATGGGTTTTTTGAGGAGGAAGTGATAGAGGATGATGGCATCCGGGATATTGACGACCAGACACTTCTCTTGGCGCGGGATCACCACATTGATGATGAATTGGTGAGCGAGCTTGGCGACCAAGGACAGATGGTGCGTCGAGGGAACTTTGGAGGGAACCTGACCCTCAAAGATGGTGTTGTACACTTCAGCGCTGTTGAAGTCGCCCCAGAGCTTGCTGGGCAGCTCGGTGAGCCCTTGAACTGGGACTTGGAGTTGAAGGCGGATTGTAGACGTAGTGAATATGAACTCGTCGCCTTCGTGGGAGAGAGTTCCCTGAGTGTAGTCATTGGAGATGGTGAAATTGTTGTAAAATTGACACACTTGTGAGGGATCTACGCTCATAGTCTCTTTGCAGAGGTTCTCCCAGCCCTGGTCCTTGATCAGGTCCCACTGTTCCCCTAAGCCGTTGTCATTCAGCACGTCTTCAGAGATGATGAGCGGAGGAAGGAGCTTCCGGCGTTCATCCACAGGGTGCTTTGTGGAAGAGGTCCCCTTCCCTTTCCTTGTAGTGCTCTTTGACGTGTTCCCCTTAGAGACCGTGCGAGGTCCTTTCTGCTGAGGGGGTGCAACCGCTTCAATCATGAGCACGCGTTCCCTTGGCTGCTGGGAACTCGTGGACACCACCATTTGGTGTCCAGGTGTTGGGATCCGTGCTCGCTCCTTAGCAGCTGGAGCCTCTTCTTCTTCGTTGACCTCATCATGGGAGGTCCCTTCTTCCTCGGAGGAGCTCGAGCTTGAGCCCTCCTCGTCATCTTCGGGATGACTTGTAGTTGCCCCAACACCACCAGCTGGTGCGGGGTCCCTTGTCTCCGTGGGCTCTTCAGGAGCCACTTTCTCTGGGGACTCTGTCCCTTGGTCAGTTGTTTGTTCAAAGGGGTCCCTGTTGAGCTCTTCTTCTAGTGCCTTGAGCTGGGCCTCCTCCTCTAAAGTTCCCATGATAATAGGAGGAGGGTCCTTGATCATTTTTCCGATGACCACGGAGAGAGGGAGATCATCGTCGTCCGAGGTAAGGGCGACGACACTTTTGGATGGTGAGGGAGAGGGGAGTTTTGTGGTGGTGGGGGATGTGGTGGAAGAAGGGAGAGAAGAAGAAATGGGAGTAGAGAGTTGGGTAGAAGGAGGAGGAGGAATGGTTTTGGTAACCTGGGGAGTAGAGATCCCCGAGGTAGGAATGGGAGAGGTGGATTTGTGTTTTGGTGAGGAAGGGGGAGAAGGAGTTTTGTGAGGTGAAGGTGGAGTTGGAGTTCCTGTTGTTGTGGGAACGGAAGGAAGTGATGAAGGTGGAGTTCCCTTTGGGGTGGGAGAAGAAGGAGGTGGTGGAGGAGTGGGTTGTTTCGTGGGAAGAGGTTTGGGAGGTCCCTCAGTTATGGGAAGAGGGAGAGAGGAAGAAGAAGGGAGTAGACTCTGGGATTGGGAGGTCCCATCGTCGGAGGGGAAAGCGTAAGGAGGTTTGGTCATACAGGAACTCTCCTTGAAGCAGTTCAAGTATTCCTCAAATTTGAAGTGGGGTTTTTCTTGGGCTCCGAGAATTCGGAGACCTCAGTATGTTTGCGTTTTTTGGATTTGGAGGGATCTTTGGAATGTTTGGATTTTTTGGGTTTTGAGGGGTCTTTGGAGGAGTGGCGTCGTTTGGATGAATGGCGGTGTTTGGATTTTCGAGGTTTCTCATTGATGGAGGGACGAGCATCTCCGAAACTGTCAACGATGACAATTCCGGAGGAGGTGTTGGTGGTTGAGGAAGGAGGAAGGGATTCAGAGGAAGTAGTGGAGGAAGTCCAGGCCACAATGTCGTCGGCCGGAGGAGGAGGGGGAAAGAAAGGACTTACTTGATTGTAAATCCCTTGGATTAGGACGTCTTTCATGATGGGGTCTTGCTCTTTTTCGATTTCTCGTAGTTGAGAAATGAAGAGGATTCGGGGGTTGGCAAGTGCCCACTCTTTGATCTGGGCGAAAGTGTGTTGAAGGGCCATTTTTGTAAGGTTGTGGGAGCTTTTGGAGGTTTCTTGAAAAAGAGAGTGAAAGGGATGTGGAGAAGACGAATGACAGAGGTGGAAGATGGAATATGAGCCCAAAAATGGCAAATGAGGGTTTTAAGGAGAGAAGGGGCGAAGGGTAGAAAGGGAAGTGGAAAACCTCGATAACCGTTGCCCAATGAACGTGGGGCATCGTTTCAACTTCCATAGCACGCCTTTGGACACGCGTCACGATCTCTTGGGAAGTCCTTTTCAAAATTTGAATACTTGGCCCTTAACGCTTCAGAGATTCTGACACAAAAGTCCGCTTCCCAAGTGACGGTTCTGCTTTGTAGATGAGTCAGCGTTCCCTTGCTAGTATTCATCAGTTCCCATGATCTTATCAAGGTCAGGGAGAGTGAAGTAGTTAAGGGAACTTCACACTCATCCTTTTGTGAGGCTAGTGAACTCAAAGGGAACCAGATAATTTGCGACTCGATAAAGGAAATATTTTGGCTCATGAGAAGCGTTTGTCTAGTCCCTAGCTTGGGGTAGGTTATATGATCAACCGTCATAGTGGCTTGTAAAGAGGGATAAAGGGAACTCTGGTTGATCATTTTGGGTCAAAAGAAATAAAGTTCCTTTGTATATATTTATCTTTAGACTAGTAATCATGGCATAGTGAAAGCAATAAGTCCAAGTTCCCTATCATGCAATCTTAGATAAACTAGTGCATTGAGGGAGAGACAAACAAGGACTTGTTTAGTTTAGAGTTATCATCCCTAGAAGCATTCGAAAACACTGGTAGGAACGTCTGTCTAAAGCTTTGGTGAGAATGTCCGCAATTTGCTCTTCAGTTCTACAGTGTTCCATCGAGATGTTCTCACTTTCAACATTGTCACGTAGAAAGTGATGCCTTATATCTATATGCTTAGTCCTAGAATGATGCACAGGATTTTTGGAAATGTTTATGGCGCTAGTATTATCACAAAGTATGGGAACTAGGCCAAAAGACATACCATAATCCTGGAGTTGTGTCTTAAGCCATAGGACTTGGGAACAACACGATGCGGCAACCACATATTCTGCTTCAGCTGTGGAGAGTGCCACTGAGTTTTGCTTTTTAGCCATGAAACTAAGCATGACCCTAGGAACTGGGCCATTCCAGATGTGCTCTTTCTATCAACCAGGTGCCCTGCAAAGTCCACATCTGTGTATGCAATGAGCTCAAGGGAACTGTTCCTTGGATACCAGAGGCACAAGTTATCGTTCCCTTTGAGATACCTGGAAATTCTCTTCACCTCTTTCAGGTGTGATTCCATAGGGTTAGCTTGAAAACGAGCACAAAGACATACGGAGAACATGATATCAGGTCTACTAGCCGTTAAGTAGAGAAGGGACCCAATCATACCTCGATAGTTCCGTTGGTCCACACTAATACCTGTTTCATCCGCATTGAGCCTTGAATTTGGTGAGATGGGGGTGTCGATGGGCTTGGAGTGTTCCATTCCATACTTCACGAGCATTTCCTTGATGTATTTCTGTTGATGAATCTTTGTTCCCTCCTTGGTTTGGGATATTTGAAGTCCTAGGAAGAACGTGAGTTCCCCAATGAGACTCATCTCAAACTCACTGCTCATGAGGTCCTTAAAGTTCTCTACAAGAGTTTCGTTAGTTGCTCCAAAAACAATGTCATCAACATATACTTGCACGATCAAAATGTCTTTAGACTCTTTCTTTAAAAACAAAGTCTTGTCTATGGAACCTCGAAGGTATCCATGGGACAAGAGGAATTGAGCAAACCTGTCATACCAAGCTCGGGGAGCTTGTTTGAGTCTGTAGAGTGCCCTCTCCAGGAAGTAGACATGGTTGGGTAGCTTCTCATCTTCGAATCCTGGGGGTTGGGCCACATATACTTCTTCCTTGAGATGTCCATTGAGGAAGGCTGTTTTCACATCCATTTGATAAAGCTTGAATCCCTTATGAGCAACATAGGCAATTAGTAGTCTGATGGACTCGATCCTGGCAACCGGTGCGAAGGTCTCATCGTAGTCGATTCCTTCCTCTTGCATGTAGCCTTGTGCCACTAGCCTAGCCTTGTTTCTTGCTACAACCCCAGTATCATCGAGCTGGTTCCTAAAGACCCATCGGGTTCCTATGATGTTCTTGTTCTTGGGCCTAGGAACTAGCTTCCAAACTTTGTTCCTCTCGAACTAGTGGAGCTCCTCTTGCATGGCTTGGATCCAATCTGGGTCCTTCAAAGCTTCTTTGATATTTTTGGGTTCCACCATTGAAACAAACGCGTTAAAAGCACAAAAATTATTGAGAGAGGAGCGAGTTTGTACACCTTTATCATAAGGGGAGATGATGTTCTCAATGGGGTGGTCCTTCCTTTGTTGAAAGTTTCTTGTATGAGTGGGTTCCGTTGCACTTGTGTCATCTTCAGTGGAGGCTCCTTTGTCATGGGAACACTCATCTTCAGCTTCTTCATTGAGTGTTTCTTCAGATATTCCTGGCAAGTTCCCTCTTTGTCCCCCCTGAACACTGGATTCTGGCAGGGTATTGTCTTGGGGAACGAGAGAGTTGGAGGTGTCTTGTAGTTCTTCTGAGGAGGGAACTTCGAGGGAGATTTGATCAGTGAGAGTTGGATCTCCGTCGTTGTTCCCTGGTTGTGGGATGTTACTTGCACTTGGATAGTCTTCATCTCTCTTCCTTGGCTCATCATCATCATCATCGTCTTCTTGTCTGACCAGTTTGAACAGAGTTCCCTTCCCTTGGGTTTCTGTTCCCATCTTTACGGATTTCTCGTTGAAGACGACATGGATTCTTTCTTCTATATTCTTGGTCCTTTTGTTGAAAACCCTGTAAGCTTTGCTTTGAGATGAGTATCCCAGGAAGATCCCTTCGTCGCTTCTGGGATCGAATTTTCCAAGATTGTCTTTTCCATTGTTATGGACAAAGCATGTGCATCCGAAGGTCCTTAGATGGGAGATGTTTGGTTTTCTCCCCTTGATGAGCTCGTAGGATGTCTTCTTGATCAACGGATTTGTCATGGCTCGGTTCAAGATGTATGTAGCTGTAGAGATGGCTTCAGCCTAGAAATACTCAAGAACTCCGCTTTCAATCATCATGGTTTTGGCCATGTCCTCCAAAGTCCTATTCTTTCTCTCGACCACTCCGTTTTGCTGAGGAGTGCGAGGGGCCGAAAAGTTGTGAGAGATCCCATGTTTGTCACAGAAGTTGAGGAACTCTGAATTTTGAAACTCAGTTCCATGGTCAGATCTGATGGCTTTTAGCTTTAGCCCCAAGCTTACTTCTGTTCTTTTGATGAAGAGCTCGAATTCTTCAAATGCTTGTGATTTTGCCTTCAAGAAAATAACCCAGGTGAATCTTGAAAAATCATCAATTAACACATACATGTACCTTTTTCCACCGTAGCTGGCCGTTCTCATGGGACCACAGATATCCATGTGAATTAGCTCTAAAGGCCTGGTTGTGCTCACCACCTTTTTGGGTTTGAAGGAGTTCTTGGTCTGTTTCCCTCGAACACATGCTTCACACATTTTGACTCCTTCGAGATTGATCTGTGGAAGACCAACGACCAGATCCTGTAGATAAAGCTTCAGGATTTGATTTACACCTGCATGTCCCAGTCGTCTATGCCAGAGTTCCGTGTCATCTTGGGAACTTGCAAGACACAACTTCATTGGTGGTTCAAATTCTGTATCTACTACATAAACGTTGCTGTGCCTTCTTCCTCTCAGAATCACTTTGTTGGTCTTTTTGTTAATGACTAGGCATTCGTCTGAGTCGAAGGTGACAATGTTGTTCCCTTGATCACATATCTGGGCAACACTTAAGAGATTGTATCCCAGATCTTTCACCCAGTTGACATTGCTGATTTTGATTGATCTATTTAGCAACACTTCTCCCTTTCCAATTACTTCTCCCTTGTTTTTATTGCCAAATGAGACATGGCCTCCTTCGGCATGAGTGTGGAGTGAGATGAGGATATCCTTGTTTCCGGTCATATGGTTCGAGCATCCACTATCTATGAACCATGCATTGTTCCCTCTCACTGCCACCTACAAGGTAAAGTTAGTGTTTTGAGACCCAGGCAAGATGAGTCTTGCCCGGTCCCTTGCAAGGGAAAATATTCTCATTTAAAACGTAGTCAGCGATGTTGATATCATGAAAGGTTTGAGAGTTGGAGTTCCTTTGATGATTAGCATGATGTTTTTGTTTGTTTAGGAACTCACGGTTTCTAAGGGTTTGGGCTCTCTTCTTGGGACATGCTTCCTTGTAGTGCCCATGAGCGCCACAGTTCCAGCACGTCTTGTAGTATTCTCCCAGGTAGTACTTTGGGTGTGGTCTCTGGATTCTGTTCCTATCCATGGTTTCCTTATTGTACACCCGTGACCCGTTTCCCTTAGCAATTTGGACATAAAGTCTATGTCCAGTGTTCCCAGTGTAATAATCTCTCTCACCACCGTTCCCACTTTCTAGGACCCTGATTTTCTCCTCAAGATGAGCATTTTTCTGTTTCTCACATTGATGTTCTAAGGCCCTACACTCATGGATTTCATGTTCACTCAGGGGTGACTTTCCATTCTTTGAGCACTCACCTTTGTATCCTATGCCGTGTTTGGCTGGGACAAACTTAATTTGGGAACTAGAGGCTTCAAGATGGTCGGGAGTCTTACTCAGGTTTTGCAAGAGGGTGCTCTCATCTTTCTCTAGAGTTTTGATTTCATTTTCTAGATCTACGATGTGAGACACATGAGACTTGAGTTTTTCAAGAAGGGATATGCAGTTAGGACAGGGTTCAAGACCAACTAATTGAGCATTTATGTGTTCTTGTTTTCCATCTTGTTTTGCAGTTTTATGTTATCTTTTACAAGACTTGAAAGGATTTTCAACAACTCAGGTTTTTCATAATTATTCAAAGAAGCAAGAACAGTTTCAGTGGTTACCTCACTGGGTTGTTCCCCGGTGGTTTCTCCTATGGCCATTCCACACATGTCTGGGAGTGCCCATGACTCGGGATCTTCGTCTTCATCATCGCTCCAGGTGGCGATGTAGGACTTTTTCCCTTGCTTCCGGCCGTCAGTTCCCTGTGGGCATTCCTTAGCGAAGTGTCCTTTCTTGTTGCACTTGTAGCATGTGACATCGGAGAGGTCCTTCTCTGCGGGTTTTCTTTGGGAACTCTGCCCTTTTCCCCAGTTCCCACTGTTCCTTTGGAGCTTCCCTTTGTAGAAGTTCCGAAGAGCTTTTGTTACGAGAACTAGCTCCTCATCCTCTTCTTCTTCGGAGTCTTCGTGTTGTTCTTGAGTTGATTTGAGCATCTTCTCGATCTTGAGTGCGATCCCTCGATGAGCTCGAGTCTGTTCCTTATCATCGATCTTTCTCTTCTCGTGTCCCACCAGCTTTCCAAACACTTGATGGAGCATGAGTGTTCTATTTTCCTGATTCTCCTTGAACATTGTTCTCTCGTTTGCCCACTCTCCAGTCAATCCGTTGAAGAGATGTTGGACCTTCATCTTATGGGTGATTTCTTCTTTGGTGATCCCCAAGCCTTCCATTTTGGTGCAAAGTCCTTCAAATCGGGACTGGTAGCTATCAACAGACTCTCCCATCTCCATTTGGAAGTTGTAGAACTCCCTTTTTGCATTCATCTGAAGATCTTCTTGGAGATCTGAGTTCACAACGTGCATTTGTTGGATGGCTTCCCACATTTCCTTAGCTGTGTCAAGATTTGCTACCCTGTCACAGTCTTGTACGCACATGGACCTCTTCAGGTACTGTTTGGCTTTGTAGTTTGCCTCCATACACTTGTATTCATTGGGTCCCCACTTTGAGAGGTCATTGACTATAGCTGGATCGATTTCGAAGTTGCCTCTCTCGATAACACACCAGGCTTGATAGTCTTGGCCACGCATCCAATCCTTCATGTCGCGTTGCCAGCTTTCAAATCTTCCTGTAATAAGCCTTGGCGACTTACTAGTGTTGTTCCCCTCCTGAGTAAGTTCCTGAGCCATTTGATACCTGCGATGCTAACACAAATCTAGAGCACAAGCTCTAATACCAATTGTTGGATCGTAAAACGTTAGCAAAGAGCTTGGGAACTAGCAATTAAGCTGTTCCCAAGGCAGTGGAAGTAAACAGTTCGCAAGTATGAAAGACAGTAAAAACACAATTCCTTTATAGAGGAACCCCACTACAACCAACTAGTTGTATGGGTAAACCTCTACCTCCGCTTGGAGGATTTTGAATGACTTACTTATATTGATTGCTTTGTTCCTTAGTTACAACAGCCGGATTCACACTTCTCTGTTCCTACGAGTTCTTCCTAACTCTAGCAACACTAGTAAATCCTCTCAACTGAGTTCCTAAGCTCACAACAGCAAAATACAAATAACTCAAACCTTACACCGACTTCTCAGTTCCCTTGTCCTTGGGAACTTCGGCTTCACCGTCGTCGAGATCACACACTCGCCGGCGGGGACTTCTCTTCCTTTTCTTTCTTTTCTCTGGTGTGGGTGTTTGTGAGTTCTGGGAGAAGTACTCAATCCGAGTACTATTCATTTGGCTTTATAATCCAGGTTAGCTTGGGCAGTCGCATCTTTCGTTTGTGTCTAAAACGCTCTTTGCTTGATGCCCAAGTTGTACTTTCTTCACATGTGACTTTGGTTTGAACTAGGTCAACTTCTTGGATCAATCGGACCGTTGGATGAAGTGTGACAGTCTGATCCTCAGACTGTTCCTTCGGGCTGTCCGGGACAGAATCCCGCGATCTGCGTTGAACGGTCGTTGTCCTCACATGTGAGTTCCCATGTCATGGGAACTGTCTTGTTCAGAGTTCCCTTGATGGAAACTCTTCATCGTTGTAAGCTTGTGTTCTCTTGATCATTTCTGGGAGTTCCCACTTCATGGGAACTTTCCTCTTCAGAGTTCCCTTGATGGAAACTCTGCATTGTAGGCTTCTGTGGCTTTTGGTCATTCATGGGAGTTCTTGGTTGTACCTGTGTTCCTTAGAAATACTTGAACAAACCACATTAGTTCCTTATGGTGTTTGTCATTATCAAAACTCGGAGAATGACATCGTTGATCCGTTGTTTAGAACCAGAGGTCCCCAAAACGTCCCAACAACCACACCACCCTTTTAAAAAAACATATATTAGAATATTTATTAGCCATATAACTATAACTATAATTAATTTAATAAGATTTTACATATATATATATATACATAGGCTAGGGTTAGAGTACAAGATTGACAATTAAATGATTGAATTGAATTAACTACTTTGATATCTCGACAACTTGAATATATTCATATATAATCCTGAAATTTAATTAATTTTACATGAAATGGTGTGAACATAGCAAAACTCTTTGGTTGAATTTGACTAATAAACTAAATCCAAGAAAATCGAACATCAAATTCTAAACTTGTGCGAATTCAATATAAAAAACACAATAAGCTAAATTTTAGCGCATTGAAGACGACAGATCTACGTGACATGGACCATCGATCTTCTTCCATGATCGAAACAAGCTCTCCCCTAAATGAGAAGAAGTTACGAGCGAATCATCTTACCGGCGAGGCGGATTTATTTCGTCATCTCCTCGCCGATCAGATGGTTCGCTCATAATTTCTTCTTATTTAATATTATGAAGAAAATTGATGAGAATAGAGCGGTATTTATAGAGGAGAAGATTCCTTGCATAACATATGCTTAGTTCTTAAGCTAAGAAAAAATCTTATTAACATTTCTTTATATGCAAGTAACAAAGCTCTAAAGTTGTATCTTATTTCTACAAACCACCTTAAAATTGTAATATGACGCAAAATCACCCATAAACAATCCCTTGGCATAGTCACATCACATTAAAAAGAAATTTTATTTTATAAAATTGAAAAAAATCGTTTTTATTTGTTATAATGTTTATTTTACAAAAATAAAAATAAAAATTTTAAAAAATATTTATTTAGTTTGTTAATTTTTTGTGAAAATCAAATTATATGAAAAATGAACACAAAATAAAACATAAACTTATAATAGATAAAAATGAAGTCATATAGTATGAAAAGTGAACTAATTTGAACCCGAAAAATTTAGGGTCAAGACCCGAAAATTTGAACCCGAAACCCAAAATAATCCGAACCCAATAGACCCGAAACCCGTTGGGTTCAAACCCGAAAAAACCGTTGGGTTGAACCAATTTGTTATATTTTAAGAATATATAATATATTTTGAAAATTATAATATATTTTATTATTAAAATATATAAAAATAATAGATTTATTATTAAATATATTTTTTTAAATAAAAAATATTTTAATAATTGTAATAAAATCAATGTTCTTGATCTGTTACGTCGACCCGACCTGCCCGACAACCCGCAATGACCCGGCCCGATTTGACATGTGACTCGTTACTACCCGAACCCGACTCAACCCGAACCCGAAATAACCGAACCCGAACCCGACCTGACCGACCCGTTTGACACCTCTAGTCCTATGCCTCCTTGATTTGATGCGCCATTTGTATGTAGTAACCATTTTCCTGTTTGTAACTTGTTGTCTACTTGCATTGTTTCTTGTAAGGTGTAATCAGTTTGGATAGGAATGAAGTCGTCCATAAAATTATTTTGTAACACGTCCTGATAATTCTGGTATTGACACTATACTCTTCATAGGAAAGTTAGTGCACACTTTATGAAATGACTTTCAAAGTAAAGATACAACATGATAGAATTCATAACTAGTACACATACCGATTTTTTGATGGAAGAATACCTAGTTCCAGCATGAAGTAAAGTTTTGCTTACATAGTAGATTGATAACCTGTTTGCATTTTATTCCTTTACGAGTTCAATGATGAAAACCACCTTTGTAACGCGTTCCCGAGCTCTTCTATTTATTCGAACGTCATGTCCTTTCTCAAGGGTACGGACGATACCTTGACTCGCTCTTCCCATGCCTCCGATTTGATCGTAGTACTTCCCTCGTGTCAGCGACAAAGGGGTCATCCTCTTCTAGTCGAATGTGTGCTAACGTCTTTGCCTGTACTTCATCAAAGTTGGAGCAAGGATACTTAGTTAATTCATCATAAAGTTCGGGGTTACCTGTGGGTATCCCTCTTCGAAATGCTTCTACCGAAGTTGCGGCATCGCATTCTTCAATGGCGACGAGTTCCTCATTGTACCTATTTAGAAACGTGTTGGATCGTAATCGGTTAGCAGTGAGCTTGGGAACTGGCAATTAAGCTGTTCCCAAGGCAGCGGAAGTAAATAATCGCAAGTAGTAAAAACAGTAAAAGGCTCATTTCCTTTATAGAGGAACCCCACTACAACCAACTAGTTGTATGGGTAAATCTCTACCTCCGCTTGGAGGATTTTGAATGACTTACTTATATCGATTGCTTTGTTCCTTAGTTACACAGCCGGATTTACACTTCTCTGTTCCTACAAGTTCTTCCTAACTCTAGCAACACTAGTAAATCCTCTCAACTGAGTTCCTAAGCTCACAACAGCAAAACACAAGTAACTCAAACCTTACGCTGACTTCTCAGTTCCCTTGCTCCTGGGAACTTCAGCTTCACCGTCGTCGAGATCACACACTCGCCGGTGGGGACTTCTCTTCCTTTTCTTTCTTTTCTCTGATGTGGGTGTTTGTAAGTTCTGGGAGAAGTACTCAGACCGAGTACTATTCATTTGGCTTTATAGTCCATTTGTCTTGGGCAGTCGCATCTTTCGTTTGTGTCCAAAATGCCCTTTGCTTGATGCCCAAGTTGTACTTTCTTCACATGTGACTTTGGTTTGAACTAGGTCAACTTATTGGATCAATCGGACCGTTGGATGGAGCGTGACAGTCTGATCCTCAGACTGTTCCCTCGGGCTGTCTGAGACAGAATCCCGCGATCTGCGCTGAACGGTCGTTGTCCTTACATGTGAGTTCCCATGTCATGGGAACTGACTTCTTCAGAGTTCCCTTGATGGAAACTCTTCATCGTTGTAAGCTTGTGTTCTCTTGATTGTTTCTGGGAGTTCCCACTTCATGGGAACTTTCCACTTCATGGGAACTTTCCACTTCAGAGTTCCCTTGATGGAAACTCTTCATTGTGACCTGCAGTGGCTTTTGGTCATTCGTAGGAGTTCTTGGCTGTACTTGTGTTCCTTAGAAATACTTGAACAAACCACATTAGTTCCCTATGATGTTTGTCATTATCAAAACTTAAGAGAATTGAATCGTTGATCCGTTGTTTAGAACCAGAGGTCCCAACAACGTCCCAACAAAACGTCTTCAAAGATTCTCCAGATTTTTGCACCAAACGATATAAGTCGCTTGAACGTTTCTTGGTGCGTCGACTACTTGCAAACCTGAGTCTAAACTTGTCAGCTAGTTCAGCAAACGATGAAATACTTCCAAGTGGTAAGTGAGAATGCCAGTTTAGTGCTGGTCCAGATAACGTGTTACCGAACCAACGACACATTACCATTTCCTTCATTTCGAATGGGACAGTGCTAATGTTCATTGCTTGTTTGAAAGCCGTACCATGTTGGTCTGGATCAGTCATTCCTTCGTACTTTGGTACATCGGGAACATGATACTTTCTCGAAATATCAACTCTCGCAATAGCCGGGATGAAGGGGGAGTCGGTATAACCATCTCGCCTTTCTGCGACTATTGGTTGAGGTGCCCCAGGAACCTGGTTGAACCGGTCCTCAAGGGCTTTAAGCCACTCTTTTAAAGCTACGACTTTTGCATCCTCTTGGACAGCATGAAGCGTGTTACCACTTACCGGATAACGTGTTACCTGTCTTTCGTTAATCGGTGTGACGTGATTAGGCTCATCAAGATTCGGTTGTCGCACAACTCCATGATCCATTACTCCCGAAACCCTTGGTCGACTTGGGCCTGATTGTTCCTGTGATTGAACCTGAGATTGAAGAAAATTTCTTTCACGAGTTAAAGATTCAATTTGTCTTTCATAAACTTCTGTAAATCGGGTGTGTGCCTCCTTTTGCTTTTCTATATCCTTTTTCAAGGCAAGCATAGAGGCCTTGAGTTCGGCTATGACAACCGAGTCGGATGACACCCCTTGTTCCGGTAACGCGTTAGGGTTATTTGGCTTGAGAGTTTGGTCGGTATATGTGTTGGTTTGAATATCGGTGGGAATAGTAGGAGGTATAATTTGTGGCTGATTGAGAGTGACAAGGTTTGCTTCTCGGATTCCAAGTTCACTAGTGGGACTAGTGTTGGAAGTTTGGTCATTGGCCATTTTGGTAGCGGGGTGACGGTAACGTGTTTAGCAAGATGGTAACGTGTTTGATGGGATTTTCGGCTAAAAGCCCCACGGTGGGCGCCAATTGTTTTGGGCAGATTCAACACGTAAACGCGTTATCTGCTATAATGAGGGAACTTTAGTCAAAAACCTGTTTAAACACGTTAGTTCGCAAATAATAAGAGATTTACGAAGAAAAAATAGCAAATGAACTAGTAATCAAGTAGAGAAAGAGATATGAATTCAAAATAATGAAATCAGATCGCAATTACGCTGCTGCGAGTTACTCCTTATGATTCAAGATACCAATGATAAGTAGTAGAAACGTTAATTGGTAAAGTAATAGATATCGAAATAAATAGGAAAAAAATATAGAATAACAAGGGTAAACTTCACTATGATTCCATTCAGATGTAGAAGAACAATTGATGAGTACGCCAGGGAGAAAATGAAGAGCAAAATAGCTTTTGAGATCGTGGATGAATAATCGAAGAATAAAAATATAATTGTATGTAGATTGCTTTGTTGTATGAGAGTGAGTCCGAGAGAATGTGTGTGAATGAGTCCCCATTGCTGATGTTCTTCCTCCCCTTTTATAGGCTCATATTCTGGTCATTTATGAGTCAATCCCGAGAATCTCGCCTTTTATTAATGTCTCCAACGACTAGTTTTGACCAGTGACCACTTCTGCTGAATCATCAACGCGTTAGCATTTAAGGCGTCCGTGATGTTCGCCATGTAGTTAATGCGTTCCAAAAGTTCCTTTATTTTGCTCCTTGATTTCCTCCATGCAATTTAATGCCTTATTGATGGTGAATATTGTCTTTAATTCATTCCGATTTCTTCATATCTTCGTGTTCCCACCTCATAAATTAGCCCGATATTTTAGGGTCCAACAATCATTATTAACAAAAGCAGCCAGTCGACCTCCTTTTTTAGCCTTTTTCCCTTTATACCAATCAGGATAACCTATAATATCGAAGCAATGATGATAATCATGACCTTCTTCTTTGCAATGAGTGCAATAAAACCTCTTCTTGTCTCTCTTAGCATCTTTCTTACCTGCACCATTTCCATTTCCTGAACTGTTTTCATTATACTGAGAAGAGTTCCTTGATTCATATCCAGAACTCCTAGTTTGATTAGCCATAAAAGTCGTGGGTTCAATAATCCCTTTCATAGTCACTTGCTTTTGTTTCTCCCCTCCTTGAACAGTCTGATATGCCTGATTCACATTAGGAAGTGGATCCAAGGATAGGATATAGCTTTTGGTAGATTCATAATCAGGATTCAAACGCAACAGGAATTGCATCAAACGAGATTGATTTTCTGATTCAGCCATCTTAGCAAACAAGCCACATCTACATCTCTCAATAACACCACAGTTACAAACCGGAATTCCATTCAAACTCTGAATTTCATCCCAAAGACTCTAATTTCACATAATACTGAGTGACAATGAGATTGTTTTGACTAACCTGATTGAGCTCTTGTTGCAATTGATAGATCAACGGTCCATTATTCTGATAATAACGCTCCTTGATCTCTAACCAGAGTGCGTGTGCTGAACCGTTGTAGATGAATGCACTGGCAATCTCCTTTTCCATGGAATTTAATATCCAACAAGCCACCATGGAGTCACACCTCTTCCAGCGTCCATAATTCGGCGAATTCCTTTCCGGGGCCACCTCGGTTCCATCAATAAATCTGAGTTTGAGCTTCGCCTCCAATGCGAAGGTGATTTGCCGACTCCACATCAGATTATTCCCGCCGTCAAACAGAGAAGACATGAGCGACATGCCTGGATTATCAGAATTATTGAGCACCAAAGGATCATTCTTGTGAGCAATCTGCATCTCATGATTATTAGCAACTAAGAGATTGCGATTCACATCTGGATTGTTGCGATTTCCATCCATTATCAAAGTTTAGAACCCTAGCTTCGTAGAAAACGAAAATGAAGTGGAAAAGGATCTAGAATTTATCAATCAAGCTCTAATACCATGAAGAATTCTAGATCCGATCACAAAGCAAAGTAGAGGAAGCAAACAAAGATCAACAAAGCTACGATCAATCGATCGTATGGAAGAACTCTTCTACTAAAACCATTCTGTTACAAGAACAGTGTATGGAGGGAAAAGAGAAAACGGAAGAAAAGAAAAATTACACTTAAGCTCTAACAGAATGCTATTTATTTCAATGTGACAAAAGCTAATAAAAGAGTGACCAGTAAGAAACTGCCACATCAGCTCCAACCCCACGCAGTTTGCTTGTTGGCTCCGGTTGTCTCTAATCTGGTAGCTTGATCAAGTAATGACAACACTCAATAGGTAGTCCAACTGGGTTGAGAACACACACCAAATGCACAAATTCTCTATGCTCGCTACTCTATTTTTAGTCACTACAAGGCTGAACAATAACACAAAAAACCACATCTAAAATCTATTGCTTATGGATTTAAAAAAAATCTCACCTTGGTTGAAAGTTTTTTCGTCATACTAATTTAATGCTCAAACAAGTATACTAATTTAATGTTTAAACAAGTTATAATCTGTAGGTGAACTATTATCAATAAAAGATTAGATCTATATTGGTTTTCAACTAGAATGCACCTCAAATATGACTAAATTATAAGGCTTAGGCTGAAGAATACTAGCCTGATTTTCCAGTTACTAAGTGATGTCCGCTTTTTTAGTCATGTTTTTAGGGTGTGTTTTTAGTGTCTTTTGAGTCTTTTTCTTTAGTTTTGTGTTTTGTTTGAGTCGTTTGTGTAGGTTTTTGTATTTTCATGAGATATGGAGTCTACATAAGCTTTGGTGGTGTTTTGTAGGTTTTTAGAAGCTTTTTGGAGCATATTTTGAAGAAAGGAGTAAAGACGGTGAAGATAGCACTCAAGCATGAAGAGAAGATGAAGATTAAGCGCTCAAGTAAAGTTATTGAAAATCAAGTTTGAGTATGGAAAGAGATAGAGAAATTCATTACAAGAACATGGGAAAAAGAATCGAGTCAAACGGAGTTGTAACGAATCTTCTACGCAAGTTTTACTCAAGGCTGTTTTCGACCCTGTCAAGGTCGTTAACGAGGCGCCGTGAGGAGCACAGCGAGATCCGAGTCGGCGTGTTTAATTGAAGACTTCTATCTTTTATCTTTTAATCTTGAGTTTAGTAAGTTTTTATTATGTTATTAGATAGATAGAAGGGATATATTTTATTAGAAGATATTATTTCCTTATAGATTTAAGATAGATTTATTTCCTTATAGATAGATTTAAGATAGAATAGTTTCTCTATAAATACTCTTGTCTACCCTTTGTTATTGGGGACACAATCAATTGCCTTGGAGGGCAAGTAAGAGGAGGAGAAGAGAGAGAGACGTGAGAGGGGGACGAGATTGTGGATTGGAGAAGAACTATTGTTTTGAATTCGGTTGTAAGCTTTCTATTTTATTTAATTCAGTTGTTTTCAATCATGTTTTGTGAGTAGTCTTCCTCTCTAAGGTTGGGGTTAAACCCAACAATGGTTGTGCATGCTTGTTTATGATCATGTCTTGATTGTTTTTATTGCATGAATCTATTCTCTTGCTCTTAATCCTTGAAACGAAAGTTGAAAGGAATTTCTCATTCATAGTTAAAGCGAAAGCAGAAACCTTGGATCAGAATAGTCAAATTAGGGTTTTGAAGCGAAAGCAGATCTATCCTAGTTGAGGTAGAAGAGATTAGATAGTAAGTTTATTGATTTAGCGAAAGTTGATTGATTTACTTACTTAAAGTTAACGAAAGTTAGCGCCTTTGTGTGATAAAAGCATGATCTTTATGTTTCATAGCGTTAGCATTGCATGATTATTGTTGTGGTGATACCTTTACCTTAGAATCTCTCTCTTACTTGATAAAAACCCTAGCTTTGTTGATTGCTTGCGTGAGAAGTAATAGAACTTAGCACTGATTTTCTCCCTACGGACGAACCTGACTCTGCTATACAACAGCGGGGTCTTGATTATAAATTTATTTGTTGTCAGGAAACCCTATCAACACTAAGCAATAACATTACTGTTGGAACAATGGTTGTTCCATGGATTCTCTTAGTTTTGATGATAACAAACTTAGTTAATATAACTTGTTTCTACATGTAAGTGTTTCAGGAAAACAGGTACATGGTCACGAGTGAAGGAACATCGTGAGGAACGATGGAGGGAACGAGTGACAGATTTAGGAAGCGCGTCTGAGAAGGAACGCGACTTTCTATAAATGGCAAGTTACCATATCTTCTGCGAGCGATCTTCTACGAAGATTCTACAGCTGTAGGCGGTTGCTTAAGGAGATAAAAGAGAGGATAAGATCAATCTTCACACGATCTTATCTTGGGAAATCCGAGATTATTCGGTTTTGGGAAGAATCGACATGGTTGAGGATCCGAAATCACAAACAATCTTTTTCCTTATTGTGTGGGATTTGTTAAGTGGAATATCAACGTAATTAGGCAAGAATTACGTGTGAGATCAAACTTGACTTATCTTATAAATAGCTAGGGTTAGCTAGGGTTAAAGGCGTGGTTTTCGAGTGGTTGAAGACGAAGAACTTGAGAAGAGAGCTTTTCAAGTGTATGAGTGTGTGGCTTTTTCCGGTGAAGAATCCACAAGTAAGTCAGTAGTTTACTTTGGATTTAGGTTTACGCTTAGGGTTGTAGAAGTCTAGTTGGTTGAACTTCGGTCGGTGCCGTAGTTACCAAGGGAACTTTGGTGGGTGCCTTAGTTACTAGACTTGCCTTGTAATCGTTGAAACTTAATAAAAGTATTCTATTGAAAATCCTCTGAGAAGGAGTCTTAGGGGTAGAGGTTTTTCTTTCTACGACTTGTTGGTCGGACAGAAGGTTTCCTCTATAAATTCTGTGTTCTTACTGTTTATTTCCGCTGCCCAGGGAACCTTACTAGTTCCCTGTATTGTTACTAACGCGTCACGATCCAACAATTGGTATTAGAGCAGGTTTGCTCTAGATTGTGTGTTAGTGCAGGAATACAGAATGAACTCAAACAACACTCACAACGACGTTGAAAACATCACCACCAGAAGGGGAGTCTTTACATTGGAAGAAGACTCTGACGTAGCTCTCATAACAGAAACCATGAGGGCATTCTACAAGAGAGGCAAGAAGCAAGGAGCCTTGAAGGAGAAAGAGAAGGTCAACTCTGAGAAGAAGGAACTAAAGGACGTTACCGGCTTCAACTGTCAGGAAAAGGGTCACTATGCAAAGAGTTGTCCCAAAGGTAACGACACTGGGAACGCGAAGAAGAAGGCCTACATCCCTGCTTGGGATCTTGACTCAGATGATGAATCTGATTCAAAGATCTGTTCCATGGCTCTGAAGATTGAAGATGTTGATCAAGAGGTAACTCCTGAACTATTTCTTTCTAGTATAGAGAATGCTAAACAATCTGATCTTGTTATCCTTGTTAAAAAGTTGTTTGAAGATAACTTAAAGATGCAAGATGAAATAGAAGCTTCTGATGAGAAATGTCTAAATCTTGAAGAAAAATTATCAGAAACTATTGTTACTTCTGTTGTTCCTTGTTCAGAATGTGAAGATTTTAAGAAAGATATTAAGACTCTAACTGAAACCAATAACGAACTTAGGTCAGATTTACTTGTTCACAAACTCAAAAGGGAAGAATTAGAGCATGAACTAAGTAAACGAACTCAGATTGAGTTCAGTCCTGCTAGGTCTGGTATTGGTTATGGTAAAAACAAATCTGAATATCCTCCGGATGATCTTACCTTTGAAGAGAAAATGGAAAGAAAAACTAGGGAACTACAATCCACTAGAGATAAGGTAATTCATCTAGAAAGTAAAGTCAAAATTCTTGAAAGTAATCTGCATGACAACTCTGAATGGTATTATGGAAAAACGGCTCATAAAATATACCTAAAACAGTCTCAAGGGAACCAACATAGAGTTCCTTCCAAGGAACGAGCAAAGGAACGAACCCTCCAGAAACCACATCCTAAACGCTATCTTGGTGAATACAATAGGGTGTGCTATCACTGTGGTGGGGGAGGTCGTGTTCAAAAAGACTGTAAGGTTAGACTAGAAATGTCAAACAAAAGGGCTCAAAACCAGAATACAAGGAACAACAAGAAACAGTGGTCTGGTAAGAAAAATCAAGGGTATGATAAATCTCATCAGAAATGGAAGAAACAGGCCCCACAACCACAAAAGAAGCAAGATTCTAAAAATGAAAAAGGAAAAAATCATGTTGATCCCTCAAATATTGCTTCTAGTTCCAAGAGTTCACAGAAAGCTACTTTAGTGCAATCTCAAATTTATCATTCTGTGAGCTATGCTAACCGACCCGGGGAGGCTAAGCAGGCCTGGGTCGTTAAAACGTGATTTCTTTCTTGCAGGTAGAAGTGAGGGGGAACGTCCGTTGGGTCCTTGACAGCGAATGTTCATGTCACATGACAGGGAACAAGAGTATTATGTCCTCACTTCAAAACAATGCTGGAGGAAACATTTCCTTTGGCAACAACAATCAAGGAGAAATCATTGGAACAGGTGAAGTCAAGCTAAATGATAAAATCAGCGTTAGAGACGTAAGCTTGGTGAAAGGTCTTAGTTACAACTTGTTGAGTATTGCTCAGCTTTGTGACCAAGGGAAAAACGAGGTATCCTTTACCTCAGATGGCTGTATGATCAAGAACATGAAATCAAATCTTGTGGTCTTGAAAGGAAAGAGGCGCAACAATGTATATTATGTCGACTCGAGTTTCCAACCAAACAAGAAGAACTCTGCTTTGTTACAATAGCCGACAAGACTGATCTCTGGCATAGGAGGTTTGGTCACGCTAATCATCGAGGAATCCACAAACTCTACTCAACAAATCTGGTGATAGGACTACCCAAGGTTCTTGCAGAAAAAGAAATCTTATGTGAAGAGTGTGTGAAAGGAAAACAAAGCAGTCATCTTTTCAGCCAAAGTTGTCAGTTAGCACTTCTCATCCTCTTGACATGGTACACATGGATTTGTGCGGTCCCATGTGGGTGAGAAGTCATGGCGGTAGCAGGTACATTTTTGTTATTGTTGATGATTTTACTAGATATACATGGACTCTCTTTCTAGGTTCCAAAGACGAGACGTTCATGGCATTCAAAAGCTGGATCAAGAAAGTAGAAGCATCAACAGAACAAAAACTGAAAGCTATCAGATCTGACAACGGAACAGAGTTCAAGAATTCCATGTTTCATAGCTATTGTGATGAACATGGAGTGTCTCAGAACTTCTCTGCGCCGAGGACTCCTCAACAAAACGGCGTTCCATAAAGAAAGAATGGAACACTACAAAACATGGCTCGTACTATGATGTTGTCAAGTAACTTGCCTCGGTCCTTTTGGGCTGAGGCAGTCGGTACTGCTTGCTACATCATTAATCTAGTCACCATACGTTCCAACTTTTCAAAAACTCCATATGAACTAATCAAGGGCAGAAAGCCGAATATTTCCCACTTGAAAGTCTTTGGATGCAGGTGTTTCATTCACAACAATGGAAAAGACGAGCTAGGCAAGTTTGATCCAAGGAGTGATGAAGGCATCTTTCTGGGGTACGCATCCAACAGTAAGGCTTACAAGGTGTTCAATAAAATGACTAAGAAGTTTGAAGAAAGCATTCATATTGTGTTTGACGAGTCCAAAAATGGAGGGAACCTGTATAGTAACGAGGATGCACTGAAGGTTCTAAACTCAGATTCAGATGATGATGTCGATCCAGATTCAAGTGCACAAGTTCTAGATGACAACGTTATACCTCCTAGTCCTGACTTGGATGGAGATGACACAGAAAGTGCATTGGTTCCAGAGGATGATACTTCACAGAATGAAGACATTGAGGAAGATCATGGAGAAGGAACATCACATGGAACGACAAGCCAACAGGAACAAGAGGAGTCAAGCACAGATCCCACTCAGATTGAAGTCAGAAACTATCATCAAAAGAGGGATCATCCTGTTGACAACATCATCACTCCATACAATAAAGGTGTGCTTACTCGTTCCTCCATTAAGAATTTTTGTGCTTTCAATGCGTTTATCTCTCTTGCAGAGCCAAAGAATGTGAAGGAAGCATTAAAAGACCCTGACTGGATAGTTGCTATGCAAGAGGAACTACACCAGTTTGAGAGGAATAAAGTATGGAGACTAGTTCCCAAGCCAAAGCACAAGATGGCTATAGGAACAAAGTGGGTTTTCAGGAATAAACTTGATGACACCGGAGCTGTCACAAGGAACAAGGCGAGACTTGTAGCAAAAGGGTACAATCAACAAGAAGGGATTGACTACGATGAAACGTACGCTCCTGTCGCAAGAATAGAAGCCATCCGTCTTCTAATCGCCTATGCTGCTCACAAGGGATTCAAGTTGTATCAAATGGACGTGAAGACAGCATTCCTGAATGGTTACCTACAAGAGGAGGTCTATGTACTACAACCTCCAGGATTTGAAGATGTTGATCACCCTGACCATGTCTACGTGTTGGACAAGGCTCTTTATGGCCTTAAGCAGACTCCTCGTGCTTGGTATGATAGATTCGCTCAGTTTCTATTAGCCAATGGATACAGACGTGGTGTGATCGACAAGACATTGTTCCTAAGGGAACAAGACAGTGAGGTTTTAGTAGTTCAAGTTTATGTTGATGATATTATCTTTGGTTCTACTAACCCCAAACTTGTAGAAAGCTTCAAGAATCTTATGAGCAGTGAGTTTGAGATGAGCATGATCGGTGAGCTCACTTTCTTTCTTGGACTACAAGTGGTACAAACTGATGAGGGAACAAAGGTACATCAACAAAAGTACATCAAGGAACTATTGAAGAAGTCTGGTATGGATTCTACAAAAAGTTTTGATACCTCTATTTCTCCTAATACTCGTCTTGATGCTGATCTTAATGGTGTTGATATTGATCAAACGATGTACCGAGGGATGATTGGTTCCCTATTGTACCTAACGACCAGTCGGCCAGATATTATGTTCAGTGTGTGTCTCTGTGCTAGATTTCAGGCCAATCCTAAAGAAACACATCTGAAAGAAGTGAAGAGAATTCTACGCTACTTGAAAGGGAACGATGGGTTATGTCTATGGTATCCAAGACACAACTCGTTCCAACTTGTCGGATTCTCGGATGCTGATTTTGCAGGTCACTTGGTGGATAGGAAGAGCACATCAGGGATGGGCCAATTCCTTGGTCCTTGCTTGGTGTCTTGGGGATCGAAGAAGCAAAATTCGGTTGCTCTTTCAACGGCTGAAGCGGAGTATGTTGCAGCAGCCGCCTGTTGTTCCCAGGTATTGTGGTTAAAACAGCAACTGGTGGATTTTGGACTGAAAATCAAGTGGCAGATATTTTCACCAAGGCTTTGGACAGAAAACCCTATGAACATCTGAGGATGTTGCTAGGAATGATTTCCTTGGAGTAAACAAGTCCCGGTCTTTATTCCCTCAATGCTTGACTAAAATGGTAACATCTCAGGTAACTACATATCATTTGACAAGTTTTCTAATGGCTTATATCTTTCCTCTATGCATAGATGGTGTATATATTAGAAATTGTTAAAATCTTTGCATGCTAAAAGGAACTGAAACTATAGTTGCTTACATCCAAGATTTCTTTTTGGCCCAAAATAACCAACTTGATCTATTTTAACCCTCACTTCAAGCCGAAATGATAGTTGGTTATAAGACTGTCCCTTAGCCTGGTCCACACAAACGTTCCCTATGAACCTCTTTCTATTACCTTTAAACGGGGAATAATTGTGTGGATGTCAAAAATATTCCCAGCCCACAAAAAGTTTGAATGGAACGTCCCTTGTTCCTTGTCTGTTCGAACATAGCCTTTTTATCCGCTCATGGTAACGAGGAGGGGAACAATGCTCAAAGGGAATGTGAATCCAAAAAGTAGTGGGTGAAGAAGCAAAAGCTCCAACAGAAAAGGTGTTTTAAAGGTTTAAAAAAAAAAGAAGAAAAGGGGAGGAAAAAGAAAAAGGAACTTATCAAGTTACTTCTGTAGTTCAGAAAAATCTATGTTACTGAAGAGAAGTTTAACTTTCCCTTGGTTATGAGAAATTTCTCAAGGATGAAGTTCCAAGGTGATACAAAAGGGAAATATGGCGAAGAAAACTGTTAAGAAGGTTGGTGGAAGTGTTAATGCCAAGATGTTAATCGAGCTTTAAATGATTTCATTTCAGCTAAGTATCGTCATTGGTTACTTGGCTAAGAGAGACACTGACACTGATGTTGCTGATTCCACCTCCTCCGAACCATGATGTGGACCCTCTCTAGTTCCTTAGCCCATCAATCCGCAGCTTAAAATTTTCTCTTTTCTTGGATGTTAAGACTTTTATGTTTTTATATTTTCTCTAGGCTGTGATCCCTACGACAATTATCTATAATAATGACTATCTTTTGCTTATGAATGGTTTAAGTTTCAATTGAATTTGTTCATTTGCTCTATGTTTTTTCTTGATGATTGTTGATCTTTTGATGATGTCAAAAGGGGGAAGTTAGGAAAAATACAGCGATGCGTTCTATCCAAGAAATACAGAGGGAACTTTGGCTGAGGGGGAATATGTTGTTTCCTCTTATGAGTAGGAACAACAGTGCATTTGTTAAGGGGGAACCACACAGGAATTTATTTTGCTGATCTATATTTCTATTGGTTTGTAGACATGCATTTTTGTATAGGTTTGTCATCATCAAAAAGGGGGAAATTGTTGGAACAATGGTTGTTCCATGGTTTCTCTTAGTTTTGATGATAACAAACTTAGTTAATATGACTTGCTTCTACATGTAAGTGTTTCAGGAAAACAGGTACATGGTCACGAGTGAAGGAACATCGTGAGGAACGATGGAGGGAACGAGTGACAGATTTAGGAAGCGCGTCTGAGAAGGAACGCGACTTTCTATAAATGGCAAGTTACCATATCTTCTGCGAGCGGTCTTCTACGAAGATTCTACAGCTGTAGGCGGTTGCTTAAGGAGATAAAAGAGAGGATAAGATCAATCTTCACATGATCTTATCTTGGGAAATCCGAGATCATTCGGTTTTGGGAAGAATCCACATGGTTGAGGATCCGAAATCACAAACAATCTTTTTCCTTATTGTGTGGGATTTGTTAAGTGGAATATCAGCATAATTAGGCAAGAATTACGTGTGAGATCAGACTTGACTTATCTTATAAATAGCTAGGGTTAGCTAGGATTAAAGGCGTGGTTTTCGAGTGGTTGAAGACGAAAAACTTGAGAAGAGAGCTTTTCAAGTGTATGAGTGTGTGGCTTTTTCCGGTGAAGAATCCACAAGTAAGTCAGTAGTTTACTTTCGATTTAGGTTTACGCTTAGGGTTGTAGAAGTCTAGTTGGTTGAACTTCGGTCGGTGCCGTAGTTACCAAGGGAACTTTGGTGGGTGCCTTAGTTACTAGACTTGCCTTGTAATCGTTGAAACTTAATAAAAGTATTCTATTGAAAATCCTCTGAAAAGGAGTCTCAGCGGTAGAGGTTTTTCTTTCTACGACTTGTTGGTCGGACAGAAGGTTTCCTCTATAAATTCTGTGTTCTTACTGTTTATTTCTGCTGCCCATGGAACCTTACTAGTTCTCTGTATTGTTACTAACGCGTCACGATCCAACAATTACAAACAAGCATTCAGTATGGAAACTTAGCCTTCCCTCAAATATGATAGCAAGGCATACCCTTACATCATCGAACACCTCGGTCTTCTGACATTGTCACCAAAGTTGTAACTCATCTCTAGTGATAACAATATTGTAAGGTTTTGCTACAGACGTAGACTAAATCACCTCTCCTCCAGAAAGCAACGCAGACTATGTCAAAGGAAATAGATGACTATCCACAAAGCCGCAAACCATATCGATATATGAAAGTTCACACTTCAAAGGAATGCAACCAGTTTTGATGTCAAACATGACCAGATCACGCCTATTTGTATGCTGCTCATTACTAATCGTAGCTACAACCCTTCCGTTTTGTTCCGATTCTTCCACAAAATCACTTCCCCTTCCTTCCAGCGCCCAGTAGATCAAAAACTCTAGGATGTAAAGATAAACGTAGATCAAAACTTTAGAATGAAAAGATGAAGTAACTTAGATATCCTATTGATATATCTACCTAATTTTTAATAAATTAATATTAATTTAAGAAATATTTAATAAGTTATATTATCCTTGCTAGATATCCTATTGTAATTATCTTTAAGTTATAGTATTATATTATTTTTATTTATTTCTCTATGTTATCTTGTATACAAATCTTTATATTAATGTTCTTCATATTTAAAAACATCATTATATTCATTACAAAGAAAAATATAAGAACTCAAATACATATCCTTAATAAATATTTTAAAAAAAAAATTATTTTATGAATATTAATATCTTAACAAAAAATAAAAAAATATTTAAAGTATTCTATTCAAGTGAAATTAGCATTTTAAAAGTTTTAATCTAAATATGGGACAAGATATCAACAAATAATGAAAATAATTATCAAATATATTCAATTGAAATATATGGCCCGATCTTAAAGTTTTTTTTACAAATTACATAATTTTATTATGATATTATATACAAGTATTTTAAAATTTATATTAATTTCAAATTATTATATAATCTTTAGTAAAATCACCCTGTGAGTATCACAGGAATTCAACTAGTTCTAATAACTTAGAAGTATGACAGTATTATACACAAGACTGACAATATACAATCTAGCTTTACTAGTTTTTGACAAAATATTAACAAACGAGTATATTTTACCATATCTTTTACTTTCATTTTATCTTTTTTTTTTTCACTTTTGATTTTGCGTTTCATACATTAAAATCACAACGAATTAATTATTTTCAATATCTTTTACATTTATTTTATCTTTTTTCTAATTTAATTCCTAATTTGTAAAGATTATTTAATTTTAAAATTAAAAATTATTTAAAATCATTTATATTTTTTCTTTATTTTTAATTATAAATAAAAAATTGAATTATTTTAATATTTATCTAACATAGGATGGGCGTGACTTTGACGTATTTCTGCTATATTTTTAGGTATTTGTGCTATTGTTTTGGGCATTGATGTAACTTTGGAAAAAAGACATATTTACAAAGTGATTTGTAAATTGGAGCATTTATTCCTATAAAACGTGTTAAAAATATAAATATATTGAAACTTGTGATGTAATAAACTAATAATTTGTGGAGAATAGGATCATCAAAAATAAAAACGACAGACTATAATAATCTATGTTAAATTCTTATCCATGTTTTTAGAATATAGGATAGAAAATTCCATAATTAAACAATTTTTTATTTTTGGATATGATAACTGGAAGACCATTAGGATATTTTTTATGCTATCATACAAATTCTAGAATATTTATTTATTTTAGATAGAATCGTTTTTAAATAAGATATGATAAATCCGTAGCCATGTTTCTAGAATCATCGTAACTCATAACTATAACCTGAAACGAAGGTTAAAAAAATTATTAACCGACACATGTCACTTATAGATTTGACCACACCACCCTTTTAAAAAAACATATATTAGAATATTTATTAGCCATATAACTATATATATAATTAATTTAATAAGATTTTACATATATATATATATACATAGGCTAGGGTTAGAGTACAAGATTGACAATTAAATGATTGAATTAAATTTAGACAAAAATAATTATTTTTTACATTTTCTCTTAAGAGATTGATAATTAATTATCTTTATTTAATTTTGATAAAAAAGATTAAATTTAAATTATTTTATTTTGATAAAAATAAACATATCCTGAAAAATTAATCATAATAATTTTTGTTCTAAACTATTAGATAAGAGTTAGGTAAAATATTTTATATAAAGATGGATATTATAGTAAACATAAATGTGCAATATTCTTTTCAACTATGACTCTCCAATACCAATTTTCCTTGAAAATTTATAAACTTTTTCAATTAAACCATAAAAGTTAATGAAGATTAGTTTGACTCTATATTTTTCTAAGAAAAAAAACAAATCCATAATACGAAAATTTCTACTATTTAACTATTATTTCATCTTATATTTAATAAAACTCGTACAGGGTACGGGCCCTTACACTAGTATCTATAGTTGTATCTTTTCTAACCACCAAATTAATTCTAGTCCTACTTTATATTAAGTAAATTTTATTTATATTATTTTTTTGTAGTTAAATTCCTTTCTAATTATTCATATGAAAAAAAAATAATTCGAATTTTTATTAAAAAAATGAAAATTATATTGTCTTTATCTATTTATAAAAAAAATATTTATCTTAAATAAAATTTTGATAAAAAGGTAAAATTTCAAATATCTATATAACACTTGACTAAATTAAATTTTTATTAGAAAATTATATTATAATTTCCTTAATTTCCTTTTTGGATTTTTATGTAAATATAGAAGAGTTTTTTTTTATCAAAAATCTATATTTTTTTTATCTTTTCTTATTAACTATCTTTTTAATTTTTTTTTAAAAAGATTTTTAAAGAATTGAATTTTTTTATTTTTTATAAGAATTTATATTATTTGTATATTTACTTTATTAATATCATACTAAAAATTGATTAGTCCTAGTCGTGCCATGGCACGATGGGTACAACTAATATGTACCTAATTTTGTTCGTTATCATGAGCCTTCTTGATCATTACCGTTTTCATTTAGAACTTAATTAATAACTACTTTGATATCTCGACAACTTGAATATATTCATATATATGATCGGGTACAACTAGTTTGTACCTAATTTTGTTCGTTATCATGAGCCTTCTTGATCATTACCGTTTTCATTTAGAACTTAATTAATAACTACTTTGATATCTGGACAACTTGAATATATTCATAAATATATATATATATATATATATATATATATATATATATGATCAGATACAACTAGTCTGTACCTAATTTTGTTCGTTATCATGAGCCTTCTTGATCATTACCATTTTCATTTAGAACTTAATTAATAACTACTTTGATATCTCGACAACTTGAATATATTCATATATAATCCTGAAATTTAATTAATTTTACATGAAATGGTGTGAACATAGCAAAACTCTTTGGTTGAATTTGACTAATAAACTAAATCCAAGAAAATCGAACATCAAATTCTAAACTTGTGCGAATTCAATATAAAAAACACAATAAGCTAAATTTTAGCGCATTGAAGACGACAGATCTACGTGACATGGACCATCGATCTTCTTCCATGATCGAAACAAGCTCTCCCCTAAATGAGAAGAAGTTACGAGCGAATCATCTTACCGGCGAGGCGGATTTATTTCGTCATCTCCTCGCCGATCAGATGGTTCGCTCATAATTTCTTCTTATTTAATATTATGAAGAAAATTGATGAGAATAGAGCGGTATTTATAGAGGAGAAGATTCCTTGCATAACATATGCTTAGTTCTTAAGCTAAGAAAAAATCTTATTAACATTTCTTTATATGCAAGTAACAAAGCTCTAAAGTTGTATCTTATTTCTACAAACCACCTTAAAATTGTAATATGACGCAAAATCACCCATAAACAATCCCTTGGCATAGTCACATCACATTAAAAAGAAATTTTATTTTATAAAATTGAAAAAAATCGTTTTTATTTGTTATAATGTTTATTTTACAAAAATAAAAATAAAAATTTTAAAAAATATTTATTTAGTTTGTTAATTTTTTGTGAAAATCAAATTATATGAAAAATGAACACAAAATAAAACATAAACTTATAATAGATAAAAATGAAGTCATATAGTATGAAAAGTGAACTAATAGCTTATACAAAATAAAGTCTTAATACATCAAAAAATGAACTCTTAGTTTGTAAAAAATAAACTATTGTATTTAAGAAGTATAATGCTCATTTTGTTAAAAAAAATTGAAATTTGTAAATAAAAAAAAACAAATTTTCATTTATATTTTAAAATTTTTTAGTTATATGAAAATCAAATTATATAAAAAATGAACTCAAAGTACATAAAAATGAACTAGTAGAATATAAAAAATGAACTCACATAATATATAAAAAATGAACTCCTAACTTAAAAAAAATGAACTTTTACTTTAGCATATAAAAAATGAACTTATAGTGTATAAAAATTGAACTGACATATTTAAAATTTATAATATTTTTAAATAAAAATAATATAAAAATGATTGAAAATTCAAGAAAATTAAAATTAAAAAAATAATAAATCTTGACCGTCCAATATATAGTAACGAGGTAAATCTAATGGTTGAGATTAATTCTCATTCTAAGCAAAAGTCTTTAACACTACAGTGGTCCTCACTTGAAACCTATATATAGATATATAGATTGCTCATTTTGCTTCTTGCACACCTTTAATCAAAGAATATACGTGTTATTATTGCTTAATACTTAATCCATTTAATAGTGCTACTTGTGCTATTAGTAGAGCTGTCAAAAGCTAACCCGACCCGAAAAACCGACCCGAACTGCCCGAAAAATTTAGGGTCAAGACCCGAAAATTTGAACCCGAAACCCAAAATAATCCGAACCCAATAGACCCGAAACCCGTTGGGTTCAAACCCGAAAAAACCGTTGGGTTGAACCAATTTGTTATATTTTAAGAATATATAATATATTTTGAAAATTATAATATATTTTATTATTAAAATATATAAAAATAATAGATTTATTATTAAATATATTTTTTTAAATAAAAAATATTTTAATAATTGTAAAAAAATCAATGTTCTTGACCTGTTAGGTCTACCCGACCTGCCCGACAACCCGCAATGACTCGGCCCGATTTGACATGTGACCCGTTACTATCCGAACCCGACTCAACCCGAACCCGAAATAACCGAACCCGAACCCGACCTGACCGACCCGTTTAACACCTCTAGTCCTATGCCTCCTTGATTTGATGCGCCATTTGTATGTAGTAACCATTTTCCTGTTTGTAACTTGTTGTTTACTTGCATTGTTTCTTGTAAGGTGTTATCAGTTTGGATAGGAATGAAGTCGTCCAAAAAATTATTTTGTAACACGTCCTGATAATTCTGGTATTGACACTATACTCTTCATAGGAAAGTTAGTGCACACTTTATGAAATGACTTTCAAAGTAAAGATACAACATGATAGAATTCATAACTAGTACACATACCGATTTTTTGATGGAAGAATACCTAGTTCCAGCATGAAGTAAAGTTTTGCTTACATAGTAGATTGATAACTTGTTTGCATTTTATTCCTTTACGAGTTCAATGATGAAAACCACCTTTGTAACGCGTTCCCGAGCTCTTCTATTCGAACGTCATGTCCTTTCTCAAGGGTACGGACGATACCTTGACTCGCGCTTCCCATGCCTCCGATTTGATCGTAGTACTTCCCTCGTGTCAGCGACAAAGGGGTCATTCTCTTCTAGTCGAATGTGTGCAACGCCTTTGCCTGTACTTCATCAAAGTTGGAGCAAGGATACTTAGTTAATTCATCATAAAGTTCGGGGTTACCTGTGGATATCCCTCTTCGAAATGCTTCTACCGAAGTTGCGGCATCGCATTCTTCAATGGCGACGAGTTCCTCATTGTACCTATTTAGAAACGTCTTCAAAGATTCTCCAGATTTTTGCACCAAACGATATAAGTCGCTTGAACGTTTCTTGGTGCGTCGACTACTTGCAAACCTGAGTTTAAACTTGTCAACTAGTTCAGCAAACGATGAAATACTTCCAAATGGTAAGTGAGAATGCCAGTTTAGTGCTGGTCCAGATAATGTGTTACCGAACGAACGACACATTACCACTTCCTTCATTTCGAATGGGACAGTGCTAATGTTCATTGCTTGTTTGAAAGCAGTAACATGTTGGTCTGGATCAGTCATTCCTTCGTACTTTGGTACATCGGGAACATGATACTTTCTCGAAATATCAACTCTCGCAATAGCCGGGATGAAGGGGGAGTCGGTATAACCATCTCGCCTTTCTACGACTATTGGTTGAGGTGTCCCAGGAACCTGATTGAACCGGTCCTCAAGGGCTTTAAGCCACTCTTTTAAAGCTACGACTTTTGCCTCCTCTTGGATAGCATGAAGCGTGTTACCACTTACCGGATAACGTGTTACCTGTCTTTCGTTAATCGGTGTGACGTGATTAGGCTCATCAAGATCCGGTTGTCGCACAACTCCATGATCCATTACTCCCGAAACCCTTGGTCGACTTGGGCCTGATTGTTCCTGTGATTGAACCTGAGATTGAAGAAAATTTCTTTCACGAGTTAGATATTCAATTTGTCTTTCATAAACTTCTGTAAATCGGGTGTGTGCCTCCTCTTGCTTTTCTAGATCCTTTTGCAAGGAAAGCATAGAGGCCCTGAGTTCGGCTATGACAACCGAGTCGGATGACACCCCTTGTTCCGGTAACGCGTTAGGGTTATTTGGCTTGAGAGTTTGGTCGGTATATGTGTTGGTTTGAATATCGGTGGGAATAGTAGGAGGTATAATTTGTGGCTGATTGAGAGTGACGAGGTTTGCTTCTCGGATTCCAAGTTCACTAGTGGGACTAGTGTTGGAAGTTTGGTCATTGGCCATTTTGGTAGCGGGGTGACGGTAACGTGTTTAGCAAGATGGTAACGTGTTTGATGGGATTTTCGGCTAAAAGCCCCACGGTGGGCGCCAATTGTTTTGGGCAGATTCAACACGTAAACGCGTTATCTGCTATAATGAGGGAACTTTAGTCAAAAACCTGTTTAAACACGTTAGTTCGCAAATAATAAGAGATTTACGAAGAAAAAATAGCAAATGAACTAGTAATCAAGTAGAGAAAGAGATATGAATTCAAAATAATGAAATCAGATCGCAATTACGCTGCTGCGAGTTACTCCTTATGATTCAAGATACCAATGATAAGTAGTAGAAACGTTAATTGGTAAAGTAATAGATATCGAAATAAATAGGAAAAAAATATAGAATAACAAGGGTAAACTTCACTATGATTCCATTCAGATGTAGAAGAACAATTGATGAGTACGCCAGGGAGAAAATGAAGAGCAAAATAGCTTTTGAGATCGTGGATGAATAATCGAAGAATAAAAATATAATTGTATGTAGATTGCTTTGTTGTATGAGAGTGAGTCCGAGAGAATGTGTGTGAATGAGTCCCCATTGCTGATGTTCTTCCTCCCCTTTTATAGGCTCATATTCTGGTCATTTATGAGTCAATCCCGAGAATCTCGCCTTTTATTAATGTCTCCAACGACTAGTTTTGACCAGTGACCACTTCTGCTGAATCATCAACGCGTTAGCATTTAAGGCGTCCGTGATGTTCGCCATGTAGTTAATGCGTTCCAAAAGTTCCTTTATTTTGCTCCTTGATTTCCTCCATGCAATTTAATGCCTTATTGATGGTGAATATTGTCTTTAATTCATTCCGATTTCTTCATATCTTCGTGGTCCCACCTCATAAATTAGCCCGATATTTTAGGGTCCAACAGTCATTATTAACAAAAGCAGCCAGTCGACCTCCTTTTTTAGCCTTTTTCCCTTTATACCAATCAGGATAACCTATAATATCGAAGCAATGATCATAATCATGACCTTCTTCTTTGCAATGAGTGCAATAAAACCTCTTCTTGTCTCTCTTAGCATCTTTCTTACCTGCACCATTTCCATTTCCTGAACTGTTTTCATTATACTGAGAAGAGTTCCTTGATTCATATCCAGAACTCCTAGTTTGATTAGCCATAAAAGTCGTGGGTTCAATAATCTCTTTCATAGTCACTTGCTTTTGTTTCTCCCCTCCTTGAACAGTCTGATATGCCTGATTCACATTAGGAAGTGGATCCAAGGATAGGAGATAGCTTTTGGTAGATTCATAATCAGGATTCAAACGCAACAGGAATTGCATCAAACGAGATTGATTTTCTGATTCAGCCATCTTAGCAAACAAGCCACATCTACATCTCTCAATAGCACCACAGTTACAAACCGGAATTCCATTCAAACTCTGAATTTCATCCCAAAGACTCTAATTTCACATAATACTGAGTGACAATGAGATTGTTTTGACTAACCTGATTGAGCTCTTGTTGCAATTGATAGATCAACGGTCCATTATTCTGATAATAACGCTCCTTGATCTCTAACCAGAGTGCGTGTGCTGAACCGTTGTAGATGAATGCACTGGCAATCTCCTTTTCCATGGAATTTAATATCCAACAAGCCACCATGGAGTCACACCTCTTCCAGCGTCCATAATTCGGCGAATTCCTTTCCGGGGCCACCTCGGTTCCATCAATAAATCTGAGTTTGAGCTTCGCCTCCAATGCGAAGGTGATTTGCCGACTCCACATCAGATTATTCCCGCCGTCAAACAGAGAAGACATGAGCGACATGTCTGGATTATCAGAATTATTGAGCACCAAAGGATCATTCTTGTGAGCAATCTGCATCTCATGATTATTAGCAACTAAGAGATTGCGATTCACATCTGGATTGTTGCGATTTCCATCCATTATCAAAGTTTAGAACCCTAGCTTCGTAGAAAACGAAAATGAAGTGGAAAAGGATCTAGAATTTATCAATCAAGCTCTAATACCATGAAGAATTCTAGATCCGATCACAAAGCAAAGTAGAGGAAGCAAACAAAGATCAACAAAGCTACGATCAATCGATCGTATGGAAGAACTCTTCTACTAAAACCATTCTGTTACAAGAACAGTGTATGGAGGGAAAAGAGAAAACGGAAGAAAAGAAAAATTACACTTAAGCTCTAACAGAATGCTATTTATTTCAATGTGACAAAAGCTAATAAAAGAGTGACCAGTAAGAAACTGCCACATCAGCTCCAACCCCACGCAGTTTGCTTGTTGGCTCCGGTTGTCTCTAATCTGGTAGCTTGATCAAGTAATGACAACACTCAATAGGTAGTCCAACTGGGTTGAGAACACACACCAAATGCACAAATTCTCTATGCTCGCTACTCTATTTTTAGTCACTACAAGGCTGAACAATAACACAAAAAACCACATCTAAAATCTATTGCTTATGGATTTAAAAAAAATCTCACCTTGGTTGAAAGTTTTTTCGTCATACTAATTTAATGCTCAAACAAGTATACTAATTTAATGTTTAAACAAGTTATAATCTGTAGGTGAACTATTATCAATAAAAGATTAGATCTATATTGGTTTTCAACTAGAATGCACCTCAAATATGACTAAATTATAAGGCTTAGGCTGAAGAATACTAGCCTGATTTTCCAGTTACTAAGTGATGTCCGCTTTTTTAGTCATGTTTTTAGGGTGTGTTTTTAGTGTCTTTTGAGTCTTTTTCTTTAGTTTTGTGTTTTGTTTGAGTCGTTTGTGTAGGTTTTTGTATTTTCATGAGATATGGAAATACACAAGCGAAGTGAACCGTCTTTCTTCTTTACAAACAAAACTGGAGCTCCCCAGGGTGACACGCTCGGACGTACATACCCTTTCTCCAACAACTCTTCCAATTGTGCCTTCAATTCCTGCATTTCCGTCGGAGCCATGCGGTATGGAGCCCTCGAGATCGGGATTGTTCCTGGCTCAAGTTCAATGCTGAAATCAACCTCTCTTTGAGGTGGTAAGCCTGGTAGATCGTCTGGAAAGACATCCTTAAACTCACTGACTACCGGTATATCTTGAATATTTGGCCCTTCCTTGTCCCCTTGTAGGACATAACACCAATACCCTACACACCCTCCATTAAGCAAATTTCCGGCTTTTACCATACTAATCACCGTTCTCGGCCCAACTTGCTCCAACTCCTGACTCACTTGTACAGTCCCGTCATCTGCGGACACAGTGATTGTGCCTTTATGTATATCTAACACTACTTTATAACGCCTCATCCAATCCATTCCTAAAATCACGTCGTCATCTGGGGACAACTGCATTACTATAAAATCTGCATACCAGTCTCTACCTCCTATTCTGATAGGGCACTGCAAAATCTCTCTATTACCACTCACCTTACTACCATCGGGTAGGCCTACTACAAAAGATTCTCCTTCTGTACAAATCAACCCTAGTCTAGTCACGCAGGCAGAGGACACAAAAGAGTGTGTGGCACCCGTGTCAAAAAGAATATGAACAGGTTTAGATTGAATCCAAAACGTACCTGTAGCAGTCGGCGCATGTAAGGCATCAGCTCTCCTCATCTCGAACACTCGAGGTTGGTTGATTCTCTGAGCGTTGGCTCCTGTACCTCGTCCTCTGTTCTGGCCTGATGCTTGCTGAGTCTGCTGTGGCGGATGACGAGCTCCCTGATTCACCATCCCTGGCGAAGATCCTTGAGAGGGTACGCCGACCTTGCAATACTGTCGCATATGGCCAGGCTTCCCACAGTTGAAGCAGTTCCGAACTGGCTTTGGACACTGATTCCTACAGTGATCAGTGCCTCCACAATTGAAGCACTCTTTTTGTCCCCTAGAAGACTGACCCTGATGAAACTGGTCTTGACGACCCTGTGACTGAGACCCGAACCGGTTTTGCTGAAATGAACCCGGTCGGCTATCCCTCCTCGAATCTGAAGGGCCAGACAGCTTCTGTCTCTTGTTCGCACCAGCATGTATCTCCAACTGGCCTAGTCGGGGCGTGGCCATAGCATAAGCCAAAACGGACTCCTGAACATCTCTCAAAGTAGTGAGTCGAAGACCAGAAACATAAGCACGCAGATGCGGTTGCAACCTCTTTAGGAAGGTTGCGATCTTCAACTCTTCTGTAGGAGCGGCGTTTGGCACAGCTGTCAACTCCCTATGGAACTTCAGAATGGTTTCCTCCACCGTGATGTTCTCGGGTCCAGCATCCCGAAAAGCAGCCTCACGAGCCGATCTAATCACTGGAGGACAGTAAAAATCTCTATTCCTCTTTCGAAACTCTTCAAAGGTCACATCTGTCTGACCTTCTCTGCTCCTGTCCCACCAATCAAAAGCATCTCCCTGTAGCAGACTCTGTACCAAAGACATCTTCCTCTCTTCTGGCGCTTGAATAGAATCCAAAGCAGATGTCACTCTCATCAACCATTGCTCCACATTCGTATCCTTAGCCCCAGTAAAGTTTGGCACCCCGGTCTTCTTGAACTCCGTGAGCCACATGTCAGGTTGGGGCTCGCGACACTGTCTTGGTAACTCTACCACACGATCAACCACTTTTGGTCTCTGTACTTCTGGTAGCCCTCCTAATTGAGCAGCTCCAACTGTATTCTGTCCTGGTGCTCTCATCTCAGTCCTTTGAAGCCCAGCCACAGCATTCAGATCGAAAGCAGCACCGTGCCCAGCAGATTCTGTAGCAATCCTACAAGTGTAGCTCGAAGTGCAGGATCCATATCTGGTGACAATCCAGCAGGTGGTGCATTGACTCCAGCGTGGGCCACATTAGCTGGGGGCCCTCCTCCAACAATAGACACACTAGCATCTGGATGAATCCTAGCAGTCCCATCACCACTCTCGGCAACTTCTTCTTGGGGGTGACCATTCTGATACTCTTCTGGCTCAACAGCTACAGGAGTCTCTCCTCTACCACGACCCCTTCCACGACCTCTACCACGACCTCTACCACGGCCTCTACCACTAGCAGCAACAACTCTGACTCTAGTTTGTGGAGCCATCTATAATTGAAAGTCTCACAGTCAAAACTTTAAACTCTGACTAAAAGTGAAGGATTTACTAACAATTCTACATGAGGTCCTTCGGCGGATGGCAGCGGAGTCACGTTGTGTCATCTAATCCTATATGCAGCGTGACTACCCCATTTAAAAACTTTTTGGAAAACACCGGTCGGTTTTAGTTTTTTAGTTGGACCTCGTGTACACGTATTGCTTGATCCCATGTACCCTGTTGCCAACCTCGCTCTTATACCAATCTGTAACACCCCGACTTACCGTCGGGACATTACTAGGTAGTTGACCCTAACGGGTCCTACCTGAACTGGTTGACAACTAGAATACCTGGACCTTGCAACTCGGGCACAACAAGAAAACCATTTTAAAACATCCAACTGTCATTCAAACAAACCACATTTTTATAATGTCATGCATGAATCCCAATATCTAGCCAATTTATATTCAACACCAGAAATCTGCTAAAGTCAACAACATAGTGAAATCTCAAAAACAACTTACAAGCCTAAACCGAACTCCAAACCTACTGAGTGACCTATGACACGCGTCAACGATCCGCTGCAGCATCTGTCCGAGGCTCCAACACGGGACCTGTGTGAGTACCTGGAACTGAAAAATAAAGTCCTCGAGGGGTCAGCTACTACCCTAGGCAAGCTAAATAACACACGGCAATAGTAAGACGTTTGAAAAACATCAATTATACAACAACATAACTTTTAACAAGTGAATTGAACAGAACAGTATAAGTCAACACACATTTCCACAACCTAGAGAATATGTGAAAAGAAAGGCAATGAGACATACCATAATCAAACTAACAAGCACAAAAGTACAACATTTATAATAATAACCAACACGTCGACATTCAACAAATGAAGGAAGATACAACGAATACACAATTCATTAAGCGTGTCAAGAATTCACAAGGTCGGAAAACCAACTAAGTAATCACACACACGCACACAACAAAACCACAATCCTATTGGGAAATGCCATTCTTCCTTCCACCATCGCATTCCCATCTACGGCGCTAACTCACCTGCGCCCAAGTGCAGAGGCGGGCCCTCCCACTTTCCATATACGTCATCCTTCCAACCCCTGGTCAAGCCTCCATTGGAGCACTTGCCAAAAACAAACAATCAATTTTTATTTTTAAAAGGGCCCAGCCGACACACGACCATGGCTAGACGCCGCTTCGCCACCGACAATCGTCGCACATGATCGTGCCGGTTACGCTGCCAGCACAGAGAAAGCGATACCATTTCTTTTACGAGAAAACACTTGAAATGGAAAGCGCATCACATCATGCATGAAGATATTTCATATGGAAAACATACATTCGGGACTAACTCCCAAAACCAATCTCACAATCACGGCATGAAATCTAACAAGACTAGAATAAAGCCGAGCAAGTCGAGAACGACTTACCTGGAAAGTGATCCTCGAATGACGTGAGTAATGCGGCAATACTAAAGACCTACGAATCATAACGTCCATGGTTAATCGACTAACCGCGAGAAGTAGCTTTCGATTCTAGGCAAGCACAACTATAATGGTTTCGCCAAGTACGAGCTACCAGATTTTCATGGCATCCAAACAATGCGGTTTGACTTGATTAGATTATTTCTAACGAAGGTTTAGGTGTAACGAACTTAAAGACCAAAATCAACTTTTCTAAACTACTAGTAATGTATAGCTTAGCCTTAGTGACACGAGCTCAAAACTCAAGGGTAACAATTTTAGGTTCAAGTTCCAAAGTGGGAATGTCAAATCCCAATCCTAAGCACACACTCAAACATACGCAGTTATAATTCGAGACACCCAATTCAAAGCCTCTCAGGATAACGAGGTTCACCACGCAAGAAGTCGGTCAACAGTTCTCATATCACAATCCGAGGCCCACATTCTCATCAATATCAAATCATATACGCACACCAGAATTTCTCTTGAGCTACTATAATGGCCCAGATACCACCATTATTTGTTGTCATAATGAACCACAAATTAGACACTCGTCCTAACAATTAAACAAAGGATGAAAATAAATAATTAACTCAGTAAAACAATAGGAGCTAGCAGTTCAATCAATTGAGTGAATCATTCACGCAGTTTACAAGTCAAGCATGAATCAATCAAAACTAAAAACGACACAATCAACACAACAATTACAAAGGCAACTAGAGAAACAAGGATCACAAGAAAGAACGAGGGTTATCCGACCTTACAAAGTCGGATTTGCACCAAGACTCGAACAGCGAAGATGGCTTCCGATTTGGGGTGCTTTGCCTCGGAAACTAGACTGAATAGCTCAATGGTCTTGGCCTTGAGCTTGAGGGTTGGCTTGATTCCTTCGGTAGTGAGTGGAGGAGCAAGCCGTCGAAGGTGGTTCAACAAGGGTTCTATGTCTTCAATTGGTCTCGAGCCCGGCTGCGAAGGATTCGATCGGCGAGGACTCGCGGGGGCGCTCTGGTGACTGTGTGTAGAATAGGACAGGGCTCAACCTCGCCTAAAGGTGGAAGGAATCGAGGCATCAGACGCCATTAGAGGCGAAGAGAAAGGAAGGCTGAAAAGGAAAGGCAAAGAACCAAGTCGAACCCTTACCGGCGGTGAACAGGGGCGACGCGAACTCTTGTTCGGGCTAGTGCTTCCGACGACGCTCTCGGCGGCGATCAAGGGCGCAACGGGAAGAGAGGGTGGTTGCAAGAGCGGTTGGGACGGAACGACGAGGATTCGAACTTCATGCTGTCCCAACACCACCGGCGCACGAGAACGGCGACGCACAAGGATGCGAAGGACAACAGCGGGGCTCTCGAGATTCCTTGCTGGCTATGGAGTGCCAAATTTCAGATTCCCTTTTCTCTGTTGATGGGCGGCACAACCAGAAACGAACGAGAGAGAGATAGGGCAAAAGAAGGGTAAGGAGAGGAGTAGGAATTTTTTGGGTTCGGGTCTCTCAATTTTTCAAACAAGTATTGGGCCTTTGGCCCAAAAGACAAAGAGAGAATAAAATTGTAGCAACAAGGAGGCATTTAAAACAAGGGAGTTATTTATCGGATTTTCTCGGGACCCAAGTGTTACATTACACCCCCCTTAAGAAAGTTTCGTCCCGAAACTTTGAGTGTTAAAGTAGAAACTTATGAAGGTTCTCGAGGTCTCACAACCTCTCCCCCTTTAAGAGGTTCGTCCGCGAACCTCAGATCACTGACAACAACTTAGACATAACATGGAAACAAAACGTATTCGAAAGTATTATAACCAGGAATAAAGATAACCAATCCATACAAATGTCAAAACATGATCAAGCAACCATCAAACACGCCTAGCATCACTAAGATATAACAACGTCAGACCCACTCATGAGCAACCTCTAAACTCTACTCTCAAAGGCCTCTACTAAACTCGAGTACAATTCGGGGTAGTTCACTCTCATCATATCCTCGGTCTCCCAAGTGGCCTCCTCGACTTCTCGTCGAGACCACTGAATCAACACTAATTGAATCTCCTTGTTCCGCAGCTTCTTCAAACACTTGTCCAGAATCGCTATTGGCTGCTCTTTGAAGGTATGATCGGGCTCAACCTCCAACTCTTCATAGTTGAGCTTGTGACTGGGATCTAGAACGTACTGTCTCAGTTGTGACACATGAAATACAGGGTGAACACCATCCAAGGCGGGCGGTAGCGCTAGTCTGTAAGCTACCTCGCCAACTCTCTCTAGTATCTCAAACGGCCCAATGTAGCCGGGACTCAACTTCCCCTTAACTCCAAATCTTCTCACACCACGAGTAGGCGACACTCTTAACCAGACGTGTGCCCCTATCTCAAACTCTAGTGGTCGATGTCGCTTGTCTGCATAGGATTTCTGACGGCTTTCTGCAGCTAGCATATGCTCTCGGATCAAAGCCACCTTCCCAATTGTTTCCTCTATCATTTGTGGCCTCTCTCCTACAACATCTGACGGGTCGTCCCAACACAAGGGGGTTCTGCACTTCCGACCATACAAGGCCTCATACGGAGCCATCTGAATCGAGGAGTGCCAACTGTTGTTGTAGGCAAACTCCACCAATGCTAGGTGATTGATGTTCGCATTTTTAGTATAGTTTTTGATAGATTTTCTTTGTTTATTAGGTTTAGTTTTGTTTAGTATTGGGTTTAGTTTTGAGTATTTTTAGTTAGTTTTGCATAATTCTGTGAAAAGAGTGGAATCTACGCTATTTTGTGAATTTTGCAGGTTTTAGCGAGGAAAGGAGCTAAATGGAGCTAAATTTGGAGCATTGCAGCGAAGGACGGAGGAGTGCAAGATTGAAGAAGTCGAAGCTCGGGAGTACAAGAAGAAGTGTCGAAGGAAACAAACCCCAGGCTAGTTAACGAGGCTGTGAAGGGTTGTTAACGAGGCCACGAAGAGAAAGATTTCGAGTATTATTTTTATTATTCACCGATCCTGAGCGGGAATTTATTTCCGTGTCGGTTGAGTATCTTTTTAGAATCTTTTGGAGTTGTTAGAATATGTATTTTAGGGTTTAATATCTTTTTAGATTTTATTTCCATCTTTTAGAGATAGTTTCTATCTTTTTAGGAAAGTCTATATCTTTTAGCCTTTTTAGTTTTTAGGATTTTTTAGTATAAATACCCTTCTATCTAGCATAGAAAGAAGGGGGGCTTGATTTTGGAGAAGGTTTTGAGGAAGGCCGAAGGAGAGAGAATCGGATCGAAAGTCGGTGACGAGGTTCGGTAGACGACAGTTGTCGAGTGTTCGTTGGTCGTGTTTGTGGTTCGGTGTATGTTTTTTCGGTTTTCTCTGAATCTCTGTAAGACGATATTTTTGTTATTAATTTAAGGTTAAGTTTTGTTTCAATGGTTGATTTTATTGAAGTTTTTAGTTTCTTAGTCATGAGTAGTGAGTAGTTTATTTTTCTAGGGTCGGGGTTAAGCCCGGCATAGTCGAGCATGTTTGATGAGTAAGATTGTGTGTTGACTGCCTTTTATCTTTTATTGAGATTGTTTGTTGTGCTTAATACTAAAACGGAAGTTGAGGTAATTTGAGTTTTAACTTGATTGAAAGAGAAAGTTAGTAACTTGAAGGTTGATATTGTTTGAAAACGAAAGTTTCAAGCTTTAGATCCAAAACAAGCAATTGAGTGAGTTAGTTTATGAAAGTAGATGAATTTACTTGTTAAGTCAATGAAAGTTGATAACTCTATCTATTTAAAGGCATGATCTTATCTTCTTACGGAATTCTTATGCTTGGATATGTTGTGGTGTCCCTTGTCCTAGATTTTTGCTTTAATTTGAATTATTTCTGGTGAATCTTCGTTGTTGAGTACTTGCCTCGGTACCGAATTTTAATTAGAATTTTATTAGGTCGTTAGTTAATATTTTTGTGTTCGGTGGCTCGGTAACGATCCTGACAAGGTCGTTAACGAGGCATCTCGTGAGTGTTTTGTTTGAATTTGTTTGATTTTTGTTAGATTGATAGACAAACAACCTTGCTTCCTGTGGAACGATCCTGACTCCACTGTACTCAGCGGGATATTAACTTACAAATTTATTTGTTGGCCGAGAAACCCTCTCAACAGTGATCTGACCAGTGACCTCCCCAATCGAGAACGCAAGACCTCAGCATGTCCTCTAGAGTCTGAATTGTCCTCTCAGACTGGCCATCTGACTGGGTATGGTAAGCAGTCGTGAAGTGCAATCTCATTCTGAGTGCCTCATGAACTTGTTGCCCAAATCTGGAAGTAAAACGCCCATCACGATCTGACACAATCGTCTTGGGTACACCATGCAGTCTAACTATCTGATTTACGAACACTTCTACCAGTTTATTAATTTTCCAAGTCTCCTTAATAGGCAAGAAGCGAGCAGTCTTAGTCAACCTATCCACTACAACCCAGATGGCATCATGTCCTTTGCTGATTCGTAACCCCGTGACAAAATCCATGGAAATATCCTCCCACTTCCACTCTGGAATAGGTAGGGGTTGGAGCATACCTCCCGGTCTCTGGTGCTCAATCTTCACCTGTTGACAAACCTGGCACTTAGCCACAAATCTTCCTACATCTGGCTTCATGCCATCCCACCAGTAGTATTGTCGTAAATCTTTGTACATTTTACTCGCTCCAGGGTGAATCGAGTAAGGTGTAGCGTGGGCTTCTTGCAAAATCTTCTGTCTCAACTCTTCATCTCGAGGCACACAGATCCGGCCGCGCAAACTCAAGATACCATCTGCTCTCTCTACAAAATAAGGTGCCTCTCCATGGCTTAATTTCTGCTTCAGATCCTGAATCATTGGGCACACTTCTTGTTTCTTTCTCACTTCTTCAAGCAAAGTTGGTTGGCACTCCATAATACTCACTCTACGCTGGTAACGCTAAATCTGTATCTCGATTTCGTACCTCATCAGCTCTCTTTGTAGCTCGGACTGAGCGGTTAAACGTGCCAACATACATTCTTGAGAGGTCTTCCTACTAAGTGCATCAGCGCCTACATTCGCTTTCCCTGGGTGGTAAAGGATTTCCAAGTCATAGTCCTTTAGCAATTCAAGCCATCTTCGTTGTCTCATGTTCAGTTCTCTTTGAGTAAAGATGTACTTGAGACTCTTATGATCTGCCATCACCTTGCATGTACTACCATACAAGTAATGACGCCAAATCTTCAGAGCATGCACCACCGCTGCCAATTCCAAGTCATGAGTAGGGTAATTCTGCTCGTTCGGCTTCAACTGTCTTGAAGCATATGCAATCACCTTATCCCTCTACATCAACACACATCCTAAGCCTACCTTGGAGGCGTCACTATAGATCACAAAGTCCTCATTTCCTTGGGGGAGAGCAAGTATAGGAGCTGAAGTCAACCTCCTTTTCAACTCTTCAAAGCTTCTCTGGCATGCCTCACTCCACCCGAAACGAGTGGTCTTCTTTAACAAATTCGTAAGCGGTTGGGCTATACGGGAGAACCCTTCTACGAACCTCCGGTAGTACCCCGCTAAACCTAGGAAGCTCCGCACCTCCTTCACATTTCTTGGGGCTTCCCACTCTTTTACAGCCTTGATTTTCACAGGGTCTACCATTACTCCCTTAGCAGACACCACATGTCCCAGAAAGGTGACTTCCGGTAACCAGAACTCACACTTGGATAGCTTGGCAAACAACTGATGTTGCCTCAACACTTTCAACACCTGCCTGAGGTGTTCTGCGTGCTCCTCTTCATTCCGGGAATAAATCAGGATGTCATCAATGAATACCACCACAAATTTGTCCAAGAAATCTATAAACACTCGGTTCATTAACTCCATGAACACTGCAAGTGCATTGGTTAATCCGAACGGCATCACCACAAACTCGTAGTGCCCATATCTAGTCCGGAAAGCCGTCTTTGGAATGTCTTCCTCTCGAATCCTCAGTTGATGATATCCCGACCTCAGATCCACCTTAGAAAATACCGTAGCCCCTTGTAACTGATCTAACAGATCATCAATGCGAGGTAGTGGATACTTGTTCTTGATGGTGACTCGGTTCAACTCCTGATAATCAATACACAAGCGAAGTGAACCGTCTTTCTTCTTTACAAACAAAACTGGAGCTCCCCAGGGTGACACGCTCGGACGTACATACCCTTTCTCCAACAACTCTTCCAATTGTGCCTTCAATTCCTGCATTTCCGTCGGAGCCATGCGGTATGGAGCCCTCGAGATCGGGATTGTTCCTGGCTCAAGTTCAATGCTGAAATCAACCTCTCTTTGAGGTGGTAAGCCTGGTAGATCGTCCGGAAAGACATCCTTAAACTCACTGACTACCGGTATATCTTGAATGTGTGGCCCTTCCTTGTCCCCTTGTAGGACATAACACCAATACCCTACACACCCTCCATTAAGCAACTTTGCGGCTTTTACCATACTAATCACCGTTCTCGGCCCAACTTGCTCCAACTCCTGACTCACTTGTACAGTCCCGTCATCTGCGGACAAAGTGATTGTGCCCTTATGTATATCTAACACTACTTTATAACGCCTCATCCAATCCATTCCTAAAATCACGTCGTCATCTGGGGACAACTGCATTACTATAAAATCTGCATACCAGTCTCTACCTCCTATTCTGATAGGGCATTGCAAAATCTCTCTATTACCACTCACCTTACTACCATCGGGTAGGCCTACTACAAAAGATTCTCCTTCTGTACAAGTCAACCCTAGTCTAGTCACGCAGGCAGAGGACACAAAAGAGTGTGTGGCACCCGTGTCAAAAAGAATATGAACAGGTTTAGATTGAATCCAAAACGTACCTGTAGCAGTCGGCGCATGTAAGGCATCAACTCTCCTCATCTCGAACACTCGAGGTTGGTTGATTCTCTGAGCGTTGGCTCTTGTACCTCGTCCTCTGTTCTGGCCTGATTCTTGCTGAGTCTGCTGTGGCGGACGACGAGCTCCCTGATTCACCATCCCTGGCGAAGATCCTTGAGAGGGTACGCCGACCTTGCAATACTGTCGCATATGGCCAGGCTTCCCACAGTTGAAGCAGTTCCGAACTGGCTTTGGACACTGATTCCTAAAGTGATCAGTGCCTCAACAATTGAAGCACTCTTTTTGTCCCCTAAAAGACTGACCCTGATGAAACTGGTCTTGACGACCCTGTGACTGAGACCCGGACCGGTTTTGCTGAAATGAACCCGGTCGGCTATCCCTCCTCGAATCTGAAGGGCCAGACAGCTTCTGTCTCTTGTTCGCACCAGCATGTATCTCCAACTGGCCTAGTCGGGGCGTGGCCATAGCATAAGCACGCAGATGCGGTTGCAACCTCTTTAGGAAGGTTGCGATCTTCAACTCTTCTGTAGGAGCGGCGTTTGGCACAGCTGTCAACTCCCTATGGAACTTCAGAATGGTTTCCTCCACCGTGATGTTCTCGGGTCCAGCATCCCGAAAAGCAGCCTCACGAGCCGACCTAATCACTGGAGGACAGTAAAAATCTCTAATCCTCTTTCGAAACTCTTCAAAGGTCACATCTGTCTGACCTTCTCTGCTCATGTCCCACCAATCAAAAGCATCTCCCTGTAGCAGACTCTGTACCAAAGACATCTTCCTCTCTTCTGGCGCTTGAATAGAATCCAAAGCAGATGTCACTCTCATCAACCATTCCTCCACATTCGTATCCTTAGCCCCAGTAAAGTTTGGCACCCCGGTCTTCTTGAACTCCGTGAGCCACATGTCAGGTTGGGGCTCGCGACACTGTCTTGGTAACTCTACCACACGATCAACCACTTCTGGTCTCTGTACTTCTGGTAGCCCTCCTAATTGAGCAGCTCCAACTGTATTCTGGCCTGGTGCTCTCATCTCAGTCCTTTGAAGCCCAGCCACAGCATTCAGATCGAAAGCAGCACCTGTGCCCAGCAGATTCTGTAGCAATCCTACAAGTGTAGCTCGAAGTGCAGGATCCATATCTGGTGACAATCCAGTAGGCGGTGCATTGACTCCAGCGTGGGCCACATTAGCTGGGGGCCCTCCTCCAACAATAGACACACTAGCATCTGGATGAATCCTAGCAGTCCCATCACCACTCTCGACAAAAATTGAACAAAATCGTTTTTATGTGTTATAATGTTTATTTTACAAAAATGAAAATAAAAATTTTAAAAAATATTTATTTAGTTTGTTAATTTTTTGTGAAAATCAAATTATATGAAAAATGAACCCAAAATAAAACATAAACTTATAATAGATAAAAATGAAGTCATATAGTATGAAAAGTGAACTAATAGCATATACAAAATAAAGTCTTAATACATCCAAAAATGAACTCTTAGTTTGTAAAAAATAAACTATTGTATTTAAGAAGTATAATGCTCATTTTGTTAAAAAAAATTGAAATTTGTAAATAAAAAAAAAAACAAATTTTCATTTATATTTTTAAATTTTTTAGTTATATGAAAATCAAATTATATAAAAAATGAACTCAAAGTACATAAAAATGAACTCGTAGAATATAAAAAAATGAACTCACATAATATATAAAAAATGAACTCCTAACTTAAAAAAAATGAACTTTTACTTTTATAGTGTATAAAAATTGAACTGGCATATTTAAAATTTATAATGTTTTTAAATAAAAATAATATAAAAAAGATTGAAAATTCAAGAAAATTAAAATTAAAAAAATAATAAATCTTGACCGTCCAATATATAGTAACGAGATAAATCTAATGGTTGAGATTAATTCTCATTCTAAGCAAAAGTCTTTAACACTACAGTGGTCCTCACTTGAAACCTATATATAAATATATAGATTGCACATTTTGCTTCTTTCACACCTTTAATCAAAGAATGTACGTGTTATTATTGCTTAATACTTAATCCATTTAATAGTGCTACTTGTGCTATTAGTAGAGTTGTCAAAAGCTAACCCGACCCGAAAAACCGACTCGAACCGCCCGAAAAATTTAGGGTCAAGACCCGAAAATTTGAACCCGAAACCCAAAATAAACTGAACCCAATAGACACGAAACCCGTTGGGTTCAAATCCGAAAAAACCGTTGGGTTGAACCAATTTGTTTTATTTTAAGAATATAATATATTTTGAAAATTATAATATATTTTATTATTAAAATATATAAAAATAATAGATTTATTATTAAATATATTTTTTTAAATAAAAAATATTTTAATAATTGTAAAAAAATTAATGTTCTTGACCTGTTAGGTCGATCCGACCTGCCCGACAACCCGCAATGACCCGGCCCGATTTGACATGTGACCCGTTACTACCCGAACCCGACTCAACCCGAACCCGAAATAACCGAACCCGAACCCAACCTGACCGACCCGTTTGACACCTCTAGCTATTAGGGAGCTGATTAATGTGTAAATTGTATCAGCAGAACAATTGGAAAAGATGCATACGTTATCTCCTACTACAATACTACTACTACAAGCCATGTGGATTGTATTATCACTTGGTGATGTGCTCTATTGCCATGTCAAGACCATGATAACACTGATGATGACATGGAGCTCGAGGTATCCTACTAGTGCGAGGTTTGCTACGAGGACATGGACCCACCATCGGATATCGTGGATGTATCTCCGGCTGTTTATGATGATCCAATGCTTTTGGATCTGCCTATTCCTAACTGCTGAACCGCCTCTTGATGTCAGGGGGAGTTTGCCAGCTCCTCGCCAAAGCACTCGGGCACGCTGCGCTACGGCTTATTTGAATGATTATGTCTGCAGTACTACGCGCATTCAAGACCTCCCTCCTACATCTTCATCACCCGTCTCTAATTCATTGTCCTCAGGTACTCAGTATCCAATTGCAGCTTATGTCTCTTCTACTAATTTCTCTACATCTCATGCCAGGTTTTTGGCCGCCGTTACTACTGGTTCTGAACCTCGCACCTTTGTCGAGGCCTTTAAGCATGCTCATTGGCGCGATGCCATGGCATGTGAAATCAAGGCCTTAGAAAGAAACAAGACTTGGACACTCTGTGATTTGCCCCCTAGGAAAGTGCCCATTGGGTGTAAATGGGTGTTTCGGATAAAATACCGTTCCACCGGTGAAATTGAAAGGTACAAAGCTCGTCTTGTTGTTTTAGGCAATCGACAGGTCGAAGGTATTGATTATGATGAGACCTTTGCTCCCGTAGCCAAAATGGTCTATGTTCGTGTTTTTCTTGCTGTTGTTGCTGTGAAGGGGTGGGAGTTACATTAGATGGACGTTCATAACGCTTTTCTTCATGGTAATCTCGACGAGGAAGTCTGTATGAAACTTCCACATGGTTTTATAGGGACGTCTTTCGGGCAAGTCTGTCGCCTCAACAAGTCCCTCTATGGACTTCGGCAGGCTCCTCGGAATTGGTTCTTTAAGCTGGCTACTGCTCTAAAGCAGTTTGGTTTTCTTCAAAGTTATGCTGACTATTCCTTGTTTACATTTACTCGAGATTCTGTCATCTTGCATGTTCTTGTCTATGTTGATGATTTGATTATTGTCGGTAATGATGCTGCTTCTATTTCTCGGTTTAAGTCCTACCTCAGCTCCTGCTTTTCTATGAAGGATCTTGGTACTCTTAAATATTTTCTTGGGATTGAAATCGCTCTTTCCTCCAAAGGGTTGTTTCTTTCTCAACGAAAATATTGCTTGGATCTTCTTTCTGAGTCAGGTCTTCTTGCCGGCAAGCCTTGTGATTTTCCCATGGATCAGAATCATCATTTGGCCACGTTTGAGAGTGTTTTATATGATCAGCTTGAGTAGTATCGTAGGCTAGTAGGACGCCTTATTTATCTTACAATAACTCACCCGGATATTTGTTTTGCAATGCATACTTTGGCACAATTCTTACAGGCACCTCGTCTTGATCATTGGAATGCGGCATTACGTGTTCTACTCAAGGCGCATCCTGGGCAAGGTCTTTTATTGTCTGCCTCTAGCTCCCTTCGGATTTCTGCTTTCTGCGATTTAGATTGGGCTGCATCCCTCTTTCTAGGCGCTCCATCACTGGTTTCTTCATTTTCCTAGGTGAATCCCCTATTTCCTGGAAAACAAAGAAGCAACATACTGTCTCTAGATCTTCCGCAGAAGCCGAATACCGCTCTATGGCCTCTACTTGCGCTGAGTTATTGTGGTTGAAGTATCTCCTTTTCTCCCTTGGTGTTCTTCATTCTACTCCTATGAGGTTACATTGTGACAGTCAGACTTCTATGCATATAGCAGCCAATCCGGTTTTTCATGAGCGTACAAAGCATATCGAAATCGATGGTCATTTTGTTCGTGACGAGTTGATCAACGAAAACATTAGTCTTTCTTATATTCGATCTTCTCATCAACCTGCTGATTTATTTACCAAACCTCTCGGGAAACAACAGTTTCATTTCTTATTATCCAAGTTGGGCATTATTGATCTGCATCCTCCAACTTGAGGGGGAGTATTAGGAATATCTATATTATCTTGTATTATATTATCTTGTATGATATTATCTTGGAGGCCAAGTTAGGTTGTACGCCCTATTTAAAGGGAACTTTGTAACTCTTTCTATCAAGGAAATATCTTTCTACCAATCTTGACACATCTACATTGCGCTCGTGGTTATCACTTACAAATATTTGGGCAATGTGAAGAAATGCTAATCTTAGTTGGAAGATGCCATGATGCCGATTCAGAGTAGTTTCATGGCATTAATTCAAGCCCACCTCCCTCTATACTCGAGAGAGTTTTCCTGAGGCCAAGTTAGGTTGTAATAAGCCCTATTTAAAGGGAACTTTGTAACTCTTTCTATCAAGGAAATATCTTTCTACCCACTCTATATTTGAGTATTTTTCCTGAGGTTTGATTGTGGTGTTGTCAACTCCTAAAGCTAGACTGTCATTTGGTTTTAATCATTTTTACTAAGGGGCTAATTTGGTCTCTCTCAGAGTAACTTGTGTACTGGCTGTTTTGTTATATACATATGGATGTGGTATTTTCTTTGCGATATGCTCAAGCGATTGTCCACCTCCTAGCTTCCATTTACCCTGATTAACAACTCATGGATCTGCTATATCGCTTAACTCTTAACGCTACTGAGTTTGCATTGTCATATATGTGTCATGTTTATATGGAATCAGCTGTAGTATTTAACAACAAATACGCAAGTGAAAAATACATTCTTCATTTTGATAAGTAAACAAACTCTACGGGTTCTATATATCAACATTGTCCAACAAGCAATTATATATTAGAGAGCACTCAAGTTCAAAACATGTTCATCAACAATAATCTGGCAAATAGATAACCAACGAAGAAACTGATCCTGCTACCTAATATTATATTTTCATATAAACATACAAAACAAGCGCGAGCCAGAGCAGCACAAAATTTAAATGACAGGCTCAATCTACTACTCATAGCTCTCAAAATTCGTTCATCTAGCTTAAACAAGCTCAAACTTGATGTAAATTACCGATCAGCTGCTGACTCCATGTTCACTTGGTACGTACTTCCTAGAAGCAAGGACTGTAAACTGAGTTCAATCCTTAATTCTAAGGTAAGAGAAGACTTCCCACAAAATCAGAAATGATTATTAAACCAGTTGGAAAATCATGCTTCAAAGGAACGATGCCAACTCTGGTGTCATATAAGACCAGTTTACTGTCAGCTAGGGCTAGAGCCCTAACTCTTTCTACTTCACCAAACAGCCAGTAAACTTGAGATATAGGACTAGGCGATGCAAGGTTGAAGCGAAACTTGTTAACCCACAAACCTTCTTGCATGACGTACACGAAGAATCTATCAGGGAATTCACTCTCCCGTTGCACGAGTGAAAGGGAACCTTTCCAATGCTGCATACTGCTGCAATACAGATGTTGAGGCAGCTCGATGGTGTCAAACCTTTCAAGAGCAAAGTCAAAGGACACTACGACGGTGCCAGCACCATAGCAGTCCATATGTTGTTTCCAATAAGCCACTCCTTTTATCATTACAGGTGATTGTCCACGAGGGGGCATCCAATATCCCAACTGCTTAGTTTGAATTACCCTCCAATACGATCGGATCGACGAGTAAAGAATACCCACCAATGTAGGAAGCTCATTCTCGGCATCCTCATCATCCATCCAGTTAAGTACAACGATTTTAAACTCTTTGCTCCAAGGGTCAATCCAAAAACCATAGCAACCATATCCTAGAGCAATATATTCCCATGTGTCCCATCGGGTCCCTGGCGCCACCAATCCCGCCATTGCCTCCTCCTCCTCTTCCTCCTCATCTGCTTCATCTGCCTCCTCCTTATCTTTCACAAGCACTTCTGAGAACTTGTGGATGGAAGGGTTCCAAAGCATAAAATTTGACTCACAATCATGGAGGCAAACTACACCGTGATGGGTCCCCACCACAAGCGAAAATTCATTATCCGGGACATCAAGTGGATCGATCGAGGGGAGAGCGTGGGAATCAATAGCAAAATAATGGTCATCATGTTTGGCAAGGAAACCGGGTTTTTGGAGAGAGAGGTGTTCTTCCATGAAAAGTGGAGAGTCGATGAGTTGTTTCCACCCTTTGCACACGCATCGGAAACGCAATAAGCTTTCCACCGGCAAGAACCTCAAAATCAGAGCAACAGTATCTTCGGAGATGTAATCGGACATTGTGCGATTTCAATTACAAAAAATGCTTAGGGTTTTGACGGAGGCTAGGGTCACGCGCTGCATAAAGATCGAAGAAGATGATATATTCTATACCGGTTAAAATGCATTTGTGGAGAAAAGAAGTATCAAAAGCTGACTAAAGTATAAACATGACTACATTAATTTAAACTTAATACTGCTATAGAGTTCTTAAGAATCCAAAATTCGAATTTCTAAATGGAAATTAGTAGATTAACCTGGACAATTGTGAAACCCTATGTTGCACAACCGTCACTTTACCTTCCCTTGCCGAATGGGAAACACGCCGGGGACGGACAGAGAACTTACAAGCGACGGAAACGGCGGCATGTCTCTTCAATTCTCTGCTACTGTGTGGTCTGTAGTGGGAAGAGAGCGACGAAGAAGAGCGAACCGCAGGAATAAAATGGAGGGTTGGGGCGGGATAGAATTAGGTTCCCAAATAAAACGTAGGCTTTTTGGGGCTTGAAAATGGATTGGTTTAACGTAAACTTATCAAGGATAATGGGTTATTTATATCAAATAACTGATTTTTTTGGTCGAAACAAATAAGTGATTTTTCATGTTGAACTAAGTCAAAATTTAAAAGTTTTTGACATTTGGTTTGGCGGTTAACACTATGGGTAGTACTTCTGAGGCCCTGAGGTTACCATTTTGAATCCCTCGGGCAGCGGTTTCGGTTTTCCCTTTTATCTTTAGAATTGGTTAGTATTCAGTTCTCATCCTAGTGGATGCTATAGGCGAGTCAAGTAGTACTTGGTTAATAATCAGTTCTCATGCTAGTGGATGCTATAGCGAGCCAAGTAGTACTTGTGGTGACCCTAATTCTTACCCTATAAAAAAAACTCAAAATTTAAAAATTAATTCATATCTTACTTAGTTAAAAGTTAATTAATCTTTAGCGTGGTGCCAAGTCAACGATTCAGGCAGCAACAAAATTAGACTTGTACGTACAAGGTGGCATATTCCATGCATTAATGACCATTGATTAGGATTAGATCTTGAAACTTGTATCATCCATAAGGGGTACCTTGAAAATGCACCACAGCCTTTGCCTCGGCCTTTATAGCTACCACAGGTTGAACCATTGTTTGAATTTTGAGAAGTAGGAGTCAACTTTTCCGGTGGTAGTTTGGACCGCTAGTCCTTAGATGTAGATGCGTTGAGTGCTTTGGAATCTATAGCCCTAGCTTTTTGCTGAGCTTGGCGAGTCTCTTCTAAGAGCACCATGGAGTGTGACTTTGCAACATCGGGTAAAGGATCCTTTTGCTACAACAAGCTGACAACAGTGCCAACTTTGTAGTTAAATCGGCAATCGATTGTATCACCATCTAACATTCAGAGATGCTAACAACAAGTAGAGGCTGACGAAATGACTCAATGCGAGACCGAATGAAATCGCTTTGAAGATACACTGCACGTGATGCTTTTATTGGCATGAAAGATCCCCTTCAAGTGATTTCAAGATGACAAAGTAGTTGAATTTGGCTCTAGAATCATTAGAAGTAGACCAGAGGAGATGGTTGCATAGATTCGTTGAAGAATTATCGCATCGAGTTGATCCCATAGCGCATCGTAAACATTAGAGGATCAAGGAACAACAAGATCGATATAATCAAAAGGACGCGATGGGCTTGGGCTGCGACCTTGTGCCAAGAGTTTACTTCGTGTTGGCGACATCAAGAGTGAGAGGAGTTAAGTTCTGATGTTGGAGACGCCAATGTCGAATGGAACAAAAACTTTGATGTCTAGTTGTTTGTTTGAGATTCGAACACTAAGATGATGATGTGCGTAGGGGGGGGGGGGGGTCCTTGCGATCTTCTCCTACCATATATAGAGACAAGGAAGGCTTTTGGTTTTGGGGTTAAGAGGCGCTGAGGGCAGGCAGTGCACAGTGGGGCAACAAGACAACCTCGGAGGATCGCATGGAGGGATAGAGGGAGGGGAGGCGGCGCACGAAGGTTTGACAAAGAGGTGTGGTTGTGTGATTGAGTCGGCGACGCAAGAAACGGGTAAAAGGTAGGGTTAGGCCAAGCTCGTAATACCATGTAGGATTGTGGTCAACTTTCTTTGGGGTACCCTTAGGGCTCTCCCTTCTCATTAATACAATATATATGGTTACAAAATTACTTGCAAGGCAAGTTAATTACCTTCTTGCCTTGAGTATAAGTCACATCTATGCATTACCTTCTTGCCTTGAGTATAAATCACATCTATGGGGAAGTTCTTTATCCCAACACAGGAGCGAAAGTTTACCTTGCCAACAATGTGGTACACTTTCTCTGAGGTAAATTCAATTGAGCATCTCAATGAACTCGAAACTTTCTTGCTTGAAGTCAAACGACATGTCTTTATGCAAGACAACTCCACTTGCAAAGCACTAACCCTAAGAGTGGCATCGGGATCTAAATCACTAGAAATAGAACAAAAATCCCATTCCTCGCTTTCGCCGATGACATCATCATCTTCACTAAAGCGAATACCACTACATGTAAAAACATTAAAGAAATGGTCGACAACTACTGCCAGGTGTCTGGCCAAAAGGTCAACTTCCACAAATCCGCTTTCCAGGTCACCAAAAATACAAATAATACAACTAAGGAACAAATCAAACAAATTCTCCAAATCACAAACACGGTTGCGTTGGACAAATACCTAGGATGCCCAATTATCAATGGCAGAGTAACACAAAACACTTTTAAACCACTAATTATGCGGACCAGATCCCAACTTGCAAAATGGAAAGCAAACACTCTATCACAAGAGGGACGTAAAACACTAATTAAAGCAAACCTATCAGCGCAACCCAACTACATTATGCAATCTTTTATGCTACCCCAAACCACCTTACAAGAACTTGACCAAATCAAAAAAAAAATTCTTTTGAAACAAGGATCACAACTACAAACAACTCATTAGTTGGAACTCTATTTGTCGCCCACCCGAGCATGGCGGGGTGGGAATCGCCAAGGCAGAAGAGATGAACAAAGCACTCCAAATGAAATTGTTGTGGAAAATACTAGCTGAACCAAACAATCTATGGGTTAAAATTATTACGGAAAAATATCTTAAAACAGAAAACCTCATAAACTACAAGAAAAAACATAACACCTCTTGGCAGTGGTCCAAGCTAATAGGCCTTAAAAACCTATTCGTGAAAGGAATGATCTGGAAGATTGGGGATGGAAAAACCGTCCGAGTATGGAAAGACAACTGGACCGGTAAGGGCCCTCTCAACCCAAGGACGGATGTGAAAAACCCCATTAACTGGGACGAAACCTTGGATGAGTACCTCAGAGAGGATAACTCGTGGAACATTGAGAAATTGAGCAAGGTAATTAATCCATACGACCTTGAAATCATATCCAAAATCATAAACTCCATTAACAAAATCTCGGACAGACTATACTGGCAACCTATCAAAAATGGCTGGTACTTAACCCATTCAACGATGCAATGGATCCACCAATCTAAAGGCGAACCAAAAATAAACCTAGCATGGATCAACAAACTTAACATCCACCCCCCCCCCCCCCAAAGTGAAAATTTTTGTTTGGAAAGTAGCCAGAAATGGTTTGCCAACTAAGATGAGGCTCGCTGCAAACCATATCCCGGTTACGCCGGGTTGCGAGGCTTGTAACAGCCTAGAGGAAGACACCAACCATGTGTTGCTCTCGTGCCCATTAACCGAGGAAACCATCAAATCCGTAAATCCCAAACTCTGCCGAATCCTCAACCAAATTTCCCATAGGGATAAAAAACCACACGTTGTCTTGGATGAGATAAGGATGCGATTAACAAAAGAGGAAATGGAACTTCTCGTTAACACCTGGTGGTGCCTATGATACTCTAGGAATAAAAGAGTTTTCGAAAACAATAACAACAATAACTTGAATAACGCCGCAAACATTTATGACTTTATTCACAACCAAATTAAAAATTGGAAAAATGCGGAAGCCTCGGCCTCGGATAACCCACATTCCGGAACGGCTAGAGGTGGGCCTAAGAGAAAGCCCACAAAATGGGCAAAACCCAGAAGTGATTTTACTAAATTGAATTTTGATGGTGTAGTTAATGCGGATGGCGTGGCTTCTTACGGGGTCATTCTCAAGGACTCCCGTGGCTCTCCCATCCATTTCGACGAAGGATTGATTGGTCATCAGTCCGTTCTGACTTTTGAGACCATCGCCTTACGCCAGGGACTTCTCGAGGCCATTCGTCGTGGCATTCCCCGGATCCAAATTGAAGGCGATAATTTGCAGCTGGTCAAGGTCGTTCTTGGTGACTGGCGCTGCCCGTGGGAGATCGAATTGCTTCGCTCAGACATCCACTGCTTGTTGGCTCGTTTCCAGGATTGGGGTATCGCTCACGTCAACCGTGAGTGCAATTCGGTGGAGGATTACATCGTTGGCTCGTTCCGACGCGTCTTCTCTATTCCACTTACAATTGACTCGGGTTTGCACACCCTCATCCATCAGGATGCTCTTGGGCGTTCCCTAGCCTGTTAGCGACCACCCAAATTCCTTTCCTTATAAAAAAACGACATGTCTTTAGCCTTGCTAGTTCCGTCTCCTATTTCCTCATAATTGTTGCGCCTAAAACAGCCTACCCAGTGACCAACTGCTCCTACCATAACAACTGCACTTGATCCGGTGAAAACCCATTTCTCTAGCTCTCCCTGCGGAGAAGTAACCAGGGAGAAGCTCAGAGAATTAGGGCAATTTGAAAAGTTGAAAGGAATAAACCTACCATACAAGTGAGATCGATAATCTTCAATGGAGCTTGACTGTTACGGGGTCGATCAGGCAATTTGAACAAGTAGGTTTGGAGTGAGGCTAGGTAGAAGTGCATGCATGATGACGCATCTACTATGTACAAGTAACATTTTGTATGAATCATCATCTATCATTTTTTGTCGCACATTTCTCATTTCGTATGCACTCCTTGATCAAAATATGTCAGTCAGTTATTTCAGTGGCATTTGAGTTTGAAAATTATAACTTTTGATTAGGGTGTTTTTGTCACAAACCACCTTTTAAAAAAGGTGTTTTTTAACAAACCATCTTTTATAATATTTTTTAAGTAAAACCACCTTTTATAATGTAATTTGTTTAATTGAAACACCTATTTCTATTTTGAGTAAGATTATATATTTTATTGACCAATATGTCCTCCATCTATATATACTTACTTTTAAGAAAAAAATTAAAAAATCATCCCTAATTTTTTGATATTTTTTTTAGAAACCAACAACATGGTATATTTAAAAAAAACTTTATTTATTTTAAAAAAATCAGCAAAAATGACTTCAAAAGTTGACACTTTTTCATTTAATTTATAATTTTTTTCTTATGCATCTCTTACTTACTACATTAAATCAATTAATATTCAATTTTAAAATTTTAAAATGATAAAAAATAATTTATCTTTTTTTAGTTTTCATATATATATATATATTAATGTTAGATGCTTTGAGAAAAATATAATAAATTAGGAATGATTTTGTAAACTAATGAAACATATAGTTAAGGATATTTTGGTTTAGATTTTATTATAGGTGGTTCAACTTAACAAATTATATTATAAAAGGTGGTTTTGTTGAAATAAAATTATAAAAGGTGGTTTTTTAAAAAACACCCATTTTAAAAGGTGGTTTTTGACAAATAATCCTTTTGATTAATTTTTATTTTTGTCACACATTTCTCATTTAAGCCTTGATATTGTTTACATGCGATGGTTCATGCCCCTCTCACGGTGAACTTTGGTATAAGACAGTGTGATCTGACTGAGTCACATGAAGCATAATTAGGCACAAATAGGCACGGACCCAATGGTGGGTTGGGGTCTAGCTCACCCATTTTAAAAGGTGGTTTTTGAGAAATAATCCTTTTGATTAATTTTTATTTTTGTCACACATTTCTCATTTAAGCCTTGATATTGTTTACATGCGATGGTTCATGCCCCTCTCACGGTGAACTTTGGTATAAGACAGTGTGATCTGACTGAGTCACATGAAGCATAATTAGGCACAAATAGGCACGGACCCAATGGTGGGTTGGGGTCTAGCTCACCCTAAAGAAATAAAAAAAATAAAAAAGGGTAAATTTAATAATAAAAAAAGTAAAAAATAAGGTAAATTTAGTAATAAATTAATTTAACTAAAGTAATTTAGTCCACTCAAAAAAATTTAACACTTACCCACCTTAATTTTAAATTTTGGGTCCATCCCTGAGCATAAATATATTGAAACTTGTAATGTAATAACATTTGCTGATCAATGCTAGTGTTTCTCTTCATCTGGATTCTTTTATTCATATAAAACGTGTTAAAAAGATAAATATATTGAAACTTGTAATATAATAGCATTTGTGGAGAATAGGATTATCAAAAAAAAAACCGACAGACTATAATGATTACTTTTTTTGATGCAAATTGAAACCTAATAGTTAAAAAGACAAATTGGTATTTTTAATGACCCTTTGAGATAGTTTGGTATAAAAAAAACTCTAGGGACATTAAGGTATTTTAAATGCAGTCTTCTGGACAATAAGGTATTGTTAGAAAGCGAAGCTTTGATTTTGATGGTTCCAAACTTGAAGGAAGTTGACAACATGAATTCTTCTATGAAGTCGTGGACATGTGAGAAGTTGTGAACATGTGAACCAAGACGGAATAGAAGAGTTGGTAGAATGTAAGCTCAAGACTTTGATAGGTCGTCAACTTACGCAAGTAAGGTGGCCAACTTCGAAGTTGCAAAACAAGTCGCCAACGTGAGTCACATCCCCGACCTATGCAATTCAGGTGGTCGACCTCGAGTCTGTGAAAAAGGTCGCCAACGTGATCCGTGTAACACCCCTATTTTATCCTAAGGGATATTACCGCCAGTGATCCTAGATTAATTTATCCAAAACCACCCAAGGCTTTAAAAAACACATAACTTAAATGAAATTGACTCAAAAGCGGAAATCTTATTCATTAAAAAGAACCGTAGTTCATTACAATAAAATTTTGTTTAAATTAGATGTAGCAGCGGAAAGAAACATATTCTCTAAAAAGGAATTATGGAAAATGCGAGAGTGCTTCAAGGGTGACTCATATGATGATGAGTTCTTTAGCTTAAAGAGAGAGTTGGTGCACCACCTTTCGAATGCGTTGCTCTTGAAGAAAATTCATCCTTCCTTCAACCTTGTCTTGCCTTGATCTTCAAGTCTTGAAGCTACTCCTCTGAATGCATACCTCCTCTTGACTTCTTCAACTTGGATCCCTGGTCTTTGAAAAACACGCCTTTGCATCCTGATGTCCAAACATGCAAGGAAAAAGAAAGAGAGAGTGGACGGGTTAGTCTAATGAAAGACTAGCAAGTGAATGGCGGCTAAGGTATTAACGACACATGTTGCTATCGATCTCCAATGATGGTGATTGGTCGATAATCCAACAGTTAATACTTCCATCGAAATAAAGAAGACTACGAAATTTCAAGGTAACTATGACAATACGAAAGTGTGATTTCACGAAGAACAAATTTAACACTCTTGCCCAAGCAAAAAAGAATCGAACTTTCTTTGAGATAGGACATCAAAAGGATGGGGTCCTATCAAAGTGTACGTTGACACTATTATCGACGAAAAGAAATACGAGATTTCTTTTGGACGTAGAATACCACATGAGTGTGGTTCACTACAAAAGGATTGAGAACTTTATTATCTCGAAAAGTATACAATAGTATACTATGACTAGTGAATTGAATAGGCATAACGAGAACTCTAGCCTAATTCATGATTTCGGAAATTTCAGCATAGTAGGAGACTTTAGCCTAATTTGGGAAGTTGAAATGCGACATAGCGTAAGACTTTAGCCGACATTTCGGTTTTATGTGGTATTGCTTAAGACTTTAGACAAACTTCTTATTTCGACATTGCTTTAAGACTTTAACCAACATTTATTTTCCGTGTGACATTGCTTTAGACTTTAGACGAAACCTTTCTATTTCGTCATTGCTTAAGACTTTAGTCAACGGGGTAAGAGTAGAGTCATGACTTATATATAAAGATGTTATAAAAAGGTATTCGTAGACTTATGTCTAACACCTTATTCTATATTATTCCGATGAAGGTCTCTAAACGAGACACTTTAAACAAGCAAGGCCGCAAACATCGGTCCTAAAGTCCAGTACTAGCGTAACGAATAATAATAAGATTAACGAGGTCGTTACTCTAAGCAATAAATAACCTAAGTTCATTTATTGCCAACAACTTGTTCTCAAACAAACATGAATATTAAATGGAGCATAGATTCACGTTTAATAAAAGAGAAGAGGTCCATCCACTTGCCTTACAATTCGGGTAGAACTCTTGTGAGGCCGTAAGACCTAAACCGAGGTTCACAATATAGAAACGAAATATTAAGCTTCATCGTTTAGTTTCTATCTTAACTCCTTTTTATTTAGGGGGTTAACTTATACCATTATTTTTGCACAAGCAATCCAAACATGCCTAATAGTATTATCCATTAATATTACCATGTTAGAAGATTATTTATAATTTTAAATAAATTATAAATATCTTAAGTGGGCATGCTAGAAATTATTTTTTTCATAAAACTCTTTTATGAGATTCTAATAATAGTTTTTATGTAAATCTTCAAATTAATTATGATTTATAATAAAATAATTTTTAGTAAGAATAGTAAATAATAAATGAGAGTCGAGAGTATACCAACACGACCGAACAAAGAGATTTGGGCTCGGATTGGGCTAGGTCGACAAGATATGGGTCAAGACCCACCTTGGATCTTTACTTCTCCCAAATTAAACTTGCTGGGCTGGAAAACCAAATTAAATGGGCCCGTTTGATCTCTCCAGCTGGTAGGAAGGCCCGTCCAAATTCCTCTCTACCTTCCTTTCACAAACACTGATGGATCAGATTTAAAGAAGTTGGACCTACCCACTTTTATGTGTTCCAATCGGCCCAAAGGAGAGAAGGAGAGCCCAACCCGCTAATGTTGCTTCTTCTTCCTCTGTCCCTCAATTGCACCAGCAGTAGCACAAATAGGAACGACGATGATGGTGAGGCGTGAGGCGGCGAGGCACGGCTTGGAGTTTGGCGGTCCGGCGAGGAAATTCGAAGGTGCGGCGGCAGCACTGGTGGCCGGAACCAGAGGAGAAAAGGGTAAGAGGATTGGAAGAAAAGAAATTCGGATTGGGTAAAAAAAAAAGAAATCTGGAAAAAAAATAAGGCTTGTTCTAGGGTTGCAAGAAGAACGAGAGGATCAGAGGGGAAACTTGTGTGCTTCATCCTCTATGAATCTCCCCCTTTAAATAGCCCAAATGAGGTCCCATGGCTAGGTCATAATGGCCCTATGGAGAGGCCAAAGTCCTATTCCTTGGAAAAGGGAAGAAGGCTTGGGGAAGGGGAAAAGAGATGTGATGGTCGGAAGAGTGAAAAGACTCATCAGCTGGTCAATTGAGATCAGGCGAGGATCCGATGGGTAAAGCCCCTCGTGGAGACTGGGGGTTCAAGAGGGTAGAGCCAAAGGAAGAAGCTTCAAGATAAAAAAATGTTTTCATTATGAACAAGAAAGTCTTTGGCATGGTGGTTGGGGGAGGACCTTTGGGAAGGATAGGCAAGTGGTCTTAGGTTCAAATCCGAACCCAACTACTTAAAATCTTTTTCCCATTTATTTTTGTGTAAGCTTAACTTCCCAATTTTCACCATTTTAACTCAATCATCGACTTTAGGAATTTAACTTAATTTTATTAAAAAAATAATATAAAAAATATTCTTTATTTAGACTATGTCTTGAGAACACATAGTATAAGAACGAACCCAACTACTTGAAATCTTTTTCCCATTTATTTTTGTGTAAGTTTAACTTCCCAATTTTCACCATTTTAACTCAATCATCGACTTTAGGGATTTAACTTAATTTTATTAAAAAAATAATATAAAAAATATTCTTTATTTAGACTATGTCTTGAGAACACATAGTATAAGAACAAATTTATTATTTCTCAGAAAGAGTAATACTGATTTTCATAATTATTAAATTACATAGCAAAATTAGCGGTTATTACAATCCGGGTCGCCGACGTGGGTAGGTTGTCGACGTGAGCCAGGTCCTCGACCTGACAGGAAGGCGGACTGAAAACGTGTGAGAGGATTGCGCAAGATTTCAGATCAATTTGGTTATAGAAAGAATCTTCTCAAAACAAGAAAGGACGTGGATCTTGCTTAAGCCCAAAGGAGTTTGTTTATTGTAATATGTATTTTATCCTTAGGAAGATTTGTAAGGATTAGATTTATATTATCTTCTTAATTAATAAAGGAAGTAATATATCTCTAAACCCCTAGTGTGCTAGCCTATATAATTCGTGGTTATTAGGTTAAAAAATGAGAGAGCTGATATTGCATATTAAGAGAGGAAAAACCACGAGCTTATACTCCATATTTGTGAAAGAGAAAAGAAAGAGTGACTCGTTCGTGGGATTCGATCGAGTGGTGAGTTTGGAGAGACGTAAGCTTGTTAGACGAGTTGAGGGTTGTGGTTACTCGGTTCACAACGAGTTCTAGAGTGCTTGGGAAGTAGGTCTAGATCTAGGGTGTTCTTCTAAACAATCCAAGAGATCAATAAAACAAGCTACGACTTTTAATCCTTCCAAGCGAGAACTGGGAAAGGAGTGGTTTTCACACTTGATTGATTGAGTTCATCGATCAAGTATTTCCACTATAAAATATTGGTGTGTCAAATAAGTCTTTTCTGTTAAATTAAATTTCCGTTGCGTATACAATCAGGTTGGTGACTTTTTCTAAGTTGACAACCTTGACCAGGTTGGCGACGTTGGCTAGGTTGACGACCTAGAAGTACTAACGATCATACAATTGGTATCAGAGCCTTGGCTCTAGATTTGTTTTAGTACTTATTGTTTTGCAGGAAAGATGCGTTCAAAGAGCACCATAATCATTGACTCGTTTTGGAAAACGCCAATGCTCAAATTAGGAGAATATGATTGGCGGGTTGAGCAAATAGAAACATATGTATGTTCCCTTGATGGCCGAATTTGGAAAGTGATTGAGATTGGTCCTGAAACCTTTCTCACTTCTGATAGGAAGGAGGTGAAGAAGAAGGAGGAATAAATGACGCCGACTTCAAGAAGTTGGAGAAAAATGCTCGTGCAAAGAAGGTTCTCTATCATGTTTTATCTCTTGGAGGCTTGAAGAAAGTCGTTCATTACAAGACGACCAAAGAAATTTGGGATGCTCTCAAACGACTTCATCAAGAAATGATGATGTGAAGAAGGACCGCATCATAACACTTGAGAGGGAGTATGAAGGAATTAGTCAAGAGAAGAATGAAGCTTGGGTGACTATACTCGAGATTTCAAGTTGTGATAGCCAACTTGAGTTTCTTGGTGAGAAACTTCCTCAGTGGAAGCAAGTTAGCAAACTGATCCAAGGGCTCAACTCAAAGTGGAATGAAATTGCTACTGCGTTGCTAACTAATAGTGAGACCAAGTCACTTAACTTAGAGGATGTCATTGGGAATTGTATGGTGGAATCAAGAAAAGGTGAGATGATCGTTTTGAAACTGACATTACCTTGAAAGTGGAAAGAGTGTTTGATCTCACACAAAGTGAAGAAGATCAAGTCGATGTTGATGACAATGTTGCACTCATGGCTAGAGAAATGAAGAGGTTGGGGAAGTGCAACAAAGGTCCGACACAACCCTCTGAAGATGTTGTGTGCTACAATTGCCAAGGTATGGGACACTTTGCAAGACAATGTTTGAAGAAGAAAGATGAGAAAAGAAAGTGCTCAATCTTCGCAACTTGGGAGAATTCAAACGTTGGAAAAGATTCTAAACCAAATGGAGTGTGTCTCGTGACAAAAGTTGAAGACTCTTCAAGAGAGGTAGGTGACACTGAAATCTCCTCTATTTTTTCTAATAAGTCTAGAGAACAATTGTTGATCATTATTGAGAAGTTGGGAACACAGGTTTGTGAACTCAGTGAAACTCTAAAAGAGAAAAATGATACCATTTCTAATTTAATTGATGATAATAAAATTTGGTCTGATAAAGTCATTGAATTAGAAAGGTGTCCTTTGCTTCTACTTCAAATGTGTGCAACGCTTGTACCGATCTGAAAAGTGAAGTTGGGAACCTAGAAAAGAAAGTCACTGACCTAGAAGGTGAAAAACTCATGTTGAAATTAGGGAATGCTAAAATATCAAGTGACTTTGAAAAACTAAAACTGGATGATGAATTAAAGAAAAAGAAATCAGTTGACAAAAGTGTTGGCAATCAAGTTATTGACTTCAAGAAAGAGTATCCAAAGAAATTTGTGAAGCAAAGGCCTGGAATTGGGTACACAAATACACCAAATAATCAGAGTACTAGTAAATGTATCCCCAAATCAAAGGGTAAAACCCCCATGTGCAATAACAACGTGAGTTGTTCCACATCTGGGTTGGCCAACCCGGACAAAGGTAATCAACTTTGGTACTCTGGTCAAAAGGTGCACAACGTGGGGAATAACCAAGTCCAGAATCCTAAATCTTCAAAAATCAATTCTTATGCTCTTACTAGGAACAAACCTGTGTATCCCATGCATAGCAAGTATGTTGGTCCAAAATCTTAGAGCATGTTGGTATTGTGGCAAGGTTGGCCACTACCAATATGAGTGTAGGAAAAATGTTCAAGATCATGAAAAAGCTAGGTGGTGGAGTCAGTCAAATCATGAAAATTCCTATGCTAATAATCAGATCCATGTGAACTCTTTTGCAAATAGCCATGCTTGTTGTCAAAACTATTCATATGTTGCCCAACCCAGAGGAGTTGTTAAATAACTCTGGGTGAGAAGAAACTGACATTTACCTTGCAGATGTGAGTGAGAAGATGCTTCCCTTTGGTTCTTTATAATTCATGTTTAGCTCACGTGATTAGTAGTACAAGGAAGGTTATCTCACTTCAACAAAACGGAGGTATTTTTACCTTAAAAAACAAGGGCAAAGTTTCAAAGAAAGTATTGGAGGGTACAATATGTACAAGACATGGGTGAAGCAAGCTAGAGAAGGTTTTGGCATGAAAAGAAATCGTGAGAAGTGAAAAAAAAGAAGAGTGATTATGAAGGTTGCCAACCTCAGAAGTCACAAACTTGTGGAGGATTGCTAATCCTAGAGGATGATTCTAGTATGCTGAGAAAGAGATTGGAGTTGTGAACATTGCTGAAGTTCCCAACTCAGAAGATTTGAATGTTAATTATGAAGAAGAGAATGGTGGTGATGTTGGTGGAAGTACTCAACAACCAGAAGAGTATGTTTCTGAAATTCTAGTGAAGAAGCTATCATTGAAGATGAGGTCATGCAGAACAAGTGACTAATGTGTAGATATATTCATAAAGGCTTTGAATTGGGAACCCTTTGAGCAATTCCGCATGGAGCTAGGTATGATTTCCCTTAACTAAATCTATTTTCCTATCCATGTTTCCTCGATGATTGACTAGATTAGATGCTCCTTTTATGATTGAGTAGTTTCATGATTTTAAGGTGTGAAGTCTTGAATGATTCAATGTTACCAACTTAAGAACCATGCATATCTTTTTGTCTCTAATTCTTGCTTCTTGAGTAATGTTCTTAATGCATCATGAAACCTCTCTCTGAGCCTGAAAGAATCAAATCCGATGTTTCTAACCCTCATTACAAGCACAAATGACGGTTGATTCTATAGCCTACCCAAGCCTAGCATATTAGGGAGTCTCTATGAGCTTATTTTTGTGTTTCTTGATTAAAACGGAGACTTATCTACATGATTGACAAATCCACATTAAATATATTCTTTCTCTGGTTCTCTTTGGCACCTCTGGTGCAACACCCCAAAGAACCAGGTGTATTCTCTTGTTGTGGATGTTGGCAACTCGGTGACAATTTAGAGTGGTGACATATGTGAGGAACCTTGTCCAGGTGGGGAACCTTGTGGACGTTGGGAACTTTGTGTAAGTGGGGAACGTTGACTACATATGTTTTGTTTTGGAAATCTCTAGATGAAAAATATGCCACTTAAGTGCGTTGTTAAAAAAAATTCTAGAATACCATGAGGTTTATGAGGCTGAGGGGGGAAGGTAAATTTGTGAGGAATTTGAACCATGACACCAAAAAAAATTAGAAAAATATTGGGTTACAAGATGGTTGGTAAGCAATGGGTGTCAAAGAGTGCTAGAAAAGGAGTTGCCTTTGATGATGGTATTGATGATGTTGATGTGGGCAACACAGTGGTGGAAGAAGATGGTTTGCACTTTGATGCTAGAAAAGGTTGGGCAACTCCTGTAATATTAGTGGCGCACTTGTTAATATGCTTGAGTCTTTAACCTAGCTCGAGTCGCCAATATCCATCTCCTTTTTATTTTCCCTAGCACATCTACCCTCTCACTAAAATTATCTCTTCGGTTTCATGTGTGTGTTTTGACTTTTTCATGCTTGCTTGATTAAGACTATATCGTATCTTGTTGTGGTTTGGTTTTTGTAACCTTTGTTGACTTCTATGGTTTACCCTTTTATGACCATTCTATTGCTTGATTATTCTGAGTATTCTTTTTGATGATGCCAAAAGGGAGAAAAAGCGGGAGATAGATAAAACGGGGAAAGTTAACATTGAATGCCATGCAGGTTATCCAATTTAGAGGGAACTTTTTAGAGAATTTGTGTTTATTGTCTATATTGTCGATGTTTGGCCTTTGAAGTTTTTGAGCAGGAATAAAGGTGTTTGTCACCATCAAAAAGGGGGAATGTGTTAGAAAGCGAAGCTTTGATTTTGATGGTTCCAAACTTGAAGGAAGTCGACAACATGTATTCTTCTATGAATTCGTGGACATGTGAGAAGTCGTGAACATGTGAACCAAGACGGAATAGAAGAGTTGTTAGATTGTAAGCTCAAGACTTTGACAGGTCTTCAACTTACGCAAGTGCGGTGGCCAACTTCGAAGTTGCAAAACAGGCCGCCAACGTGAGTCAAGTCCCCGACCTATGCAAGTCAGGTGGTCGACCTCGAGTCTATGAAATAGGTCTCCAACGTGATCCGGGTCGCCGACGTGGGCAGGTTGTCGACGTGAGCTAGGTCCTTGACCTGACAAGAAGGCGGACTGAAAACGTGTGAGAAGATTGCGCGAGATATCAAATCAGTTTGGTTATGGAAAGAATCTTCTCAAAACAAGAAATGACGTGGATCTTGCTTAAGCCATAAGAAGTTTGTTTATTGTAATATTTATTTTATCCTTAGGAAGATTTGTAAGGATTAGATTTATATTATCTTCTTAATTAATAAAGGAAGTAATATATCTCTAAACCCCTAGTGTGCTAGCGTATATAACTCATGTTATTAGGTTAAAAAATGAGAGATATGATATTGGATATTAAGAGAGGAAAAACCACGAGCTTATACTCCATATTTGTGAAAGAGAAAATAAAGAGTGACTCGTTCGTGGGATTCGATCGAGTGGTGAGTTTGGAGAGACGTAAACTTGTTAGACGGATTGAGGGTTATGTTTACTCGGTTCACAACGAGTTCTAGAGTGCTTGGGAAGTAGGTCTAGATCCAGGGTGTTCTTGTAAACAATCCAAAAGATCAATAAAGCAAGCTACGACTTTTAATCCTTCCAAGCGAGAACTTAGAAGAGAGTGGTTTTCACACTTGATTGATTGAGTTCATCGATCAAGTGTTTCCACTATAAAATATTGGTGTGTCAAGTAAGTCTTTTCTGTTAAATTAAATTTCCACTGCGTATACACTCAGGTTGTTGACTTTGTCTAATTTGACATCCTTGACTAGGTTGGCAACGTTGGCTAGGCTGACGACCTAGAAATATTAACGATCCTACAGGTATGTTTTCTCGTCGGATGTAAAATCGGTCCATTTTTTTACTTAAATTGATCCGATTTATTTATCCTCTCAGGAGATAGTATGACACGGATAAAAACTTTCACTAATTAACTTGTTGAAGTAAATATTAGGCATTACTTTTTTAAAAAAGTTACACATTCACTTTCAACTCACGTTTCGATGGCCATTGTGCGGAAGACTAGAATATATCATAAGTGTCGCCTGCCAAATAAACCCCAAAAATATATCCGTTTTTACCTGTACAAGAAAAAAGTACCTTATTGTCCATCATAACCCATTTAAAATACTTTAATGTCCCAAAATTCATTATTGAATACCAAACTATCTTAAGAGGTCCATTAAAATACCAATTTGTCTTTTCGGCTGAAAGCTAGTATTACTATAATAGAGTTCTTAAAAATACTAGATCCAATTTATTATTTACTGTAAATTAGTAAATATATTAACCTAGAATAAAGGTCGTCTTAAACTTTTAGAGGAACTAGTTATTTTTTTTATTTTTTGGAATCAAATCAAATCAAATAAATATAAATTATTAAGTTGAATGTTGAGAATAAAGGTAGAATATTAAGATAAAATAACGTACATTTCTCCTTTTTCTTGATGATATTCTATAAATATTTAATTTAAAAAAGAAGATAAAATATTAATAAAAAAATTTATATTTTTAAATCTTAAGGAAATATTATTAACTTAAAAAATAAGATATGAAAGATAAAGAAAATTTATTATAAAAAATAACTAAAATATAATTAATTTAACTTAAGGTGGGACCATACTCGTTTTGATTACTCGATAAATTAAAGATTAGATAAGATAAAATATTATATTATTCATTTACCATTAATTTTTTATTTTATAATAAAATTAATATATATCTATAAATAATTCTTTAAAAGATATTATACTAAAAGATAAAAGATATTCATTCTTATTTTAATATATTTTAAATTTTCTATCATTAGTTTTAAAATATTTGTATAAGGAAATTTTTAAATGATATTCTTATACTATAGAGTATTTTTTCGATTTTAAAGATATATTTAAATAATTTTAAAAAAAAAATAATAGGAAAAAGTTGAAATAATAGAAATTAAAATTAATTTTTTAAATATGTGGTGGAGCCAGAATCGTTTTGGTGGATCGAAAAGGTACTGCTTTAACCTATAACTATATATTAAAGCTTACCTTTTAAAGCCACCAGAACGATTCTGGACCCACCTCATATTTACAAAATTAATTTTTATTTTAAATATTTTAACTTTCCCCCATTATATTCTTCTTTAACTATTTAAATCTACGAAAATTCTACATGGTAACCCTAAGATTTGACATTATTTATGAGGTGTACAAATATTTTACATAATGCGTGTGGTAACCCTGAAATTAATACATAATTTACAAAATACCCAAAAATTAAAACTAACCATTCACCGTTAACTTAAGTTTTATTAAAAAAAGAAAATTAAAATCTTAACAAATAAAAGAAAGATACGTTCGACCAAAATAATAAAAACAAGACTTCACCAAAAATAAATAAATAAAATAAAAGATACGTACAACTCCATCCAAGCTACCATTTAAACTATTCCCTGCTAATAGAATTTCCTCCATAGCCACTTTAAATACCCATCCTTCAAAGAAAAGTCCAAAGTCTGAAGACTTGTACAGCTTATCATTAACTCAGGCAAAATTCCACTTATAGAATTTGCAAATAATAAATTGTACAATTTCAACAATTTGAGTTCTCCACTTAAAGTAGGAGCCCCAGAAAAGTTGTTAGCAGAGAGATCAAGAGTTTCAAGGGCCACCAATATATTGGAAGTTCACCTGTAAGCATATTCTTGCCCAAATTCAGATAACTACGAAAACTTAAGTTCAACATTGAGCTTGATTCCCAAAAACAAATTCTCACTAAGATCAACTGACTTTAACAAAGTGCAGTCTCCAATTGCTCCCGGCCCGAATCTGACTAGTAAACTGATTGCTGCTTAAAACAATTACTTTTAAATTGAACAACCCTTCGATCCCAGTTCGCATTTCTCCTTCCAAAGAGTTTACAAACAAATCAAATTGACTTAAGCCCATGTATAGACCAAATCCCAGAAGGCAATGCAACTGAGGTTCAAAGACAAGTTAGACGCAACAAGAGAATAACAAACACTCGATCAAGCTTCTCCGGATCGGCCTAGAAAACCTGTTCATTGCAAGAGAAGTAGATCTTAGAGGCCCACATCTGAGATCGAAACACATACCTAAACTGTCGACACACCAACAAAAATTCCAGCCACCTCCAACGACATCAGCGTCGAGGTTTCGTCCTTTGTCCACGAGTCCACGACAGTACAATCAGCAACGGAAACAATCAAAGGTGGGATTCGGAGGAAGGAAACACAAGCAGCAGATGTTCTCGGTGAGAAGGGTACTTAATCGCCATCGTCGACTTTGCTCACCCCAACCAATTTGCCCGTGTCTGTTGTGTCACGTTTGGGGCTTCTCTCCGCTGTGGCTATGGATCAGAACCCAATATTTTACTGGCTTGGAAACTTATCTTGCTTTTATTTGTTAAGATTTAATTTTCCTTTTTTTAATAAAAGTTAAGTTAACGGTGAACGGTTTTTTGGGTATATTATAAATTTTATATTAATATCAGGGTTACCACATGAATTATGTAAAATATTTGTACACCTCATAAATAATGTCAAATCTTAGGTTACCATGTAGAATTTCCGTTAAATCTATCTTTAACATCAAACAAAACTATTTAGTATAACAATATCTTTTGAAAACTTTCTTATACAAATATTTAAAATTAAAGATAACAACTTTAAAATATTTTTAAATAAGTATAGATATCTTTTACCTTTTAGCATGATATCTTTTACGAAATTATTTATAGATATATTGTTTTCTTTTATAATAAAAAGATTAATGATAAATACTTAAAATATTTATAAATAAATAAAATAGGTAATATCTTTAACTATATATTAAATTTGTACCTTTTCGAGTCACCAGAACGATTCTAGCCCCACCTTATATTTAAAAAATTAATTTTTATTTCTATTATTATAACTTCTTTCTATTAATTTTTTTTAACTATTTAAATTTATGTCTAACATCAAAAAAATATCTATTTAGTAGATTTGTCAAAAGCTGACCCGATCCGAAAAACCGACACGAACCGCCCGAAAAATTTAGGGTCAAGACCCGAAAATTTGAACCCGAAACCCAAAATAAACCGAACCCGATAAACCCGAAACTCGTTGGGTTCAAACCCGAAAAAACCGTTGGGTTCAAACCCGAAATCCAATTTGTTATATTTTAAGAATATATAATGTATTTTAAAAATTATAATATATTTTTATTATTAAAATATATAAAAATAATAGATTTATTATTAAATGTTATTTTATAAATGAAAAATATTTTAATAATTGTATGAAAATCAATTTTCTTGACCTGTTAGGTCGACTCGACTCGCCCGACAACCCGCAATGACCCGACCCGATTTGACCGGTGACCCGTTACGACCCGAACCCGACTCAACCCAAACCCGAAATAACCGAACCCGAACCCGAACCCGACCTGACCGACCCGTTTGACACCTCTACTATTTAGTATAACAATATTTTTTTTGAAAGCTTTCTTATACATGTATTTAAAATTAAAGATAAAATATTTAAATATTTAAAAATAAATATAAATATTTTATCATATATCTTTTGACGAATTTATTTATAGAATAATAGTGATTTTTTTTTATAAAAAAAATTAATGAATAAATAGTTAAAATTTTTACAATTAATAAAAATGGATAATAAAATATTTAATAGATATTGAAATATTTGATAAACTCTAAATTTACGTACATGAAAAGTAATAAGATAGAAGAATATAATATTTGATCAATAAATTATATAAACATTCTACGAATAATAAATTACTTATATTAAAGTTTATATTATATTTTTATTTATTTATTAATATCGTATTTATAATGTTTATAAAATATCGAATCGTATTCGTACATGGTACGACGGGTAAAACTAGTATATAGTTATAAATATCTCTTTACTCGAATCGTGTTAAAAAGATAAATTTGCCGATGGCCTAACAATAGTATATTTAATTATCTATAAGCTTTTGGGGCTAGGGAATCTGTACCTAATTTTGTTCGTTATCATGAGCCTTCTTGATCATTACCGTTTTTTCATTTAGAACTTAATAATAATTACTTTGATACCTCGACAACTTGTATATATTCATATATATGATCCTGAAATTTGATTAATTTTACATGAATAGCGTGAACATAGCAAAACTCTTTGGTTGAATTTGACGAATAAGCTAAATCCAAGAAAATCGAACATCAAATTCTAATACTTATGTGAATTCAATATAAAAAACACAGTTAAGCTAAAATTTTAGCGCATGGCTAAGAAGAAGCAAGGAGAGATGGCAATTGGAGAACAATTGGGCCCGTGTTGAAGACGGCGGATCTACGTGACATGGACCATCGATCTTCTTCCATGATCGAAACAACCTCTCCCCTAAATGAGAAGAAGTTACGAGCGAATCATCTTTCCGGCGAGGCGGATTTACTTCGTCAACTCCTCGCCGATGAGATGGTTCGCTCATAATTTCTTCTTATTTAATATTATGGAGAAAATTGATGAGAGTAGAGTAGTATTTATAGAGGAGAAGAGTCCTTGCATAACATATGCTTAGTTTTTAAGCTAAGAAAAAATCTTATTAACATTTCTTTATATGCAAGTAACAAAGCTCTAAAGTTGTATCTTCTTTCTACAAACCACCTCAAAATAGTAATATGACGCAAAATCACCCATAAACAATCCCGTGGCATAGTCATGTCACATTGAAATGAACTTATATTTTATAAAAATGGAAAAAATTGTATTTATGTGTTATAATGTTTATTTTTACAATAAAAATAAATATTTTAAAATTATTTTAATTTTAGTTTTTCACTTTTTGTGAAAATCAAATTATATGAAAAGTGAACACAAATAATAAAAATTAAACTTATAATAGATAAAAATGAACTCATTTAGTATGAAAAGTGAACTCATAGCATATACAAAATAAACTCTTAATAGTTAATATATTTAAATAAAACTCTTAGTTTTAAAAAAATAAACTACTGTATTTAAGAAGTATAATGCTTATTTTGTAAGAAAAAATTGAAATTTGTAATGAAAAGCAATTTTTCATTTATATTTTTTTATTTTTTTTCATTTTATGAAAATCGAATTATATGAAAAATGAACTCAAAGTACATAAAAATAAACTCGTATAATATAAAAATTGATCATATAATATAGACAAAATGAACTCCTAACTTAAAAAAATGAACGTCTAGTATATAAAAAATGAACTCATAGTATATAAAAATTGAACTGACATATTTAAGATTTATAATGTTTTTTAAATAAAAATAATATAAAAAAGATTGAAAAATCTAGAACATAAAAATAAAATAAAATAAATCTTGAGCGTCCAATATATAGGGTCTGTTCGGCGCTTCAAACCTGATACGAGTTGATGTTGATGTTGACACTGATTTAATGGTTGAAGCTGATTTTACAAGTTAATTTTAGGAGTTGAAATTATTAGCTTATTTTTGTGAAAATTATGTAGGTTTCGGTAGTCTAAATTGATGGAGACTGATTTTATAAAAGATGGGTGTAAAATTACCAAAAAGAATATATTTATAAATTTATAAAGAGAAGACTAATTTTTAAAATTTTCAAAATTATATTAGTGAAGGGCAATCGAAGGAAATAAATTCCATAAGGCTGGGAGGGGTAGATTAAAATTTGGGTGAAATATAAACTACCATTAACTCCCATAAGCTACCATAATCATCATCAACTCCCACTACCGAACAGATAATAACGACTTTATTTTTTTACCATAAGCTTGAATAAAGCTATATAAGGTCAAAATAAGGCCCGCCGAACGGACCCATAGTAACGAGGTAAATCGAATGGTTGAAATTAATCCCCATTCTCAGCAAAAGTCTTTACCACTACAGTGGTCCTCACTTGAAACCTATATAGATATATAGATTGCTCATTTTGCTTCTTGCACAGCTTTAATCAAAGAACGTACGTGTTATTGCTTCATACTTAATCCATTTAATAGTGCTATTTGTGCTATTAGGGAGCTGATTAATGTGTAAATTGTATCAGCAGAACAATTGGAAAAGATGCATACGTTATCTCCTACTACTACTACAAGCCATGTGGATCGATTGTATTATCACTTGGGGATGTGCTCTATTGCCATGTCATCATGACCATGATAATTAATACTGATGATGACATGGACCCCTTATTATTTCGCTCATCTACATTGCGCTCGTGGTTATCACTTACAAATATTTGGGCAATGTGAAGAAATGCTAATCTTAGTTGGAAGATGCCATGATGCCGATTCAGGAGTAGTTTCATGGCAGTAATTCAAGCCCACCTCCCTCTAATCCTCTATACTCAAGAGAGTTTTCTTTGCGATAAACCCACTCTATATATTTGAGTGTTTTTGTTGAGGTTTGATTGTGGTGTTGTCAACTCCTAACTCCTAAGCTAGACTGTCATTTGGTTTTAATCATTTTTACCAAGGGGCTAATTTGATCTCTCTCAGAGTAACTTGTGTACATATGAATGTGGTATTTCCTTTGCGATATACTCGAGAGATTGTCCACCTCCTAGCTTCCACGTACCCTGATTCACAACTCATGGACCTGGTATTTCGCTTAACTCTTAACGCTACAGAGTTTGCATTGCCATATATCATATATGTGTCCTGTTTATATGGAATCAGCTATAGTATTTAACAACAAATACATAAGTGAAAAATACATTCTTCATTTTGACAATTAAACAAACTCTATATAAATCAACAATGCCCAACAAGCAATTATATATTAGAGAGCGCTCATGTTCAAAACGTGTTCATCAACAATAATCTAGCAAATAGATAATTAACGAAGAAACAGATCCTGATACCCAATGTTATCAGAATTTCGATCCGATTCTACAATTCTAACGATCCTACGATCCATAACATGTGAAACGATCCACGATCCCAAGTAAGATCTTAAATGATTTAGAATACAATATCGATCTGATCCCAGTTTTACATATGATCTTAACGATTCTATAACTGATTCAAACGATCCTACAAACGATTCTAACAATCCTATAAAATGACAATTTTAAGTATATATTATTATTAATTTTACAATTAAAGTATAATTTCCATTAAAATAGTTTACTAGTGCATCCTACAACATTTTTAATAATCAAATTAATAAGTTTTATCATTTTCTTACTTCATATATAACAAAATATACAATCTATTACATACTTTTAGTTATAATGTAGGATCTTACGATTCAACGATCCGATCCAAAAGATCTCCAACGATTCAACCTAGAATCCCGATCCTAATAACGTTGCTGCTACCTAATATTTTCATATAATCATACAAATTAAAACAAGCACGAGCCAGAGCAACACGGAATTTAAATGACAGGCTCAATCTACTAATCATAGCTTTCAAAAGTGGTTCATCTAGCTTAAAGAAGCTCAAACTTAATGTAAATTACCCATCAGCTGCTGACTCCATGTTCACTAGGTTCGTACTTCCTAGAAGCAAGGACTGTAAACTGAGTTCAATTCTAAGGTAAGAGAAGACTTGCCACAAAATCAGAAATGATTGTTAATACACCATAACCAGTTAGAAAATCATGCTTCCAAGGAACGATGCCAACTCTGGTGTCATATAAGACCAGTTCACTGTAATCTAGGGCAAGAGCCCTAACTCTTTCTACTTCATCAAACAACCAGTAAACTTGAGTTACATGGTAGAAGCGAAACACGTTAACCCACAAACCTTCTTGCATCACGTACACGGAGAATCTATCAAGGCATTCACCGTACTCTCCCGCTGCACGAGTGAAAGGGAACCATTCCATTGCTGCATACTGCTGCAATACAGATGTTGGGGCAGCTCGATGGTGTCAAACCTTTCAAGAACAAAGTCAAAGGACACTACGGTGCCAGCACCATAGTAGTCTACTATATATTGTTTCCAGTAAGCCACTCCTTGTATCATTACAGGTGATTCTCCACGAGGGGGCATCCGATTTCCCAATTGCTTAGTTTGAATCACCCTCCAATACGATCGGATCGACGAGTAAAGAATGCCCACCAATGTAGGAAGCTCATCCGGGGCATCCTCATCATCCATCCAGCTAAGTACAACGATTTTAAACTCTTTGCTCGGAGGGTCAATCCAAAAACCATAGCAACCATCTTCTAGAGCAATCCATTCCCATGTGTCCCACCGGGTCCCCGGCGCCACCAATCCCGTCATTGCCTCCTCCTCCTTATCTTTCACAAGGACAGTCGAGCACTTACGGATGGAAGGGTTCCAAAGCATAAAATATGACTCACAATCATGGAGGCAAACTACACCGTGATGGGTCCCCACCACAAGCGAAAATTCATTATCCGGGAGATCAAGTGGATAGATCGAGGGGAGAGCGTGGGAATCAATAGCAAAATAATGGCCATTATGTTCGGCAAGGAAACCGGGTTTGTGGAGAGAGAGGTGTTCTTCCATGAAAAGTGGAGAGTCGATGAGTTGTTTCCACCCTTTGCACACGCATCGGAAACGCAATAAGCTTTCCACCGGCAAGGACCTCAAAATCAGAGCAACAATATCTTCCGAGATGTAATCGGACATTGTGCGATTTTCAATTACAAAAAATGCTTAGGGTTTTGATGGAAGCTAGGGTCACGCGCTGCATAAAGATCGAAGAAGACGATATTTCTATACCGGTTTAAATGCATTTGTGGAGAAAAGAAGTATCAAAAGCTGACTAAAGTATAAACATGACTAGCTTAATTTTTTTTGTCATTGCCACCCCAGTTCAGCGGAGAGCTTTGCTCCATCAAACGCTTATGTTTGGAGTTCGAGTCTCGCAAAGGCCCCTTTATTTTGGGTGGGATCTCCTCTTTATTTTGGGTGGGATCTGCTCTCCCAACAAGTTCATTTCTCCTCCACTGAGAATCTGGAATTCGAGTCTCGCGAAGGCCCCTTTATTTTGGGTGGGATCTCCCCTTTATTTTGTGAGATTATAATGCGGAAAAGAAGAAGTTCTTGAGAGCCATGAGAGACTCAGAAGTTTTGAAGAAGGAATTCTGATTCTGAATTGATTTTAGAGTCTGTTACAATATGCAAATAAGTAGCCAAAACCGTGGTGGGAGAAAGTAGTGGCCTACGTCAGCTAAGGAAAAGTACAAAATGCTCAAGCACAACCAGCTGGGCATTGTACAGGTGGTGGAAACATGAAGGATTTAATTAAGCAAAATAATCTATAATCCAACACCCCCCTTCAAGATGGAGGTGGGTCTTGCATCCCCATCTTGGGAAGAACTGTTTGAAGACGAGATCCTGGGAGAGACTTGGTCAAGAAGTCTGCGAGCTGGGCGTGCGTGGGGACATGTGATAGTGAGATTAGTCCCTCCAACAGCTTCTCTCGGGCGAAATGACAATCCAACTCTATGTGCTTCGTCCTTTCGTGAAAAAACGGATTACGAGCTATATAAGTTGCTGCTTGGTTGTCACACTTTACTGGGATTGGAGTGATTCCTTCGATGCCAAAATCATGAAGGAGCCTGCTGAGCCACGCCAACTCTGCACAAATTCTTCTTAATGATTTGTACTCTGCTTCGGCAGAGGAAAGGCTTAAGCTTTGTTGTTTCTTGGATTTCCAAGAGATTAAGTTGTCACCAAGAAGAACCACAAAGCCACTTATTGACTTCCTGGAGTACGGGCAAGTGGCCCAATCGGCATCACAGAAACCCTTCAGCTGCAGGTTTGGGTTGTTGTTGAGTAGAATAACCTTGGATTGGGTTCCCTTGATATAAGATAGGACATGTAGTGCCGCTTTCATGTGTGGTTCACGCGGTGCATTGTTGAATTGGCTCAAAAGCTGAACTGAGTAGGCAATATCAGGCCTCGTATTTACTAAGAAATTCAGTTTCGATCAATTGTCTGTATGGGAGCGGATCCGGAAGGGCTATCCCATCATTCGGAGAGAGCCTTACTCGTAAATCAAGGGGGCTTGCTGCAGCATGCTTGTCCTCACATGGAAATTCAGTCAATACTTCAGTGATGAACTTCTGTTGACTCATAAGGAAGCCTTGAAGGGTCTTGACAAACTCAATCCAAGGAAGAAATGCAATTCTCCCAAGTCTTTTATCTTAAACTCATTGTGCAAGTGTTGCTTGAGGGCTTCAATCTCTCCTGTGTCATTTCCTGTCAACAAGATGTCGTCTACATAAACTGCAACAAATACCACTGAGGAACTGGTTTCTCTGAGGAATAATGAGTAGTCATTGAGTGATTGTTTGTATCCTCGAGCTTTCAAGGAAGAGGATAATTTCACGTACCACTGTCTAGACGCTTGCTTTAACCCATAAAGTGATTTTTTCAGTTTGCAAACATGAGTGGGACTTTCAATTTGTAGTCCAGGTGGAGCCTTCATGTATACTTCCTCGTCGAGTTCTCCATGGAGGAAGGCATTATTCACATCCAGTTGTGAAATTTGCCAATTTCTTTTTAAAGCCATTGTAATCATGACTCTGATTGTCGTCATTTTAACAACCGGGGAGAAAGTTTCATTGTAGTCTATTCCTTCCCTCTGTGTAAATCCTCTCACAACTAGCCTCGCTTTGTATCTATCAATGCTCCCATTTGCTTTTCTTTTAATCTTATAGACCCATTTACATGTGATTGCCTTCTTGCCCTTTGGAAGTTCAACGATTTCCCATGTATTATTGACCTGTAATGCAGAGAATTCAGCTGCCATTGCTTCTCTCCATACAACAAATTTGGATGCTTGCTCATAGTTGAACGGTTCAGTTTCAGGATGCACATGTATGGGACTGGTTTGATGAGAGAAGCAGACACTAGATGTGAGAGTATGCCCACAAAACTGATGTGCTCCATCTGAAGCTGAGCACACATAATCAGACAAGTAAGCGGGAGGGTTGTGTGGTCTGAAGGATCTCCTCACGACAGGTTGTTGTATTATGGTTTCTGGAGGAATTTGTTCTAGGTCATTGTGGTTTTCAGAAGTGGATGAAGGGAGCTCTAATGATGGTGATGACTCTGAAAAATCATCACTGGGAAGGGGGTTTGTAGGGATTAGAGAAGGTGAGAGGTAATCTTTGAGAGATGAATCATGATAAGGAAAAATACTTTCATGAAACACCACATCTCTTGATGAAAAAATCTGTTTTGTTTCGAGGTTGTACAACTTATAGGCCTTCTTTCCATAAGGGTATCCTATGAAGAGGCAAGGTGAGGCTCTTGCTTGGAACTTATCCCTTCCCTGCCTTAAGGTGGAGGCAAAGCAAAGACACCCAAAACTTCTAAGGTGGTCATAGCTTGGCTTTCTTTGGTGGAGGAGTTCATAAGGGGTTCGGCCATCAAGCACATTTGTGGGCAATCTGTTGATAATATACATTGCTGTTAAAACGCTCTCTCCCCAGAAAGTCAATGGCAGCTTGGAATGGAACATGAGTGCCCTGGCTATCTCCAAAATATGTATGTGCTTTCTTTCCACTACCCCGTTTTGTTGGGGAGTGGCAACACAAGATGTCTCATGCTTGATCCCTCTTTCTACTAGAAAATCGGAGGTCGCTTTACTGCTACCCAGATCGAGTGCGTTGTCCGACCTCAGAATCTGTACTTTCTTTCCAAATTGAGTTTCAGACATAGCTAGAAAGCCTTTTAAGACGGTGAAAGCATTACTCTTTGTGGACAACAAATGAACCCAAGTGCAACGAGTAAAATCATCAACTATAGTCATAAAATATCTATAACCATTGAAAGTTGTAGTGTGATAAGGACCCCAAAGGTCTACATGAATAAGTTGAAAGGCATAAGAAGTACTAATAGTGCTAAGAGGAAAGGGAAGTCTACTTTGTCTTGATTTAGCACAAACAACACAAGGTAGAACTTATATCTTATTTCCTTGAACAAAAGGGAAATTGATGAGCTTATAAAATGGCAAGTGTCCCATTCTTGTATGCCAGACATTGATATCAACATGACAAGAAAGAGTTGTATCTACCTCTCTACTTACTGTTGTACTGTGATGTGCGGTATCCGGTTCTGAATTCAACAAAAATAGGTCTCTAAAAGCTTCACCAACCACCAAAGGCGTCTCCATCAAGGGACCTTGTAACACACATTTGGTGGGGGTGAACAAGACATTGCAGGATAAATCTCGAATCAATCGTGCCACTGAGATCAGATTACAATTGAAGCTTGGCACAAACAACACATCCTTTAAAACCAAATCAGGTAGACATGTATTGATCCAGCCATGTCAACATTAATTGTCTCTTTGTTGGGCAAAGTAACAAGGAATGGTTTGGACAAATTTCGTTTGGTTTCAAACAAAACCATGTCTCCACACATATGGGAGCTTGCACCACTATCAATAATCCATGTTGCCTTTTTATTAAAGATTTTGGAGGTCAGGGAAGTACCTGCGAAACAAGCAAAGTCGTCCTTCACGACATCCTTCCCCTTCCTGTTGCTTGTGTTGAGAAGTCCCAATAGCTGAGTTATCTGTTCTGGAGTTAGCTCACTCGCCTTTGAGCTTCCGGCGAATTTCTTTTCCTGCTCTGGCTTCTTGTTTTTGTTCTCTTTGTATCCAGGTGGGAAGCCAATTATGAAGTAACACTTATCAACATTGTGATTACTCTTTTTGCAATTGGTGCAATATAAGGGTTTCTTTTCTGCGCTCCCTCTTTGCTGATTTGGGGCTGACCCTGAAACCCTAGCATTCATAGCGGCAGATTCGTTTGAAATATGGCCCAAGTTTTGAATCTCCCTCTGCGTTTCTTCTTGCATCAGCATAGAATAGGCGAGGTTGAGATCGGGCAATGGCTTCGTCATCAGGATTCCACCTCTCGCCCCGGTGTACTGCTCGTTGAGGCCCATTAGGAAACTTATCAACTTCCTCTCTTCATCGTGTCTCAGAATTGCTTGTGCAGACCCACACGTACACAGGGGCAGTTGGTGCATCGAGTTTAATTCAACCCAAAGCGTTTTGAATTTGGTGAAGTAATCAGAAATAGAACTTGAACCTTGGGTTAGAGATCCCAGATCCTTCTCCAGCGAGTAAAGCTTCGCTCCACTAACCTGTCCAAAGCGGTCCACGAGCTCTTGCCAAATTCCTCGTGCAGTGTCTGTGTAGAGGACGCTTCGGCGGATTTCGGGGCTCAAACCATTTAGAATCCACATGATGACCATGTTGTTGCAGCGAGTCCATCGATCGTGCCTAGGGTCTGTTTTTGGGGGCCGGATTAGAGTTCCGTTGATAAAACCTACCTTGTTCTTCGCTGAGAGCGCTATTTGAACGAATATTCTCCACTCGCCGAAGTTACTGCCGTCGAAGACCTGGGGAACCAACGACAGCCCTGGGTGGTCACTGGAATGCAAGAAGAGTGGGTCGTTGTTGTCGATCGTCTCAGTCGCCATTTTCTAAAAGTTATCAGATGAGAGAAAAGGAAGGTTTTTTTGGAAGGTGAGAAGCTGATTTGTTGGAAAATCAAAGAATTTTGATCGGATTCGTGAGCATCAGCTCTGATACCATGAGATTATAATGCGGAAAAGAAGAAGTTCTTGAGAGCCATGAGAGACTCAGAAGTTTTGAAGAAGGAATTCTGATTCTGAATTGATTTTAGAGTCTGTTACAATATGCAAATAAGTAGCCAAAACCGTGGTGGGAGAAAGTAGTGGCCTACGTCAGCTAAGGAAAAGGACAAAATGCTCAAGCACAACCAGCTGGGCATTGCACAGGTGGTGGAAACATGAAGGATTTAATTAAGCAAAATAATCTATAATCCAACATTTTGGGTGGGATCTGCTCTCCCAACAAGTTCATTTCTCCTCCACTGAGAATCGAAAATTCGAATTTCTAAATGGAAATTAGTAGATTAAACAATTTTGAGATCCTATGCTGCACAGAGCCATCACGTTACCTTCCCTTGCCGAGTAGGAAACACGCCAGGCACGGTCTAGGAAAAACGGCGACGGCCCTCTTAAATTCTCCGGTTCCCAAATAAATAGTGTTGTGGCTAGAATTAGGTTCCCAATCACGCAAGAAGTTACATTGCATTTTAAATAGAGTGTTGCGGCTAGAATTAGGTTCCCAAATAAAACGTGGGCTTTTGGGCTTGAAAATGGAGTGGTTTAAAGGTTATAAGTTTAGAATCACGATCACGTAGTGGCGTTGGGGCTACGCTTGGTAGGAGGAACCGTGTGTTCGATTCCCTGCAATGTCGTTGGAAGGGGTCTGCCGTAATCCCATTCAGTACCCCGGTCTGGACGTAGCCCGTACGGGTGAACCAGGCGCGAGAGCAAAAAAAAGAATCACGATCAGGTATGGAAGTATCTAACGGTGTTATATGCGAGCAAGTCTAAGCCGTCCGATCATATTTTTTAATGGTCAGGATCAACAAATCCGTTTAATTGATTTTTAGGAATAGAGAGGGGTACTATCGTCGATTTACTATTCAATCATCTTCTAGTTTTGTACATGTGCAGACTTCAACGCTCTTTTCAATTGAAATCCTTCCACTTTTCGTTTTCTTCTTCCTTCTTCTATTCTGGATCTATTTTGTTGTTGATTTGTCCCCAATTTTTGTTCTCTCTTCATGGATTTTGGTATAAGTTGCTTTTAAATGGTTTCAATATCACATTTAGGGATATTTCAAAGTTGTGAGTTTCGCTCTTCAAATTACATGTATTTGTGTTCCTTACATCGATTTTTGTTAATTTTACCCAAATCTATGAAGATATGTGTATGTTTTGCATTGTGATTTGAACTTTTGGATTGAAAACAAAGGCTAATGGCCATATTTTTTTTTCATTGTCCACCATGTGTTCGATAAAATGCCCAAATGGTAAACTTCAGAAATTTGCCCCCTTTTTACCTTTTTAAAATTTTCTCTAATTTTATTGCTTCTTCTTTGTTAAAATGCCATGAATAATATTGACATTCCATGTGTTCAAATTGCAATTAAAGTAATGATACTAACTAATACGGGCAAAAAGTTCATGAACCATAAGAACAATTATTATGAACCCTAACACTCAAATATATGAACCCACGAAATATCATTTATGAACTAGAATATATAACACAAATAACAAGTATTGTGTGAATTAAATTACATGAACCATTATGACAATTGTTATGAACCTAACCGCATAGGGAAATGAACCCACAAAATATCATTTATGAAATACAATACATGACATATTTTATGAATTAAAAGTTGTGAACCTTATTGACAATTTTTATGAACCTAACAATAAAATGACATGAACCAATAGAATATTATTTATGAACTATATTATACATGAAACAAAATAATAACTTACAAATTAAATTTCATGAACCTTAAAAAATATGAACTAAGTAAGATGAAATATTGTTAACTTTGTACCTATAAATATACGAACCAAAAGAACAAATGTCATGAACCAAAAGATATGAACGAAAATAACAATGAGTATACTTTATAGACGTGAATTGCAAGATAAACTATTATGAACTTGAGATTACAAAATCATGAACCAAAAGAAGAGTTATAATGAACCAATCGTATGAAGTATTAGCTTATGTGGGATTTGAACTCACATCTATGTGTACAAGCACATTGCTCTACCATTTGAGCTAATAGGCTACCAAATGACATGAACTATAAGATAAAATATTAAGAATTGAAAGTCATGAACCATAAGAATTATAATGAGCCTAACTTACAAAAACATGAACTAAAAGAACAAGTACCATGAACCAAAAATCACAAAAGAAAATAATAACTTGTATGAACTAAAAGACATGAACCATAAGATGAACTTTGATGAACCTAATGTTATTCAAACATGAACCAAAAGAAACATTGTTATGAACAAAAAAACATGGTACACAATTTATGAACCATAAGTAGAAATACTATGAATCATACCTTAAAAAGTCATGAACCAATAGAACAGCCGATATAAACGAAAAGACATAACCGTATAAAGAATTAGCCATATGGGATTTGAACCCACATCTATGTACACATGCACAATGCTCTACCATTTGAGCTAATAGGCTACCAAATACATAATTTCTCAAGTGTCAAATGCACATTTCTCATTTGTCACTAATATAACAAGATCTATAGAAACTTACATTGAGATTTCTCCTGAGAGGACTTAGTAGACAACTTCAACAATAAACTAACAATCTTCTTTTCATCGACCAATACATGTGAAACTCAGTGAATACTTATTCTACTTACTAACAACAAAGAGCTAAAAATTGGGAATTTGGGGATAATTGATTTTAGTAAAAAAAATTATACAATTGAGTTGTTTCTTTGCAACTTAGAATTTTAAACTAGAAAATTAAACAAATTTGCTATCATAAACAGGGAGAACTTGTAGATTGCAAGCAAATTTTTGCTTGAACCCCGATTAAAATACCCTATAAAAATCCAATTCATGCATACCTTTCTTTATTTGCTTCTTCATGCTTTTGATGAACCGAAATTGACACTTTTGATTGAGCTAGAGCGCAAGAGATCTCTCAAGTTCATGGTAGATTTCCTCCACAAATGTGTTTAGTTGTTTGAGGCGATCGTGCTTCGCGACGTTTCGTTCATAGAAGAAGGTTGAAGATGATGTGAGATGTGATTTTTAGGTGAGGGGTATTTTTGTCTTGCCAACACAAAATTTAGCATTATTACGTTCTGTGCCATCAAAACTTATGCGCGTCGCTCATTTGTATTTTTTGTTAAATCATTTTGTTTTAATCAGGACTGTCCATACATGTAATCTAGCGGTCCAAAAATGCCCACACTTTTACCCTATCAATTAATGTTGCCCGAGCATGACTCTATAAGTTTATAATGTAAATTTATCAAGGATAATGGGTTATTTATACGGTGTATCAAATAAGTGATCTTTTATGTTGAACTATGTCAATATTTAAAAATTAATTTAGACCTTACTTAGTTAAAAACTAGCAAGATCCGATCGTGTCATCACGACGATGATTTGAAAAAAAAAATTATTTAATAACCATACTTGTCGATTGAATTTTACATAACTTATTTGATAAAATAAAATAGTTTTCTCAATAAAACATTCAAGCGAGAATTATTATAATACGTAGGGAATGAAAAAAATATTTCTTTATTTATAATAGGATATGTGATTTAATTTTTGAATGAGATAATATTATATAATATAAAGGTAAAAAAATACTAAAAAAATAAATAATATTCTCATACTCATTAACTGAATATGTAATTATTTCATACTTATTAGTTAAATATGGTAAGTAATAGTAATAAATTAGGTAATATTATTACAGTATGTAAAGAATGCTTATTACTTATTAATAACATAATTAATTGAATTTTTTAAGTTGAATATGGTAAGTAATAATGATAAATAATTTAATATTATTATAATATATAGTGATGTAAATTCTAAAAAATATTACGGACAAAGAGATAAATGAACATTTAAATATATCTACGTGGCATAATATTAAATTTACTATATATCATTGGAAAAAAAATTAAGATACATTATCAAATAGAACGTACATATAATATTGGAAAAATGATAAAAAAATCATACTATAATTTAAGGATACAATTATATATTAATAACATTATCAATAATATTATATTATATATATTATTATTTAATTATTGAAAAGATGATGATGTACAATTTTTTTTTTTGATTAGGAAAGAGATTAGGGTAACCACTAACAAGCTAGCGGTCGCCCTAGAGAATCCTGCCGGATGAGGGTAAGCAAACCCGAGTCAGCTGCGAGCGGAATAAAGGAGACACGTCTGAACGATCCAGCAATGAAGTCCGCCACAGAATTGCACTCCCGAATGACATGTGAAATGCTCCAATCCTGAAACCGGGCAAGCAAACAGTGTCCGAACGTAGCAGCTCAATCTCCCACGGGCAACGCCAGTCACCAAGAACGGCCTTGACCAGCTGCACATTATCGCCATTATATATTAACTTTTGTCCAATTATATAATATTTAACTTTTGTCCATAAAAAAGTAGTAAATCATTATATATTAGAATGGATACTTTCATACTTGTCATTGAAAAAAAATAACAATACATACTAAAGGTGATGATATACAATTATGTAATATTTAAATTGTCCATAAAAGAAAGTAGTAGATCATTGTATATTAACAACAATAGTAATATTATTATATTATATATTTTCTTAGGATTGTAAATACTAAAAAGAAGAAATTGTAAGGAAGTAAATTTAAAAATTAAGATGTTTATGTGACATAATTAGATAAATGACAAATAGGATAGAGATATTCGAGTTTAGTAAGAGTATATAGAATTAAATCTTTGCCGAGTCAAGGATTCCAAGTAGCAACAAGATTAGACGTGTACGTGCAAGGTGACATATTCCCTGTATTAAATGATAATTGATTAGGAGTAGATCCTGAAACTTGTACCATTCATAAGGGGTACCCTGAAACTGCACCACACCTTTATTGTTTCCATGGACACAACCTCTGCCTCGGTCTTTATACCTACCATAGGTTGAACCGGTGTTTGAATTTTGAGGAGGAGGAGTCAACTTTTCTGATGGTGGTTTGGACACCAATTCCTGAGATGTAGACGCGTTGAGTGCTTTCGAATCTATAGCCATAGCTTTTGGCTGAGTTCGGCGAGTCTCTTCTAAGATCACCATGGAGCGCCACTTTGCAACATTGGCTATTGGATCCTTTTGCTACAACAAGCTGACAACAATGCCAAACTTGTATTTAAATCGGCAATCAGTTGTATCACCATCTAACATTCAGAGACTTTAGAATCGACATTAGCCAATTGATAAGCAATATCTTTGAGATGCTAATAGCAACTACTTGCTGATGAAACGACTCAATGCGAGAACGAGTGAAATCCCTTTAAAGATACACTGTCTGTGATGCTTTTGTTGGAAGGCTTTTGGTTTTGGGGTTAAGAGGTGCTGAGGAAGGCTTTTGGTTTTGGGGTTAAGAGGTGTTGAGGCATGGTGGGGCAACAAGACAACCTTGGAGGATCGCATGGAGGGGGAAGAGGGAGGGAAGGCGGTGCACGGAGGGTTGACAGAGAAGTGTTGTTGTGTGATTGAGTCAGAGACGCAAGAAACGGGTAGAAGGTAAGGTTAGGCCAGGCTCGTAATACCATGTAGGATTGTGGTCAACTCTGTTTGGGGTACCTTTAGGGCTCTCCCTTCTTCTCATTAATACATATATATGGCTACAAAATTATTTGCAAGGTAAGTTAGGTTAAGTTACATAAGATAGACTAATAGGCTGAAAGAAAAACTAGCCCAATTATAATAAGGGGTAAACCTAATGAGATTTAGAATGTGCCCTCACCACAAGAGATCGTACATACTACGACTAGATCTAACATCATTCATATTCATGCCATTTAAAGATTTGAGAGAACAAAAGGAGTACGTAACTTTTGGAATTGTCTTAAGAAAATTTGCATTACTATTTAAAATGCAATCTAACTTCAAAACTCACTCGTGCATTGTTTTGTCCCTTTCCACAATGCAATGTTCCTCTTTCTATATTCATTTATCTACTAAAAAAGGCACAAAAGTTCCCATCCTTTCAAATTTGATTTTTTTCCTCTAGGTGGGTCAGTCACCCAACATCCTATCTAGTGGAGCTTTACTTGCGGGAAATCTGAGAGGTCAAGATGGGGGCGCCCCGGACTTAACGCGTCAGGGGAGACCAAAAGACCCGGCAGAACCACAGAACAAGATAAAGAACAAGGCAACTAAAGGCAAACCGAAACAAAGCAAAACGAGACATAAAACGACGTAAAAGCGTAGAAACATAGCTCCGAAAACCTCAAGGCCCCCGTGGGCCGATCTGTCCAGGTGACTAGATGTCCACCACTCGAATCTTCTCCCTTCAACTATCCTTACACAGTGCCAGATCTGTTAAAATCCTCAATTGGCTGACATCCTAACCTCATATGTTTCTTATTTTTGTACACTAGATATCCTTCTCAATCAGCTAGCTATCTTTGATAGAGGCTACTTGAACAAACCATCTAGAAAACAGAAAGTTGCAGGGCTGAGTTTGGGGGTTATAACCGACATTATATCAACTATTTGCATTGGTCAGTAAAAGAACTCGGATGACGTTATTGATATATACTATCAACAAACTATCTATGTAGACTATATAGTGGGAAGAAACAAAAGCATTGGAGAGATGATCATCTAGTTTGAAGTGATTTTTAGAGCAACTTGAATTTACTATAGAAGTCCTCAAAAATGCTTGATAGAGAAAATGAAGGCATAGGAGCCGTCATCTTCAACATTTTAAGCGTAATCTACTCATTGTTAGAACTAAGTCATCTTCGGTTTCAACAAAGCTGATATTAGTAGACACTCGAGAGTTACGATCAACAATAAATTGACAATAACTAAACAATGAAATAATGATTTGAAACAAGGCTTCAGCAATGCAAGTTCACTGATGCACACACACATACAGAAAACACACTGTTCTACAACAGTCTACTTAACAACTCTAAAAGGCATAAATAGCAAGGGAAAAATTCATTGTCACTTTGGGTGCTAAGAGAAAACTGTACAGATGTTGAGTATTCAGCTCATGTTTATAGTGTGTTGCTCGTACCAGGAAACTGAAGCACCAAATAAAAAATTTCAGAACAAGTATAATATGTTGGTTAGCTGTCTACAACAAGTTGATTAAGACAATTAGGTCTTAATTGCAAACATTCTCTACTATTCAAATTCCAACATTCTATTTAGCAGTAATACTACTTAAGTGACGATTACCAGACAATGATTTCAACAAGAAGTCATTCAATAGGGAAACTTTTGACTAACAATAGTAGATCAGAATCACATATACAACTAACAAGTCACCCGTCTATATAGTCAGGAAACTAATAGGAGTAATTCCTAAGACAATGCAAGCCATTCAACAAAGAACTTCAGTCATCCCTAGTGCCAACAAAATCATGGCTCTCAAAACAAACTAACTCGTCCGATGTCTCTCACCTCCAAAAACTTACATGGACGGCTAATGTCTAATTAAGGGAAAAGAAGACTTTTTATGAAGTCATAAGCCATATAGACAACAACAGAATCTCCAAGTCCACTTTTCAAATCATTTATAGCACCAAATCTTCACCAGTTTCGACTATAACTCTGCACATTGCTTCCGTTTCTCCCATCAACAACAAAACACGAAATACATGAGCCGAAGAAAGATCGAAGGTAAAAATGCCTAGTTTAGGGGCATATGTGAAATTATGTCGAATTACTAAAAGTTGTTAAAAAAACCTTAGTTATTAAATATTAAATCAATATCGTATTTGCTTGTATTAAAACTGGCTTGCTTGCTCAACAAAAAAGTAACTAGCAATTTCCAATGGGCTCAAAATTGAACATGTGTGAATGAAATTAACAAAGTGCCTAAGAAACTTGTCAATAAGTCAAAAGTATGGAAGATAGAGACATTGCCATGTGGCCGTTCTTTCATCTGGGACAAAAGCAAAGCTGTAGAGACGGAAATTCTGTGAGTTTTGGGGACGGGTGGAAACCGGATTACAAAGGATCGTCCTTGCTGGTGTTCTTTGAATTTCTGCTGAACATGTGGGCGGTGATCTGTTTGGGGATCTGGCGTGCAAGGAATAAACGAATGAATCATTGATGGATTGGCGACTGAACCTTTCGAGATCATCATAGTTTCGAAGAAGACTCAGGCTGAATTCCAGTTTAGTACACAGAAAACGGGAGTCTTCAAGATCAATAATGCTGCTTCAGTTTCAGCTCAAGGGTGTGGTCTTGGCTCAAGATCAAGGCTGGAGAGGCGCTGCTGATGGGTGCTAAAATTGTTCAGCTAAAGGGTGTAGTCTCAAATTTAGATCAAGTTTTTACGAGTCCTCTAGCTATAGCCTAAAATCGTTCAGTCTTCAAACTAGATTTTGGCTGGTACATTGTGCTTCATTTAAGAGAAATATAATGATAGTTAGAGCCAAGTGATAAGCCATATCTGGGGTCAACAAGCATATAGCAGTAGAGCACTTGAGTGTTTAAGAGTGTTTAAGAGTGATGATCACCAATAAATTGGGAATATCTAAACAATGAAGTAATTGTGGAAGAGAAGCAAGATTTCAGCAACATTAAATATGAAGCACACACTACTGTTTCATGAAATTCAATCTGCTAGCTCACTCCACTAGTTTTCTCCTCTAGTAGACAGGATAATAAAACACAAAATCACATCATAAATCTACTATTATAGCTTGCTTTCAAAAGTGGTTAATCTAGTTTCAAATTCCTAGCTGACAAAGTCGATCATGAAACTAGTACAGATGAGCCTGGAAATACGACCAAGCCATTCAAGTGCTCATACTTGATCTTGCTTCTTTCAGTCAGATAGCTTCTAGACAAAATGGACGACCCCTAGGGAAAAAGAAGACTTTCCACAAAGTCATAAGCGAATTTAACAAGATTAGAGCTCGAAAGCTTAATCTTTTCATGCATCTCTGCCAAACCTTCAAGTGGCCATACATCAGGCTTTGTAGGAGAAAAATAGTGGATGTTGAACACTTTAACCCATGAATTACCTTCTTGCCTAGTGTACATGTCCCATCTAAGTGGAGAGACTTCATCATCACACTGCATTAATGAAAGCATACCTTGCCAAGAACAAGGTATAGAGCGAACAGAATTTGAAGAAGGTATCTTAATGAGCTCAAAACTTTCAAGCCTGAAATCAAAGGAGAGTATGGCGTCAGACACTTGTTCTACTCTTTGGTCGACTCCATACCATCCTATCCAGTGAGCCACTTCTCCTATCATAACAGGTGCTTCACCATCACTGAAACGCTTGGTCCCCCAACCTTGCGAATCCTCCGGAGGAAGTACCCTCCAATTGGTTTGGGCCGACGAGTACAGAATGCCAAACTTATCCTGGTGGGGCAAACCATCATCACCATCGACAAGAAAAAGCAAGGTTATTAAGATTTTAAATTCTTTGGTGGAAGGGTCAATCCAAAAACCATAGTAATGGTGCCAACCAATGGTATAATCCTCCCGTGGATAACGGTCAGGGAGAGTCACAATGGAGCGCTTGCGGATTGAAGGGTTCCAAATCATAAGCTTCCTATCCCAATCAGTTATACAGACGACACCGTGAAGGGTGCCCAACATACCAATGCTCATTTAGTGCCTTCTTACAAATGGGGGTATTAGCTTATCGACAGAGGGGGGATGAGTGTGCAGATCAAAAGAAAGAAATCCTAATCCGTGACCTGGACAATTGGCAATGAAGCGTGGATTTTGGACAGCTAGGTGATCACGCATGAATGCTGGGGAGTCGATGAGCTCTCTCCATCCTTTGCACACGCATCGGAATCGAAGCAAGCTTCTGGCCGGAAAATACTTCAAAATCACAGCTACAGTGTCTTCGGAGATGTAATCCGACATTGGAGACCTGAATTTTCTATACAAATCCAGAGGACAAAGGGATTAATTTCAGTAAGAATAACAGTAAACCGAAGAGAAACTTAGACAATTAGGGCAAACAAAACTAAGAGAATTAGGGCAAATCCAAAAGTCTAAAAATAATTAAATTCTACCGTACAAGCGAAACAAACGATTTTTCCGGGTCTGGAACTTCAATGGAGGAGCAAACGACTTCCGCTGGCGCTTCAAAGGTTTCTCGATGAGAGAGAACTCGGAGTCGGAGAAGAAAAGAATCAGCTCTGTTTTCTAACTTTTCATCGACTCACTCGGTTCGATAGGTAACCACCGTTTTATGTCCTCCTAATTGTATATTCGGAAAAGTTTTTGGTGCACGGTCGGGAAATTTATTTTAGTGCACTTGAAATTTTGATTTTTTTTTTTGTGCCTCAAATTTCTTATTATTTTTTTTGGTGCATTTGAGGGTACTCCCTCAAAGGCGAGAGCTTCCGTCTTTCGCTCCGCCCTTTTTTGGTTTGCATGCGTTTTTTTGCTTTTCGTTTTACTTTCCTTCCCTTCCCCTTATTTTCTATCTTGTTGTTTTTATCAATTTTAACGCTGGTTTCGACAAAAATACCATCTGACTATCCGACTAGGGTAAGATTGCGTACATCTCGATCCCCGGATCTAGCTCTCACCGAGATCCATCTGGGTAAATATTGTTGTTGTTGATTTTAAAAAAATATTTTTCATAGCCTCACACACCCAAAACTAAAGTTTCATCCATTTTCCTAAAATTTTCGTTAAAATTAAAAAGAAAAAGAAAATCATCCTATTTTTTTACCCATCTTTATTTTTATTCGGATTCACTCTGTACTCTCTCGATTGTACTCCCTTGTGACCAAAAGGGAGACACAAAAGGAGAGATGTCATTCTTCGTACCCTCGAGGGGCATTTTATTAAACGCAAAAAAGAGCTAAGTAGTCATCAAATGGGGGATTAGTCCGACTCCTAATATCATCAAACACTAATAAAGGAATCTCCTCATGCGGGACAATCAATATATGTAACCCTAACAAAAAACATAAAGCAATAGATGCGAAGCGATTGGCACCCATATTCACCTCTTGGTATATATGACGGAATTTGACAACCCAATCTAAATGCCCTTAATATTGCCTTAACTTTATTGATTCCTAATAGCCAGTTGAATCTTAAATTCTTGTATGCGCTGATGGAAGGATATTCTTTGTCATTTATTCCTATCTTGACCCCCCGATAATTCCCGTAAGGGAAGCTCCACTGGGTTATTATTGTTGTGGTTGTCTCTCGTCGCTCAGTCTATCTTTTGAGGATATGTTGGGGGACTTGTATCATGCAGGATCCAGGAAATCACGTATGTTGCTAAGATCAGCCATGGCCTTCAATGAGGAAGACTTAATTGTTTACAATCTTCTATATTAACATTTTTTATTTGAATCTGAGAATAGTGTTGTTGTAGACAGAATAGCTTGAGAGTTGAGAATAAATTAAGAGTTGGTTTCTCAGAATAGTTGTTGTAGACATAATAGATTGAAGCGTATAACAAGTCTCAGCCTCATTCAAATTGATCTACTATATATACATAATAGCTTTCAAGAGTTTGGCTTCTTAGACGTCTAGTTAGCCTCACAAAATGTTGAATTGTTCTTCAAACTAGAATTTGCTTCATTTAAGCGATATATGATGATAACATAACCAAGACATTGGTCGTATCTAGGATCAACAATATATAAATTGAGAATAGCTAAACAATGAAATCATTTCAGAATAGAAGCACACACTACGTACTAATATAAGAAATCCAATCTGCTAGCTCACTCCTCTAGTTTTATCCCATAATACGTAGGCACTAGGAAGGATAATAAAACACAAAAGCACATCATAAAACTACTACTCATAGCTTGCTTTCAAAAGTGGTTCATCTAGTTTCAAACTCTTAGCTGACAAAGTCCATCATGAAACTAGTACAGATGAGCCTGAAAAGCCCACTAAACTATTGAAGTGCTCACACTTGATCTTTTCTTCCTTCAGTCAGATAGCCAAATGACTATTCCTAAGGGAAAAGAAGACTTTCCACAAAGTCATAAAGGATGGTGACAGGATAAGGTTTATGAAGTTCACTACTCATGGGATTAATGCAGCCAGTTTTGGTGTCACATACGACCAGCTCATCTTCAACTATAGATAGGACCCTGCAATTTTCTTGCATTTCTCCCATATCTGTTAGTGGCCAGAAAACACGGTTTGTAGGAGCCAAAAGGTCTAAGCCAAACACTTTAACCCATGAATTACCCTCTTGCCTCGAGTATATCTCCCATCTGTGTGGAACAACAGTATCATCACAGCACAAAAGTGAGAGCATACCTTTCCAACAACAAGCTCTAGGTCTAAAGCGATGAAAATTTGAAGGTATCTCAATGAACTCAAAACTTTCTAGTCTGAAGTCAAAGCACATTATGGCCTCATCCACTGGTCCGTATCCTTCATCATCGAGTACATACCATCCTGCCCAGTGAGCCACTTCTCCTATCACTACAGGTGCAGTACCGCCATAGCTGGGCTGCCAATCCCGCAGATCCTCCAGAGGAATTACCCTCCAATCATTTCGGATTGACGAATAAAGAATGCCATGGTTATCCTGGATCACACGATTATGGCCATAGCCATGTAAAAACAGCAGTACTATGACTTTGAATTCTTTGGTGCAAGGGTCAATCCAAAAACCATAGAAATCCTGCCAGCCACCGCCATAGTCCTCCCACCGAAACTCATCAGGGAGAGCCACAATGGAGGACTTGCGGATTGAAGGGTTCCAAATCACAAACTGCCTTTCCCAATCAGTGATACAAACAACACCGTGAAGGGTGCCCAGCAGACCAATTTTCCCACTTACAATTGGGGGTATTAGCGCATCGGCAAAGGGACGGCGAATACAGGGACGGACCTGGGTGGGGGCCGGTGCCCCCACTTCCCTCCGACTAATAATTTATTTGTATTGTTTTAATTTTTTTAAAGTATAAAATTAAAAAAACTATACTAATACTATAAGTATTAATTAATCTAGTTGGTCTTGACCTCGTTTTACTAGTGAAGATTATATTGTTCGAATCTTATCTCTTATCACCCACTAAATTAACATTTCTAGTTTTGTTGGTATTTTATTTGAATATGTTTTATCTGTCATGTTTTTTACCCTTTTTTATTTTTTCTTCCTTAGTATAAATTAATATTTTTTCGATTCTAGTTTGTTAAGTTTTTAAAAACCTGAATTATGTTTTCTATGTCAATGTATATGTTAATTTTAAAAGTATAATATGAAACGACTATTTTAACAAATTGTATTTTTTAAGATTTAACAGTCATTTTTAATTAAAAAAAAGTTAAAAAAAAACAAATCTCGAAAACGATGTCACTACCAACAACAATATCCTCCCAGATAATATAAGTTGTGCCCCCGCTATCAGAAGATCCTGCCTCCGTCATTGGGCGAATATGTGAATCAACGGAAAGAAATTTGTGACGTTGCCAATTGACAATGAAGCGTGGAGTTTGGAGAGATAGGTGGTCGTGCGAGAATGTTGGGGAGTCGATCAGCTCTTTCCATCCTTTGCACACGCATCGAAATCGAAGCAAGCTTCTGACTGCCAAACACTTCAAAATCAGAGCTACAGTGTCTTCAGGGATGTAGTCCGACATCAGAGGGCTGAATTTTTTCTTTACAGATAGATCAATGCGAAGGATTAACTTCAAAAAAAATACTGGTAATCGAAAATCAACTCAGAGAATTAGGGCAAATTGGAAGAAGAAAAAATTCTACCTTTCAAGTGATATTTTCTTCCGATTTTCCTAGTGTGTAAACGTCTGAACTCTGAAACTTCAATGGGGATCGACGCTGGCAGTTTCTAAATGAGAGATGGGGACAAGAAGACGGAGAATCAGCCGTATATTTTTTTTGTTCGAAATCATAGGTATCTAAAAGTAGTTGTTTTTCCTAGGATGGTAATGGGGCGAGTTTGGGGCGGGGAATACCCTCCCCGTACCCATACCCATATTCGTCCCATTATCCACCGGGTAATAAAATTTATCCCCGTCTTCATTCCCATCGGGTCCTCATCCTCATCGGGTATTTCTCATCCCCGCTTGATTTACCCATTTATAATCTCGTCGAGATTCCCCATCTCCGCTTGATTTCCCCATTTATAATTCCCGTCGGGGATTCCCCATCTCCGCATGATTTCGCCATTTATAATTCTCGTCGGGGATTCCCCATCTCTTCTTGATTTCCCCATTTATAATCCCCATCTGGGATTCCCCATCTCCATTTGATTTCCCCATTTATAATCTCTAGCGGGGACTCCCCATCCCCGTTTGATTTTCACATTTTCACCTTGTATAATCCCCACGAGTTACTCATTTTCATATTGTACACTTTTCTCAAAAATTCTATTGAAAGGCCATTTACAAAATTCACCATTAAACTTATATAATTAACAAGAGCTTCAAAAACAAACAAAACATTAACTTTTTAAATCAAATGCCCATCCTCTAGCGGGTAATTACTTTTTCCCCATCCCCGCCCCCATCCCCACTAAAAAACCCCATGCCCGTACCCGTAACGGGGAATCCCATAGTAATGGGAAATTCCCGCCCCATTGCCATCCCTAGTTTTTCCCCTTCAAAAAAAAAGTAATTGTTTTTCAATTAACCCTTACAAAAAACTTTGCGTAATTGTTTCTAAAAGCTTTACATTAGAAAAACTTAATCCGAAAATCAATAGGTCTCCGAATTCAATCAGGTTATGTTAGACGACTTTCCCCTCACCGAGAGCATCCAATAAACGGTGAAGTCTTAGGTTCGACTTTCATAACTATTGCCCTTCACACAAAATACAAGTGCGGCAAGATTAGTAAATTGTAAAATCTCCCACACTAAAGTTTTGCAGGTAAATTATCATATAAGTTCTAGACACACTTTGACTTATTAAACGGGTCAGTTCGATCAGTTCGGGTTCGGATTGAGTACAGGTTCAGATCAACTAGGTTTCAGGTGAAATCAAATCGAATTATAGCAGTTATTGTGCGGGTTTAGGTCAACCCAGCATATCAAGAGTATCAAATTTTTATGTTCATTAATATAATATTTTAATTAAATAATATTGTCTTATAATAAAAATATAATTATAATAATTAAATATATTATAATATTTAAAATAAATTTTATAATTTTTTCTAAAAATAATAATTCATTTAACCTAACGGGTTTTGAGTTTTAACCCAATCAGAGGTTCGAGTCTTTTCCTAACTCATTGATTTTTGGGTCAAGTTTCAACTCTAAAAAATTAGGCAGTTCGGGTCAGAATATTGGATCGGGTTGTGTTTTGACAGTTGTAGACACACTAGATGACTTTTTCGACCTATTTAATATCTTTGCCATTTGAAGATCGATCAGAGAGAGACTAAAATATAAGATTGGATCCAAAATTTCCTTTAGAATCCGATACAGATAGCAACACTATATTTTAGTCTTGCTTTCGATATAACGATAATGATCATTAGAATCAAGTCATCATTAGTCATTAGAATCAAGGCAAACATCATGATCAGTAGAGCACTAGATAGCTGAGAGTGATCAACAATAAAAATGACATTAGCTAAACAATGAGATAATATTGTAGAAGAGAAGCAAGATTATTCAGCAATATTGAAGATTCACAGATACATATAATATATAAAGCACACACTACTAAAACATGAAATTCACTCTGGTTCATCTAGTTTCAAACATGAAAAATGTCATAAGCCACCAAACTATTCAAGTGCTCATACTTGTTTTTGCTTCTTCAGTCAAACAGCATCTACACAAAATGGACAACTCTCAAGGGAAAAGAAGACTTTCCACAAACCCATAAGCCATTTTGACAAGAAAAGAATTCAGCCCACTCTTCACAGAACAAATACAGCCACCTTCGGTGTCACATATGACCAGCTCATTTCCACATCTAACTAGAACCCCGACATTTCCTTGCATTTCTCCTGTACCTTCTAGTGGCCATAAAACAAGCGTTCTAGGAGCACAAATGTCAAAACCCAACACTTTAACCCATGAATTACCTTCTTGCATCGAGTATATCTCCCATCTACGTGGAGCAACTATGTCTTCACACCGCATCAATGAAAGCACACCTTGCCAGCAACATGGTACAGAGTGAGCACAATTTGAATTTGAAGAAGGTAGGTCAATGACCTCAAAACTTTCTAGCCTAAAGTCAAAGGACAGTATGGCCTCAACCACTTGTTCTTCTCCTTGTTCATTTGTGACCCTATGCCATCCTATCCAGTGAGCCACCTCTCCTACCATTACAGGTACACCACCATTATAGCTGAGCCACCAACCCCGCAAATCCTCCGGAGGAATTACCCTCCAACCCTTTCCAATTGACGAATAAAGAAAGCCTTCCTTATTTTCAATCATACTAACATCGTCATGGGCACTAAAAAACAGCAACAATAAGATTTTAAATTCTTTGGTGGAAGGGTCAATCCAAAAGCCATAGTAATCCTCCCAATCATAGGTGTAATCCTCCCACCGAAACTCATCGGGGAGAGTAACAATGGAGGACTTGCGGATTGAAGGGTTCCAAATCAGAAACTCCCTTGCCCAATCAGTGATACAAACCACACCGTGAAGGGTGCCCAACATACCAATTCCATCGCTTGCAATTGGGGGTATTAGCGGATCGACAAAGGGGCGACGAGTGTGCGGATCAACCGAAAGAAATTCGTGACCTTGACAGTTGGCAATGAAGCGTGGACTTTGGAGAGATAGGTGGTCATGCAAGAATTTTGGGGAGTCGATCAGCTCTTTCCATCCTTTGCACACGCATCGGAATCGAAGCAAGCTTCGGACTGGCAAATTCTTCAAAATCAGAGCTACAGTGTCTTCGGGGATGTAATCCGACATCAGACCAGCCACAACGCAGGATTTTTAAAATAAAATATTAATAAAGATATTATATACAGTGCCCTTTTGCTAAATATGGGATTTTAATTCTACTTTAACAAAGATGTGTTTGGTTTGCCAAATTTTTTTGCCGCAATCTACACAAAATTATGTCGTTAAAAATGCCCAGCCAAACATAGCCCATCAGATGGACCAGGCACGCATGGCACTTTAGGAGCCGTTGGATCCGATCAACGTACATGATTTTTTTACATTTTCGGCTATATATATATAAACACTTTAAGGTTTATTTCGACAATAAAATGGTATTATCTTTTCAAAATATTATTTTTAATATTTTTGTTTTTATTTTATCTACCCATAGACATCCATTTTGTATATGTTTTGATTTAAAAAAAAATTGATATAGATGAAAAATACAAGTTAAAAAATCATTACAAATTAATATTTGTATTTTTTTATGTTATTAAATTTATGTATTATATAAAATAATATAATTAATATATTTGATGACATAAGATATTAGTTTTATACATTTTAGTAGTGAAATAAATAAATTTTATGGTATTATGAATATAAATTAACACATTTGAAGGGTTTAAAGCACTAATAATGAGATGCATTAAGAAATATGAGGTTACATTGTGTTGAAAACATAACACATGTGAAGATATTCTTCACTTAGGGAATCGAAAAACCTAATTATGAAAATGTTCTTCACTTTCGGTAACATAAAAACATAAACAAACAGACATGTGAAGCTACTCTTCACTTAGGGAATTGAAAAACATAAACAACACACATGTGAAGCTAATCTTCACTTGGAAAATGTACGAACATAACGTTAGAAATTATTCATTACCACTAGGGTACAACTCCCTCATTAAGGCTTGCATCATTGTCTCCTGCATTGAGCTTCGAGTGGGTAATGCCATTAGGTTACTAAGAACAGTATATTTCTGAGCACGAGCATTCTCATTTTGAGCATGAGCAATCTCACACTGAGCACGATTATTCTCGCTCTGGATGCGAGCATACTCATCCAACATCTCTCGTTGTTGTCGTAGCATCTCATGTCTAGCTTCTTGCCTTCGCATTGTCGACTCAGCTTGGGACGCTCTAATTTCAGATATTTCTTCCATTGTGGCATTCCTCTGTTCGAGACAATAACTTTTGCTCTGATCTATGCATTCCTCTGTTCGAGACAATAACTTTTGCTCTGATCTATGCATTCCTCTGTTCGAGACAATAACTTTTGCTCTGATCTATGCATTCCTATATTCGAGACCATTACTTTCCCTCTATTCAATACCATCAATATTTTTCCTATATATCCATCCCTTTATTCATTGAAAAATTGCCAAACAACTTCTTTCAACATTGAAATCATTCTCCAATATTTCAATCAAACATGGATCCCTTTCAAAATGTCATAGGGTCGTTTTTTAATTTTGGATCAAGCTCATCATCAGATGGGTTTGAAGATGCCATTAATGAAAGATTGGATAGAGTGGAGGCCCTAGTAACACAACAACACGAAGACCTCTCTCGAGGTGAAAGTTCTCAACCAAGGAGACGACGAAGATATGTTGAGCGAGATCGTGAAAGCGGTCAGCAACAACTCTTCAGAGATTATTTCTCTGAAGACCCGGTGTACACCAACGAGCAGTTCCGTAGGAGGTTTAGAATGTGAAGACCTCTATTCTCACGCATTGTCAACCAACTCTCATCCACATTCGATTTTTTTCGTCAACGGAGGGATGCTACTGGCAGGCAAGGCCTATCTCCCCTACAAAAATGCACTGCAGCTATGCGCATGTTGGCTTACGGCATGTGCGCGGACCAGGTGGATGAGTACCTTCGGATGGGTGAAAGTACCGCAAGATCTTGCCTACAACACTTTGTGGAGGGCATCATTTCTTTGTATGGCGATACATACCTTCGCAGACCAACCGCTGAAGATATGCAACGACTCCTTCAATATGAGGAGGGGCGCGGGTTCCCTGGAATGGTTGGGAGCATTGATTGTATGCATTGGGAATGGAAGAACTGTCCAACAGCATGGCAAGGTCAATTTGCACGAGGTCATGGCAAGCCGACAATTATATTGGAAGCGGTGGCATCATACGATTTGTGGATCTGGCATGCCTTCTTTGGAACACCAGGTTCGTGTAATGACATTAATGTTCTTGATCGTTCTCCTGTCTTTGATGATGTTTTGGAAGGGAGGTCACCGCCGGTGAATTTTTCTGTCAATGGTCATGAGTACAACATGGCTTATTATCTCACCGATGGTATTTACCCTCCGTGGGCTACCTTTATGCCTTAAACTTCCACAAGGGAATAAGGCAAAGTGTTTTACTCATTATCAAGAGGCATACCGAAAAGATGTGGAACGAGCTTTTGGGGTCTTGCAAGCTCGATTTGCTATAGTGAAGAACCCGGCGCTTGCTTGGGATCCTCGTCACATAGGCAAAATAATGAAGCCGTGCATAATTTTGCACAATATGATAGTGGAGGATGAACGAGATACGTACAGTGGGTATTGTGATGTATCTCGTTTTGAGGTATCGCCTGCTATGGACAACACGTTTTTCGCAAATCGACCAAAGTTAATGTCTCAGTATATAAAAGCTCGAACGGAACTTCGAAATAGGGTCACCCATAAACAACTACAAGCTGATTTGGTTGAGCATGCATGGCAAAAGTTCGGACATTTTCATCTTCAAAACTAGTTCTCCTTGATCTTAAATGTACTCGTTTGATGTTTTTTTATTTTCTATGTTTTTTCTAGTATATTTTTGCTTGTTTTTTTTGCAATATTTTATGCCTCTGTTTTAATGTATTCCCATGTTTTTAATTTTAAGTGAAATAAAATATTTGTTTGTCGTTTATATTAATGATAAACTTTATAATTTAATTACGTAATTGATATAAAATTAATCAAATTAATATAATTAAATATTTATATTAAATATCATACCGTATTATTAAATAATACCCGAAATAAAATAGTGTAATTGAATAAGTAAAGATAAAAGTAAAATAAAGTTAGTGGATTTAAGAGAATGAAATGGGGTTGTGGGTTGTGGGAATAAAGTGGAAGTGGATTTTAAAATGAAGTGGAGGAGGGAGAAAATTGATATGAGGGGGTTAAGAATCCATTTTGGGATTCACCATTGCGGATGGTCTCAGAGAGAGGAATTTTCTTTACAGATCTACAAAAGACGAGGGATTAACTTCAAGTCTTCAACTACAGAATTAGGGAAAATTGAGAAGAAGACAAATTCTACCTTAATTTCTTCCGATTATCAGTGAGAGTTTCTTCCGATTTTCTTTCTGTGTAACGTCTGGGCTCGACGCTGGCGGTTTCTATAAATGAGATATGAAGACTCGGGAGTAAAGAAGACGAATAATCACCCGGTTCGAATTCGGTAGAGTTGTAAAAAAACTCTATGGGTGAAGTTCTAAAACCCTATGGTAATTTGGTGAACCCTAGGGAAAATAATTAAAAAAAAATCATAATTAGATTTGTGAGAGGTAAATCTAATCTCAACCATTGATATCTTATTTAACGACTGAGATCTCTCCAACTCTACCTATAGAGTTTTTTTGCAACTCTACTGGAGCCCATTCCATAATCACCCGTATCTAAAATTAATTGTTTTTAATAACCCTACATTTCAACTTTGTGTAACCTCAAAATCCCTTAAATTACAAGATTTTTTTAACTCAATCACTCCCTCTTTCGTTAACACATTAAAAAGGGTTCACGCTTTTTTCGCACTAATTTTTAGTAGTTTTTTACACTACGCTGAATGATATTTAATTTTAACGCTATTAAATGGCATTTGATTTTAAAATTATTATCTTCCGTTCGTTGTAAATTTTATGCATTTTAGAACGCCATCCAATGATGTTTATTATAGCCATCAAATGGCGTTTCAAATAGCAATTAAATTGTCAAAATTGAACCGACCCATACACATTTTAGGCCAGCCCATGACGCCATAAAAGCCATCAAATGGCTTTTTGAAAAGCCATCAAATGGGTCTCCCAAAGCCATCAAATGTCGTCTCTGAAAGCCATCAAATGGTGTCAAATATAGCCTGTTGACGCCAAAATTGGACCGGCCCATACGAGTTTTGGGCTGAAATGGAACGCTATTTAATAGCGTCCTCAAACGCCATTTAGTAGCGTTTCAAAGCGCCAATTTGTTTAAAACCCTAGCGCTATCCGCCACACTCGTCGTCTTCATCCTTCGATTTCGATACGAAATTACAGTCGTTTCATTCCGGCGACTCAAAAAAATGTCAAGGATTTGGAAAGGGAAGCCTAGAGGCAAGGTAGGTGGGGCTGGTGGCTACCCGATCGGACCGCCAATTTTAGGCCAAAAGGGTCGTGCGTCGGCGGATTCAGTCAGGATGGAGCAGCAGTCGGGGCTGGTGGCTACCCGATCGGACCGCCAGCAGGCCGACGGAGCAACAAATATTGGTGGTGGAGGCGGTGGGATGGTCTAGCCCGAATCTGCTGGTGGTGGAGGCAACGAGGTGGCGGTGGTACAGGCACATCGGTAAATCCGACACTGAATGCGAGTCGTTTCGGTCCATCAAAATTGATACGTCTTCTTCACAAACAAACTGAGATTAATTGGGTTGGTTATGGATTCTTCTTCCTTTGTCCATGTTTGGTCAGATTTTAGCGTCTGTAGCTAGTTAATTAACTGATCAAAAATAGTACTTAATTTCTGGAGATTGTTGTTGTCTCCACTGGTGTAATAGTAGTGCAATTTTTTTCTTTTTAATTTATGAAGTCTCCCTCCCTCATATACTGAACAAGGAATAATGAATGATAAAAATATGAGAAATTGAATGTGATATATATTATTGTTTTCTGATTTCCTTCCTAAAAAATTAATGCATGTGGTGTTTTTTTTTTCTAAATGTAATCCATTATGATACGCCATATATAGTACATATATATTACTTAACATATTTATATCTAGGCATTATATATACACATATACTTTGATTATACGATCTAGACAAAAATGGTAAGTTATTTTCCTCTTGGTTTACTTTGATTCTTATATGGTATTGTTTGTTATTATTTGACAAAATATAATTTTAAGAGAATATCCATATAAGAAATTATCATATAATTCACCTTGAAACAAAACCTTTACGTGGATCCTTATCAGATTATCATATAATTCACCTTGATTTTATTTAAAACTAAAATTGAAATTAAAAAATATCGAATTAGGTCGTTCTTGCTGCTGTGGCGGCCGCGAAGGCGGCTGACAAGAGGAAGGATCGGGACTTCGACGCTCACTCACCTATCGATAGAGATTTGATGATAGAGTTTGATGCGGTCCAGCAGAGCAGCCCACATCCTCCTCAGGCTCCGATTATAGATCATGGAGTTGTCCTGGCGCTTACTCCGACTCTGACTACAAATCATGGAGCTCCAGCTCTGACTATAGATTGTGGAGCTGTCCCGATGTTCGATCCGGCTTACGGAGCTCTCCACCAATGATCGACGCACGCTTCTTCGTACTGATCGACCTTCAATCACATCTGTATACATTGCCAACAAGATCTCGAAACACATATGGGACACTCGGTGCAAAAGTGGAGCGAACAAGTACTTGAAGGACGCAAAAACATTGTCCATCTTGTTTGGAATTGTTGTACGTGATGTCTCCATTTCTTCCCTCACAGTTCAGATCTATGACTCCAAGTGATTGGAATCTTTTGTATCATTGTGTTGAAGCCCAAAACTGGCGAAGCTAAAGTTTTCTTCAAAACCGCGTGCATTCCCTCCACCCTGTCAATATAAAAATTATGACGTTCAATGTTTACTCTAATTTATTAAATGAGCAAAATTGGTTTTAAGATGAGATTATACTTGTTTGTCGTTCTAGTGAAGAAGTGAAGTCGGTTGTCAATCCAAGCTCTCACTATGTTCATTTTATAAGGCTCAAGCCACGTCCTATCAACATAACCGACGAGCCCAGAATGCCAATTCTTCAATATTTCTCGTGGTTTGGCTTCATAGCTCTCCTCGGTGGTTGACATGAACAATCCCCAACATCGATCTGCAAACGCATGAGCTTGTATCTCATATTTTAGGACGTCAAGCGCATATGCTTTCATGTTGGCTTTAATATGCACCCAACACAACAAATGTTGCACTTCTTCTTCGATGAAAAACTCGGTAATTGCATTTATAAGGGCTTGTTCTCGATCTGTCATAACAGTTGTTGGCATTTCACCTATTTCTTCATATAATTTTCTCAACTCCCCTAAAACCCAGGCAAAATGTGGAGTGTCTTCCATGGAAATGAATGCAAACCCGATGTTAAATGTCAATTTTGTGCATGTCATACCAACCATCTCCAACAAGTAGGGTTGTCCAAAGGGTCAGTTGACCCATAACCCGACCCGACCCACCCGTAATTTTATGGGTTGCGGGTCAGATTTTTTTCATGTTACGGGTCAGGTTGCGGGTTAGGTTTTTTCAGATTACGGGTTGCGGGTCGGGTTGCGGGTCGGGTTGCGGGTCGACCCGTAATATTTAAAAAAATAAAAAATATATTATTTTTGTATACCATGTATCAATTACATGTATATATAACTTGGGCCAGACTACCAAAGGCCCAAAAATAACCCTAATTTAATTCTTTCTCCCTCCACCGTTTCTCCACTTTCTCCATCTCACGTTTCTCCAATCTGAGATTGGTAATCTCAATTCCTCCTCCGCCACTTCCCTGCCTCCTCGTGCCCCTCCTTTCCCCTTTTCTTGATTTTCTAGCTGAGAGTTTGATCGATCGAATTCTTGTCAACATCGCATCTGAAAAAATCAAGCTTGAACTCGCCAATTCCACTTCTCCAAATGTCCAGACCGTTTAGGGCTGAGACGCACGGGCTCCTCCACCCCACCTCACCGACGGTCTGAGACTCGTGGGTTGCACCCCACCTCGTCGGTTGATCAGTTGAAAGTCTCGAAACTCGTAGGCAAAAGCTCGTCCGTTCTCCCCCACTCTCCCCGCTCTCTGTTCTTTCCTTCTCCGATCACGGGTCAAACGGGTTGACCCATGACCCGACTCGTAAACCCGTAACCCGTTTTTACGGATTACGGGTAGGGTCGCGGGTCAACATTTTTTTTTACGGGTCGTCGAGTTGACCCGTAACCCTTATTGAACAACCCTACCAACAAGTACATGTTATACCTATACATTATAATGAGTTTTAGCACAAACAACAAACAGCATAATAAAAACTCCAAATGAGACAAATACACCGAGTTAAAAACATACATGTTTGTCTTGTACGTAGCGTCTGTAATAGTCGGGTTTTCGTTTCCCTTTTAAAGTCGACTTGCCTTACAGTTAAGTAACCTAGATTAGATGAGTACTTAAATATATCCGCAAGATTTCATTCCTAAGTTCTTTATATATACATATATAGTTGGATATATATATATAGGGCATGGTTCCGGTGAGGACCACCCTTGTGGTAAGACCCATTGCTTAAAATGAGGACTAATTTCAACCATTGGATTTACCCCTCTATTATGTATTCAATGGTCGAGATTTTTTCAATTTTTATTTTTTATTATTTTTTTTGTTATTTTTTTAGTTTTGCGAAAATCGAATTATTTTAAAAATGAGCTTAAAGCACATAAAAATTGAACTTATCATAGATAAAAAATGAACTCGTAGAATATAAAAATTGAACTTATACAATATTGAAAGTGAACTCCTAATATAAATAAATTGAACTTCTAGTCTATAAAAATGAACTCGTAGTATATAAAAATTAAACTTTCATATTTAACGTTTTTAAAGCTTTTTTTCAAAAAAATTCATTTTTCATTTTTTAATTTTTTTTTAATTTTTTTATTTTTTGCTATTTTTTTAGTTATGCGAAAATCGAATTATTTTAAAAATGAACTCAAAGCACATAAAAATTGAACTTATCATAGATTAAAAATGAACTCGTAGAATATAAAAATTGAACTCATACAATATTGAAAATTAAACTCCTAACATAAAAAATTGAACTTTTAGTGTATAAAAATGAACTCGTAGTATATAGAAATTGAACCGTCATATTTAACGTTTTTAAAGCTTTTTTTTGAAAAAATTTCATTTTTCATTTTTTTTAAATTTTTTTAAATTTTTTTTAGTTTTTTTTAATTTTTTTTAATTTTTTTCTATTTTTTTAGTTTTGCGAAAATCAAATTATTTTAAAAATGAATGCAAAACACATAAAAATTGAACTTATCATAGATAAAAAAATGAACTCGTAGAATATAAAAATTGAACTCATACAATATTGAAAATTGAACTCATAACATAAAAAAATTGAACTTCTAGTGTATAAAAATGAACTCATAGTATATAAAAAATAAACTGTCATATTTAATATTTTTTAAGCTTTTTTTAACAAAGAATATAATATAAAAAATACAAAAAAAATCCTAAAAAAAATTAAAAAAATTAAAAAAATTAAAAAAATTAAAAAAATTAAAAAAATTAAAAAAATTAAAAAAATTAAAAAAATTAAAAAAATTAAAAAAATTAAAAAAATTAAAAAAATTAAAAAAATTAAAAAAATTAAAAAAATTAAAAATTAAAAAAATTAAAAAAATTAAAAAAATTAAAAAAATTAAAAAAATTAAAAAAATTAAAAAAATTAAAAAAATTAAAAAAATTAAAAAAATTAAAAAAAAATAAGAAAAATAAAATCTTGACCATCCAATATATAGTGATGATGTAAATCTAATGGTTGAGATTAGTCCTCATTTTAAGCCAAAGGTCTCACTAGGGGTGTCCAAACCCGGTTAACCGAGATTTCGGTTAACCGAAGTTCGGTTAACCATGATTTCGGTTAGTTAAAATCGAAAACCGAAACCGAACCGTGAATCCCGGTTAACCGTAGTTCGGTTAACCAATTTTTGTGTTCGGTTTTCTTGGTTAACCGATAACCGTTTATGTAATTTTACCTTAAATAATTAAGACTAAAATAATAAATTTTGAATAAAAAAGTGATAAGTAAGACTTTTATTTTAAATATGTACTCATATCATACTATTGTTTTGGTTGTTGTAAGCAAATATCAAGAGTATATACTACATTGTGTGTTATCAAAAATTGTGTGTATTAATTTTTATCCCATCAAATTTAATTAGCGACTATTATATCAATGTGAAGTGGAAAAATAGTGTGTAAGTTGTTAAAATTGAAGAAGGAAAGACTCGAACTACATTAATACTTTGAAGATCATAGAGTTTAACCACTAAATAAATCAAAGATAACTAATATTTGAATAAAATATTAATATATTTTTGGTTTTTCGGTTAACCGTTATATGTAAAGTCGTGAACCGAAACCGAACCGATAAACCGAAAATATTTTCGGTTCGGTTAACCAAACCGAAATTTAAAAAAAAGTCGGTTTGGTTAACCTAAAAAATAATCTGTTTTTCGGTTTTTTGGTTCGGTTTTTCGGTTTCGGTTTTTTATGGACACCCCTAGGTCTCACCACAAGAGTGGGTCTCACTTGAACCAAAACCTATATATATATATATATATATTTATACTTTTATTTTATAAAAACTTAATCCACCTACATAGCTAACCAATTATCTTCTTAGTTAATAGGATAAAGTTTATCTTAAGTTAACCCTAATATATACACTAATAAGCTATTCAGTCGCTCTTAACAAATCAAGAAAATTCTTCTTCGCCTTCGACCGCTTTCCAAGATAGCCGCGAGAAATCGCCCCATCTGTACCGGGCCGCGAGCATCGAGAACTAAGATCAAATTTAGAGCGTTGGATCTATTGTATGTACGGATGAGATTAGATCAAAAAAGGGGCTGATTCATTAATAAATGGCACGAAATGTAATTTAGAAAAAAAAACAGAATGTTCCAAAAATGCCCTTCCTTCTCCCCCAAACTCTTTTCCCTTTCAAACAACCCTAGGAAGGAACATTGAGAGAATCAATACAGATAGACGGACGACATATCTTCTTCGCCTCGTCAAAGTCTACACTTCTTCTCCAAATGTGATCGACTTGAACTCGTACTTCTCAATTGATTTTTGTTTCTGCAAATTCATCAAATTTGGTCGATTTGAACTTATATCTTCTCTTCCTCGTCAAGTTCATTCAACTAGTTTGTTTATTTGTTCTAGGAAAGTTGATTCATTTGAGAATCAAGAACGACGGACGAACACCGGAGAAAGAATCTGAATTCCTCACCACCGACATATCTTCTCTGCCTCGTCACAGTCTACAAATTCGTCTCCAAAATTGATCGGTTTGAGGTTTCCTTTCTGAAATGAATTTTGTTTGATAGTGTCTTTATGTCAACCGTGGTTCTTATTCTCAATTGAGAAAGATCCAAATTTTCACTTGTTTTGTGCCGCTAGATCCAAATTGTTGGTCTGAAAATTGATCGATTTGAACATATTTTTCTCAATTGAATTTTGTTTTTTCATGTTTTATTGTCAACTGTTGTTCAGGTTCATATATTGAGTGCTTAATTAATCTTTGACATGCTTCCTTACAATGGCTATTGTCTACTAATATATCCTTTCATCTTTTCTAGCTAGTATCCTTTTCCATTAGGTGGTGAACTGGAAAATACTTTTTTTGCTAATTGTAGTATTATGTACGTTGTAGTAAACTGGAAATTCCTTTGGCGCGTCTCAACACTGGTTGATTGCCTTGTTGCATTTTACTTTGTATGTTAGAACATAAAAATAACATTGCTTGCATATGATGTGGTGTTTGTGTAAAATCGTATCACTTTAAAGGCCTATTAGATCAAATGGCAGAGCAATGTGCATGTGCACATAGACGTGGGTTCAAATCTCACATAGACTAATTTTATCAAAGGCTTACATATTTTGGTTCATTATAACTCTTCTTTCGGTTCATGATTTTGTAAGCTCGGTTCATAATAGCTCATCTTACAGTTCATGTCTTTTTGGTTCATGACATTTGTTCTTTTGGTTCATAGTAAATTAAATTTTGGTTCATAATAGTTCATCTTACAGTTCATGTCTTTTAAGTCATACATACTAGTTGTAACTTTGGTTCAAAGTACTTAAAGTTTGGTTCATGCGTTTTTAAGTGTACTTGTTATTTCAAATTATACTTGTAGGTTGATTGAATACTACCTATGATTTTAAATTACATTGTTATTACAATAGTTAACTAGAAGTAGTGGAAATCACTACAGGTGCTACGCAATGGAAAGGGTCCATTTTGAGAAAACAATGTAAAAGATTGATCTTTGATTACTTACACGGTTCATAGAATTAATTACACAGTTCATAGTGTTCGACGTGAAGGTTCATAGTGTTCAACATAAAGGTTCATAGTGTTCAACATGAAGGTTCATGGATTTTAAATAACCAGTTCATTTAACAGAAAATGCATAAAATTTATAAAGAAGACATTCATCTCATTGGGTTTGATATGAAGTAAAAAAACAACCTTAAAAGCAATTACAATGTAACAAAGTGATTTGTCAAATACAAATTAACATAACAATAGACAACTTAATCCCCAAAACACATAACAACTACTAAAAAGACAAACAGAGAATTGGAACTTCAATGTTCAATCTTATGAATGAAAGAAGAACAATCTTGTGATAAGTGAAGAATGTAGGTGTCACTAGCTTCATCATGATCATCCAATGGAATTTTATTAACATTCTCATCATTATCAAGACCCTCCAATGAAACTCCATCAATACTAACATCATTATCCGAATGAGACAAGTTAGGATGATCGGAGCTTGATGAACAACCTACAATAAAAAAAGGAAAAATTAAGCTAATTTATAAGCAACATGGAACATATAATGGGTAATAAAAATATGAAAAAAAATGTTTTTCTTTTGGTTCACAAATATTGTCATTACGGTTCATAATATTACACTATAAGGTTCATTGAAAATTACAATGCGGTTCATGTAAATAACAATAGTATTTGACATAAACTGTATCAAATTTGGTCATTTTTGGTGGATTTGGAAACCAAATGACCAGTATCTATTAGTTTACTTCAAATGTTAGGATGACCGGAGCTTGATGAACCCCATCAACACTAACATCATTATCAAGACCCTTCAATTAAACCCTATCAATACTAGCATCATTATCCAAAATGAGACAAGTTAGGATGACCGGAATTTGATGAACAACCTACAACAAAAGGGGGGGGGGGGGGGGGGAGAAGTGATTTAGTAAAAATGTGCAAAACACTGTTTTTCATTTTGTTCACAAATATTCTCGTTGTGGTTTATAATATTAAACAAGAAGGTTCACTGAAAATAACAATGCGGTTCATATAAAATAATAATACGTATCGTAAGTGTAACATCCCCGACCAAAGTGCATACGTCATTTGCATTCATATAATGTTAATAGCATATACATAGCATATTGACATGATATATAGTGAGTTTTTTAAAGTAATATTTATTTTCTAATTAAGTTTTTATATTTTAAAAAGTTTTTAATAAAAAATTAATTAATAATTATTTTAGGGTAAATTTTATAGTAAACGAGATTTTAGGGTGAAAAGTGAGGTTTTTAAAAGTTTACCAATTTTAAACGTGGACTTTGTATATGGATATATATGTGATCTTTGAAAGGCTTCTCCATTAAGAAATCAAAAGAAGAAAAAACAACAACAGAGAGTTGAAAGAAAGAGACGAGAGGAGAGAAAATGACTTTGATCGGTTGGTTTTAATTTTGGTACAAGATCTATTCTATCGAGTTTTAATCTTAAGTACAAGCTTGGTTTGGTAAGTTTTAATTAGTTAATGGTTTATCTGGATTTCATTGATTTTTTTTTTCCACATCTAGATCTACTGTTAATTTTGATTTAAAAATCGATTGATCTATAGTTCTCAGAGGGTGTTTTCGATATTGGATTTGTATTCGGCAAAAGATTTTAGAGTAATTTTAGGCTATTGCCTTGTAATCATATTATGGAGTCCTTTGATCAAGTTTTTCATAAAGGTTTGAACTAGAAAAATGTTCTTCTATATATATAGTTTATTATTGTCAAGTTTTAAAGAATTTGGAATTATGCACAAAAAGTTATAATGCATACTAGCATTTTATTGCATTTAGGGTTAGAGTTTATAAGAGTATATAGCCTAATTTGCATTGGGTTACATATAGCAGCACAAGTAATAGATCGTGGTCAGAGTCAAGGGGGAGAGATATAGTAATTGTCTTGAATATGTGAGTATAGACCGGAGATTCAAATCTATGTGCTATATAAACTATATGGATATATGTGTTATATGAGGTATATGGATATATGTTTTATATGGACTATATGGATATATGTGATATATGTGCTATATGAGGTATATGGATATAGTGTTATATGAGGTATATGGATATATGTGTTATATGTGATAGGTTTGAAATTTCCAAAGTTGTTTGCACAGATCGTATGTTAGCAGATGACATATGATATATGATTACAAGATGCACTTGATTGCATAGGATATTGCAATGAGATTAAAAGCACCTGTGACTGTCTTGCCCTGAACTGTAATTCAGGAAATCTTGGAATTTCTTTGTTAAAGCGACCTACGGGTCATATAGGATCTTCGGATCATACAGGACCTACGAGTCAATGAGGAGATCTTCGGATTTCTTTCTTAAAGCGATCATAAGAGTCATAATGAGGAGATCTTCAGATTTCTTTCTTAAAGGGACCATAAGAGCCCATATATAGTAAACCTGAGGCAGATTCAGGCTTGTACATTTCACAAAACAATGAATCGGATACATCGACATTTGCATATTAAATTCCTATATGACATATGTATATTATGTATGTATATGTACATGGACTAAATGTTTGACTCTATGTGAAATAATTGATGATGGTTTATATTCACTGATTATGCGACTCCCGTAAATCGCAAAACAATTTTTCAGGTTCAGCTAGAATTTTCTGACGTGTGTCTCTTTTAGAGGTCACATTCATACATGTCGGCCGGCTGAAGCTCTATGCAACTTTCTCCTCCTCATTTTGCATCTTAGACTTTTGTGTTGTAATAAAGTTAGAGTAGTAGACGTATTAGCATAAGAAGTAACGACATAGAACTTTGTGTGTGTGTGTGTGTGTGCAACCTTATATGGTTGTTAGTTGTGTTATATGTTTACGTGGATAGTTGTTATATGTAAATTATATGTTTATATGTGAAATAAGTTATTACAAAGTATACGTCATAGAGGATAAGGGTGTCACAATAAGTGAAACGATCTAGCAAAAGGTCACAAGGGTACTAATTGTTGATTCAAAACAATCTTCATCTAGTCAATGTGGACAACTATGCATAGACATATACACGAAAGATCCATATCCAACAAAGCATACTAAGCATTATATGCAAACATTCATTTTATCCACAAGGGGGAATTTGAACACTAAAACATCATCAATACATGAAAAGGTCTTGCAATTTGTCCACATTATCTTCATATTCACTAATTAGAACAGTAAAAACAATATTCCAAGACAAATTAGCAAAACATGCTCATTGAGACATTTTATCAAACACTTTGTGGGCAATCAAATAAGCATACAAATTTAAATTCTAATTTCTATAAAATTTTGTTTCCAATCCCAAAACCAAGAGTACACATTTCTCCATGATCTCAAAAAACAAAGAACCATAAACAACAACAAATTTAGTATTTATTTGAGGGCAACAAATCATCCACCAAACTAAACTTTTCTTAAGTATTCTTCATAACCACTTACCTAAATTTATTGTGCCTTCAATTTGGAGTAGGAGTATGGATCGAACGAAGAGGAGATCGAGATCAAAAGGGAGAACGAGATCGAAAGGGGGATCGAGATTAATCACGTACGTCGTCGTTGCCGGATGAAATCACGAAGGGATCCTTTGAACGACGATGGGGGGCTGAATCACGCAGGTTTTTTTATAAAAGTTGAAACTAAAAGAAGCATTGTAAAATGACAATAATACCCTTCCAGGTTTAAAAAATAAAGGAGTGTGTAATATCCACAATATTCCAAGTTTTTATAATATAATAATTATGATCAATTACTTATTTTCTCTAATTTAAAAAGAGAATTTCGGGATATCAAATTAACTTCTTCTATTTTTCTTTTCTTACCAAGAAACTAAAATAGATAAAATTTGTATAAAATAACTTGAGAGGCTTAGATTATTAAAGTGAGGTAAATCAATAAAAAGAACATTAAATAAAAATAATGTCCTTTGGCAATTTAATTTATTCTAGGAAATAATATACATAAGAGCCTAGAAAACTAAATACAAGTTTTGCAAAAAGAATGCAAGAGCCGGGATTTGAACCCGAGACCTCTTGCACTCTACCCCTCACACGCCCCTCTCCAAATCCGCTAGACCAATTGTAATTTCTTATTCATTCAACCTAACATATTCCTCTTATATCAATTAAACCCCTTCTTCCCATTTGAAAATCAGACTCTAGTCTGATGAAGTTACGTTGATTGGAAAGACAGTCATTGCATGCCATTGCCAACTCCTCCTTGCTTGCTTGACCCAACTTGTGACATCACTTCTCATCACCATGGAAGAAGCACACCCTTGCCCTATGCATGGCCTTCTCCTCTTCCTCCATTGGTCCATGCCTTGAGCCATGGATTGAAGACTCATCAATTTGTCTATATAAATCCTCTCTCAAGCCCTCATTCAAGTTTTTGCTCTCTTCTCTAGCAAGAACATCCTTCTCTTCCAACAAATGCTCTAGTCATCCTCAAAAATCAGCACAAATCCAAGTCAAATTTCTCCATTAAAACTCATCCAAACCTCCCTCTCTTTCACTTGGAGCCTCGCCGGACCGCCCCTGGAGCCGCGCCGGACCACCAGCCTGCCGACCGGACCGCCAGTGCCGCTGGAGCCCACGCAGGTGTCGCCGCCGTCGCCCTTGGTTGCGTCGCCCGACCGTCGATCTCTCCCATGTCCTCCTCTCCAGTGTTCTGTTTTACAGAATACCAAAAAGTATAAAAATTCTATCCTATTTTACTTATCTGATCTATGCTTTTATAAATTTTACAAGGTTATAAATTATTGGAAATTATTTTAGGAATTAAGGGAATAAAAATAATGGTGAGGGAGATCTTGTTAGTTGGAAAAACTAGAAACAAATTGTTTTTACTATGGTAACTTAAGCTAAATAAAAATAAGTAGATATATTCATTTTTTTTTTGATTAGGTAAGAATTAGGAGGCACCCCTTACGGGGGGCGTCCTAGAGCATCCTTACGGATGAGAACATGAAGTTCTGAATGATTCGTTATGGACTCGTTGGGGAGACTATGGCCCAATTTAGCAATTTTATCGGCCACAGCGTTACACTCCCTAGGAGTATGATTAATCCTAATATCATGGCCTCCAGAGATGGAGACAAGGGTGTCGGAGATTATTAGTTCAATCTCCCAAGGACATTTAGTTAATCCTTTGACCGCGTTTATGACTTGGAGGTTATCCCCTTCGATTTCAACATGTCTTAGATTTCTGTTTCTCACCTCCCGGATAGCTTCTCTAAAGGCTAGGGCTTCCGCCTTGAGGACTGAAACTTTGCCAAAGTTACACGCTCTCAGGTCGATAACTTGACCCAGGTGGTTTCTTATCACAATTCCTCCCGTTGCTTGGTTGTTGGAAAGCCTAGACGCATCAAAGTTGATTTTCACTTTATCTTGTCTTGGTTTTTTCCATGTTTCAGGCTTCTTTCTCCGTTTGTTTTTTGTGCATGGTTGTTTTGTCTTATTGACTTCTTCATCTTCCGTCCATTGTCTTGCCATTTCCCAATTTTTTATTTGATTTCGAATGTAGTTTGTCAAGTCTGCGATGCCATTGTTTCGATCTTATTGGAAGGTTAATTTATTTCGTTGATGCCAAACGCTCCACCAAATAACTGCTAGTTCTGTGATCTCTTGTTTCCCTAATAGTTGTTTAATTTCATTCAGAACTACCCGTGGTGTTTTGTTACTAGTATCTACATTTCTAAGAATCTGAGCCGTGTTTGGGTTTACTTTATTTGCTATATGTATCATATACGGGCATTTAGCAAGAACATGGTTTGTGTCTTCCATGGAGTAGTCACATAGGATGCAACCACCAGGAGTAGCGACCTGCTTTTCCCTAAGGCGTGCTTTTGTGGGGAGTCCATTGCTATCGATTTTCCATAAGAAGTTTTTGACTTTCGGATATATATCCAATTTCCATATCCAGTTGTTAAGGCTTGGGATTTGCTCATCTCTATTGGTAATGAGGGTCACAGCCGATGCGGTAGAGAACCATCCATTTTTGCTTGGGGCCCAATATAGTCTATCTTGTATAAAGTTGTCTGGGATCGGCACTGCTTGGACTTGTTCAACTATCTCATCCGGTAGAACTTGTCTTAGTTGTTCTATTTTCCATGTTTTATCGTGAGAGATCCATTCATCGACTTTTGACGATCTATCAATTGTTGCAGGGTTTTTTGCATGGTTGTGTAATGGGCCTATAAGGTGCCACCTATCATTCCAAAAGTTAACTGTTCTGCCATCCCCTATTTGCCATATTAGCCCTTTACAAAACTCTTCCCTGAGGTTTATAAGTTTTTTCCATTGCCATGAAGTGTTCTGTTTTATCTTGTACGTGAAAAAATTGTCGTTCTTGAGGTATTTTTCCGTAACTATTCTTACCCAAATATTATTTGGTTCTGCTAAGATTTTCCATAATAATTTCATTTGCAGCGCTTTATTCATATGTTTTGTCTTCCTTATTCCTAAGCCACCTAATTCCTTTGGTTTGCAAATTTTGTCCCATCCCACTAGAGGTTTGTATTGTCTATCTTTATTCCAGAAGAAACTTCTGTTAATTCTATCCATTTCATTATGTATGGAGTTGGGGAGCATGAAGCTTTGCATCACATAGTTGGGTTTTGTTGTAAGGTTAGCTCTAATTAAAGTTGTTCGTCCCTCTTGAGAGAGTGAGTTAGCTTTCCATTTAGTAAGTTGCATTTGTGCCTTACTTACAAATTCCTTGAAAGTGTCTTTGTTAACCTTCCCATTAATCAGGGGGCATCCTAGATACTTTTCAATATTTGTCATTGTCGGGATTCCTAGCGTTTGGTGAATTATGTTTCGTTGTTGGGCATTCAGATTTTTAGAGGTTTGGAAAGCCGATTTGGTATAATTTACCTTTTGGCCTGAGATCCTACAGAAATCATCAATTATGTTTTTCACTTTTGCACACGATCCCTGTGATGCTTTAGCAAAGATTATAATATCATCAGCAAAGGCAAGAAAGGGAATTCTAGTTCCACCTCGAGAAATAGGAAAATCGATTGATTTTTTGTCAGTGTCGCTTGTCAACTGCAATTTTCGGGCCAGGATTTCCGCCGCAAGGACAAAGAGGAATGGTGATAGTGGGTCTCCTTGTCTTAAGCCTCTTTCTGGTGCAAAGGGGTCTGTAGGTCCATTATTAACAAGGATTGATAGTGTTACAGAGCATACACACTCACGAATCCACCCCACAAACTTCTTATCAAATCCAAATTTGCTTAGGACCTCAAGGAGGTAGTCCCAATCGACTCTGTCGTATGCCTTTTCCATATCCAATTTTATTGCAACCCATCCATCTTTAGCTTTGCTGTTTCTAAAGGAGTGTAGAACTTCATGAGCAATGAGGACATTATCTTGGATGACTCTATTTGCCACAAAGGCTCCTTGAAGCGGATGTGTGATCTTGCTTATTACTTTCTTAAGTCGTTCCGTTAGTATCTTTGAAATGATTTTGTATATTGTAGAGCATAGACTAATTGGTCGATAATGGTTTGTGGAGTTTGGGTTCTCAGTTTTTGGTATGAGGGTTATGAAAGTATGGTTTATTTGTCTTAGTATCTTACCTGAATGGAAGAAACTTTTCACTGCTTTGGTTACCGCTGGGCCTACAATGTCCCAATATCTTTTATAAAATTCTGCTGTAATCCCATCAGGTCCTGGAGATTTGTCTGTCCCAAGGTTCATGACCGTAGATTTAATTTCCTCATTCGTAACAGGTTGTAAGAGCATCATGTTATCTTCTTCCGTTACTTCTTTAGTAATTAGATTCATATATTCACTCGCATTCCTAAAGTTGGTTGCTTCTTTTGTGTATCGTTTCTTGAAATCATTCCTAATTTCTTCTCGAATATTTTCTATTCCTATGATTTGTGTTCCATCTGATGTTCTTATTTCTTTTAGCATTTTCCTATTGCGTCTTCCACTGGCCACCTTGTGGAAGTACCCTGAGTTTGCATCTGATAGTTTAATGTGCTTTGTTTCTGCCCTTTGTTTCCAATAAGTTCTATGGTAATTCAATATACACTCTTTCTTTTTTAGCAATCGGATTTGTTTTTGTATCATGTCTGGTTGGGGTGAGATTGTTATACTCTTCTGTAGTTCAAGAAGCTGGTCTTCCAATTCTTTCAATTGCTCAAAAATATTCCCTAGAGTGTGCTTATTCCAACGTTTTGCATGTTGCTTAAAGAGTTGTGTTTTTTTTACTAGTTGGAACATGTTAGAGCCTTGGAATTGAACCCTCCAAGCTTGTTTTACTACATTTCGAAAGTCTTTCCTATACATCCACATTTTTTCTAATTTAAAGGGTTGTGCTTTAATCATTTCGTTGTTGCTTAGTTCCACCAATATTTTGCAGTGATCCGAGCTTGTAAAGGCGTGGTTTTTTGTACTTATGTTTGGGAACCATTGGATAATACTGTTGTTGGCTAAGGCTCTATCCAATTTTTCATAAATGTTATCGACTTCCGTTTTATTCTTTCTCCAAGTAAATGGATTTCCAACGGTCGGAATGTCTTCAAGGAGACAGTCGTTTTTAAAGTTTATTAGCCTTTCAAATCTGTGCGGTTCCGGGTGGGCTCCTCCTTTTTTTTCATTAGGTTCTTGAATTTCATTTAGATCTCCTATAACTAGGTTCGATAAGCTAGTATTTTGTAAAGTTTCAGTTAGTTCATTCCAAAATGCGTCTTTATCTCCAGCATTGGGTGGAGCATAGACAAAGCAGATAGCAAGAGAGTTTTTTGTAATAAGGTGACTATACTTTAGAATAATGTACCTTGGTGCTTGAACAAGCACTGTGATTTCCTCATTTATAAGTTGATGCGCTTTCCAAAAGACTCCTAGACCTCCAGCTCGACCGGTAGCTGGGGACCACAAGACATTATCAAACCCAGCACGCCGCCAAACCTGGTCGCTAGGAAGGGTATCAGTTTTTGTTTCGCCTATTGCCATTATTTGAATTTTTTGGATTTTGCAGAAGGAGTCAAGTTCTGGCCAGAACGATTTCCTCCCAATTCCCCTACTATTCCAAAATCCTATCTTCATAATAACTTATTTTATCTATCCAATTCTTGCTTCTTATACTTGTTCTGATGTTGATAGAGACATGGTTCATGTAATAAAAGCTCATTTTTACAGACTTGTTCCTACATTTTAAAGATGTCAAATGACAGTTACAAACATGGACTTCAAATGCATCCATCATATGGACTTTTTGCATTAGCCTACATTTTTCACCAATTTTATGCCAACAATAATCCACCTGTCTTAAGCATAGTGTACATAAAATATTCTTATGTTCTCTATAGTAAACTGTTCCATACAATGGTCCTAATAAGGACCTTTTCTTTTGTGTGTTCTTCATCTGTCTTGTTCTCTTCTGCCATCCTCTTCTTTCTCTATTTCTGTTTCTTTCCTTTTTTGTTTTCCTTTTCCTGATATTTTTTCTTTATGGGTGCTACTGATGGACCCAGTCTGTTCCAATTTTTTTCCTTCAAATTCTGTTCCTCTGTGTTCAACCTGTTATAATCATATATCATGGTCACTCTGGTACCAATTACATATTGTGTGAAACATTTACAAACTTTAGTTCCATTTAAAATAAACGAGGGTTGTCTACCACCACCAGTTTCATGGTCAGCCCACTCCTTGCAGATGCTGGAAGCTTCAAAGCTTTGTTTCAATAAGGATAACAGCCCCTTAGCCGAGTGTACCTTGCTTCCTCTATGGTCCTGGTCCCATCCAAACTTGCCAGTCAGATCGAAGTTCAAAAAGGAGCCTTTGTTCCCAAGTCCTTTGCAATCCTGATGATTCTTGTTTTTATTTCTAGTGTCTACCCTGAAATTTCTATTCAGAAATTTACAGTTATCACCAGCACTATCCTGCAGAATGCAAACTTTCACAGAAGAGAGGTAAAGAGCATCATGAATGCATATATAGTATGTTCTACAGATGATCAAGCAATAATACATCAGATTTACAGCCTTATGCTTACAACAAGGAGCCACAACACTCAAGTCAAGAGTTTGCACATTCACCAAGCCATACAAAAAAGCTTTGTGATTTTTTATAAATTTAGTAATAGTCAGCATGGAGCACAGGTAATGAGTGCTAAGCCTACTGTACAAGTCTTTGCTTCTACTATTGTAATTCACCTTATGATTAGATATCTTTAATTTTGCTTTGTCAGCTCCAGTTTCATTCTTTAGCATTCTTCTCACCCTGAAACAATCCTGAGCAGGCAATTTCTTAGCAGACCAAACATAGTCATAGGCTACTAAACAACAATTATTTGGTTGTCTATTTTTCTTTATTCCATCAGCCATTACTTTCACATAATTCATACCCTTTTTATGCTTCTGGATTTTTTCCTTACACTCCAATTTCTCAGAATGGTTCCAGCAAACTGTCAACATAGAACCATCATTTTTCCTTATTAACACCCAGACCTCATAATACTTATTAAATTGTCTTCTCCCTATTATTGTTTCTCGTTGAGCATGCATGCTCCATTTTCCATTTATCATTGTGTTGTTGCTGTATTCATTTCCTTCATGATAGCACCACCAACTCCATCCAATTTCTTTATGCTTACTTCTCCATATTTTGTTCCAACTCCTGAAATAAAACCATTTGGCAAACAGGTAGTCAATGGTTTCAAGAAAAGGTATAAATCTGATCTTCACATGGGACCAAATCATTATTTCAGATATGTTGTCTACATAGGCTTTTCTTATTTGGTAACAAATTAATTCTATATTGTTTTCATTTTCTATATTCCACAGTTGTATTTTATTCCATTCATGCTTATAGATGCTGGTAGAATTGATTTTTCTTATGCTAAACCATGGATTTGAATAATTCCCACAGAATTCAGCACCTTGACTGGGCACCATATACAACAGACTGAAATTTACATATCTTAATAGCACTCTGGTCAAAGGATGCACAAGACAATTTACTTTAATGAAGTACCAGCAACCAACATTGAACTTTAAAAGAGAGTACACAAAATAGCTCTCAGAAGACTTAGAATAGCGAAAGGTTGAATTTACAGCTCCAAAGTTCATCATGATGTGATTTCTGCTAGCTAGGTAAAGGCTGACAACAAGAGTGTTTATGTTAAAGTTCCAAGCATGAAAGGCTTTAACTATTCGCTTTTTCAACAAACACAAGAAGTGAATATAATCTAGGCAACAACACATTGATCTTATGTTATCCAATTTCCTTGCATATATATTAGCAAAATACATGGAACCATCATCAACACAACAAGAAATCATGAAGCCTCCTTTATTCAAATTCCAAGTGCTATTTCTACTCTCAAGAGCAGAGAGATTCGTAAGTGCCAAATAAAGTTTAATTGTTTCACACAACTGTATATCAATAACGATTCTCTTTCCATAGTTGAAACAAAGATATGGTTTACAAAGATTCCCATGGTGGTAAATTTCAGCATACACAATAGCATCCTTAGAAGCAGAATAGGTCATGAAAAGAATACTTGAATCCTTAGCAATAAAACACACAGTAGGCAAATTAGAATGGTATTTATTCCAATTATTCCTCAATCTGGGTTTAAGTTTGGCCATATCAAGTAGGTTCCCCATCACAACCCAAAGGAAAGAGATCACTTTGGGGTGAATTACATTTTCATTGACTCCATACAGCTTAGCAACGTAAACTGTCATGTCTATTTTGAGTTTTTCTTTCCCGTTGTCTTTCTTGGTTCCAAGAGAACTAAAGTCATATTTTCCCAAATGAGCACCACTATTACTGGTTTCCTCAACCATAGTGTGTGTGGGTTCAATTTTTCCCTTCATTGTGTCTTTGTTTTTCTTAGTCCCCGAAGGACCGGCCTCATTAGGCTTTTTAGATCCACTGCCCTTAAAGGTCCCAAGGACCATGGCAGTTTGGTTGCTTTCAAGAGCATGTGATGACATTTGCTCAGTTTGTTCTTTAGATAATTGTTCATCAGAACACTTAACCTTCTTTATATTCTTCTTGTTTTTCTCCATTATGTTACTTATTTTCTTCACTAAAATGTCTTTTCTCCAGTACAACGAGGTGTTATTATGGGTCAATTTATAAGCAACAAAATCCCATTCAAAGATTAGGGAATAAAGTAACCTAATAATTGTGTTCGCCGAAAAAATCCCCTTGCAAATCCCTGAGATCCATACTATCTCCATGCCTTTGCAGACCATCTGACTCCTCTCCCAGAGAGGCTTCATTGCAGTACGCTCCACCGAACCTCCCACCGCTCTCGCCAGTATCCCGTACCGTAGCCGAACTAGCCCTAGTCTCCAGTTTGCCCGTTGTTCCCGGAATGATAGACCTCGCCTTCTTCCGCGCCGCCAAGACAGGACGGACAGAGTGGTCGCATTAGATCCAAATGCCACTAGTGCTTTGCCTTCAGCCAGGAAGGCCATACTATCCTCATCGAGAAATTGCTTCTCCGCGGGAGATCTGGGCGAGATCCCTAGATTTGGTGCCGAAAGGGACTTAGGAACATCATTACCAACGATTTGTGATAGCAAGAGGTTGAGAATTGCATCAATAAGGACAAGGATTTTCGATCTAGGGTTTTTGATTTGGGGATACATTGCACGCATCGGGTAAGAGTTTTTTGGGGGGCTTGAGAGCGTTTTCTTTTCTGGTTATAAGTAGATATATTCATGATTCTATTACATGCATGCTTATACAAAATATAAATAGATGTTATAAAATAAATATAATATGTAAGGTCTATATTTAGTATCATTCCACCTTAGATCAAATAAGAATCTAGAAATATTATGCATGTCTTATACAAAAGATGATATCATATTATGACCTTAGAAATCAAAAGATTATTAAATAAAACTAATATCATCTTTATAAAGATTTTTAATAAAGTTTCTAATAGAGAAAAGTCATGCATGGCCTAATCTATGAAAGATATAGAATTTATAAAGTTGAATGAATATAAGGATTTTAGAATAAAATATTTATTCAATATAAACTTAACATATCTTCTTATATGAGGAATATATTACAAGATGTTAGCTATTATGTAGGATATAATAAAATATTATATCTTTAGCATGTGAGTTTAAATTATAGAATATGTTGGAGATCTAAAAACTATAGTTTAACTTAGACAACGATCTCATAAAAATATGCTACTACTAAACAAAATATTACTAGAGCTATCTATATAAAAATATAAGTTGGTTAATGAACTTCCAAGTGTAGAGAATTATTAAAAGGCCTAAGTTCAAGATTTTAATATCTATACCAACTATGACATTATAATAAACCTAGTAGGTGGTTTAGCCTAAAAGTTAACTTGCTTGGAAAGAAAGCAACTAAATATAGAAAAGATTCTATGTTAGGAATTACAATATCATAATATATAAATATGACCAAAGATATTTTTATGAGCCTCATTATATAAAAAGGGGGTTATGGAAAAGAATAAATAAGAGTAATCTAAATTAAAAGTAGTTTAGGCAAGTTACCTTATAAGGAAAAGTAGAAATTTCTATTTAAGGAAACTTCCTAATAAAAGGATTATTTAATAATTATTTTAATAGAGATATTCGGAATAATAAGGATATTACAAAATCAAAATAATAATAAAGGAATATTATTATTTTAAAGAAAATAACTTTCTAAATTATTATTATAATAATTTAGAAATTCATATCCTCTTATAAAAACATTATAAGAGGTAATCTGAACTTTAGTTGGAAAATCGTGTTTTGAGCCTTTTCGTAAATTCCTTATCAGTAGGTCGGAATCCTCGTTCGTAGCAAGGAATCGCTTAAGTTCGTCAAAGCTCGTTTGCTAGTATTCGTTGCACTAAGGCAAGTGGAATTTCTCCTTGCAACCTTTATACTTCATTCCGTAAAGATTCTCGATGTTGAGAACAACTTGTATGCTTAAGTAAAAATGAGCCTAGGAAAATATCGATTGCTAGAAATAACGACCATTGTTAGCATAGTAAGTTTTATATTCCTTGTTAGGATTATATATGCTAGTGTGTGTGTTCTCTTGATTGATTACAATCTCGATCAGAGATTTACGTTGAATAAACTAGAAGGGGGTGCGGGTTAGTCGACACCTCTATATAATCTTACTAAGTCGTACGTCCATACGACTTTCGGGATCATGATCTCCATCCGCTCCGATTGCAAGGAGGGATTGTGCGCATTCTAGCTAAGTGTCGGGGAATTGAAGTTCTCCTTCGGGTGGCTCGGATTATCCGTGTCCCACCACTCTCTATTAAAAATCATTAATAAGATTGAATATCTTTCGTCACTATTTAAGATAAGTGCGAATGCACATTTAAGATACCAAAACCGGACCGGTCTCAAATGATCGTTCCATCTCTCGGTCCGCTCAAAGTGCGAGAGGTTTTCACTTGTATGAATTAATAAATGTTCCCAACATTCTATTGAAATCGTAGAGAAGTCTACAATCTAGTAGTTCTTCTATCGCTTTTCGAGTTATCTTTGCCTAAGATATACTCTTCTTTGAACCGTTAAAGCTCCACATAAACAAGCCTCATCGCATAGCCTCATCGTAAACACAAACCGATTATCTCTTTCGACAATACTTAGAAGTTACCGAATTTACCCTCGGGAAGTTCCATTTCCGCTTGCTTAGTCTCTTAGACTAATTCTTCTTTTCCGCATGTTTGCCTGACATTCTATCGCCCCTCGCGAATTATGTCAATCTAGGAATCCCCACAAGGCGTGAAGTGAAGTGAAGACGAAGGAAGAACAAAGACTTTCAAGACGTACTTCGTAGATCATTTTGTTTTAGTTTCAATATATTTTAAAGGACAAGTTAGCTTCGCATTTAGATTTCCGAACAACTTTATATTTAACAACGATGTAAGATGTTTGTAAGAACCAAGTCTCCCTCGGGAGCACCTTTTATCATTATTTAATATGTTTTTATTCCGCATTTAATTGTTCTATATCATTATAAAAGCCTTGGTTGACTTTAGACGGTAAAGTCTGAGGTCACTGGCGGTAATACCCAGTGTTGTAAAATAGGGGTGTTACAGAGTGTAAGTGTTGATAGCAACCCTTCTAGACCCTTAATCTCACAAAATCAACGGATGAGAATTCTTCTCATTTTATATGATAAGAATTTTTCTCATTTGATCCCCAATCTATATTATATTACATGTATTGTTTTTTATTTAATCAAATTTAATAAGTGAGTCTTGTATCAAGGAGAAGTGGAAAAATCGTGTGTAAATTATTAAAATTGGAGAAGGAAAGACTCAAATTAGATCATCACCTTGAAGATCATAGAGTTTAACCACTAAATAAAACAAAGATAACTAATATTTGAAAAAAAATATTAATATATTTTCGGGTTTTCGGTTAACCATTATATGTAAAGTCGTGATTCGAAATCAAACTGATAAACCGAAAATACTTTCGATTTGGTTAACTAAATCGAAATTTCAAAAAAAATCGGTATGGTTAACCTAAAAAATAACCGGTTTTTGATTTTTCGGTTTTGGTTTTTTTTATGGACACCCCTATAGTTGGTAGTGTACATCCATGCGTTTGTAAGACACAATATTTTTATTTAAATAATTTTTTTCTTGTGTTTACGTACTTGTCCCATATTAGATTTATTTTATATATATTTGAATTTGACATATATTTTAAATTGCAAAAATATACTCCCTCCATTTCAATATGTTTATCCATAAAGCACAAATGCACAAGATTTAAGAAAATAAAGAAAACAAAAAGTAACCAATATGAGTGAAAGACAGATTGTGATGTTGATAGTTAAAGTTGAAAAGAAAAAGAAGAAAAAAAAAGAAACGACTAAAAAGGATATTGAAGTATATTTTTGATTGAATAAAATGAGTAGAGATGATGATATTGAATGGGGGTGATATTGTAAGAAACGTATAGATATAAAAGGCTAGTGGACAAACATTTTGGGAAAATAAAAAGAAAAGTGGGTAAACATTATGCGACAAATGGAGTAAGTATTTGCAATGGCTCTCTATAACGAAGAGATGAGAAAGGAGAGAGAAAACATAAAAGATTGCCAATTTTGCCCAGATTGTAGACCAACGATTCTTCCCAAAAACCCTAACCCTGGGCTTAATCATCAAGTGCATCTCTTTCAATTCTAATTATAAAAAAAATCCCTAACCAAATCAGAAATCATTGTACTAATGAAGTGTTCTATAAGCCAAACCCTTTTCTTCAAGCCACATTTGGTACGGGAAACCATCGCCACCACTAGAATCTGGTGAAGTCAGACTCGTGGCAAATCTTCAGAGGTTGGAAGTACAAATAGGAATGGCCGTATGCTTTGCTAGAGGTACGGAGAAGCAAATGAAGGCTTGTGTGATAGGTGAAGCCGATGATGAACAGTCAGAAAGGGCGAAGGGGATAGTACATAAGTGGAAGGGGATGTGCTTTAACAGAGGTATAGCCACTCCTCCGGTTAATCATCTCTTTGCTCTCACTAATCATGTGCCTATAAAAAAATCTCACAGTAATCTAAAACCAACCGACTCGCTCGAGAAGGTCAATCTCGAACTTTTTGATGAAGATTACAAAGATTATGATGAGGAAACCTTTGGAGGTGATGAGAATAAGGAAGAGAAGGAAATGGATATTAAAGCCCTTGAGAAAACATGCCTTATTAGCACACTCTGGAAAGGAAAGACTGAAGTGATGAAGATCAAGCATAAGATTACAACAGATTGGAAATTCATCAAAGGCGGCCGCGCAATTGAGGTGTTGGATAAAGTAAATAATTGGTTCGGAATCCACCTTGTGAGTGAAATGGGGAAGAACCTGGTATGGCACCGCAAACCCTTTTCTTTTTATTTAGTAGTTACTTGTTTTGATGCCATAAAAAGCTCACTTTGATACTTTTAGAGAAACAATTCAGTTCATGGATGTTTGGGTACGAATTCTTTTCGTACCCACCGAATACATGAGTGTGGATATGGTTAAGAGCATTCTTGAATTCAACAAAATAGGAAAATTTGTCAAGCTTGATCCATTGTCTGCTAAATCAAGCGCAAAATATGCTAGAGCTTGTGTGTGTGCACCAATAATAATATGGAGATCACCATTGAGCAATAAATAATGAGAAACACCTCCCAACAGGCCTATCCCATAGATGATCCTAAAGAAAAATGTAAGGTTCGTGAAGAAGATTGGATAAGAGTAGTAGGCCGAAAGTGTAAACAAACCAGGGGTGGAGGGATTGTTATAAAAGATACGTCTAAGAGAGGAGCAGGACGTGGACACCATACACCAAAATAGAATCACACTCAAAACTTTTGAGAGATTGGAATTATCATAAAAAACCAAGGTACACATATTTGAAGCATATAAATTTTTATATTTTATATCTCACAATGTACATTTATTTGATTCACCCTCAGGCCCTTGGGTCATAAGGCTAGTATGTATGGACCTCATATTGATATGATCTATTTTCGACTTATGTGGTGATATTCCACTAGGTACTCTCCAAGAAGAACAAGGTTATCTATTGCAGGATGTGGTCAAAAGTTGTGCAAAAATTATTAAGCCAAGCATTCAGGATATAGAGGGAGATCATGACGAACATACGAAAGCCTTAAATAAAAGCACCAACCGTAGGTCCTCAATGATCCAGAAGATGCACAAGATGGTGGTGAGAAATGATGACTCATCCCTCTTGGATTTAGGAAAGCGTAAACAAAGTGATGGAGAGGAAGATACAACCTCTTCGACAACGAAGAGGGTAAAAAACGCAGTAGCTTGATCATGATTATAAACCAATAGATGAGTTTTAGGCCGAAGTGGTATTTCCTATACCCTACTAGCGTTTTGTTAGCACTTGGTCCTAAAACTAATCTAGTTGTGGTTATGGAAAATAATAGATTACATGCTATGGATGAATGCCTATGTAGGATCATAGTCACGATCCACTTTTGCGTGAATGTGATGGGAAGAAGGTTTTTGCTTAAAAGGAATGAGCATGAAGAAATATTTGTCTATGGGACGTCTTTATCTTTGCAAAGTATGACTAGATGATATGTGTTATGTGTAAACTAGGATGATGTTAAAACTTGTAATGATCCACTTGGGAATATATCTACTACCCTAGTGGCAGTTCATATATGCTAGAAGTATGAATGTTATAATTTTTATCTTGATTGCTACTAGAATTCAGTGTTTGCAAATAAAAGAAAAAATTTAATTTGGAAATATGATAGCACTAATAAAATCTCCATGATTATTTTCCTGTACTTGATCTCAATCCAGGTTACCATGGGCAATTTTGTTCTTGTGATAGAATACAAAGTTGGAGTATTGCCCTAGATAAATTTTTCACAATGGGCTTATACTAGAACAAGACTAGAGTTCAATCAAAACTAAAAGTAAAGACTATGGCTATGGCCGATCTACTCCAACATTTTATTGACATGAGGATTGCTGCTTGTAATATTAGGGATATGGGGAGACAAGCTTTTGGACACATATTGAAATGTTTGTAAAAAATGCATCAGATAAAAGTGCTAACTTTGATTGAAACAAAAGCAAAAATACAACCAAATGAAAATAATTGGAAAATGATAGGTTTTGACAATATAGTTCTCTCGCCAACTACCCATCGGTCGAGAGGCATATGTGTTATATGGAAAGACAAATACTTAATTGATGGAACTTTTAAACTAGTCGTCCAAAAAGATGGTTTCATTGCCTTTCAATATACAAATTGTTGAGCAGCCGCGGAAGCTTGGACTAATAGAGAATAATTAAAGTAGTATGAACACACAAGATTTAACGAGGTTCGACAAAATGTCTACGTCCTCGGGGTGGTAGGTTTCTTACTATACGAAGGAATAACACCGACAACTTGTACAAGCAACAAGTTTGTCGTATATAAGAGTATATTAGTTTACAAAGAAAAAATAATCTCTCTGTGTATATCTCTCTTTTCTTTTTTTTTTTCAAAATGAAATCCTTTATTTCTTTTCTCTCTTGTGTTTCTTTTTCTCTTTGATTTTCTGAAGATGATTAGATTAAATTGCAAAAGCTTGTGTTTATATAGGAGATACAAAATGAAAAATAGACTTTTCTATTTTTCAATTGCTTTTCTTCACCAATAGCTTCTCCTCTTTTCCCTCAGCTTCTCCTCTTTTCCCTCTTCCTCTTTTTCCTCTTCTAAATTTGTCTCGTCCAAGAGGAAAAATAGCGCTTACAATTCTCCACCTCGTACACAATTTGAAAAGCCTCAAATTTTGGGCGAATAAGGGAATAAACTCTAGTATGCATAATAAGCTTCAACATCTCGGCTGCATCATTATAGTCACGACTGCCTACGTACCCACTGACCGGGATCAAGCCAATCGTAGTTCTACCTATCCTCCATATAGTCTCCACCTCACCCGTAACCGTCCTGAAGGACTATGCCCCTCTTGGGCAATTTAACATGGGCCAATCTGCATCAGTTCCAAGCAGTGTTGAAACTTACTACCTGTCACAACCTTGGTTAACATGTTTGCAGGGTTTTTGCTTGTATGTACCTTCATAAGAGAAATATATCCATCCTCTATGACATCTCGAACAAAATGATACCTGACATCAATATGCTTGGTACGAGCATGATGAACCTGATTTTTAGCCAAGTGAATCGCACTCTGACTATCACACCATAGATCCACACTATCCTGTGTCATTCCCAAGTCACACAAAAGACCTTTCAACCACAGAGCTTCCTTCACTCCCTCTGCCATAGCCATATATTCTGACTCTATAGTTGAGAGTGCAACTGTAACCTGTAACATTGATCTCCAACTTATCGGAGCACCATATAACTTAAAAGCATAACCAGTGGTAGATCTCCGTTTATCAATATCACTTGCATAATCTGAGTCGACAAACCCACTAACTTGACATATCTTTCCACCAAAACATAATCCAGTATTAACGGTACCCTTTAAGTACCTCAATATCCACTTTACTACTTCCCAATGTGCCTTACCAGGATTCGACATGAACCTACTGACAACACTAACTGCTTGTGAATTATCTGGTCGTGTACACACCATAGCATACATTAAACTACCAACTGCACTTGCGTATGGTATATTATTCATTTATGCTTTTTCTTGTGTTGTAACGGGAGATTGCCTACCAGAGAGTTTGAAATGTTGTGCCAATGGAGTCACCACTGACTTTGCATTTTGCATACCGAACCGATCAATAACCTTCTGAATGTAACTTTTCTGATTCAAGAACAAATGACAAGTTTTTCGCTCTCTTCTGATCTCCATACCCAGTATCTTTCTAGCAGCGCCCATGTCCTTCATATCGAACTCTTTACCAAGTTCGACCTTCAACTTATTTATCTCCACCATGCTTCTTGAAGCAATAAGCATGTCATCCACATACAATAAGAGATAAATATAATCACCTCCATGAAGCTTTTGAATGTAGACACAACAATCATAATCACTTCTGGAGAAACCATGCTTTAACATGAAAGAGTCAAATCGCTTATACCACTGTCGAGGCGACTGTTTTAATCAATATAAGGATTTCCTCAAGCGACATACCTGACTCTCCTTTCCCTCTACTTTGTATCCTTCTGGTTGATACATGTAGATTTCCTCATCTAAATCTCCGTGCAAGAAGGCTGTTTTGACATCAAGTTGTTCCAACTCAAGATCACCATCAGCAACAATGCTCAAAAGCACCCGAATAGATGTATGCTTTACCACAGGAGAAAAGGTCTCATTGTAGTCCACACCTTCTTTCTGTGCAAAACCCTTGGTCACTAATCTTGCCTTATACCTTGTACCACCGAGCTCAGATGAATCTTCTTTTCTTTTATACACCCACTTACAACCAATAACAGTCTTTCCCTCAAGCAATGGGACTACCTCTCATGTCTTGTTCTTATGGAGAGATTCCATTTCTTCCTCCATAACAACCAACCATCTCTCCTTATCAACATCTTTGATAGCTTGTTTGAAGGTGACCGGCTCATCATCCTCCACCGAGAGAGCATATTCTAACAAGTTTACCTGCCCGTAGTGTTTCGGAGGCTCATCGAACCCATACCTCTGAACTAGTTTATAATTCCGTCTTGGTCTAGTGGAAGCCAAAGACTCTTGTTGATGTTGTTGTTGTAGTACTTGTATATTTTCCTGCTGAACCTCCTCATGTTCAAGCTCATCATCTTCTTGACAATATGTGTCACGATGAGATTTCTCTTGATCATGAATAGAATCTGGTTGGTCCTCAAATTCTTCTATCTCAACTACTTGAGATTTTAACGTTGCAACATCACCACCTTTAGGACCTTCAGCTTTTGATAAAGCTGCCATGGAGTTCTCATCAAAAGTAACATCTCTACTGATCACAAACTTAGAATCCTCTAAAGACCAAAGACAGTAGCCCTTGACTCCTCTTGCATATCCCAAGGAAATTGCCTTCTTGGCCCTATTATCAAGTTTGTTATCCTTGACATAATAATACGCTATGCATCCGAACACTCTAAGTCTTCCAAATCTGCCTCTTCTCCTGACCACATCCTAAAAGGAGTGTCTCCATCCAATGTCGAATGGGGAGATCGGTTCACAATATAAGCGAGCTGTGGCAACCGACTCCGCCCACCATTCTCGACCCAAACCAGAATTGGAGCGCATACATCTAGCTTTCTCAAGTAGTGTACGGTTCAGTCTTTCTACGACTCCATTCTGTTGTGGTGTGTCTCTAACCATCCAATGTCGAACAATGCCTTCTTCATCACAAAACGTCTTGAAAGCACCATCCGTGTACTCTGTGCCATTATCAGACCTCAAAGTTTTCAGCTTTCTATCCGTTCTGTTCTCGACCATTGCATTCCATTGCTTGAATGTCTCGAATACCTCATTCTTATGCTTAAGAAAATATACCCAAGCATATCTCGAGTAATCATCTACAAACGAGACAAAGTACCTGGAACCACCTTTGGAAACAATTTTAGCCGGACCCCAAACATCTGTATGAACATAGTCTAATATCCCTCTGCTTTTATGGTTGCTCGTTGAAAATGAAACCCTATGTGCTTTTCCATACACACAATGCTCGCAAAACTCCATGCAAGGCTTCTTCATGTACTTCAACAAGCCCTTCTTACCAAGCAAATTTAGACCCTTCTCCGACATATGTCCAAGGTGCATATGCCAAAGCCTAGTGTACTCTGTTGGGTTTCTCTTGCTTCCACCTGTTCCAACTGCTACATCACCTGTAGCTATACTGCCAACAAGATGGTACAAATTTCTTTGGCGAATCCCCTTCATCATCAGCAAAGAACCACTAACAACTTTTAGAACCCCGTTCTCGCCAATTAGCTTGCAACCTTTTGATTCTAAAACACCAAGAGAAATAAGATTTTTCCTCAAATTAGGGACATGCCTAACATCCATTAATGTTCTGATAATGCCATCATGCATCTTGATTCTAATTGTACCGATACCCACCGTTTCACAACCATGGTCGTTACCCATCAAAACGGTTCCACCATTTATGGCCTTGTAGGAAGTGAACCACTTCTTGTTTGGGCACATATGATAAGAGCATCCAGTATCTAGATGTAATGAAATAACATTCTCCGCCCCACTCATCCAAAGCTACACTAGCTTCGTGCTTTACTTCTTGATCTCTCTTATTCTTGTTATTTTTGTCCTTCCATTGTACCCTCTTATTTTGACAATCCTTCTTCCAATGCCCAAGCTCACCACACTTGTAACAACGAGTTTCCGCTAGAGATCTAGATTTTGATCTAGACTTTTCCCTCTTGCTATTTCCTCTATTATTACCCCGTCCTCTTGCAAACAAACCTTGTGCTTGTTCATTGCTCCCACTTGTCATATTACTAGTTGCCACCTTCCGCAGATCGTCTGCTAGAAGCGCAGTTCTAGTTTCATCCATGGTCAATGTATCGCCTACAAGCATTAATGTTTGAACAAGATTCTCATATGATTTTGGCAAAGAAAGCAAAAGCATAAGAGCTTGATCTTCATCTTCAACCTTCATATCAATATCCTTCAAATTTGAAATTATCCTATCAAATTTGTTGATGTGATCACGAAGTGAGATTCCTTCATCCATCTTGCAAGTATATAACTGTGACTTGATATAGATTCTATTTGTTAGAGTCTTCGTCATGAAGTTCGCCTCCAACTTTTCCCACACACTTGATGCAGTTTCCTCGTCATCCACCATAAATGCGACATCTCTTTCAAGACATAATATTATGGCAGCGCGTGCTTCCATATCAAGCTCTTCCTAGTCACTATTCTTCATATCTCCGGGTTTCTTATCCTTACCCAACAACGCCTTGTGTAACTTTTGAGATATTAACAGATTCTTCATCTGCATCCTCCAATAGGAGAAATCATTTTTCCCATTGAATTTCTCAATCTCATACTTTCCAACTTTAACAATTCCGCTACTAGAAGCCATTGTTTTCAAAATCGGACCTTGATCGCCTTAGACTTTGATTTGGCTCTGATACCAATTGTTGAGCAGCCGCGGAAGCCTTGACTAATAGAGAATAATTAAAGTAGTATGAACACACAAGATTTAACGAGGTTCGACAAAATGTCTACGTCCTCGGGGTGGTAGGTTTCTTATTATACGAAGGAATAACACCGACAACTTGTACAAGCCACAAGTTTGTCGTATATAAGAGTATATTAGTTTACAAAGAAAAAATAATCTCTCTATGTATATCTCTCTTTTCTTTTTTTTTTTGCAAAATGAAATCCTTTATTTCTTTTCTCTCTCGTATTTCTTTTTCTCTTTGATTTTCTGAAGATGATTAGATTAAATTGCAAAAGCTTGTGTTTATATAGGAGATACAAAATGAAAAATAGACTTTTCTATTTTTCAATTGCTTTTCCTCACCAATAGCTTCTCCTCTTTTCCCTCAACTTCTCCTCTTTTCCCTCTTCCTCTTTTTCCTCTTCTAAATTTGTCTCGTCCAAGAGGAAAAATAGCGCTTACAATTGAACAACGAGACATTGATCTTATTATCTTATTATATTTATATAGTCACGATGAAATCATCATAATACTTTTAAACTTTTTTATAGACATATCTAATAATAATTTGAAAATTGTTTATTTCATCAAAATTTTCGATATAATTTTTTATTTATGAATAGCCTTATAAAAAAGTATATTGATTTACGGATAATTTTGTGTGATTTTATCTTTCTATAAAATGTTAGAAGACTAACAGAAACAAATTTGAAAACTTTATGGACTACTAACTACTTTATTACAACAATTCAAAAAACAAGGACCAAAATGAGACTCAAGTAAAAAGTTAGGGATAAAAAATGTATTTACCCTTTCGTTAATTTGGTTGTTTACCTATTTTGCGCTTCTCCTTTTATCTGTCATCTTCAGGAGGCCCCATTCTCCCTCTCCTGATAATCTCTCTATTCAGCCTCCGCCTAAACCCCGCAAAACCCAACCCTCTTTCGAAACTCTCTCCGTCAATTTTCTCTTCAACCATGTCTGCTTTCAGAGGTAAATACGCCCGTTATTCCTACTTCTTTCCTCTTCGTTAGTAGATTCTTTCCTCCTCGGTAGACGGTAGTACATTTCTGGCACTTCATATAGATTTTTGTATATAGGATGTAGATCAGTTCCTTTCTGGCTTTAAGGTTCTTACTACTAGCAGCTTTGTATTTTCCACTTCTTTGTAGTAGATCTTCTTTTACGGCATGGGTTTTTTGTTTTGGGATTCGGAGAAATAGGTTTACATACCTTTTTTTCTTTCCCCCGATTTCAAGTTCTTGCGACAGAGTTTTGAGGGATTAGTCATCAATCTGACAGGGTTATTTCGTTTATTGTTGATATTGTGAACTTAATCTGATTTTGTAATGATTTTTTTAAATTAAGATTGTACCATGAGTAAATTGTTTTGGAAGTACATTTGACGGATTTTATAAGGATTGAAGTTAAGAAAGCAAATCTATGAAAATGTTTATTTCCAGTGTAAAACTAATAGTATCAACTGTTGACGATGCAAAATTGAATTGTCATTCCACCACCATTGTCATGATCTGTTTTTTTTTATCCCTTGTTGAAATTCCTAATAGATGTTGCATTGGTGTATATGTGCTGTGATTGATAATTCTATTGGAAATCAAGAATCAAGTTGTTTTATATATGCTGTCTCACGCAGAGTATATATTCCACTAATAATATCTACTATAAATATTGGCATAATGAAGTTTACTTGGAATTTATTGGCATAAATTATGTTGTTTTTAGATGAATTGGGGTTTGCTTACTAGATTCCATGTAGATATATCCGTTTCAGAATGGATGCAATCTTATAATCCAAAATACATCAATGCATGACACCGCTCTGATTCAAAGTAGCTTTGAAAAAAATGTTAGTTCTTTTACTTTAGTACTCATGGTCTTTGTGTCAATTATCCAAACCCAATCTAAGACATTAAAAAATCTGATTTGATGCAGGTGAGCTCAATGCCAATACAAATGCTGCTACGAACACTACATCATTTTCCTCTTCTCAGTTCGGATCTTCATTTTCAACGGCCTTCGGAATGGGAACCACATCCTTTACCACCAGCACCCCCTCTTTCCTTGGCAGTTCCTCCTCATCTTCATCATCAGCCTCTGCATTCTCCTTCCCGGGCACTTCTTCTTTCTCAATGACTACCCCTGCTGGTTCTGCCGCCACCACTTCCTCAACGGGCTTCTCATTCCAAACATCTGGCTTTTCACTCTCACAGGCCTCATCAGGCGCCCAGCCGAGCTTTGGGTTTGGAACTAGCACTGCCACCAGCACTGCTGCTAATAGTTCTGGACCTGCTTCTACTCTGTTTGGGTCTACTACTGCAACTACTGGTACTCCTGTATCAAAGCCATTGTTTGGGTCTTCACCTTCTTTCTCAATGGCTACCCCTACTGGTTCTGCTGCCACCACTTCCTCAACGGGTTTCTCATCCCAAACATCTGGATTTTCGCTACAGGCCTCATCAAGCGCCCAACCAAGCTTTGGGTTCGGAACTAGTACTGCCAGTACCGCTGCTGCCATTAGTTCTGGACCTGCTTCTTCTCTTTTTGGGTTTACTACTGCTACTACTGGTACTCCTGCATCAACACCATTGTTTGGATCTTCATCTTCTTTTTCATTGACTACCCCTGCTGGTTCTGCTGCTACCACTTCCTCAATGGGTTTCTCATCCCAGACTTCTGGCTCAACTGGCTTTTCGCTCTCACAGGCCTCATCAGGTGCTCAACCAAGCTTTGGGTTTGGAACTAGTACTGCCAGCACTCCTGCCGCCAATGGTTTTGGAGCCTCTTCTACTCTGTTTGGGTCTACTACTGCAAATACTGCTACTCCTGTATCAAAGCCACTGTTTGGGTCTTCATCTTCTTTCTCAATGACTACCCCTGCTGGTTCTGCTGCCGCCACTTCCTCAACGGGTCTGTCATCCCAAACATCTGGCTCAACTGGCTTTTCTCTCTCACAGGCCTCATTTAGCGCCCAACCAAGCTTTGGGTTCGGAACTAGTACCGCCACTGCCTCTGCTGCTAGTAGTTCTGGTCCTGCTTCTACTCTGTTAGGATCTACTACTGCAGCTACTGGTACGTCTGTATCGAAGCCATTGTTTGGGTCTTCATCTTCTTTCTCAACGACTACCTCTGCTGGTTCTGCCGCCGCCACTTCCTCAACGGGTTTCTCATTCCAAACATCTGGCTCAACTAGCTTTTCACTCTCACAGCCCTCATCAGGTGCCCAACCAAGCTTTGGGTTCGGAACTAGTATTGCCACCAGTACTGTTGCCGCCAGTAGTTCTGGACCTGCTTCTACTCTGTTTGGGTCTACTACTTCCACTACTAGTACTCCTGTATCGAAATCATTGTTTGGGTCTTCATCTTCAGCTCCGTCCTCAACAGTTACAGCTGTTTCTACCCCACAGCCTGTGGCATCTGGTACTGGTGAGTGCAACAGCGTCTTCTCTATTGGTAAATATCATCTAGTTTTGTTTCTCACACCTGAAAATGTTTTTTCTGATTTACAATGAGTGTGATCTGCATGAAAATTTGTATTTCTCACATCATTAAATGGGAAAATAGTTATCCATGTAATGTTTGGTTTCATCATAATTGCCTAGACAGCTTTCTAATGATGGATTGACGCTATTAGGCTCAATAAAATTGGTTTATATTGTACTTAATGATGAACAAACGCTTTTCATGTAAACTAGATACTAACTACTTATTTGAAAGAGCATCATACTTTGTGGTGGTGGTTGGTGTGCACACTCTTCTTTATGCATGGTTTAGTTAGTTTGTATCTTGAGACATGCTCTGTAAATTTGGAAATAAAGAAGTTCAGGTTGCTAAGTAGAGTTCTATGAGACAGATCCTTAGTTATAGGTAATTCTATTCGCCCCAAATTTGTGGCAGTGTTAACTATGGCTGTAGCAGGTGGCTTGCAAGGTTGTTAGGAAGCTTTGTATGTTCTTGATAGAATGATAGGCACTATTTGTATGATTGTTGTCATGGCTATTGTTCTAACTGTTAGATGATAGTGCTGATCTTTGATATTTTGAGGAATAACGTAAATGATTGAAATATATTTGATGCATTTGGGAAGGTAATATTCGTGCATTCTTTCCTATTTGCGTTGATGAATGTAAGAAAATTTACCGACAAACTTTCACTATTAGCGTGTTGTCTTTCTTAACCTTCTAGATTTCTATAAAGTGTTGAGCTGCTCTTACTTTAGTGGATGGAGTGTTTCATAATGTTTCTACGAGACACTGAGACCTACATCCCTCCTACAGAAGGAATGCCAACTTTTTTCATGAATTCAGCTTAATCTATGATTTTAAATCTTGACCAGACTGGGAGTTCCACAGTGTCCAATTGTGGTGGTTGGGCACATAGCTGTGCTGACTTTTGGATAAAAGAGTTGCCTGCGCATGTAACTTTTCCCTATTACCTTGAATCAGGAACCAGCTCTTTTGTTTTGAGTATAACCAGAGCCATATCATACTATATTCACATCCTTTTTAAATGTGTGGGTTAGTGTAATGGAACTATATATAATTCTTTTATTTTTTGGAACTCTGTTTTAAATTTACATTCCGTGCAAGCATTATCAACTTTAACACTTGTAAAACATATCAAGTTGACATCCTTATTTCTATATTATGCTAGAAGCATAGCTGTTATGTGTTAGTTAATCCATCTTTTGTACTTTTTTTTTTCTACAATAGTCTTGTTAATCCCTTTTATTTTGATAATATTCTGTCTAACATGCTATGATGGTTTTAGTTATGTAATATTTCATTTATCTTGCAGCACCTACTTCTGCAACAACAGCTGTGTCTAGTGCTAGCACAATTGGTGCTCAAACATCTTCCTCCCTTGTTGTTGCATCAAGCAGTGGGTTCGTATTCTTTATTGGATGTGCTGTTCTATGAAATTTGATACGTTTCATTAGTTCTTAATGTGATTGTGTTGTTCGGAAATTAAATGTGTAATTTCATTTCTTATCTGTATTTTGCAATTATAGTATTCTATGATAGTTCCAAAACCAAGATGGTTGGAGTAGGTGAGATTATTTTACCTTTAATCTTTTAGTTGCTTTTAGGGTGTGTTTCACTTGTTGATGAAAAGTAGTTTTTGGGTGAAAAGTAGTTATGGGGAGAACTGAAATTATTTGGAACAATGATTAAAAAGTAAAAGTAGTTTTTGGGTGAAAAGTAGTTTTGGGGGAGCTGTGGAGAAGAGGAACTTTGAACATTCATAATGTTATTTCATTTCATTTGGAACAATTATTTGTTGATTTTCATTTACCTCTGAAAAAATGGGTAGAGTTTTATTATAGTAGGTAGCATTTAAAAGCCTGAAATGTAGTCATTTCTGAGACCTCCTTTAAACATTGATTTGCCACTTTATTTAAACTATATTATTTAGACTTGACTTTTATCTAATTCATCAAGTATGACCCAAATACTATTGCTTCTTTCTATAGACCTCGGAAAAGATATAACACATCATATCTTTAAATATGCCAACTTATAATCTCTTTTAACAAGTGTTTTTGAACAGGGTGCAATTCCCTGATTGCTTACCTGGGTCTTATTATAAAGCAAGATGTTGCAAGAATTCTATTTCGTGAAATGTTTAGGTAACAAGCCCATAACCCCACATTACTGTTGGGCTCTGACTTAAAAACAGTGGATAAGTAAAATGCTCTTCATGTTTGTAAATTATTGTTTCTTGGGGGATTTCTCACTTCCGACTTCAAAATACTGATAGATTGTTGGGCTCTATGCATCTGTTGAGTTGACATTTAAGTCTTTATGTCCTCCATACTAGTTACTCATTGGGTATGGGACCACTCCTAGCATTGTAATAATCATAGAAACCAAATTAGGTTCAAATGATGAAGTTGAATTCATCTATTGACATCTTTTTTGAGAAAGTCGTGTGGACTCTGAACACTACTCTCCTTGTAGGACAACATCTACTGTGACTACGCAAACTCCATCTGCCCCCAAATTGCCCTCTGAAATCACTGGAAGAACTGTTGAAGAGGCAAGTTATCTAATGAAGATATCCCTAAGGACTCAATTTTATATTATTGTTTTTGTGATGCTTTTTTAGTTGAGCAATACCTTGACTATTTGACGTTATTAGTAGTATTGCCATTTTTTTGTGTGGTAATAACAGATCATAAAAGAGTGGAACTCTGAATTACAAGAGCGTACCAGGAAATTTCAAAAGCAGGCTAATGCAATTGCAGATTGGGACAAGAGAATATTACACAACAGAGACATTCTTCTCAGGCTTGAGGTATTCATGCTTGTGGAACCTCTCTTCTTTGTTGCTTACTTTTTGGCTTGAGGCCTTTGCTTTGGAATATCGGATTGAAAATGTAAAGCATATTTATGTTTCAATTGACATCATCCATCTCTGTCCATCTATGTTAAACAATAACCATTCTACTATCGTCTTTTCGTAGTTTTCTTCAATTCTTCCTTTGCACATTGATTTACTTGAAGTGTTTTTCTTTGAGCACACAAAAAAGGTGCACAGGAGCATTAATAAGAAGATTTATATCTTATGCTTCTGCATACTATTTAGGCTGTCTTCTGATGACACCAACATTAAACACAATGTAGCATGGTGTACGTTTCTTTTGTTGGTTATCTATATGTTATATGGTTTGTTTTCCTTGGTGCAAGTTTTTTTTTCAATTTGCTAGCTGCACACAAAGAATTCAGTCAGCATTTCTAATCATGAAATTGACATGAATAAAAAAAAAATCTTGGTTTGAGTAAGTAGTTCCTGACTGTCTGCTTGAACAATTTTCATGTTTGACTTGGACTTTGATAGAAACCACTCAAGGAGAATCTCGCTTGAGGCAAAACCACTAAGCACAAGGATCTCGTACTTAGGCAAATTGGGTGAATAATACTGATATTGATAATTTTTTTTGTGGATGATTACAACTGACCTTGACATAGGTTTAAATAGCACATCACCCTCCTATTGAGGGAGAAAATTAAGGCATACTGATTTCTGAAAATCAGGGCATTTATTCTCCAAGCTAAAAATCAGGGAATTTATTTTCTAGCTAAAATCAAGGACTCTATCTTCTAGCTAACATTAATGACTCTTATCCTGCAGACTCATGAAATAGCATGGAATAAAATATTGAAAGGAATGAAATATAGAATCCTATCAGACTTGTTGGAACATCAATCATATATCTGGACTTATGTTTCTTTACCTTCTTTAATAAAATTTCTAAGATGTGTTTAGACTGTTCAATTGTTGTAATTTCTAATATCTTTGTACTGTACACCAGACTGAGGTAGCAAAAGTCGTTGAGACCCAGACTAACCTGGAACGACAGCTGGAGCTGATTGAAACTCACCAGGAAGAGGTATATCCGCAAACTTAGATGCTCTAGAGTACGAGATATTGAACCTGTGCATAAAAGGTGTTATCTACACAGTATAGTGTTAAAATGAGCCATGACTTTTGATGGCTGTTAATCTAACTTTGTACTTCTATATTGTACTTGTATATGTTCAACTTTGTATGCCTATATGCAATTTGTTATCATCTGTAAAGATTTGCTATTGTCTAGTACACTTTTCATATGTATATGTGCTGAGTTACGCAGCTTACGCTCATTATTAGGATTTCATTTTTTGAGACTTGCATCTGCTCTTTTTCTGAAGTTAGATTTTTATTTATTTGTTTATTGTAATATTCTGTTTGGCTATTTTCACTTAGGTTGATAAAGCTTTGAAAAGTGTGGAGGAAGAGGCTGAGCGGATTTACAAAGACGAATGTGGATTGCTTCTGAATGATGAAGCTGCATCTACTAGAGATGCAATGTGAGATTTATTTTCATTAATTCTTTTTCTTGTTCAATTTGTCTGCAAGTTTATATTTTTATTATTACCTATTTCTAAAATATCTTGGTTAGTTTTTCTTTTATTGATGATTCATTCAAAAAGTAATTTCTCCCCAAAAATAAAAAATTATGAAATGAGTTGTGTTTAAAGTTATCCCCTTTACGATAATAATATATGCTTTTGTAGTTTATTCCAGCAGTAATGACTAATGAGTTTTTAAACCCACAAAAAAAATGCAGTTGAGTGATTTTGTGCATGTATTTTGGTGGCAGGTATGAGCAAGCTGAATCTATAGAGAGAGAACTTGAACAGATGACAGAGCAGATTAAATTGATTATTCAGACACTAAATGCCAACCAGGTAAAGCTGTTAGCTTAATCTTTCTGGACACTAATTCAGTAATTCTAGCAAAGTTTACTAATTTCTCTTACAATTTAGGGTGGAGAAATTGATACTACAGAAGGGATGAGTCCATTGGATGCAGTAGTGAGGATCTTAAATAATCAGCTTAGCTCATTGATGTGGATTGATGAAAAGGTGAGTATGATCCTGTCTTTCCAACCTTTTTGGTTTCTCGGGTTATATACTCAAGGTTTCTTGAGTTATAACTAATTGTAATAACTATTGTTCTGTTTTATGAAATGTTAGAAAGTGAAGTCACAGCAAAATTGTTGTTGTTGCTCTTTGCATGATAAGACAGCAAGTTTCTTAACTCCACTGTGGTTTTTTTGTTCAAAATTTCCTCTTTCACTTCTGTAAATGGCCAGTGTGGTATTCCTTGAGAATTCTGATAGTTTGGTTAATTTGAAGGGAAATGAACCCTAATAGTTCTGAATTCATTACATATTTCCATTTTGATGAGCATAACTATTTCTTCCTTTAATCTTTCCTTTGCTTGTTGTGTGATGTGTTATGGATCCTCTTCATGGGTGGAATTTCCAGGTATTTAAAACGTGTTATTGAGCAGTGGGAGAAATTAAGAAAAGTTGCTACAGCTTATGTTGTGATTGATTTCAAATTTGTTTTTCATGCGCAGGCTGAAGAATTTTCGTCGCGGATCAAGAAGGTAGCAAGTCAAGGTTCTGCAGCTGACCGTGAATTGATGGGCCCAAGACTCTGGTTGAGTTGATTCCCTTCCAAAAGAGAGACTCTTAGTTAGGCCTTTCATAAAGGCAGGCTCACTGTATCTTTTTAGGATTTCATTGTCATGACTTGGCAGGGATACCCAGGTAGGTATTGTACCAACATTGTTACTCAAATGTTTGTAGCAACAGCCATTGATAGCACAGGACACAGGGCTGATGGTTGACATGAAAAACTCATCACTAACATATTTTTGAAGGCTGTGATCTTAGCAAACTCTACACAAGTGGAGTTTTATAAAAACTCTACAAGTGGATATATTTAGTTAAAAATGAATTTGCATTCAACAGATAATTGGCATCGTTTGATGAAAAGAAAACGTATGATAATGATATAGTTCGAGTGTTCCCTAATAAAATCATCTTACGTAAGTCAATATCATTAATTTTCTAACAAAAGATGGTAGTTTCTGTAAAAGGGCGATCAACGTAACTTAATAGGCCCCCCAAAAAAAATAGGCCCAAAACACAATTTGTGGCTTCTGTGTTGTTTGGCCGGAATAGAGCAATAGACAGATTAATTAGAACAAGAAGAATCCATTACTTTTTTTTTTTTTTATAATAAAACCACATATCTTATTGCACAAGAGTTTTTCACCAATTCCACATGGCTTTCAATTGGAAAGAAACATTATCGGCCTATTATTAGAGCAAAACCTAAAAACAAGATTTCAGCAAGTAAACTTGATTGCGGTCTTGTTCCGGTGAAAAGGGTGCTTTACTTAGTCAAGGCGCTAACCACACGACTAAGGAAAAAGTAGACTTTCTACAAAGTCATATGCCATATTGACTTTATCGTCATTAAGTCCTCTCATTATAGTTTTAGAGCCACTTTTAGTGCCTTCAAAGATTAACTCACTACTACCTGCCCATATATTACAGTCATTTACAATTGTAGCTAGAACCCTAACATTGTCTTGTGTTTCACCTAGGAGAGCACGGGCAGTTCCTTCCACTCCCCTCTTTCTTTTCCTTCTTTTCTTTCTCTCTTCCGTATCCTCCATCGCCCAGAAAACATGTACTACGTGTTCATAACTCTCTAGATCAAACATTCCAACCCATGAATCTTCTTTCCTCGAAAACATTATACACCTACATGAAAACTTGTAACTCCAATACACAATTGAAAGTTTGCCCTGCCAACGACATGGTGCAAAATGGTAGTGACCCATATCGGGCAGCTGAGATGCAGTCTTGTAGAATCGGGCAGGATTGGGCAACTCAATGACTTCAAAACATTCCTGCACGAAATCAAAGGACAATATGACCTTATTCATGTGCTCATGAGTCGAATGGTACACGCCAATGTGCTCATCCAAACAACCTCCCCAGTGAGCCACGCTTCCTATCATCACAGGCGGGCCTTCCTTGCAAGAACTCCAATTCACCAACTTTTCTGTAGGAATCACAATCCAATCCTCTCGGATCGACGAGTAAAGAATGCAATTCACGACAGGCTTTCGCTGTAGTATTATGATTTTAAATTCCTTGCTGGAAGGGTGTATCCAAAAACCATAGCAAGTCTGAAACTTGCCGCCAAAATACCAGTTAAAACCCAAGGCAGACGAAGACTCGATAGCCTTCGGATCGAGGGGTTCCAGAGCAGGAGGTTGCAGCGGTAATAATCATAGAGACAAACAACACCGTGAAGAGTGCCGAAAAGAAGAAACTCGTTCTTTTCAATAGGTTTACTGAGTGTATTGACCAAGGGGCGGGGGCGAGGATCGACGAGAAGATACTGGCCTACATGTTCGACGATGAATCGGGGCTTTTGGATGGAGAGGTGCTCTTGCACCAAATCTGGAGAGTCGATGAGTTGCTTCCAATCTCTGCACACGCTTTGGAATCTTAGTAGGGTTTTCACGGGCAAGTGCTTGAAAACCAGGACTAAAATATCTTTCGAGATGTAATCAGACATGATAGAATTGAATTCCCTGCACAGAAATCCAGCGGAGAAAGGGGATTGATTGGAAAATCAAAGTTAGGGTTTTGCCGGGGGCAAGGGTAGTATTGAATCACTCAGATATAATAGTTCAAACATACTACTGATAATTTCAACGTTTGAAGTCTCTTCAGCGGGGGCTCGACTTTGTTCCTTGATGGTGCTTCAATGGTGGCTGATGATTTTGTCGAAGAATAATGGGCGGGGGAATTGACGACGCCTAAGTTTATTTATAGAGGGGTTTGTAATATGGGTTTTGCTATTTATCGTCAGATCCTAAAAATTGAAATTTATCTATTTAAACTTTATAATTATAGTTTTTAAGTATTAAAAAGAAAATATTTTTCTAAAAAACAAATCACCAAATCTAAAATCCAATTGATTGAGATTATATTTTATTTTATTAAAGAATCTTTCCAATATAAATCTTTTCTAATTAAGTTAAATAATTTTCAAAATTTCCATTAAAAAAGAATAGTGTATACCCACTATTTATATAATAAACCAACGTACATGTACAAAACATAAGGTACACTATAAAATTGATTAATTAGATTTAATCAAAAAACCATTGTAATATACTGTAACACGCAAACAATAACTCCTAAGAATTTAGACTACCAAATATTAAATATAGCTTCTAAAAATTTAGAGAAATATGCCTAAAATAATAGGCCAACTTATGTTAAATAATTGATTATGTAAATATAAATATCGAAAAAAAATCACACTTAAATAGTTGAACTTTCAAAATGTGCACTTGTATGAAATAATAGGATTATGGGAGATAGGAATTTTTTAAGTCAGATTTGTGGATTTGTTTGTTTAGGAAAAGATTTTTAAAATAAGATTTTATCTCGGGATTCTTATTTATCGCCCCGGGGCGACAAATAGCAAAACCCTTGTAATATATATATATATATCCTATTTAACCTTCTTAATTAATCATTTGTTTTTAATTATGTTTTAATTGCCCGCACTAATCTTTAAACAATAAATCTCTAACTCTCTTCCCCTCAATGAACCGCTCGTAGTCTCCCAGCTTTCTACTGAGTACCGACGTTCTTTCTTCTCGATGTTGTCAGGTACGCAGCCAGGAATTTGTCCAAAAAAAATGGTTAAATTTCTGGTTATAGAGAAAAAAAATATTTTTCTATATAAAAAAATTGTACGAAAAATTTGGTACTTTTTTATGAAATTCTGTATAAAAATTATTATTTTTTTTGTATATGAGAATCCTTTTAATCATAAAAAAATTAATTTATAAATATAAAAAAACATATTCGCTAGTTGGAAGATGGGGTTGTTTGGCTGAATTTGACAATATATTTAGTGCATGTCAGTCATTGATCTGTGTAATACTAGTACTTTATGCACTAATAATATTTTGTACTATATATATATTTTTTTAAATTTCAGTGGGGGATATAACCCCCCACTGGTCACCATGTGGCTCCGCCACTGGACGTCGGCATGTCGCCGTCTTCGACTGGATCCCGACGAAGGCTTTAGAGATGGTTCTTTGTCTATTCCAATTGGATCAAATTTGATGTCGATCGTAAGCCATCCGCGGGAGAAACTAATATGGCCAGTAGGGGTGTCCAAACCCGGTTAACCGTGATTTCGGTTAACCGAAGTTCGGTTAACCATGATTTTGGTTAGTGAAAATCATGAACCGAAACCGAACCGTGAATCTCGGTTAACCGTAGTTCGGTTAACCAATTTTTCGGTTCGGTTTTCTCGGTTAACCGATAACCATTTATGTAATTTTACCTTAAATAATTAAGACTAAAATAATAAATTTTGAATAAAAAAAGTGATCAAGTAAGACTTTTTATTTTAAATATGTATTTATATCATATTGCATTGGTTGTTGTAAACAAATATCGAGAGTATATACTATATTGTGTGAAATCAAATATTGTGTATATTAATTTTTATCCCATCAAATTTAATAAATGACTTTTATATCAATGTAATATGGAAAAATAGTGTGTAATTGTTAAAATTGAAGAATGAAAGACAAACTAAATCAACACATTAAAGATTATAGAGTTTAACCACTAAAAAAATCAAAGATAACTAATATTTGAATAAAATATTAATATATTTTCGGTTTTTCGGTTAACCGTTAAATGTAAAGTCGGGAACCGAAACCGAACCGAGAAACCGAAATATTTTCGGTTCGGTTAACCAAACCGAAAATTAAAAAAAAGTCGGTTTGGTTAACCGAAAAAATAATCGATTTTTCAGTTCGATTTTTCGGTTTCGGTTTTATATGGACACCCCTAATGGCCAGGGTTGGAGATGAAATGTATGCACCGTTTTGGGAGTTAGTGACGACGACTGGGGTGGTGTGTATGGTGGCCGATGAAGGGGCAAAGACTATTTGTCTTGGCAGGCACACCGGGGACATCTACTTTCAATGACTATCTCTTTTATATGATGAGTGTTTTTTTTTTTGGAGAAATAATAAGTCATTGTAGTTGATTAGCTAAAACGGATGTTATTACAATGGATTAGATTCAACTTTATGCATACAAGAATGACCACTGGCGTAGCCAGGAATTATGGCCAGTGGGGGCTAAATTCCTTCGGCTAATTTTTGTGGCTGTATAAAAATTTCTGGCGAAGCCAGATTTTTTTTTTTTTGTATTTTTTTTAAAATATTGAAAAAAAAATTGTATTTTTCTATATAAAAAACCATTTAAAAATATTATATATACATAAAAAATTAATCTGCTTTTTTCTGACCAAATAAGCTAGTTTTGAACAAAAAAACCTAATTTTTTACTATATTTTTTTTAAATTTTTTTTTTTTTGAAAATTCCAGTGGGGGCTACAGCCCCCGCTGGGCACCATGTAGATCCGCCCCTGAGAATGACCATTCAAATTTAAAACTTGACCTAGATATGAAGTCCTAAATTAGAAGTAATTAAGTAAACAACCTGATTGATAAAACATTTTTAGATTGGGTGATCGTATAAGTTTATTATGTACGAATATGAACATTTCCCTCCATCCAAAAAGGACGAATTTAGGCCCTAAAATAAGGATGAATGGATGATGATGATGGTGGTGATTGTGTACAAGATAACATATAGGTTATTAATTGTTATTCTACTTGATTATGGTCGAATGCATGTTAGCTAGCTAGCTAACGGTGGAATTGATAAAGAATTATTATAGTATTGAAAGAATTGTTGTGTGCCCGATGATACTTTTTGCTAGTTTTGGTTTGTGTTGCTGAGTTGTATCTTTTCAATAGTTTGCGTTATTTTGCCTATCAACTGATGGAAATTACATTTACAGTGGAGATTGAGTTTCATGATCAATTCAATGGAACACATAGAAAGAAGAACCTTGCTTTGGTTGATGGGGGTAACAACAGAACAAGATTGTACATAATTTCTCTATTATCATCTAATGTTTGATCTTCTCCTCTTCTTTTTGAAAGTTTTTGTTTTCTATCATATCAAGATAGGAATTAGCCAAGTGGAAATAGAAACATCAGTGAAAAAAAATTAATGATTTTATATTTAAATTTTTTAAAAGAGTTTATATTTTTCCAAATAGGGTTTCACTTTTCAAATTCGGATTCTTATGATGATTTTATATACAACTCCCGAGACAAATTTTCTTGATCACCCAAATTATTTACAAATACCCAAAACAACTTGTGCACGACACAAATAAAATTACAAGTCTCCACTAGCATTTCAAACTCTACAAAATCATTTATATACAGTATCTAGTATCTACAAGGGATCTCTAGCCCACCCTATCAAACTCTACAAAATTATTCATGTACTTGTCACTGCTTGCACTCTTATGTCCAGAACATAATCATACGACAAACTGTTAAAGCACTTAGCGCTAGGCTTGGCAATTTCACCCGCACCCGATGGTACCCGAAAAACCGATCCGAAAAAACCCGATTAAAAACGGGTGAAAAACGGGTGACGGGTGAGCGGGTGATGGAGCGGGTACGGTTTCGGGTATAGCATCATCCGACCCGACCCGACCCGATCACCCGACCCGATCAGCCGACCCGACCACCCGACCCGATCACCCAGTCTTTTGTCCCACATCGGAAAATTGGTAGAAGGAAAGGAGAGAGGAACTTATAAAAAATGATAGGAGAAGAAGAGAGGGTTAAGTGTTTGAAGTCTAACCATAGAGATGGACTTTGAGACTTTTAATTAAATCTATTTTTTGGCTAATTTAATGGGTAGACCCTATATAAATAGATTTAAATTTTTAGTTTATTTTGTTTACGGGTCATCGGTTGACCCGTTAATTTTCGGTTGACCCGTTAATTTTAGTTTATTTTTTTACGGGTCATCGGTTAACCCGTTGAACAAATAAACTTAAAGGTTTATTTAGGATTTGAAAATTGAAAATTTTAAATTTTTATCACCCGAAAAAAACCCGACCCGACCCGAAAACCGACGGGTTTTGGGTGGGTCGGTTTCGGGTGGAACCCGTCGGGTGAAATAACTGGGTCGGGTGGGCGGTTTACAACCGCGGGTCGGGTGGTGGAAGTAGTCCACCCGCACCCGACCCATTGCCATGCCTACTTAGCGCCAACAACAAACCGACTATTGCTAACATTGATGCTAAGTAAATGATCAACAATAAACTGGAAATAGCTAAACAATGACATGATAAAACCAAACTAGATTTCAGAAAGTAAACTTCACTAATCCTGAACATATTTACTGCTAAACTCATCAACAAGCAACCAACTATATATATAGAGGATCAGGATTGGGAATAAAATAGAACTAGTTGAACATAAGCTACTAACCACTACTACATGAAATTTTCTGTCCTCAATTCGATCTCTAGGTTTAGCCACAACAAGCACACACAAAATGTCATCTCAAATCTACTGCTTATAGCTTTCAAAAGTTGTTTATCTAGGTTGAAACTCTTTGCTGACAACAGCATGCAACTAGCTCAAAATTTGCTGTAAAACTTCAGCTGTAACTTCTTCTACACTAAGCAATTCTATCAAATTGCTGAAGTCAACACTCTTGATTTTGCTCGTACACAAAATGTGGATAAAGAGAGGTTCCTTTAGTCAAGGCGTTTACCACAGCTACGGGAAAAGAAGACTTTCCACAAAGTCGTATGCCATATTGACTTTGTAATATTCCTCGAGTCCTCTCTTCACATATTTATAGCCACTTTTGGTGCCTTGTAAGAGCAACCCACCAGTCCATTTTACAGGTTCCCACTTAACTGTGGCTAGAAGCCTGACATTGTCTTGTGTTTCTCCAATCGAATTCCGGTGGCTTTCTTCCCTTTCCCTTTTCCTTTTTCCTTTTTTCTTTCCTTCTTCTATATCTTCCATCGCCCAGAAGACATGTTCTATACTGCTGTTACATTCGAAAGCAAACATTCCAACCCACGAATCTTCTTTCCTCAGGAATATTTTACACGTACAAGGACATTCGGCATTCCAACACAGTAGTGAAAGTGTGCCTTGCCAACGAAAAGGCGCAAAATTGTAGTGCATCATACTAGGTAGCCTTCTCGTGCGGTATTGGGCAAAGTCGGGAAACTCAATGACTTCAAAGCTTTCCTGCACGAAGTCAAAGGATAAGATGAGCTTATCCTCGTGGCCATGATCCACGTGATACACACCATTGTACTCTTCCAAACAGCCACCCCAGTGAGCCACGCACCCTATCATTACAGGTGGACCTTCTTTGCAGGTACTCCAATTGGCCAGCTCTCGTGTTGGAATCACGCTCCAATCACGTTGGATTGAGGAGTAAAGAATGCAGTTCACGACAGGCTTTCTCTGTAATATTACAATTTTGAATTCTTTGCTGGTTGGGTCTATCCAGAAACCATAGCAAGTTTGATATTGACCACCGGAATACCATTCATCAAAATACCATCTAAAATCCGAAGGCAAACGAACACTCAAAGACTTATGGATCGAGGGGTTCCAAAGCAGAATTTTGGCGTAATCAAAGAGACAGACAACACCATGAAGGGTGCCAATAAGATAAAAATGCGCCCTTGGAATAGGTTTATTTAGTGTACTGACCAAGGGGCGGGAGGGAGGATCAACAATAAAATACTTGCGTCCACGTCCATATTCGACGATGAATCGGGGCTTTTGGACGGAGAGGTGGTCTTGAGCAAAGGTTGGTGAGTCGATGAGTTCCTTCCAGCCTTTGCACAGGCTTCGATATCGGAGCAAGGTTTTCACAGGCAAGTGCGTGAAAATCAGGACTAAAACGGCATTGGGGATGTAATCTGACATTGCAGACTTGAATTTCTCTGACATGACCAGCAAAGATAGAGGAATGAAGATTAATTTCAATGGCAAAATTAGGGTTTCGTGAAGTGCTGTGCTAGACTGCTAGGGTAGCAGTGAGATCGACGCCAGAAAGTAGAAAGGGCTGATTAAACAAATTAAGGCGATAAGTTAAAACATACCAGTTTGAAGTTTCCAACTTTACACAGCCAAACGGGGTCTGGAATCTTCAATGGGGGCTCAGTTTGTCCGTCAATGGTGATCAAAGTGTGAACACCGACGAAGAATGCGGGAAAATTGGAGCGCGACACTACTACACTCAGTCACTCACTAGTCACTACTACTAGAAGTCCTCCCTCTTGTTGAATTAACGAAATGAAACACGATTGAGATTACAAACTACTAGTTTGGGCCTTCTTTACAAGTAGGGATGTAATCGAACCGAGTCGAGTAGGGATGTAATCGAACCGAGTCGAGCTTTGAGTTGTTCAAGCTTGACTCAGTTAAAAAAAGACGATTTCGAGCTCGAACGTGAGCTTGGTTCAAGCTTAAATTATTGTTTGAGTTTCGTTTATTTAAATGTTCATCGAACTCGAGTTTGCTCGCGAACCTCTCATTTAGTTTCTTCGATAGACAAATTCGTGAACAACTCGTTACTTGATCAATTATACAATCAAATGAAACTAAAAATGAAACTACGTGGTTTGAGAAACACCACCAAAACTATGTAATTTAACATAAATGTTATATTGTATATAATATATATATAGTATAGTTTATTCATGAACATGTAATCTAGTTTTTTATGAGTGTATAATCGAGCTTGCTCATGAGCATAAAATCGAGTTTGCTCATGAGCAAACGAGCCGAGTTATCTTGTGCTCAAGCTCAGTTCATATATCTTTCGAGCCTTAAAATTGTGCTCAAGCTCAGTTCGTTACAAACTGAGCCGAACACGAACAAGATTCAACCGAGCCGAACACCGAATTTCTCACGAACGACTCGATTCATTTACAGCCCTATTTACAAGTTTATTGTTAGTTTAATTGAACAATTTAACTTGCGAACAAAAACGGCCGAAGAACTTGGTATTAAAAAACGTTATCTTCTACAAGTTATTGTAAGGACTGAACGTCTTGATAGGAACAACCAGCGAACTCCCTTGTCCAGTCTTGAATCCTGTTTGCAGTCTACGAGGGAACAATCAGTGATACCTGTACTCGGATAGATTTGAATCGTGTGAACACTTTCCGAAATCAGAATTTCGCCCCTTACAAGCCTTAGGGAATCCACGAAATCTGAAGTGAGATAAGACAAATCTTCTAGTTCTCTCCAAGGCTTTTAGAAAGAACTAAACTATAGAATAATGTAATAATAGATTGTGGCTTCGGTTTTGATTTGATCGAAATAGAGATCTTGTTCAACAACCACGACTCTATTCTCCTTTGACTTTAAATAGGACGTGGGAAATGATAGGGATCCAATTCTGGCCATTTAACAAAAGTTACATAGTGGTTACAAGGCGGTTACCAACCCTTCCTTCTATCACCAACGTCTCTTATCAAAGAGACACGTGTTTAACTTCAAACCAGTCATAAAGGGAAGTTACTAGACGTTTAAACATCAATTATCAAGGCGGTTATCATCCAATAAACACGTGGCGAAAAATCCGCCAGACTGCTAAACTGTTGTTCCCTACAGCACAGTTGTTGTTCCGTACAACACTTCTGTAGATTCCATTGTTCCTTAAGGAACAACGTAACTTATCCTTTATATATCCCTCTAGACCTTAAGTATACTTACACAAGCGTGTACTCCACACCCCCAAACTTGTGATATAGCTAAGTGAGATCCCATAGCGTCGTATGAACCCCGATCACACTAAAAGGCACTGTTCCCATATAGGGAACAGTCACATGATGACACTAAAATCACCAACAATCCTCCCCCATTTTAGTGTAATCCTTGATTCATAAAATAAGCAAGCTTTCATCCCAAACTCATACATAAACATAAATATCGAAACAATTGAATTTATGTCTTAGTGTAATTACACATTTCAAACACCCCATAATCATGGTATCTTAAATATGGAACCAATCAACCACTTTGGATGCTTGAAGATAACGCACACATAAGTTACTTTACACTTATATAGTCTAACTTGACTCCATTTAGGGCCGTGAGTCCTTATCCATTCTTGAGCGTATGTGAAGCCAACCAAAACTTCACGGAGCGACCAAACCCCACGCCCATATAGGTAGATCCTTTAGTCGTACACCTACAATTGCACTTTCTCAAAGGAACTATTAAAAAGAGTAAATCTTTAACCTCCAACTTGTAGGAACAGAGCACACATTCGGGGACTGTTCCTTTGTACTCACAGCTTCTAGGTGTGGGCTTTCCACATTGAATTCTGTCCCTAATTTTCATTAGGTAGGAATTGAGTATCCCACCACTAGAAAGCTTATACGGGTCTTAATCCCATCCCCTTAGCAGACTTGGAGACCAAGTCCCTAGACAACCCCTTCGTCAAGTGATCAACCAAATTTTGTTGTGACCTAACAAAATCCACCGAAATCACCCCATGAGTAACGAGCTCTCTTACCGCACTATGTCTCACGCCCAAGTTACGTGATTTCCCATTGTATACATGGCTATATGCCTTAGCCAAAGTTGCAGCGCTGTCACAATGGATCGATATGGGTGAAATTGGTTTTTCCCACAAGGGAACATCATATACCAAGTTCCTCAACCATTCGGCCTCTTTTCCCGCCGCAACCAGAGCAATAAACTCCGATTCCATGGTGGAACTTGATATGCAAGTTTGTTTCTTGGATGCCCAAGAAATAGCTCCTCCACCAAGAAGGAACACCCATCCACTAGTAGAAGAATGATCATCTTCATTAGTGATCCAACTTGCATCCGAATACCCCTCTAATACTGAGGGTGATCCAACATATGTAAGACCAAGATCTACTGTTCCCTTCAAGTATTGAAGTACTCGGCGAACAACTTGCCAATGATATGCACTAGGATTACTAGTGTAACGGCTAAGTTTCCCTACTGCAAATGCAATATCTGGTCTTGTACTTGTCATAGCATACATTAAGCACCCAATTATCCTTAAATACTCAAGTTGCAACACTGTTGTTCCCTCGTTAGGGAACAGTTTTGTAACACCCCGACTTCCGACGGGGCGCTACTAAGAAATAGACCTTACTAGGTACTATTAAATAGGTTGACAACTACACTTTAGGATCTTGCAACGCGGGCACGACGAGAAAACAAAATAAAACATCCAACCTTTTATTTCGTAAAACTTAGAAAACGTAGTTATGCATGAATTCCCGAAAAATATAAATGTTCCAATACGACACAGCGCTTACTAATACTGAACAAAACAACCAAAATAATAAATAAAACATACTGCTAATTTCATCTTATCAATAATAAAATCCACAACCTAACTATCATAAATGAACTAGTGTAAAACCAATCCCACTATGACACGCGTTCTTTACCCTCCTGCCCGCCATCTGGCCTCGGTTCCTGCACGGCTCCCTGGTTCATACCTGGAACTGAAAAATGTTCCCCGAAGGGTCAGCGTTTAATCTACCAAACTAGAGAGAATACGAAAATTGCAGAACGCTTTAAAATCATTTCTACAGTCAGTATACAAATCCACAATCGCAATCATAACTCTAAAGGCCAATACCTAATATTAGTTATAATCAGTCACACATAGCCACATACGCATTTAAAATCACAATCCCATAACACCGCAATTTCTCCCTTTTCCACAATCCGAATTCCAAGGTGCTCATCACCGCACCGAGTGCACAGGCAGGCCCTCTCGCTCCACTTCACAATCTCCCTTCTAACCCCTGGCTAAGCCTCCACTGGAGCACTTGCCAAAAACACACAGATAATAATTTTCGTTTTGAAGGGGCACGATTTCCCACTCACACGGGTCAATGTAGCCAACTCTTCCTCAACACCAGCTACGATGGGCCGTGTCGGAAACGGTACCAACACAGAGAAAACGTTCTAAAAATTATCCTTCCGATAAAACACGTTCAAACCATTTTACACACACAACAATACGAGAAGTTCAAAACAGTTTATAAAGGCATTCGGGACTAGTTCCCAAAACCCGCCCTACAATATCGATACGCAATCTAACAAGGTAGAGAAGAACCGAGCAAGTCGAAAAACGACTTACCTCAAGTATAGGATTTCCGACAAATGCGGAAAGTTAAGAATCTGAACAAACGGGATCTCCTAAACACGAAAATGGCAATTTTAGTAACATAGATGATGCGAAGTTTAAAATAACTACACACTCACATACCGTACCCGAAACCCACAAACTGACCTTAACTATGCACTCAATCTAAGCCACTCTTAAATCAACGCAATTGAATCCATCAATGCTCTCACACAAACCAAGCCTACTTGAATTTAACAGTAACCATAATTAAATAAAAACCTGCACACACAAAATGATATCTCTCGTTCTTTTTTTTTAATTCTAAACTATTGAAGTGCATAAAATATATTAAGTCAAACCAACCCATGTCCAACAGAGCATTGACCCAAATTAATTAAATCTTTTGAAAGACAAACTTTCTGGCAACTTGATCGAATCCCAGGCTTGACGTCAAAACGGGAACATGAGTTTCAAAACAGAATTCAATCACCGAAAATTCAGCCCCCCAAAAGAAACAGCTTGTTCAAGAAAACCCGTTTATATTTAACTAGCCAAAATCTTCCCCAAAACAATAAATTTTGCACCAGACAAAATACTCGATCGGGTGAGTACTCGTTCAAACATTCATTTGCACAAATCCAAAATTTCATATTAAACACTCGGTTTTACTCCCGTCACAAAATCACTAACTCCATTTTCTAACCAACTCTCAGACCCCAGATTAAAAACCCAAGTAAACCTGTCCCAAAACCAAAACCCCTTCAATCGACCCCCACCCCATGAAGTTAAACTACAACTTAAGGGAAGAAACGTTTGAACCTTTAAACTATCCAATATAATGGATTGCTCGCTGGAACAGAGGAGATAAAGAAAACTCGGGGGTTGGTCGGAGGAACAAAAGAGTGAAGCCACGTCGATCTCGAACAACGGCCTCGTCGTTGAAGGGTCTTGCCGAAACGGAGGCACGTCTCTGTGAGGAAATCGCTTCTCCCGGCAAACGGATCCACTTGTCGTTCGTGAAGGACCTTCGTCGTAAATGTATAAGACCGAGACCGAGAACTAAAATGAAGGAAGGTTGAAGAAAGGCAAATTTCAGAGCTCTCGGTTTGGCGGCGGTATGCCTCTCGAAGAAGGAGACGGAGGGTTAAATGGATTTAGATTGATAACGATAGAATTTGGATTGATAATGATTTAATTAGGATAGATTTTTTTTTAATTGGAATCAATATGGATTTCCAAGTGAGATGAATAATTTGGCCAAATTTTAGATAGAGCGAAATATATATATATACATATAAATAATATATATATGGCTTTCAGAAAAGTATAGTAAAATTGGTTACTTGTACAAAGATATTAGATATAGTTTACATAAGGGTGTAGTCCGATGGTTATCAAAGTGGATTACTGATTAATTTATCGTACGAGGCTACTTGCGGATCAAGAACTCAAGTGCTTGTAAGCGAAGGAACCTGTTTTCCGACTTACAAGACCTAAAACGAATATGGATATTACAAGTTTGACACTTGGATCATATGATGTTTTCAAGGGAGCATAATTACCACAATTAAACTTATTCAACACTTTCTCAATGTAATAACAATCCTCCTTCAACCCGTTTTATCTTAATCCCTAAGATAACATCGGCCTCCCCCATGTCCTTCATGGAAAATTGTGATGACAAAAATTTCTTAACAAGGTCTACTTGTTCTTGATCAGTTCTAAAGATCAACATGTCATCCACATATAAACAAATTATGACTCCATTCATAGAATCATCAAATTTTCTATATACACACTTGTCCGCTTGGTTCAATTTGAATCCATGGGACAACACAACCTCATCAAACTCTCGATGGCATTGCTTTGGTGCTTGCTTCAGCCCATACAAGGATTTGATCAATTTGCACACCTTATGCTCTTGTCCTTGCATAATAAATCCTTCAGGTTGTTTCATATAAACTTCATCTTCAAGATCCCCATTAAGGAATGCGGTTTTTACGTCCATTTGGTGGATAACCAGGTTGTGTATCGCCGCCAAGGCAATCAACAACCTAATGGTGGTTATACGTGCAACTGGTGCATATGTATCAAAGTAGTCGGTTCCATACCTTTGTCTAAAGCCTTGGACAACCAATTGGGCCTTAAACTTGTCAATAGTACCATCCACTTTCATCTTCTTTTTGAAGATCCATTTACTTCCCAATGGTTTACATCCAGGTGGAAGATTAGCCAGAACCCATGTATTGTTCCCCATGATGGAATCCATCTCATCATTAATGGCCTCCTTCCAAAAGGATACATCTTGAGACTTCATTGCCTCATCAAAAAATCTTGGTTCATCCTCAATATTGTAACAATACAAATATTGGGATCCAATCTCGTCCCTAGTTCCCTCTACCAAATAAACTTGGAAATCGGGACCAAAGGACGTTTTCATCCTTACTCTTTTACTCTTCCGAATCTCAGGTTCATTGTTCCCTAGTGAGACGTCACAGTCGCTGTTCCCACTAGAACATTGAATCGTGTTATTATCTCTACTTGAACTGGGATCACAATTAACAGATTTTCAACATGAAACAAAATAGTAGTTATTTCAGTTTACATGTTATTGGATTGTAAAGGAATAAAGAAAATCTCACCACAACAGTAAGAAGTGCTTCAAATTGAGCATTTTCTGAATTGCTTCCCGTCCAGTACTTCACCTCACCACGCATTCGCCTCCTCCCCCTCTACATAGTTGGCGGCCATTTGTCAAAACCACCGACCCTACCGCCTCATCGCCGCTCACTCCCACATCCTCCACCACACCTTCCTTGCTTAGTTTATCCATCATGTCTATATGAAAGGAAATAAAAAAGAAAGGCAGCTAAAAGCAGATTTAGTTATGAATTCAAGAATTTAAGAACATCAATTTAGACAAAGCGTAGATGGAGTTACATATTAGAGTAGAAGCTGCAAATTAGTTTGATTGGAAGTGAATTTTGGAGTTCCTGTAAAAAATATATTTCTGAATCAAAACGTTAATTTCAAAACCACAATAACAACCCAAAAACCATAACAAAAATGAATCAAACAAAGGGAGGAGGAGAAATTGGAATTACTCGTACCTTAAAATCAAGACTCATAAAATGAAAATTTTAAATGCTGACCATAGAAACAAGTTTGATAAGAAAAAGCCATCAAATTCATAACCTAAATTCATATAAGAAAAAGCCATCAAATTCATAACCTAAATTCATATAACGCAGTCGGGTAATTCTTAGACATACGCACTGAAACTAAGAAAGCCACAAATACACAGGGAGTTGCACACAAAAATACGAATTCGAGCAATTCAATTGCGAACGATAAGTTCAAACCGTTGTGTTTTGGAGACGAATTTGTACTTTGACGAGGCAAGTAAGATTTGTCGGCAGTGAAGAATTCACTTTCTTTCTCCCGAGTCCGTCGTGCCGACCTGATTCTCTCTCCTAGGGTTGTTTACCAATTGAGTTAGGAAACAAAATTCAATTGAGAATGACAAGTTTAAACCGATCAATTTTGCAGACGAATTTGTAGATTCTGACGAGGCGGAGAAGATTTGCCGGCTGTGAAGAATTCTTTCTCCCGAGTCCGTCGTTCCGTCCTGATTGGTCTCTGATTCTGGTTGCCAAATGAACGAGGACAAGTTCAAGTCGATCAAATTTGACGAGGCAGAGAAGATTTGGCGGCGGTGAAGACTTCTCTCCCACAAATCCGTCGTCTGTCCTGAATCTCTCTCTGGTTGTTTTTAAATGACAATTTTGTAAATTTGTGTAAATGGGCCTGGTTTGTTAGGATATGCACTGTTTTTTTATAATTTTAGCAAAACTTCTGACACGCTTTTATGATAATAATGATATAGAAAAAATACTATAAGTTGTTACAAAATTTATTAAAATATAATTTTACATTTATTCAAATATGCCACGTGGCGCAAATTTTACAACAGACTTGGGTTCTGCTTTATAATGTATTAGTATAGATCTCGATTGTTCATTCTATAAAATCAACGTCCCTGATTAAACATTCATTAAAAAAAATAAAATACGGCACGTGCGAATTTTTTCCGTATTATTCGCGTATTTTTCAATAAAATACGACACGGACGAATTTTTCCCGAATTATTCACGAATTTTTCGAAAAATACGTTTTTATGAGATGCGCCCAGTTTGTTCATCAGAATAGCGATTTGTTCATCAATATTCACCAACTGTTCATCAATACTAACTAATTGTGCATTGAGTTTTTGATAACATTGTTCATTGATTTCGAACTTTTTTAATTTTTAATTTTATTTTTTTAACCTTATTTATGTGTAGGAATACAATGTTATATAGTTTTTTATGCACATATAATAGTTTTGATAAACCCATATTTCTTCATTGATATACCCCTATTTGTTCATTGATATACCCATGGTATACCATTATTTGTTCATTAGTATACTTCTTTTTTGTTCATTGGTATACCATTGTTTGTTCATGGATATACCCTTATTTGTTCATTGATATAACCTTATTTTTTCATTATTATACCCTTATTTGTGAATTGAAATAAACTTATGTTTTATGTGGCAAGGCTATCAACTTGTACATTTAGGACTATTAATACCATCAACTTGTACATTTAGGACTATCTATTTGTGCATTTTTGCATTTATTTTGTGCTTTAAGGCTATCTTGAATTCAAAGTATAATATAAATGAAGTGTTTTAAGGCTAACTTGTCAATACGAATGAAGTGCTCAATATAGTACCAAATTAAGATAAGTTTGATGTAGAAACTTGAATGCAAAAGATAATAGATAAAGAATTTGACTTTGCAATAATATGGTGTATGCTAAGAGAACGAGATATATAGCAACAAATCGAAGAGGAGTGCGTTGCTTGTGCCTTATTTAGCTATGAACAAATTGATGTTATTAATGAACAAATATGCATATAGCAATGAACAAATTGAGGTTACTAGTGAACAAATATGCATCTAGTAATGAACAATTATATGAAAAAGGCAATGAACAAATATGCATAAACCAGTGAACAAATTGATGTTACTAATGAACAAATATGCACAAACCAATGAACAAATATGCCAAAACCAATGAATAAATATTTTCCTTTTTTATGAACAAAATCACAATGTTGATGAAAATATTGCATGTAAAATTTGATACACATTTGTTCATTTTTTATGTACAAATAATAGATTTTTGATGCACAAGTAATAGTTTATTTATGCACAAAATCACAGTTTTGATGAACAAAATCATAGTCTTGATGAACAAATCCACATTATTCATGAACAAATCCACAATACTGATGAACAATCTGGGCGCATGTCCTATTTCCGTATTTTTCAAAAATACGCGAATAATTCACCAATAATTTGCCCGTGATGTTTTTTTCTCCCTTTTAAGTGAAATGATCAACGCCTTTGATTTTTCTTGATCCAACGGCTCTTGTTCTTTCTTATTTCGCACATGAGCTCCCATTCGCACGTGAAACTGACTCTAAAGTTTATACTAATATCTACCCAGGAAAAAGATTATACTAATAAGAAAAGACATACATGGAGTTAGCTTTATACAAAATTAATATCTATGAAGAGAGATCAAAAGGATGCCAGAGGCATTACAAGCTAATTCCCAAAAGTCTTAACCGATATATACCCGAATCCGAGTAACCCGAAGATGATTGTACTTGAACCGGTTGTACGTACTTGAAAACCGAAACAATACGAACTCGATTACACCCGAAACAACCCGAATCCGATTATTTATGATCTATATATAACTATATATTAAAGTTGTACATTTTTATCCATCAGAATGATTCTGTCCCCACCTTATATTTATAAAATTAATTTTTATTCCTAACATTTTAACTTTTTTCTATTAAATTCTTCTTTAACTATTTAAATCTATCTTTAACATCAAACAAATATGTATTTAGTATAGCAATATCTTTTTAAAACTTCCTTATACAAATATTTAAAATTAAAGATAAGAAATTTAAAATATTTTAAAATAAATATAAATATCTTTTATCTTTTAACATGATATCTTTTCAAAAATATATTTATAGATATATATATATACACGTATATAATTTTCTCTTATAATTAAAAAATAATGATAAAAGCTTATAATATTTAAAAATAATAAAAATAGGTAAAATAATATGTAACAAATATATCAATATATTTGATGATCTCTAAATTAAGGTACATAGAAAGTAATAAAAAAAATAATGAATATATTATTTAATCTTATCTAATCTTTACTTTATCGAGCCACAAAATAAGTTTGGCTCCACCTTAAATCAAAATAAATTATTATTTTTAATTATTTCCCATAAATAAATTACTTTTATCTTTATCCTTCATATTTTATTTAAATCTTATCTCTTCCATATTCTATTATATAAATCTTATCTCTTCCATATTCTATTATATAATTTTTTTTTGTTTAAATGTTATCTTTTTTTTAAAATTAAATGACTATGAAATATCATCAAGGAAAAGGAAAAATGTACATTATTTTACCTTAATAATTTTTTATTCTCAACATTAAACTTAATAAATTATATTTAATTATTTTATTTTATTCCAAAAAAACTTTACATTGTACATACAATAACTTACTCACATTAAATTTTAATTATATTATATTTTTATTTAATATCTATAAAATATCGAACCATAGTCGTGCATGACACGATGGGTACAACTAGTTAATGTAAATTTGGAGTAATACATAAGATCATATGAATATAAGAGATCGTATAATTATTTAGTTAAGAAACAGTCTTAGTTCTCGCACCTTGTACGAAATTTTATAAAATTATTGTATTATGTATTTATATTTGTTAAATTTTGATCAAACTGATGATATAAGCAAGAACATTTTAGAAAAACTATACATATCTTATAAAAAAATATTATTTCTAAAAATAATCATTAAAAATTGATATAGGAAAGGATATTTTAAGAATTATATATATCTTATCAAAAAATAATCCTATCCAAAAATAAAACTAATTAAAATAATTCAATTAAATTTCAAGTGATTGGATTGATTTGAAAAAGATGAATGATATATTTTAATATGAAATTATTTTATATATTATTTTAACCCCCACTTTAGTATATATTAATGATTGAAATCATTTTAATAACTTTAGAACTACTTACCATAGTCTCGTATAGTCATAGACTTCAATATTTTTATTCATCACCAAACATATGTTTCTTCAATAAAATGTAAAGATTTTATTTATTTATGTATATGATCTTGAGAATATACGTGACTATAAAATTATCATTTATAAAATGGGATCATTTTAAATTATTGGAGAATAAGATCATATAATCATTAGTTGTAACATGTAATTAGTTTAATATCATAAGAATTTTTTATGAACATAAAATCTTAGATATGTTTAATATCATATAATCTTTACTTGTGATTTGTGAATATTCTATCTTATGAATTTGTAAATTGTGATCATCTATTCATTTGATTGATTCATCGGTCAAATATTAATTGATTTATTCTACAAATGGTAATTGCCTATTTCATCTTTACAAACTCAATATCAAATTCAAATTCAAATTCAAAAAGCATATTATAAATACATCGATATTTAATATTATCATGACCCATTCATTAAATTCATATAATTCTTACTTTTATTACAACTCATATGTCTATGATGCAAAAATGAGGAGGAGAATGTTGCATTGAGCTTCAGCCGTCCGACCTGTATGAATGTGACTTCTAAAAGAGACATAGGCCAGTAAGAACTAGCTGAACCTGAACAATTGTTTTGCGATTTACGTGAGTCAGTCGCATACTCAGTGAATATAAACCATCATCAATTATTTCACACAGAGTCAACATTTAGTTCATCTACATATACATACATATTTTATATATATATCATATAAGAATTTACTATGCATATGCAAATGCTGATGTATCCGATTCATTATTCTGTGAACTGTTCAAGCCTGAATCTGCCTCAGGTTTACTATATATGGACTCTTATGGTCCCTTTAGCAAAGAAATCCGAAGATTTCCTGAATATTGACTCTTATGGTCCCTTTAGCAAGGAAATCCGAAGATCTCCTGAATATTGACCCGTAGGTCCTGTATGATCCGTAGATCCTGTACGACCCGTAGGTCGCTTTAACAAAGAAATCCGTAGATTTCCTGAATTACAGTTCAGGGCAAGACAGTCACAGGTCATTTTAATCTCATTGCAATATGCTATGCAATCAAGTGCATTCTGTAACCATATATCATATGTCATCTGTTAACATACCTTCAGTGTAAACAACTCTGGAAATTTCAGAGCTATCATATAAAACACATATATCCATATAATCCATATAACACATATATCCATATAGCTCATTGATGAGGTATTTTTGGTGGTCGTTATACCTATCAAAGAAACCTAACTTAACCAACTCAGTAGAGCAGTAAGCAAGGGTTGATCCCACAGAGACTCGTGTAAATGTGTTATTGCTTAAGTGCCAAGTAACGAATATGGGGGGTTTGTAATTGTAAATTCTAAACTACTATGCAAAATAGAAAACTATATAAGAATGCAAAATTGATTGTAAATATATATGAAAGAAATATGTTCAACTAGTTAAATCCATCATAGATATGCTTATTGATCATTGATTATCTTGATTCTCAATTCCCTTAAACAATCTATTGTGGATTATACTCCTATTAAGGATTATGACCCAAACTTCATAAATAGTTGAAAGAACTAACAGTCTAAACAACCCTAATCATTTAACAACCTAAAACAACGTCTAGATTCAATTAAACGACAGCTTTACGAATCAAGTTATCAATAGAAACAAACACTTAGAGCAAACAGACATCTAAGTTATTTGTGGATTTATTCCCTTCTACAATTGAATAGCCCAAACGGGTCTAAACAATTATAGATGCTACTTTATCTGATCAACCCCGAACGGGCATTAATCAGATTAGTTGTAAATTAACCTAGAAATTCTATTATGTGATCAATCGAACAAAACCCTAGAATAATTCTGATTCAATTAAGCACAGGGAATAAAACCTATTCAAGTTGATGAGAATCAATCAAACCTCACAATATTATGCAATCTATGATTTCAATAACTAGTCAAACACAATAAATTTAGCAATGCATAATTGAATTAAAAGCAAACTTACAAAGGTTCAAAGGTTCTTCCTTGAGAGAAAACCCTAGCCTCCAAAAGTTGATAAAAAGTTATGAGAAAATAAACTAACATAAGGTTTAAATATGTATCTCAAATAACCCTCAAACAACTATATCTTAAGCATACTCGGATATGATATAACCCTAGCCCAAAAGTCAAGCACAAAACTTCCCCGCGTAGAAAACACCGATTGCTTGGTTTGCATGAGGATTGCGCGGCCGCGCAATTGTCATCCCGCGCAATCACTCATATAGCATATATATCCACATATTCATATATTCATATTTCACATATAGCACATAAGGTTGAATCTCCGGTCTATACTCACCTGTTCAAGATAGATACTATTTATCTTCCCCTTGTCTTTAACCACGATCTATTACTTGTTCTCCTATATATAACCCAATGCAAATTAGGCTATTTACTCTTACAAACTCTAACCCCAAATGCAATGAAATGCCAGAATGCATTGTAACTTCTTGTGCATCTTTCCAAATCCTTTAAAACATGACAACAATAAACTATATATATAGAAGAACATTTTTCTAGTTCAAGCCTTTCTGAAAAACTTGATCAAAAGGCTCCCTAATATCATTACAAGCAAAACCCTAAAATTACTCTAAAATCTTTTACCGAATATAAATCCGATATCGAAAACTCCATCTGAGAACTATAAATCGACTGATTTTCGAATCAAAACCAACTGTAGATCTAGATCTGGAAAAATCAATAAAATCCAGATAAACCAGTAACTAATTAAAAACTTACCATATCAAGCTTGTACTTTGAGATTAAAACCCGATAGAGGAGATCTCGTATCAAAACCAATAACCAAATTCAAAAACACCATTCTCAAACTCTCTCGCTTATAATTATTTTTGTGAACTTGAGTTGTAAAGAAAGGTACGAGAACATGTCTATATAAATCACTCAAACTCGGTAATAATTAATAAAAATCACAGTTTTCACCCTCAAATCTCCTTTACTACAAACTTGATCCTAAAATAATTAATAATTAAATTTTTCTTAATTTTTTTTTAAAAATATAATAAACTTAAATAGAAAATAAATATTACTTTTAAAAACTCACTATATATCATGCCAATATGCTATGCATATGCTCTTATTATGTAATGAATGCAAAATGACGTATGCACTTTGGTCGAGGATGTTACAGCTTCTGCTCTAATACAATCAGGAGATCCATCTTCCCATGCCACGTCACCTATACCTACCCCACCACCCCGATATCTCAGCAACAAGCATCCTCATCCCAAACCCTTTTCGATTCTCCTCATCTATTACTCCCTCACGTCCCACACAATCACCTTAGTCCCTCCCCTAATTTCTCGTACGCCAACTAGAGTAGTTACGAGATCTAAGAACAACATATACAAGCCTCTGCACAAAAGCAATCTCACTTGTCAACTCTTTCCTCCAACAAAACCTAAAAATATCACCCAAGCTCTTCATGATCCCGGATGGTGCTCGGTGATGTAGAATGAATTCAATGCTCTTTTCACTAATAACACATGGTCTCCCATTCCTCATTCTTCCAATCAGAATTTGGTAGGCTGAAAATGGGGTTTTCAGTCCTGTTGTGAAGCCGGTCACAGTCCGTGTCGTCCTTAATCTTGTCGTATCCAAAGATTGGCAATTTCGTCAACTTGACATCAATAACGCTTTCCTCCAAGGGAGTCTTTCGAGGATGTTTACATGGTCCAACCTCCTGGGTTTGTCAATTTTGATCAGCCTAATCATGTATGTAAATTACGGAAGGCTATTTATGGCCTCAAACAAGTGTCACACGCTTGGTACAACGAGCTCAAGTCCTATCTTCTCACTCTCGGCTTTGTCAACTCCATTGTCGATGCCTCGCTCTTCATTCTTCAGCATGACCGTGAATTCGTCTACATCTTATTCTACATTGATGACATCATAGTCACCGGTTCATCCCATTCCATGCATGTTGGCTAATCTCATTCATCTATTAGGCAACCGGATCTCGCTCAAGGACCTAGGCACCTTATCATACTTCCTTGGCGTCGAAGTTCTTCCTCGGTCTTCCAAGGTATTTCTTTCCTAGCGTAAATATGTTAATGATCTCTTACAAAAAGCCGCAATGTCCGATGCTAAGCCTTCACCCACCCCAATCTTTGCTTCTTCTATTCTTGTTTGTGGATTTACCAACCCCCTCCTAAGCCCCACAAATTACATTACCCTTATTGGCAACCTCCAATACTTGCGTATTACCCGTCTAGAAATTGCCTACTGTGTTAACAAACTGTCCCCAATTATGCAATCCCCCACGATGGACCATTGGGTCACTCTCCAACGTTTGCTCCGATATCTTGTCGGCACTCTTGATGTCGTCCTTGCCCTCTCCACCCACCAGTCTCCTTACCTCCATGCTTTCTTTGATGTCAATTTGACCGACAACAAGGACGAATATGCCTCTACTACGGGCTACATCCTCTATCTTGGAGCCACCCGCATGTCTTAGAGCTTTGATATGCTCTCTTTAGTATAGGTTATCTCTTGTATTTTAGGTATGATTTGAGCGTGTTTAGTTTAGGTTGGAGCATAATTGTAATATGAAGACCGAAGACACGATTTGGAGAATTGCAACAGTTTTGAAGACAAGTGTTGAATTGGAGTTGTTTTGACACCACTTTCTTGTAACACTCATTTCGGAATCTAGAGTGATCAGATGAAGCTGAATTTGGTATCATTGGAAAGCTGACTCGAATATCTACACTTCATATTTTTACTCCGGGTCGAAATTCCCACTCTAAGGTGGTCAAAACATCTTCCGAAAACACCGCTGGAATTCTGTCACGATCAGGTCCGCGATCGCGGAGAGCGTTCACCGCGCCCACGGAAGTCCACGTCAGCAAAAATTCGAGAGCCGACTTTCCTTTCATTTATTCTAGCTTATATCTATTATTATATCTTTTAGGTTTCGGTTGTTATTTCGACTACTTAAGCTTAGTTTCGTTTTCATTTTAGGAGACAATTCTAGCATACTTTCAGAGATTATTTCAGTTTTTAGTTTTATTATGGAGAACTAATTTCCCTTTGGAGTTTGTTTGATCAAGGAAGCTTTTTTATGTAATTCGTAAGATTCTGGTAACTTTTCTATCCTTTGGTTAATATCAAAACTCTTGTGCTTAATTTTATGATTATCAATTGATTTCTCTTGGTGCACAACTTGATGAATTTGATTGATATTCTACTGCTTGGATTAGTTTGATTGTTGTCTGTGCAATCTTATTTATCCTTGAAACAACTCTTTTCTAGGACCGTGGACTAGAATTGAGAGAGAGTGTTTGATTGTTATTTTGTGCATGAGACTCGTAGCTTGATTGCATGATTTAATATCCTTCTATCCTTAATACTTTGCAAGATTTAAATTAAGCGTTCTTGTTCGTATCATAATTCCGCTTGGACCATGGACAAGCGAAAATCTTTTATAAGGATTGGAATTAACTAGTGAATTAATAGAAAAGTAGATGAATTGATGATCGAATGATTAAAAAGGTGGAATTGATTGAATAAACTCTGCTTTCCTTCCATTGATTTAATCCCAAATAATATTTGCTTGTTTCTTTGCTTGCTTAAACTTCCAAAAACATCTTGTCTTGTTATCTGCTGATTATTCAGAATTCCGATTCTCTTGGGTTCGACCCCTTGCTTGCTTACTGATCGCTCTCGGATGCGAGGGTCAAGAGATACAATTTATAACCCGACCCCGTTGTAGTACGTGGTGGGTATCGAACACTCGGGAAGTCTACTCGATCGATGTGCCTAGATACTAGGAAGCTAGAAAGGAGAGCATAAAACAAAGGAAAACAAAGAAAACAGTCGGGACCGACACTGAGGTCACTTCGGGCCCGAGGTTGGCGACAAGAGGAAGTCGGGACCGACACTGGGTAAGTCGGGCCCGAGGTAGCTGGGGATGTCGAACTCAAAGATTTTAAAAGTAGATCTTGGGCTTTTGGGTTCCTTCCCTAGTAGATTAAGGCTTTTCCACCCCAATTCAGGCAATGAGTGATGATCGGACTAGGATCGAGTGCTTTCGCCCTCGTTCCAACCACATCTACACCTCGATCCATGGGGAAATCCCCTTCGAAGCAAGGTCTTGAGATTGATACATGTTCACTTTCGCTACTTTGCCAATCTCAAGCCTTGATTCCCAACTTTCGCAAGGAATTGTAGCTCTATGTAGAGTGGGTTCCTTAGATCAAACACTCAAGGCTATGGAATTGGGGTTTCTAGCCTAAACCTAGCTAGGGTTTTCCCCCATAACCCAAGATCAAGGAGATCTACTCCATGTGACAAGCAAAGAAAGCAATCAAATCAAAAGAGAAAGCAATCATCATAATCAATCTCAAAACAAAGCAAGGTTTCATTCAAATCCAAAGCAATCCACAAATTCAAATCAAGGGTTTTCAAATCCACAAGATCAAAGCAAATCAAAGCTAAACAATCAACAAAACCTATCAAGCCTTCCTCTCTCTTGGCCGATTCTCTCTCTCTTCCTCCTCTTCTCCTTCCTCCTTGCTCTCCAAGTATCCTCTTGGCTCCCTTGGAACCCCCCTTTTGTGTGTGTGTGAGGGAACCCTTTCTTAGAAGACAAGAGGGCCTTTTATAGATTAGATGAAGGGCAAAAGTGGAAGTCCACAAATTCGTGCCTTGGAGCCCAAGTAGTCCGGTGACCGACTCGGACCGACACGGAGGAACCTCGGGCCCGAGTTACTGTGCAACTCGGTCCGAGGTTGGAGACTTCAAAGTCGGGCCCGATGTGGTTGCAACTCGGTCCTGACCTCGTTCCACCTTCTTCTTTGTTGGCTTCTCTTGTTCTTCTTCATGGCTTGCTTCTCTCTTTCCCGCTTTAGCTCGGCCTTTGCTCCATGTCTCGACCCTCCTTCAAATCGATCCTTGATTCATGCCAAATTACCTACAAAACACATAAAAGGTGCGTAGTCTCCGAATCTCATAGAAATATGATAGCATGCATTTTAGTCTAGGATAAAGCATGTTTATTTCCTTAGTTTAGTTGTTTTTATTTTATTTTCCTCTTGGTTTTATTGTCTTTTTAGTAGATTTTGTAGTTTCGGTTTCTACTCTTGCTTTGTTCGATTTCAGGATCATTTGGAGGTGGATTCAAGGAGTTTTGGCAACGACAAGGACAAGGGCAAGAGGAGCAACCCGATAGGAAGTGTCTAGGAGTTAAGCGGATGCAAGGAATTGAAGAGAAGATGGGCAAAAGCTCGGTGGAAGGCACGGGAGGAAGCTCATTTAACATTTCAAACGGAGCAGTGCACCAGGCAAAAACTCGGTCCAGGTCACGACCGAGTTCTGGACCGAGTTTTACAAAACTCGGTCTGAAACTCGACCGAGTTTCAGACCGAGTCGCGTCTTTTTCCGAAATTTCTCCTCCGCGTGTTTTATTTATTAATTTCGGGCCTTTTCTATCTTGTTTTTTAGGGTTTCATATAAATACTTAGAGATTAAGTTTGGATGAGGATTACGTATTATTTTCTTAGCCTCTCTCTTTGAAGAACCCTAGATTGGAGATTTGTGGATTTTTGGCAAGACTTGATTGGAGTTGAATTGAGATCTATTGAAAAGACAATTGGTATGTTTCTCTTTGATTTAGATTTCTTATCTCTCCATATTATGTCTAGCTAATTTCTTAGTTCTAAGGAAGGGTGAACCCAATGGTTTAATAGGTAGATTTAATGGTGATGATTGGTTGAATTGAGATTTGAATTGTTGTTTGATTCAACCTAGGATGCTTAATGACCTAATTTGCTTGAATTAGGAATCTTGTTATAATTTGAGACCGAGAGGAGATAAGAATAACAAGAGATTGATTGAATTGAATTCACAAATTTTTAATTCATGTTAGATCCCTAGGTTTGAACTTGTTGAATTATTTGTGCGAGAGTGACTTAATTCACTTGTGGAACTTAACCTATCCTAGAAATTATTGATTGAGTAGTCTTAACTGAGCGCGAGAGCGGATGTTATTTCTATTGATTCATTGATCTCTAAAGAACTTAAAGGACCTAAATAAGACTTGCTTTGTGCGAGAGTGATTGCTAGTCGAGTCTAGGTACATGCATTAATCGTCTGAAAAGAGTTAATGTTAACATTTTAGATAGTTAGTCCTTCAAACAATATTTGAATTGAAATCCAAATAAATATCACCGGTAATCTACTGAATAATCATTGTGGGAATCCTGACCTTGGAATGCTTTTCTCCATTGATAGTTACTTCTTAATTTTGATTTTAATTATTTCTGAATACAATTACAACTCCTTTTCTTATTTTTGGCTTAGTCTACTGAATCGTGTTATAATCAATACTACAAAGTTCCCTGTGTTCGACACCTTGATTACTACAACCGAACCGTATACTTGCGGTGTAGGAAAATAGCCTATCAAGTTTTTGGCGCCGTTGCCGGGGAACTTTTCTAGTATTGGTTGTATTCCACAACCGGTAGATTAAGTCTTGTTTTTATTTTTAATTTGTTTCTTTTTGGTTTTGGTTCCAGTTTGTTCTCCTTCTTATGAGAAGAACTCTGAGCGCTAGTGCACTTAACAACTACAATTCTGAACCCGAGCGTGCTTTTCATAGAAGAAGAAGAGAGCAAAGGGAAGCTGAAACACAAGCTATGGAAGGCGATCAGGCAAATGCACAACAACAATTGTTGCAACAACAACAACAATTGTTGCAACAACAGCTGAATGCTCAACCACCTATGACATTGGGTGATTATGTGTTGCCACGCCATCAAGGACCCACAGCTGGTGTGGTCCGACCTCCCATTCAGGCCAGGAATTTTGAGCTGAAGCCATCTCTGATTAATATGGTTCAGCAGAATCAGTTTGGAGGTCTACCTTTTGAGAATCCTCACCAACATCTCAACACTTTTCTGGAGCTTATGGATACGGTGAAGATTCATGACGTTTCTGATGACGCGCTTTATTTGCGCACCTTTTCATTCTCTCTAAGAGACAGGGCTAAAGCATGGTTCAAGGCCCTGCCTCGTGGCACTATCACTACATGGGACGAGTTGGCCAAAGCTTTCCTGACCAAGTATTTCCCACCAAAGAAGACTGCAGAGATGAGGAATCAGATCAGTTCATTTCAGATGAAGGATGGGGAATCTCTTTATGAAGGTTGGGAGAGGTTCAAGGAGCTTCTATTGTTATGTCCTCACCATGGGATAGACAAGTGGGTGCTTCTTCACACTTTTTACAATGCTGTTGACAACACCACCAGGCTGCTCATTGATGCCTCATCTGGAGGTACTATTATGAAGATGAATGTTAATAATGCTTGGGATCAGATTGAGGACATTGCTCAACACACTCACTATTATAATGATGCTCGTTCTCTTCCAAGTTCTAAGAGATCAGTTGGGCTTTATGAAGTTGATAAAGAGACTTTGCACCAGGCACAGATTGATGCCATGACTCAGGAGATCAAGCAGTTGAAATTACAAATGAATGGTTCTCCTGTTTCTACCAGTGGAAGTCCTTCTCAAGTTGTTTCGAGTGTTGTTTGTCAGTTTTGTGGAGCTGGTGATCATACCATCAAATCTTGTGAATTGTTTGCCTCTAAAGATGAACCACAAGAGGAGGAAGCGAACTACATGAATAACTTCAACAGGGGGCCTAGGAATGACCCATACTCTAATTCCTATAACCCTGGTTGGAGGAATCATCCCAACTTCTCTTATGGGAATAATCAAGCACAACAGAGGCCACCTCCTGGATTTCCACCCAAAGCTCCTACTTATCAAAATCAAGCTTCTCAACCTACTCAAAAACCGGCTTGGGAGACTGCTATTGAGAGCCTTGCCACTTCTATGAAGACTCTCACTGAAGAAGTAAGGGCCCAAGGAAAGAACTTGAAGATTATAGAACAACAGGTGGCTCAACAAGCTGCCAATGTTCCAAGGCCAGCTGGCCAAGTTCCTGGGCATCCTGAGGTGAATCCTAAGGGTCAATTGAATGCAGTCACACTTAGGAATGGAAGAGAATTGGACGATCCACAGCCAAAGGAACCGAAGAAACAAAGTGGTGAACCTGAAAAGCTTCAAGACGATGGAGAGAAGGAGAAAGAGGCTCCCTACATTCCACCTCCTCCTTACAAGCCTCCTCTCCCATTCCCACAAAGAAAAGCCAAAGCTCAGACTGAGAAGCAATTCGGGAAGTTCTTAGAAGTGTTGAAGAAGCTCTACATCAATATTCCATTCACTGGTGCTCTTCAACAAATGCCTGCTTATGTAAAGTTCCTAAAGGAGATATTATCAAATAAGAGGAAAATTGAGGGTTGTCAAAAGGTGTCCCTTAATCAAGATTGTAGCGCCCTTGTTCAAAATAAGTTGCCACCTAAGCTTGGAGATCCTGGGAGCTTTTGTGTTCCCATTGTGATTGGCAATTGCACTTACAACGCGTTATGTGACTTGGGAGCTAGTGTGAGCTTGATTCCTCTTTCCATTTGCAAGAAGCTGGATCTTGGAGAGCCTCAACCGGTGGATATGACTCTCTTCATGGCTGATAGATCGACTGCATCACCTACAGGTATCCTTGAGGATATCCCCATTCAGGTCGGTAAATTCTATGTACCTGTTGATTTTATTGTTCTTGATATGCAAGCTGATTTTCCCATTCCCATTATATTAGGAAGACCTTTCTTAGCTACTGCTGGAACTCTTATTGATGTAAAAGAGGGTGTTCTTTCTTTTTCTATTGGTGGGGAGAAAATTGAGTATAATTTCACTAAAGCTATCAAGCAACCTAGACTTGAGGATGAGTTGTGCAGGTTAGATGTTATAGACAGGGAAACTCAAGATATGATGATGTCTGTGGCCACAAAAGACCCCATTGAGGAAATTTTGGATCACCCTGAGATGTCTACTAATGAGTTGGAAAGCACCATTGTTGATGTGCTAGAAGTGGTTGTTCAAGATGTTGGAGAAGAATCCCATGTTGCACCTAAAGTGGAGTTAAAGCCCCTTCCGTCTACATTGAGGTATGAATTTCTTGGCTCTAATTCTACATACCCTGTGATAGTAAATGCTAGCTTAAGTGATGATGAAACTGCCAAATTGTTAAAAGAACTTAAGTTGCATCGAAAAGCCATAGGGTATACTATTGATGACTTGAAAGGGATCAATCCTTCTTTGTGCATGCATAGAATTTTATTAGAAGATGATCACAAGCCTTCTATTGAGCATCAAAGACGACTCAACCCCAACATGAAAGAAGTAGTTAGAAAAGAAGTGCTAAAATTGTTAGACGCAGGCATTATTTACTCTATTTCTGATAGTGCTTGGGTGAGTCCTGTGCATGTGGTGCCTAAAAAGGGGGGGATGACTGTTGTGAAAAATGAAAAGAATGAATTAATTCCAACTAGAACAGTCACAGGTTGGCGAATGTGTATTGACTATAGAAAGCTTAATCAAGCAACCCGAAAGGATCATTTTCCTCTCCCCTTCATTGACCAAATGCTTGAAAGGTTGGCTAAACATACCCACTTCTGCTACTTGGATGGCTATAGCGGATTCTTCCAAATCCCTATACACCCAGATGACCAGGAGAAAACTACTTTCACTTGTCCTTATGGCACTTTTGCCTATAGGAGAATGCCCTTTGGGTTATGTAATGCTCCAGCCACCTTTCAACGATGCATGATGTCTATTTTCTCCGATTTTATTGAAGACATCATGGAAGTGTTTATGGATGACTTTTCAGTATATGGTACTTCTTTTGATGCTTGTCTAGCTAACTTGTCTAGAGTTTTACAGCGTTGTGAAGAAGCTAACCTTGTACTAAATTGGGAGAAATGCCACTTCATGGTAAGTGAAGGGATTGTTTTAGGCCATATGATTTCTAACCGTGGAATTGAGGTTGACAGGGCCAAGATAGAAGTCATTGAAGGACTGCCACCACCAACTTCGGTAAAAGGGGTAAGGAGTTTCTTGGGTCATGCAGGTTTTTATAGGCGTTTCATTAAAGATTTCTCTAAAATTGCCAAACCGCTTACTAACCTGCTCTTGAAAGATGTTGAGTTCAATTTTTCCCAGGAATGTCTAGAATCGTTTAACAGGTTGAAACAGGCATTGATCTCAGCTCCGATAATGCAAGCCCCTGATTGGAGTCTCCCATTTGAAGTGATGTGTGATGCAAGCGATTACGCTGTGGGGGCTGTGTTGGGACAAAGAAAAGATAAGAAACTTCATGCCATCTATTATGCTAGTAGAACCTTGGATGACGCACAAGTCAATTATGCTACAACAGAGAAGGAGCTACTAGCTGTGGTTTTCGCCTTTGAGAAATTTCAGTCCTACCTTGTCGGGGCCAAGGTCATTGTCTACACTGATCATGCCGCTTTGAGGTACCTTTTGAGCAAGAAAGATGCTAAGCCAAGGCTGAGTCGTTGGATTCTACTTCTCCAGGAATTTGACTTGGAAATTAGAGACAAAAAGGGGACCGAGAATTTGGTGGCTGATCACTTGTCTCGATTGACACAAGAGCAGATGGAATGCACAACAGATGATTTGCCCATTGATGATTCATTCCCTGATGATCACCTTTTCAGGATTACTGAGGAACTTCTACAACTCTCTTCCTCTATAGTGCCATGGTATGCTGATTTTGTGAATTACCTGGTGTGTAATGAAATGCCAGTTGGGTTGTCATTCCAACAAAAGAAGAAGTTCCTGTCTGATGTTAAACATTACTTTTGGAATGAGCCCTTCTTATTCAAGAGATGTGCTGATGGAGTCTATAGGCGTTGTATTCCTGAGGATGAAATTGAGAGTGTGATTACTCATTGTCATTCATTGCCTTGTGGTGGCCATGCTAGCTCTTCAAAGACCACTGCCAAGATCCTTCAGTCTACTTTGTATTGGCCATCCATGTTTAAAGATGTTCACCGGTATATTTCTTCTTGTGATTCTTGTCAACGCACCGGTAACATCTCAAGGAGGAATGAGATGCCTCTAAACAACATTCAGGAGGTTGAAATTTTTGATGTACGGGGAGTTGATTTCATGGGACCATTTCCACCGTCTTGCAACAATAAATACATACTTTTGGCGGTAGATTATGTGTCTAAATGGGTTGAAGCCATTGCATCACCAACAAACGACTCAAGAGTTGTGTCCAAGTTCTTCAATAAAGTGATCTTTCCAAGGTTTGGAACTCCAAGAGTTGTAATTAGTGATGGTGGATCTCATTTCATCGAGAAGAAGTTTGAAAGCTTGTTGAAAAAGTATGGAGTTACTCACAGGATTGCCACTCCCTATCATCCACAAACGAGTGGACAAGTGGAGGTCTCCAATCGGGAAATTAAAGCTATTTTGGAGAAAACTGTGTCCCGATCTAGAAAGGATTGGGCAATGAAATTAGACGATGCTCTTTGGGCCTATAGGACGGCATTCAAGACTCCCATTGGCACTACACCATACAGATTGATTTATGGGAAGTCTTGTCATCTTCCAGTGGAACTTGAGCACAAAGCTTATTGGGCAATCAAACTGTTCAATTATGACATGAAGGAAGCCGGTGAGAAGAGATTGCTTCAATTACAAGAGCTTGAAGAGCTGAGGTTGGATGCCTATGAAAACGCCAAGATTTACAAAGAAAGAACGAAGAGATGGCATGACAAACATATACTCCCAAGAGAATTCAAGGAAGGTGAACTTGTCTTGCTATTCAATTCTAGACTACGGCTTTTTCCGGGCAAGCTAAAATCCCGATGGAGTGGCCCGTTCACAATCAAGAGAGTATTTCCCCATGGAGCCATAGAAATATGCAATGACAAAGGAGAAGTATTCAAGGTGAATGGACAACGGCTGAAGAAGTACATCACTGGGAGCTCGATTGAGGAGACAGTTTCCGTCCTCCTCCTTAATCCGATCACTTGAATTGAAGATGGAGGGTCAAGCTAATGACCTTAAAAGAGCGCTGGATGGGAGGTAACCCATCAGGTACGTCTTCTTCTTCGTTAAAAAAAAAAAAAAAAAAAATCTTCAGTAAAATACTCGGCCCGAGACTCGACCGAGTCTCTGGCCGAGTCTCGCACAAACAAGCGCATACACTAGTTAAAAACTCGGTCTGAAACTCGGTCGAGTTTCAGACCGAGTTTTGCAAAAAAAAAAACGCCAGCCGAAAATTAAAAAAAAAAAATCTTTTATTTTATCTCTTTTCTTTTTTCTTCTTTTTCTTTTATTCCTCCCCTCCTTTCTTCCCCTTCTCTCTCCTCTCTTTTCTTCTCGCCCGACTCCCTCTTCTCTCCCGACCCCCTCAAACGCCCTCTCAATCTTTCAAATTTCCGGCCACCAAGGAGACTCGGTCCGGCCACCTCTCCACCGGACTCCCTCCACCGCATCACCGGTCCGGCCAGGCGCCTCTGCGCGTCGTTCCGCCAGGGCGCTTCGCGCGACCTTCCGTCCTGCACCACCTCTGCGAGACCGGCCTCCACTCCAGCGTGCTGCCACCAGCGTCTCCGCCTGCGCGAGACCGGTTCGTCCTCCGCCGGCGCGCCTCCCCCCAGTACCACCACACCCTTTTATGGTCCAATTGGGTACAAATCTCTTACCCTTCTACTTGAATAATTTCTAGGGTTTACTAGAAATTGGGGATTTTTTTTATTTGTATTATTAATCTGAAATTTCTGGTGTTTATTGGGCTAATTTGCTATATTAATTCATACTTGTTGGATTTAGGGAGGTTTTGGCGAAAATTTTGATATTCACATATGCCATGATAATTCTTGCTAGACTAGGGTGTTAAACAAATTTGAGTTCTAAGTGTTTTCAATTTCAATTTGCTTTTCTAAGAACTTGAATTATTATTGTTGTTGGTCGTCCTTGCCGGGACGACAAAGTTGTGGCACATTGTGGTTGATCGTTCTTGTCGGAACGATACTTGTTTGTTTTTTTTTGCTTGCTTGGTTGTGTTTGTTTACCTTGTGTGTAGGCGATACAGGTTTTCGAGATGTCTAAGCGCCTAAAGAGTATGCGAGGAAAATCTTCTTCATCCTCTAGACCTTTAGCTCCTCCCACTCGCGTCGGAGAGATAACTCCTGACTCACTTGGTATTAATTTCACTAAGCAGATGCATTACACCAAGTTTGAATTGCTGAAGAAGAGGACTATTGCTACCACTCGATACCTCGATTTTGACTTGGTAGACGCTTTGGGTATCCGGAGTGATATTGATTTGATGGCAGAACGTCTGGGATGGGAAGAGTTCATTCATCTTCAAGAGCCGACATTCAAAGGTCTTACCTTGGAATTTCTCTCCACTGTTGAGTCCGAGGTCATTCAAGGCAAGCATTGTGAAGAGGGTCGTGTTCGTTTTCGCTTGGGGGATGAGGATCGGGAGCTCACTCTGAAAGAAATAAGTAACATCTATGGTTTTCCAGTCATCACCGATTTCAAAACCCCCCGCATTCAACGCCGTGCCGAGTTCTTTTCACCCGGGCTATTTTGGGGTGAGATTGGTGCGGGCTCCTATGATCCTAAAACCACGAAGGCCACTACAATCAGCAACCCTGCCATTCGCCTCCTTCAGCGGTTCATGGCTCATACTATTTTTGGCCGAGGTGATGGCGCTGAGAACAATGTGCCTCAGAAGGAGCTTACAGTTATATGTGCTGCCCTTAAAGATGAGAAAGTCAATTCTGCTGGGTTCCTCGTACATCATTTACAGCATGTGAGTGACAAGAAGTCGGGGGAAATCGTTATTGGTGGCTTGATTACTCTCCTTGCACGTCACTTTGGGATTGATTTTAGTAGGCGACTTGATAACATTCCTCCTCAGCCCATTGGCCCGGCCTATTTGAACAGCATGAGGGTGCTCTCCAATTACAACAACAAGTGGTTTTGGGCCTTTCCCTCCGGTTCTTTGTACTTCCAACTTCCGAACCCCGAGCGCACTTCAATTAGTGTTCCATCCAATTGGAAGATACATGCTCTCTCCACCGATCCTACTCGTGCCCAAGCTAAGTCCGGGGCTCTTTTGGGAGATGCTATGGAGGCCGACTATGATGAGGATGATGTTGATGATGCGAATGATGATGACTTTGATCCGTCGGATACATTGGGAGGACAAGGCGTCACCATTGCTTCCCTTGTCGATAGTCTTGCCACCATGAATCGGGAATTTACCGCTCAATTTGCCAACATCAACGCCTCGATTGCTTCACTCTCCACACATGTTGACACTCGTTTTCAGGAGATGCACACCAAGATCGATGATTGGCGCACTTCCGGTTGGCAACCAAGACCACCTCCTCCACCAGAGTAGTGATTATGTGAGTGTTTCTCTTCCCTTCTCTTTTATTCTCTACATTGGGGACAATGTAGGTTTTAAGCTTGGGGGTGGGAACATTTTCATGTTTTGCATTGCATATAGTTTAGTTTGCATATTTAGTTTGAATTTTGCTTGCAAAAACAAAAAACAAAAAAACAAAAAACAAAAAAAATATATATATATATAAAAAAAAAATTGCATTCTAGGAGTTATGGATTTCTCTTCAAGTGAAACACCCCTTGTCCTCAAAATTTTCTCTATGGAATTCTACCCCTTTGACTTGCTTGAAATGCTTGAAGTTTTGATGATGACTGACTATGTTATGAATTAGTTTGATGATTGAATGAGCTTGCATATTCTTTGAAACTTGAGTTAATATTGAAGTTCTAGACAAAAAGCCTTGTGAGGATTATTGTTTGCCTTTCTTAGGACTAAATAATGTCATGATGTCCTTTCTTTTGTGTGTGATGCTCACTTTGATTGCTTCCTCTAGAACTTGCTTTTGACTCTTTTTCAAGACCTCTCTTATGACTCTTGCATGCGACTTTGAAGTGATTGAGGCACTATTTTCTTAACCTTTATACTCCCTATCCACCTTGCATAATTTCCTTTGTTTGAAGCCCCTTATCGAGACTTAGCCTTATTCTTTTGAAGCTCCACAAAATTAATCCGAGCCTTTGTAAGCCTGACCCACCCGAGAACTAGGATAACTACTCGATTGACTCTGTGGTTGCAAGCTAAGCTTGGGGGAGACTTATACGTATTTGGTGATTGGGTTGTGTAATGTGCTATTACTTTTTATCTTTGAAAAAAAAAAAAAATTAAAAAGAAGAAAAAAAAAAATCAGAAAATGCTTGGGAAAAGAAAAAAAAAACAAAGCAAAAAGAAAAAAAGAGTATGAGAAATAAGGGAATAAAGGGTGTTGGTGTATGGGAATAAGTTGCTTGGAAAGAAAATCATGAGACATGGTGTTCAATCGAGTTTAGTTAAGTCTAGATTCCCGGGATTTAGCACCACATGGCCTAAATATTTCCCCACCTATTTCTTATCACCTTGGCCCCATTACAACCCAATAAAAGACCTCTTGATCATTGTTAAATGCAAGGTCCCATGCGGTGGAGATTTAGAACGCTTTTGCAAGCCTATGGTAGCTAAGCTTTCAAATGTGAGATTTGAGTGAAACACGTCCTATTTAAACACTTGAGAGAGAGCGAAAAAACACATTATCCTAAGTGAGGTCTTGAATGAATATGTTGACTCAGTTTCTTTGAATTTCTCAAATGCACGCTATGATTTTGATTGTTGATCTATACTTCTAAACTCTTTGTCTAGTTCGTTGTCAAGATGGATGCATGATTTGCTTGTTTTGTGGGGTGTCAGATTCTATTTCTTGCTTGAGGACAAGCAAGGTTTAAGCTTGGGGGATTTTGATAGCATGCATTTTAGTCTAGGATAAAGCATGTTTATTTCCTTAGTTTAGTTGTTTTTATTTTATTTTCCTCTTGGTTTTATTGTCTTTTTAGTAGATTTTGTAGTTTCGGTTTCTACTCTTGCTTTGTTCGATTTCAGGATCATTTGGAGGTGGATTCAAGGAGTTTTGGCAACGACAAGGACAAGGGCAAGAGGAGCAACCCGATAGGAAGTGTCTAGGAGTTAAGCGGATGCAAGGAATTGAAGAGAAGATGGGCAAAAGCTCGGTGGAAGGCACGGGAGGAAGCTCATTTAACATTTCAAACGGAGCAGTGCACCAGGCAAAAACTCGGTCCAGGTCACGACCGAGTTCTGGACCGAGTTTTACAAAACTCGGTCTGAAACTCGACCGAGTTTCAGACCGAGTCGCGTCTTTTTCCGAAATTTCTCCTCCGCGTGTTTTATTTATTAATTTCGGGCCTTTTCTATCTTGTTTTTTAGGGTTTCATATAAATACTTAGAGATTAAGTTTGGATGAGGATTACGTATTATTTTCTTAGCCTCTCTCTTTGAAGAACCCTAGATTGGAGATTTGTGGATTTTTGGCAAGACTTGATTGGAGTTGAATTGAGATCTATTGAAAAGACAATTGGTATGTTTCTCTTTGATTTAGATTTCTTATCTCTCCATATTATGTCTAGCTAATTTCTTAGTTCTAAGGAAGTGTGAACCCAATGGTTTAATAGGTAGATTTAATGGTGATGATTGGTTGAATTGAGATTTGAATTGTTGTTTGATTCAACCTAGGATGCTTAATGACCTAATTTGCTTGAATTAGGAATCTTGTTATAATTTGAGACCGAGAGGAGATAAGAATAACAAGAGATTGATTGAATTGAATTCACAAATTGTTAATTCATGTTAGATCCCTAGGTTTGAACTTGTTGAATTATTTGTGCGAGAGTGACTTAATTCACTTGTGGAACTTAACCTATCCTAGAAATTATTGATTGAGTAGTCTTAACTGAGCGCGAGAGCGGATGTTATTTCTATTGATTCATTGATCTCTAAAGAACTTAAAGGACCTAAATAAGACTTGCTTTGTGCGAGAGTGATTGCTAGTCGAGTCTAGGTACATGCATTAATCGTCTGAAAAGAGTTAATGTTAACATTTTAGATAGTTAGTCCTTCAAACAACATTTGAATTGAAATCCAAATAAATATCACCGGTAATCTACTGAATAATCATTGTGGGAATCCTGACCTTGGAATGCTTTTCTCCATTGATAGTTACTTCTTAATTTTGATTTTAATTATTTCTGAATACAATTACAACTCCTTTTCTTATTTTTGGCTTAGTCTACTGAATCGTGTTATAATCAATACTACAAAGTTCCCTGTGTTCGACACCTTGATTACTACAACCGAACCGTATACTTGCGGTGTAGGAAAATAGCCTATCAAAATACGGGAACTAGGCTAAAAAGGAACAAAGCGCACAAGAAAAGGGGAAAAAGAAACATATTTACAAAGGAAATCACATATGAAAACACCACCAAATAGAGAGACATCACTTACTATACTAGTTAGTAGTTTAGGGTTATTTATTTTTGATCTTGGAAACAACGACTTTAGACGAGTCAAGCTCCCGTAAGCAAAAGATGCCGGGAGCTCCATTGAGTCAGAATATAAGGCCTTAGCCGACACATCTTCGGAGCTGCTTTGGGTCTATCACTCCTTCAAGAGCTTCAATCTTCCCCTTCCCGATAACTAGTAATATTTTGTGATACTATGGGTGCCACGAGTCCAAGTGCCAATCTCGTCTTTTACTCCCGAATGAAACATATCGCTTTGGCATACCATTTCATTCGAGAGCAAATTGAAGGGGGCACTTTTCATGTCTCGTATGTCTCCATGGATGATCAACTGGAGGGTATTCTTACAAAACCACTTCATAAGCCCCGTTTTGCTTCTCTAATGGAGAAGCTCGGACTCTTCACCTAGAAGCCTCGTTTGAGGGGGCATATTGAAGATAATTAATTATATTATCTCTTATGTTATCTTTAGTTTCATATCTTTGATTTAGTCAAATGTTGTTAGCTAAAGATATGGTTAACGTGCCCTTCATGATGTAAATAATAGGTTATTGTTAGTCAAGTAGTTACTGAGCTCTTGTATTTAAACACTACCCTTCTATGAATAAGAGACAACACTTCTCTACAATTCAATGCTTTGTCTATCAGTGGAATTACATGTCATTGTTGAGTTCGAAAACGGTTGAAATGAGGATTGTTGTTCCACAATGAGAAATTTAAGTCTGACTGCAAGACTGATCTTGAAGAAAAAAAGTCTCGATTTGAATTGTGTTTCCCTCAACAAATTAATCTTGAAGAACGCACTTGTGAAACAGACCAGGGTTCGTGTCTAAGAGGACACCCGAATCCATGTGTCAAGACAGATCAAGGTGCCTTCTAGAGGATTCCAAAGTCATCAGGGAAAATTTCGGAGGCATCAAAAGAGATTTGGGGCATGAAGTCAAGGGGAGTAAGGACGCACCCCTTCTACAGAGTTCTAGAGGAGGTGCCCCCTTCCAGGGCTCCCTAGCATAGACGCGCTCCATAAAGGGGAGAAAAGGTCAAGTGCGCCACATTTGGAAGGTTCCAGGTAGGTGCGCCCCTTCTAGCAAGGGTGAAAAACATGCACGCCCTTCTAGCATGTGCCAGAAGGTTCCAGGCTAGGTGTGCCCCTTCTAGGCAAGGGCGTAGAACATGCACACCCTTCTGGCACGCGTTAGAAGATTCTAGAAAGGGTGTGAGGCTTCTTCAAGGGGATTCCATAGGCGCCCCACGTACCTTTGGATGATTCTAGAATTGTCTAGGAAAGACTTAGTCTAGATCCTTCTCTTCTAAAAGGGAGGCCACGCCTATAAATATGCCATACCCTCTCATTTACTAGCCATCCAAGTTCCTCTTAGCTTTCTCTAGGCAACCAAAGTCTTAGGCAACTAGGCACACTTGTAAAGCTCGTTTGAAAAGTTTCCTTGTGTAATATACAACCTTTCCCACAAAAACCATCCACCATTCTTCTCTTAAGCATTCGGGTCAAGGCATGACTTAGTAAATCGAAGGGGTTCGATTTAGCTTAGGGCCACAAAGGTTCGAGAAGAGTCTCAACCCGTGTCACTCCCATGCGCCTTGGGTTTCTTGCAAAACTAATCTCATTTCTCATTGTGTTGTGCTTCGTTGTCGGAAAGGCTCGAGCAATTGTCCTAGTACCTCATGTGTACCCACAACATGGATACCAATAATATGGAGATTGATGGACCTTCTGAGGGGTCCATTTCGGTTGAAGTTACTACTCCCCCGCAGTAACCCTTGACTAGGTTTGTCAACCCTTTGTTTGTTGAGGGGGGTAACCAAGATCCGACCCTGGGAGGAATGGCTCCTCAAATGAAAGCCAATTGTACAATGCCTTTACCACCTTCAAAATCATTCAAAGAGGTGGTGACTTGGGAAACCCCACAACATCCGTCCAAACCGGATGATTCCATTTGCAAAGAAAGACCAAATCTATATGACACAAATGACGATGCAGAAGAAGAAGACTAATGCTCATTATGTCACAAAGTTCACGAACGAGGACTAATACTCGTGGATATTGGTAATACTCATTATGTCACAAAGTTCGCAAATGAGGACGATTACAACCACGTTCTAACCCAAGGTCCTTGGATGATAGGGGATAATTACCTTATGATTCAACGATGACGACCATGCTTTGATCCCTTCATGGATAAAAACAATTTCTTACGAGTTGTGTAGGATCGTTAGTACTTAAACGAGTCGGCGACTCATGCGAAGTTGTTGACTTTGAGTAATAAAGCAGCGGAATAATCAAAAAGGAAAATCAAACGTTACCAACAGGCAATGACAAGCAATGTATAGTGGAAACTCCTTGTAAACCAACTAGTTTACTTGGAGAAAAATCACTCCCTTCCAAGCTTCTCACTTGGTCAGATTTCAAGAGTCCTTAGACTCGCTCTATTGATTTCTTGAGTGTTTACAAAGCTCTCCCGTGTACAAGAATGAATCCCACACCCTTGAACCACGCTCTACCTTTGCACTCACACTCTCAATCACATGCTATGCCTAAGAACACTCGACACACCACTTGTACGAATCTCACGCACAAGTTCACTCCTTCTTTCTTACACAAATTGTAAATGACGCTCAAAAGTCTTACCACTATCCTAAACACAAGGGTATTTAAGCTAGGTCAAGAGATATCTCGTGTGTATGAAATCCCATTCGATTAGCAAAGTGACACACACACACACACTCAATCTTTACATATCTTTCCAAATATACATTAACGCATACATTAAAATATCTCAATGGAATCATATCATCTTCTTCTAATTTTAGCACTGTTTTATGATAATATTCTCCATAAATAAACGCCTCAGCTGTCCTGCAAACAATCGCACACGATTTGTGCATTCCTTTCATAAATAGTTTTTGTCGCCAGTTGGTCATGTTAGTGACTTTGCCATGACTTTTCCAAGTCGTCGACTTGGCTTGCAAACTCGAAGTCACTAACTTCCTTGGAACCATCAAAACACAACTTTTCAACAAAAGTTTCTTGCCAGTTATCCTTTGTCAGTGACTTCTTCCTAATAACTTGATGTCGCTGACTCTCCATGCAACTTCTGTGTCACTGACCTTTGGAACCATCAAAACCAGATCTTCTAACAAATTCCCCCTTTTTGATGGTGACAAACAACCTTTTCTGATAAGATCCTTAAATTACACACACAACATCATAGTATAAGGAGCAAAAGAAAAAACCATAAAAAGTTCCCCGTAACCTTAATATCCACATGGTTTCAGTTTTTAGATCCATCCCTTTAAATCTATTCCCTCAAGTAATTCCCCCTTTTGGCATCATCAAAAAGATTTCTAAAACAAGAAAAGAAATCAGAGGCAAAATATGGAAATTTAAAACATAATATCAAAATAGTGATAGATAGTCATCCACCAAAGCTAGAGATAATGTACGATGCAAAAACAAACAATCCAAAAATGCAGTACAACCAAATCGAACTAAAAAGAGAAGTCTTTAAAACTGGAGAGATAATGTGGTCAGGGTAGAAGAGAGGGATACAGAGAGTCATGGACATGCAGTAGTCAGTGACTTAGAATCAAAACAAGCAAGCCTTTCCTCAAACCACAAGTTTTCCTTATCTTTAACATCTCTAGAAACTGAAGCAAGAACTTTAACATTAGGATCAAAATGAGTACCTTCTTCATATAGAATTATAGGTTGCTTAGAAGGTGTAACCCCTTCCAGAACTTTAACGTTGACATCACCGTTGTCTTCTTTTTTTGCGACTTTTCGCAAGTCACGACTTCTTCTTTTTCCTTGGTTACTCTTTGATCACCTTCTTCCTTTTCTTCTCCTTCAAGTTCATGTTCTCTAAAACAAGAGCCCTTGTTTCCTTCTTCTTAGATATTTCAACTCCATTGCCTCCAAATTTTCCATAGCACTCTCCTCGTCCCTTTTTGGGTCTGTCACTCGATCCCGGAAGCGCTACCGGTTGCACCGTTTGGCGCAACTTTCCAGTTTCAAGTGACACGGTTAGGGTTTCTTGGTTTTTATTTAGGTTCATGAAGGTTTTGGATGAGGATGGAAGTAGGGTAATAAAGGAACTTGTTATCTCTTAATGGGAAAGTATCACTCCAATCAAATCAAGCTATGCTCAGAAAAAATTTCTTTCCAAAAATAACCCGATCTTCTTAATATTCTGATGTGATTCACACGCCAATTTTCACAGTCATTGACCCTGATCAAGTCGGTGACCCATATCTTAGAATCTGCTCTTCTCATCTGTCCATGACTTTTGCACAATCCATTACTTTCTCTAAAAGAACTTACTTGGCGTTGGGGTTGCACAGGGAATGCCAAAGCAAACCAAGCATGGAACAAGATAAATATGTGGATTTGTCGATCATGAAGATAAGTCTCCGTTTAAGGAAAGATCGAATAGGGCTCATAGAGACTCTCAACCATGATAGGTCAGGGACAAGCATTAGAATCAACCATCATTTGGGCTTGTAATGAGGGTTAAGATCATCATGTTTAATTCTTTTGGGATAAAACAAAGAGCTCAAAAAGGTTGCATACATACTGAATGTAGTAGAAGTCATCGACAAGTTAAAAGCATGGGGTTTTCTAAACATGATGTCTATCAAGAATGCAAAGATTTATACCATAAAAGCATGGCTTCAAAACATATATGTAAAGCAATCAATTCTAGCCAATCATCGAGGAAATTCAAGTAGGGAAATAGATCATTGAAGAGAGATCATACCTAATTCCATGCGGAGTTGTTCAAAGGGTTCACGATTCAAGGCCTTTGTGAAGATGTCTGCTCTTTGATCGCTTATACTACAGAATTCCATAGTGACCATGCCTTTTTCCACACAGTCTCGAAGAAAGTGGTGCCTTATCTCGATATGCTTTGTCTTTGAATGTTGCACCGGATTCTTTGAGATGTTGATTGCACTTGTATTGTCACACAATATAGGCACTGACCCACACTTCACACCATAGTCACTAACTTGTTGCTTGATCCATAAGAGTTGAGAGCAACATGCCGCAGTTGTAATGTATTCTGCTTCCGTTGTCGATAGAGCCACAAAATTTTGCTTTCTAGATCCCCATGATACAAGGCAAGACCCAATAAATTCAACCATCCCTGAAGTGCTTTTTCTATCAACACGATTTTCGGCAAAATCAACATCTGTGTAGCCGACAAGTTCAAAATCAAATCCTCTTGGATACCACAAACACAGATTGTCAGTCTCCTTAAGATAGAAAATGATTCTTTTAACAGCTTTCAAAGTGCGACTCTCTTGGACTGGCTTGAAATCTTGCACATATACATACTCCAAACACAATATCAAGTCTGCTAGTAGTGAGATAGAGCAATGATCCAATCATACCCCTGTATATTAGCATTGACTTCTAGATCCTTGTCATCAAAGGGTTTAACATTTTCGAGACCAAACTTTTTAATACATTCTCTGAGATACTTCTGTTCATGAACTTGTGTTCCATCCTCACTTTGCACAACTTGAAGTCCTAAAAAGAACTTGAGCTCACCTAACATGCTCATTTTGAACTCACTAGACATGACGTCAGCGGACTTCATTACTAACTTATCATTTGTTGAACCAAAGATAATGTCATCGACATAGACTTGAACAACTAGTGTGTGACTTCCTTCTTTCATCAAGAACAGAGTCTTGTCTACCTCTCCTCGAACATATCCATGCTGAATCAAGAACTGAGACAAACGATCATACCAAGCATGCGGGGGCTTGCTTCAGTTCATAAAGAGCTTTGTCCAGTTTAAGGACATGATCCGGGTGGGCGACATCCTCAAAACCCAGAGTTTGTTCAACATACACTTCCTCCTTCATATATCCATTCAAAAGTGCAGTCTTGACGTCCATTTGTTGTAGTTTGAACCCATGATGAGCAAAATAGGCAATGACTAACCAAATAGCCTCGAGACGAGCTACAAGAGCAAACGTCTCATCATAGTCAATGCCCTCTTGTTCATTGTACCCCTTAACTACCAACCTTGCTTTGTGTCTGACCACATTTCCTTCATCACCCAACTTATTCATGAACACCCAACGTGCTCCAATCACAGATCTTCCCTTTGGCATTGGGACCAAATACCAAACCTTATTTCTTTCAAACTGATGAAGCTCCTCTTGCATGGCACTGGCCAAATCCGAATCTTTCAACGCTTGTTCAACATTTTTAGGCTCCAACATTGGGATGAAAGCATTAAAAGCAAAGAAGTTGTTCAGAGAAGATTTGGTTTGCACACTATTTGAGAAATCAGTGAGCATGTTAGTGACAGGATGATCACTTTTCTGTTGATAGTTCCTAACCTATAGATTTGTCAAGTCACCGACTTGTGTATGAGGCGTTCTCTTTGAATCATCTTCAAAGTCTTCTGGACTTGAGCTTCTCTCAAGTGTTTTCTCATCATTTGTCTCATTGTCACTTGCTCTTTGATCTTGATCACTTACCCCTGTTCAGTCTGAGTCGACCACACTAGAATTGTCACTGACTACTAATTCTTTTTCTGTTACAGCAAATGGAAGTAGCTCATCTTCAGCCAGATAGTATCCTAGATCACCATCATCATGATCCTCAATCATCGAGCCTCCCATCGTGTTCTCATCAAACACTACGTGAACACTCTCTTCAATCTTCATTTTCCTCTTGTTGAACACTTTGTAGGCTTTGCTATGAGGGGAGTAACCTAAAAAAGTGCCAACATCACTCTTTCGATCGAATTTTTCCAGACTATATCGATCCTTGCCATCATTGTGAACATAGCACTTGTATCCAAAAGTGCGTAAGTGGGCAACACTAGGCTTAATTCCTCTAAGCAGTTCATAAGGAGTTTTTCCAAGAAGTGAACGAAGCATGGCTCGATTTATTGATGTGATGGTTTCCCACACACTCCCAAGAATACGAGATCTATCGTAGTATTAGATCAGGATCGAATCACGGGGATTATTTCTGTTTTAGTAAATTCTAGAAACAAGTTCCTAAGCCAAATATAATGATTGTGGAGTAATTCTAACTATTAAAAACAAGTAAATAGTGATGTATAAATATATGAGAATGCAAAGTTCCAAGGCAAGGAATCCCCACAACTTTGATCCACGGAGTTTGAATCCCACTTCTACCTAAACTGAGTTGGATATTTGTTATGAAGGTTACTGTCTAATGTCAAAAATTAACTTTTCTCAAAGTTTAACTCAATGTACTTCTATCAAATTAAGAACCCACTCTCGTGACGAAACAAAACCGATAGAAACCATTTAAGCACTTAGAAATTCAGATGGTAAACCAAACTTGCCACACTCTCGTGATGCATCAAACTTGACTCAAACACCTAGAAATTCTATGAAAATTAACCACATGAGAAATTAATCTCAAGTTCAATTCTAGTTTTTCCAAATAGATAGAATCATCTCTAGATGTGTTCTTTCTATTATGTTTACTTACTTAGACTACCACCTCTCGATGTGCAACCTAAACAAGACTCTAACAAGGCTAAACCTATTAGCTTAAGCCCCTAGAATCAAATCATATTAGTTTTCCAACTCAAGTCAAGCAAAAGGTATTGAATCTAATCCGCTTCACATTGTTGGGATCAACCAAACCCTAGGACTATAGAGTTTAGCCTAGCATAATAAATTCATGAGCAAAGCAATTAAATCAAACATGGAATAAGAAATAAAAACAATATTGAAAGAGAACTTGCAAGAAAAAAAAGTAGATCCAAAGTGCAAAAATCCCAGCTTGAATGAGCGTAATACTAAAAAACCCTAGAAAATTGTCTCCTCTCTCTACTTGAAACTAGAAATAATAATAATACATAATAATTTTATAACTTAAGCTCCAAGTAGTCTTATAAAAGCCCTAAAACTTATACTAAAAGATATCTCAATTATAAAACTAACTCAGGCAAAAAAAAAAAAACAAGAAAAGCCCAAAACTCTCGCGCGCAGCGTGCTGATCACCACCCGTGACCTAGGTCACGACCTGTGATCACCCATCTGAGAGCACATATTTGCTCTGTTTCTTCTTGTTTTGGCTCGTGATGGCCTCCACGACTCATGATGGCCCTTCTAACCTCTTCCTTCATTCCTTAGCTTGCATTTTGACTTGTAATAGCTCCTCCACAACTCTTGAAAGCTCTTGGAATCCTCAAATCTTCATTCCTTAGTGTTAGTTGTGGTCTTTAAGCTTCACTAAGATCTTGTCCTCGTGCCTTCCTCTCCATTTGACTCCAAAACACCATCAAATGACCTATAAAAGCAAAATAAACTTTTGTAGACCTCCATACTATGAATAATACGAAAATCAACACAAAAAGACCAAAACCTAAGTTAGAAAAGGAGAAATCTAATTCTAAATGCATATGCAAACCAAGTAAAACTAGATGACATTAAAATACCCCATACTTGGACTTTGCTTGTCCCCAAGCAAAACTTAAAATTAAACAACAAGTGCACGAAAAAATATTTTGCCTCTACTTGTTCAAATTCTAATAATCATGCAAGTGGAAAGATCAAAGACAAGTGCCATCATAGCATAATCATTATTATCAACAAGACAAGCCCTTCTTAGTCCCTAGACCTCACAAGGATAATAGTGTTTCACTCACTCTCAATGTGTTTAGGGTAATCAATAAACGCTCAAATCTTAACTTTGAAATCCATCTACCATATGCTTGCATCAGAGTCCTAAATCTCCACCACTGGGGACAATGCACATGACATAAATCAAGAGGACTTTTATTAGGTTGTAATGAGGCCAAAGTAAGAGAAAAGGGTAGGGAATTATTTGATCTTGTGGTGCTAAATCCGGGAAAGAGGAAACTAGCCAAATCAACAACACACCAAGCTTAAGATTTCTTCACTTTCTTCTTGTTCACTACCTTTCCACAACCAAACTTCACTCCATTAACAACTTTATTTGTTCACACTTTTTTTTTTCTTTTTTCCATTTTTTTTCTTTTTTTTTCTTTCTAACTACTTGATTTATTTCAAACAATCACTTCAAACACCAAAAACATACAACTTCTTCAAGCTTGGTTCACACTTAACAAACTTCAACAAATATCCTAATTCCCGGATGGGTAGAAGGCTAAAAATAGGCTCGGGATGCTTTTGTGGAGCTTCAAAAATAAGGCTATAAAAGGCTAGAACATGGCTTGAAACACAGGAAATTATATGTAAAGGTAGTCAAGGGATTATGGCTAACAAAACAAATGCTTCAATCATTTTCATGTCATGAACAAAAGTCATATATGGTCTTGAAAAAGGTTTTAACGCAAGTTCTAGAGATTAAGTAATCAAAGCAAGAATCACACAAAGAATGCAAGAGGACACACTTGTAGTCCATTAGGCTAAAAAAATCTCACAAGGCTTTTTGTCTAGGGACCTATTCAAGCTAAAATCATATCAATAACTTCACTCTAGGCAATTCATCAAAGAAAAATAATGCATTTTAGAGAAATTCAAAAACTTAGCATCATAGAAATATATCCAATCATTGTGGCCAATTTTCAAGCAAGGGTATTCATCAAATTATCATAAAACTCTTTTTTTTTCATTTTTTTAATCAAACGAAATAAAACATGCAAGAAAAATAAATATGCAATGCAAAACTATCTAATGTGAATACGCCCTACCCCATACTTAAACCCTATATTGTCCCCAATATAGAAATTATAGAAAAGGAAGAACGAAACTCACCCGACAACACCTAGCTTGATAGTGGGAAAAGCCTACTGAGGTGATGGTAGGGGCGGAGGAAACTGAGCTGTAGGATCATAGAATCCGCCCATGTATGATTGTACATGTTGTATTGCATCCGATAGATGTCCTACTGTTGACGCGCATATTCTTGCCTCAACCTACTTTGCTCAACCATGTGCCTCTCATAAGTCTACCAATGCGTTTCCATGTTGTTCCGAAGACCATCAACAGAAAGTTGCAATTGATCCATTTTTCTTTCCAAAGCATCAAAACGGCCATCATAAGAATGTAGGTCATCCTTAGTAGAAGTCTCATGGGCACCAGAAGAATCACTATGCTCAAAGTGATCAGCAGGAGGATTGCCTCCAAGCAGAACATCAAGCATCAAAACTTCATCATGTGTCTCCATAGCATCAACATCACAATCTTGTCCTTCATCATCATTGCCATCATTACCTTAGGGAGCATGAACCCGAGGAGGAAGATTGGATCCAACCCACTCTTTGTAATTTGAAGGGGAAGAGGTACTGAGAAGTCGGTTAGAAAATTGCTTATGACAATGTATAGGCCGAAAATTGAGGATTTGAAGTAAGCATCGTTTGCAAACTTAATTATCTTGACATTAATGAGGTGAGCAATGTTCAAGAAAGAGGGATCCAACTTGGAATATTTCTCAAAATCAACTTGAAAGTGAATGGCCAAACGAGTAATCAAACCTCCAATCAAAATTTCACCCTTAGGCTTCCTAACAAGATCTTGCAATTTCTGAACAAACTCGTAGCCAATATTAAATTTAGTGCCATGTAGCATGGCCCATAACAGTTGGAGCTCACCATGCCGCATCTTAGAACACTCGGACCGACCATAGATATTGTTTCCAAGGATGCGCTGGATGATGTTCGTGTTTTTGGTATAGTTTTTGATAGATTTTCTCAGTTTATTAGGACTAGTTTTGATAAGTTTAGGATTAGATTTGTGTGTTTTTTGGATGGTTTTGCATATTTTGTGAAAAGTATGGAAGCTACTCCGTTTTATGTATTTTTGTAGGTCTTAATAAGGAAACGATGCTATTTGGAGCTAAATTTGGAGTGCTATGATGAAGGACGGAGGAATGCAAGATGAAGAAGTCGAGGTCTGATTTGTTGAAGAAGAAGTGTTGAAGAAGCCAAGCCCAGGCTCGTTAACGAGGTTGTGAGGGCTCGTTAACGAGGTCAGGAGATAGAATTTTCGAGAGGTTGATTTTGTTACTTACCGATCCTGTGCGGGAATTTATTCCGTGTCGGTAGAGTATTATTTTTATGATTTTTAGGGTTAGTAGAGTATGTATTATAGGTCTTGTTATCTTTTTAGATCTTAATTCTATCTTTTAGGATTTTATTTCTATCGTTTTAGGAAAGTTTTTATCTTTTAGTTTTTTAGTTTATTTTATTTTCTAGCCTTATTAGTATAAATAGCCCTTTGATTAGCCTAGAAAAAGGGGGAGATCGTTTAGATAGAAAGATAAGAGGAAGAGCCGAGAGAGAGAGAGAGAGAGAGAGAGAGAGAGAGAGAGAGACGAGTCGAAGATCAAGATCGAGAACTCAGTGGACGAGAGTTATCGATGTCGTTAGTCGTGTTTTAGATTCAGTGTTTAGTATTTTTCAGTTTCTTCTGAATCTTTGTAAGACGATATTTATTATTAATTTGAGTAGTTTTTTTGTTTTCAATGATTTGTTTTGTTGAATTTATTTGTTTCTTAATTATGAATAGTGAGTAGTTTTCTTTTCTAGGGTCAGAGTTGAAACCTGGCATAGTTATGCATGTTTAATGAGTGAGATTATGTGTTGAATGCCTTTTATCTATGTTTAAAGATTGTTTGTAGTGCTTAGACCTGGATGAAAGTCAAGGTGATTTGAGTTTTTAATTTGATTGAAAGAGAAAGTTATAGACTCGAAGGTTGATATTGTTTGAATACGAAAGTTTCAAGCTTTATATCCAAAACAAGCAATCGAGTGAATTGGTTTATGAAAGTAGATTAATTTACTTGTTAATTCAATGAAAGTTGATGCATCTATCTATTTAAAGGCATGATATTTATTTTCTTACGAGCTCATGTGCATGACTATGTTGTGGTAACCCTTGTCCTAGATCTTTGTTTTATTTGAATTTTTCCTAGGTTTTATTCGTTATTGAGTTCATAGCCTTGATGAGGTATTTTCGGTGGTCGTTATACCTATCAAAGAATCCTTAACTTTACCAAACTCAGTAGAGCGGTAAGTAAGGGTCGAACCCACAGAGACTCGTGTAAATGCGTTATTGCTTAAGTGCCAAGTAACTAAGATGGGGGGTTTATTGATTGAAATTATAAACTACTATGCAAATTGAAAACTAACTAAGAATGCAAATATGATTGAGTTTAACAAATATGAGAAAAACGTGTTCAACTAATTAGATCCATCATGATATTGCTTTATTGATCATCGATTCTCTTGATTCTCTCCTCACTTGAATAATCTATTGTAGATAATGATCCTACTAAAGATTAAGACCCGAACTTCAGATTTAGTTGATAGACCAACCAGTTCTAACAACCCTAATTATCTAATAACCTAGAAAACTTTCTAGATTCAGTTAAATAACAGCATGAAGATTCAAGTTATCAATAGAAACAAACACTTAGAGCAACCAGACATCTAAGTGACTTGTGAATTTATTCCCTACTTTAATCAACTTGTCCAACCGGTACTAAATTAATTAAAGTCTACTCTTGATTAAATTAACTCCGACCGGTAATTAATCAGATTCAGTTGTAAATTAACCTAGAAATTCTATTAGGTAGCTAATCTAATAAAACCCTAGAATAATTCTGATTCAATTAAGCACAGGGAATAATTTCTATTCAAGTTCGTTGTGAATCAATTAAATCTCACAATCATACACAATTCATGACTTCACTAATTAGTCAAACACAAGGGAAAATTAGCAATGCATAATTGAAATTGAAATCAAAACTTAAAAGAGGTTCAAAGTCTTCCTTGAGAAAACTCTCTCCAAAGAAACCCTAGCCTCCAAAGTTGATCAAAAGTTATCTAAAAATAAACTAACATAAAGTATTTATATGTCTCTCAAAATAACCCTAAAAAAATCTCTCTTTAAGCTACTACTCGGACAAGATATAGCCTAAGCCCAAAAACCAAGCCAAAACCTCGGCCCAAGACACCTCCGCGTAAAGTCTTCATTGCTCGGTTTGACCTCTAAAAGCGCGGCCGCGCAATTAGCCTTCTAGCCCGCGCAATTGCCTCGGTTCAGCATTCAGGTGACACTTCAGAGGCTGTTTTGACTCACTTAGAGTTGGAATTGGGCCTCGGAGTAAAAATATGAATTGTATCTCTTCGAGTTAGCTTTCCAGTGATACCAAATTGAGCTTCATCCGAGCACTCTATCTCCCAAACCAAGCATTACAAGACAGAGGTGTCGAAACAAGTCTCCAATGCATAGCCCGGGTTTAAGCGTTCTTTTCACACAAGCTCTTGGGCGTTAACTCTTCTAATCTTCACTTGTATCACTCTAAGCTTCATCAAACTCCACCACAATCATCTAAGATCCATCCCATCCATGCTTGTTTACCTAAAGATCTGCAAAACCGAACAAAACAAGCGCAACTACCCGAAAACACAAGATCCTAGAAACTAAGCTAAAACCAACTAAAACTAACTAAAACTTATGCAAAATAAACATAAATATGCATCCTAAACACTACCAAAATGCAAGCTATCAAGCCTCGGTACCGAACCTGTCTAGTTCGTTAGTATTGGTCAATTGTTTGCGGTGGTTCGTTAACGACCTTGACAACGTCGTTAACAAGGCTGCTTGTGTGTGTTTTGTTTGCTTTTGTTTGATTTTTAGTGGTCGATAGATAAACAAACCTTGCTTCTCGTGGAACGATCCTGACTCCCTTGTACTCAGCGGGGTCTTGACTTATAAATTTAATTGTTGTCCTGAGTGAAGGCCCGTCAACAAATTGGCGCCGTTGCCGGGGAAGCAACGAGTTTGTTTGTTTATCTGTGGGTTTGGGAATAGCCCGACCCCGTTTTTGTTTTTAATTTTTGTTTTCTTTGTCTGTTTTCTCAGCGTATGCTGGTAGGACGTCGAAGGCTTGAATTTGACAACGCTGGTTACTATTCAGAACCTGAACGTTCTCTGCATCGTAGACGCCGAGAGAACCGAGCCATGGCCACACCTGAAGAGATGGCTCGTGCATCCAGAGAAAGAGAAACCTTTTGAGATCAAGTCTCAATTTATATCCTTAATTAAACGGGTGCTGTTTAAAGGGAAACCTACTGAGTGCCCTGTGGAGCATATATATTAGAAATTTTCCTTATTTATGTGACACCATAGCTGCTGAAGGTGTCTCACTTGAATATGTTTTGTTAAAAGCTTTCAGGTGGTCTCTTGCTGGAAAGGCCCTGAGCTGGTTGGAGAGCTTATCTCCTAAGTCTATCAGGACTTACAAAATTCTTCCCGCCTGCCAAGACAACGGAATTGAGAAAACGCATCACCTCCTATCACCAGCTGCCTAATGAAACTTTCGTTGAAACATGGGAAAGATTTAAAGAGATGCTTAGACAGTGCCCCAATCATGGGCAACCTTTATATGTTCTGCAAGAAATCTTTTTCCAGTGTATCAACGCGGAGACCAAGAACCGCATCAACACGCATACCGCGTGCGGTTTATAGAGATGGACCCTACAGCTGCATGGGAATTGTTGGATAAGCTGTCCAATTATGATGCCATGTATGGAACCCAACAAGCTCTACAACCCCAAAAACGTCTCTACATGCCTAACCGAGAAGACGTTGACCCGGACGCTAAAAATCAGTTTCTACAAGACGAGGTCAACCACCTGAAAAAGCAGATAAGTTTTATAAAATCCTCTCAATCTTGTCAAGAGTGTGGTTCTTCTGCCCATAGTACTTCTGCTTGCACTAACATAGAGCAGGTAAGAGCCGCTGAGACAATTTTTGAGATGAATTACATGAGAGGCCCATACAGGAATCAGCCTAGTAATTTTGACATGTCGAATAGCTATTAGACGTGGGGCAATCAAAATCCAAATTCGAGCTATGCAGCGCCTCCATCGGATAGACGACCTGCGCCTTATCGACCTCCAGGCCATCAGGAGCCACCATCTTGGGTACAAGTGTTACAGGAAAGCATTAATGGAGTCCACAATAAGGTTAATGAAGTTCAAACTAACCTTAACCACCAGAATAAAAGATGGGGAGAGTTCGATGTGTGGAAGAAGAATGTTGATTCCCAACTAGGGAACCTTGTTGCACAAATTCCGAGGCCGTAAGGGCAACTCCCAGGCCGTCCCGAAGAGAATCCTAAGGGACAAATAGCAGCGGTGCACCTTAGGAGTGGAAAGACAATACCAGAACGGGTACAAGCTGAGGACAAGACTTAAGAGGACGCCACGGTTCCCCTCGGTAACGAGGCAGCGAGAGTAATTACCGAGCCGATAAGCCAAGGTGGCGAAGCTCCGAGTGTATCTAACGACCCTAATGCAGGTAAGTTTTCTAATCCGAGCCTTCCTCTCAACCCAAGGGTAGTTAACGACCCCATCAGGGTCGGTAACGAGCGTATCTAACGACCCTAGTGTCGATCCGGTATCATCACCTCTCGAGCCTAACTTGGTTCCGAGGATGGTGAAATCTCTTCCATTTCCCACTAAGAAATCTATGGACTCTACTGAGAGTAAGTTCAAGCATTTCGTAAAGATTCTTCAGGGCATTAATATTTCCATCCCATTCGCTGAGGCCCTAAGCGAAATGCCGGCTTACACAAAATTCTTGAAAGATATTCTTAGTAGGAAAAGATCCATTACCGAGCTGCAGGATGAAGTCCGATCTATGGCTCTACCAGAAAATCTTGGAGATCCAGGGAGATTTGCAATTACGATTGGATTAGGCGACCACAAGTTCAAGGCCTTATGTGATCTGGGACCCAGTGCTAGTTTACTCCCTCTCTCAATCTGGTCTAAAACCAATATGGGACCACTAGAGCCGGTAGATATGAACCTCTACATGGCAGATGGATCATGTGTCAAGGCCACAGGAGTCGTGGACGACTATCCTATTCAAGTCGGGAAATTCTTTATACCGAACGATTTCATCTTCCTCGATATGCCTGAAGACCCTCATGTCCCCATAATTCTTGGTCGACCATTTTTAGCAACAGCAGGTGCACGAGTGGATGTGCGAAAAGGAATTCTTACTTTTGATATTGGAGAGGAGCACGTGGAATGCAGCCTGGATCAAAATGCAAATGACCCAACGGCGGTTGCGCAAATCGAGTTGACTCAGTCAGAGCTCGACATAGCCAATCCTACCGAGCCTACCGAGCCTCCCTCAAATAACCAAACGGAAGAAAATTTCATACAAATCCCTACCGAACTTCATCGTCCACCCGGCAAGTCCCACATGCAAGAGTATAATCAAGGTAAGTACTCTAACTACGAATTTTCTAATGTTGGTCATAACTATGCTTTATCCTATGTTCCTACACCATACCCTATTATATGTACTACAAAGGAGTCCAAACCACCTTGGTTTTTGGATTCCCCTAACCATCATGTTGGAATACCTGGCATACTGATAGAAAAGGGACCTAATTTAGTAACTCAAGCAAATAATGCCTACACGGCTAAGTATGGGGTAACTCGGGACCCCAATATAGAGCCACCCTATCCAAGGCCAGTACGTCGGGCTAACGACGTTAAAAATAGCGCTTACGGGAGGCAACCCGCTCTTAGTATAGACTCTATTTTTCTTTTCTTTTTAGATTCTTTTTCTTAGCTTTCTTTTGAGTTCTTTTTTTTGTAGTTTTTAGGATAGAAAATTAGGAAAATTTAGAGCTAACAAGATGCAGAAAAGGGGCTCGAAAATCACTCAAGGAGGCTACGGTGGCTCGTTAACGACCCACCCAGGGTCGTTAACGACCCGGTTTGGCGAACCGACTCGGGCAGGTATGTTTTATTTCTAACCCTAATCTATCTTTTATCTTCTACCCTATTTCTTACCCCCCCAGCCGCCATTACCTTCCCCCCTCCTATTTCTACCCCCTTCTATTTAACCCTTCCAAACTCTCAAAAATCATACACACAAATCTCAAACTCCAAATCCCTCAAAACTCCACCGAATACCCTCACCATCGATCGGAATCCTTCACCCTACCGATCGTCGGAGACGCCTTAGTTACCGAAGTCCGGAACCCCGTTTTTCCCACCGACGAGATCCAAAGCTTGTTAACCATCCAATTCCGATCCTTTGTTCTTCAATTTCCCGATCTTCCGGTATGATTTCTAAACCCTAACTTTTAAATTGCATGATTTATGGTTTTTAGGGTAGAAATTTCATGTATTGGATTGTGTTTATTGAGAGGGTTGATTTGCATGTTCAAACTTTGCTCGTGAATTTTGTTTGTGCTTAGTTGTTCTTGATCTAAGGAAGGTTATTCATGTTAGATTCTCCATTGCAAAAAGTTGATTAGAAAAGAATGAATTTTTCTTGTCCTAGGTATTAAGATCAATTTTTCACCATGATTAATGTTGGGAAAATTTAGCATGTTCGGGATGGGTAATTGAGCAAGTATGGGGTGCGTAAACCCGATTATGAGTCTAGTGAAGGATTATATAGGATGCATGCTTGATTCATGGCTTGATTTTTGAAGTTGATAATACCCGGAATTTTGTGAACTAAGTCTTGGCAGCTCGTTAACGACCCACCTAGGCCCGTTAACGACCCTGCGCAACCTCAAAGTTCAAAGACCAGTCCAGATTCGTTACCGACCCAATTGGGTAGTTAATGAATAATTCTGAGGGTTATTTTGAGACCAAGTATGGGGTCTCCTGCCTATCTATTTTGAGTGGATCTTATCTTGGAAAAATCATGATTGTTTTGTAGATCACATGGCAAGTTCAAGCAGACCCGCTACCCGAGCCCAGAAGAAGAGGAGGAATGAGAGGTCCCCATCTCCACCTCGTTTGGACAATGTGATCTTGCGCACTCAAGGGCAAGTGGATCGATACCATGCCATTCTAGAAAAGGACCACAACACTCGGTGGTTTTCGAGGACAAGTGCCAATCAAACGGGGATTTATACGGATGTCAAGAAGGCTTTTGCTATTCTCGGTGTGCCTCACTTGCTGAAGAAGGAGACTCTACCACACTTTCCGACCCTCACATCCGAGTTCCTGGCCACTTTAGAGACGAGTTTTCCATCAATGACTTCGGCAGGATGCATCCGGTTTAGGCTCGGTAATATGAGCCGAGAGTACAACTTGGCGGAGTTCAACGCTATTCTAGAGCTCCCAAACCCTTCTAGAGAGTACAGTTTGAAAGACTACAAGGTGACAAGAACATGGAGCTACATCACCGGGGAGGTCGAGTCTTCCACAACGACATTATCCGGGGCACGCATCATCAACCCCATATTCAAGATTATCTTCCGAGTCCTAGCCGCCACATTTTGGCCCAAAAGAGAGTTGAACAGGCCAACAAGGACGGAAGTTGCTTGCCTCCGCACTATCCTTTTCGAGGAGCCCGACCCTTTGAATTTGAGATAGAATTTTCGAGAGGTTGATTTTGTTACTTACCGATCCTGTGCGGGAATTTATTCCGTGTCAGTAGAGTATTATTTGTATGATTTTTAGGGTTATTAGAGTATGTATTTTAGGTCTTGTTATCTTTTTAGATTTTATTTCTATCTTTTAGGATTTTATTTCTATCTTTTTAGGAAAGGTTTTATCTTTTAGTTTTTTAGTTTATTTTATTTTCTAGCCTTATTAGTATAAATAGACCTCTGATTAGCCTAGAAAAAGGGGGAGATCGATTAGATAGAAAGAGAAGAGGAAGTGCCGAGAGAGAGAGAGAGAGAGAGAGAGAGAGAGAGAGGGAGAGAGACGAGTCGAAGATCGAGATCGAGAACTCGGTGGACGAGAGTTATCAAGGTCGTTAGTCATGTTTTGGATCCGGTGTTTAGTATTTTTCGGTTTCTTCTGAATCTCTGTAAGACGATATTATTATTAATTTGATTAGTGTTTTTGTTTTCAATGATTTCTTTTGTTGAATTTATTTTTTTCTTAGTTATGAATAGTGCGTAGTTTTCTTTTCTAGGGTCGGGGTTGAAACCCGGCATAGTTATGCATGTTTTATGAGTGAGATTATGTGTTGAATGCCTTTTATCTATGTTTAAAGATTGTTTATAGTGCTTAGACCTGGATGAAAGTCAAGGTGATTTGAGTTTTTAACTTGATTGAAAGAGAAAGTTTTGTAACTTATTACATTTCTTGACAACAAATAAATTTATATCAAGACCCCGCTGAGTATAGCAGAGTGAGGTTCGTCTGCAGGGAGAAAGTCAGTATCAAGTTTTGTAACTTATTACGTAAGTAATCAAACAAAGCAAGGGGTTTTAACAAGAAAGAGAGATTCTAAGGTAAAGGTGTCACCACAACAACAATTATGCATGCCAAACGCTATGAAACATAAATATCATGCTTTGATCTCATAAAGGTGTCAACTTTCGTTAACTAAAGCAAGTAAATCAATCAACTTCCACTAAATCAATAAACTTACTATCTAATCTCTTCTACTTCAACTAGGATAAATCTGCTTTCGCTTCAAAACCCTAAGGTTTCTGCTTTCACTTCAACATTGAATGAGAAATTCCCTTAAACTTTCGTTTCAAGGATTAAGAACAAGAGAATAGATTCATGCAATAAAAATAATCAAGACATGACCATAAACAAGCATGCACAACCATTGTTGGGTTTAACCACAACCATAGAGAGGAAGACTACTTACAAATCATAATCAAAACAACTAAATTAAATAAAAGGGAAAGCTTACAACTTTGAATCCAAACGATAGTTCTTCTCCACAAACACCTCCCTCTCACGCCTCTCTCCTCCTCCTCCTCTAACTTCGATGATTGATAAGAAAACTAAAGAGGGGACAAGTGTATTTATAGACAAACTATTCTATCTTAAATCTATCTTTAAGGAAATAAATCTATCTTAAATCTAACTCTAAGGAAATAAATCTTTTAATAAGATATATCCCTTCTATCTATAAATCTTTTATGAGTCTAGTGAAGGATTATATAGGATGCATGCTTGATTCATGGCTTGTTTTTTGAAGTTGATAATACCCGGAATTCTGTGAACTAAGTCTTGGCAGCTCGTTAACGACCCACCTAGGCCCGTTAACGACCCTGCGCAACCTCAAAGTTCAAAGACCAGTCCAGATTCGTTACCGACCCAATTGGGTAGTTAATGAATAATTCTGAGGGTTATTTTGAGACCAAGTATGGGGTCTCCTGCCTATCTATTTTGAGTGGATCTTATCTTGGAAAAATCATGATTGTTTTTTAGATCACATGGCAAGTTCAAGCAGACCCGCTACCCGAGCCCAGAAGAAGAGGAGGAATCAGAGGTCCCCATCTCCACCTCGTTTGGACAATGTGATCTTGCGCACTCAAGGGCAAGTGGATCGATACCATGCCATTCTAGAAAAGGACCACAACACTCGGTGGTTTTCGAGGACAAGTGCCAATCAAACGGGGATTTATACGGATGTCAAGAAGGCTTTGCTATTCTCGGTGTGCCTCACTTGCTGAAGAAGGAGACTCTACCACACTTTCCGGCCCTCACATCCGAGTTCCTGGCCACTTTAGAGACGAGTTTTCCATCAATGACTTCGACAGGATGCATCCGGTTTAGGCTCGGTAATATGAGCCGAGAGTACAACTTGGCGGAGTTCAACGCTATTCTAGAGCTCCCAAACCCTTCTAGAGAGTACAGTTTGAAAGACTACAAGGTGACAAGAACATGGAGCTACATCATCGGGGAGGTCGAGTCTTCCACAACGGCATTATCCGGGGCACGCATCATCAACCCCATATTCAGGATTATCTTCCGAGTCCTAGCCACCACATTTTGGCCCAAAAGAGAGTTGAACAGGCCAACAAGGACGGAAGTTGCTTGCCTCCGCACTATCCTTTTCGAGGAGCCCGACCCTTTGAATTTGGGGTATGAATGGCTCTACTATATAGAGAAATCAACCAAGTCCAAGGAAGTATGGTGTGGTAACTCTGTTAGTCTTTTGGCTACAAACCTTGGAGTCGATCTCACTCGTTACACGCCGGCTCATGCTCAACTTCTCAACAAGAACTATTGGTATAGCTCCGGTATTTTCATTCAAGCCGAGGGAGGGTTCAAGATCAAAGTTCAAGGCCGCATTGTTGTACCCACCCTTGACAAGCTAGAGCTACTTTATGTACCAAATTGGTATGAGGCGTGGACGGGTCATGCTTTCCTGTTGGAGCCTAAGCCGGAGGATGAGCTATCACTTAGGCCATGTGAGTCAAGATTCGAGCGAGAAGGAAAAGGGATGGACGAAGATGAAGATGAGGATAAAGAGGTAGTTGGAGAAGACACTGAAGAGGCTGAAACGGAAGGCGGTACAGAGGAGCCTAACTTCGAGGATGAAGATCTCGACACAGAAGTTTTGGGCGCCAACGTCCTCGTTGACGAGCCCACCAGGCTCGTTAACGACCATTTCCAGACTTCTACATATGCTCCTAACGAGGCACCCAACTTCGTTAACGACCCCCCGAGGATAGCTACCGACCCTTCGCAAGCTCCTACCGACCATCATTCCTATGGACTCGTGCCATACAACCCGGTGCTCCACCATGACCACTTTCAGCCTCACTACCCACCACCTCTTCATCTTGAGTACACTGGATCGAGCATTCCGCCACCATGCGCCGAGAATCTTTCTGCTCGGATGCAACATCTTCACCACTAGCAGGACCATATTCATAGGAGGATGGATAAATGGGAGACTGTCTATTCCGCTCGGATGACATTTGAAGATGAGAAGCATCGTCAGAGAGAAGTGGAGGATGCTGAGCACTGGAGGACGATGTACGACTTCATGGGGAACTTTAAGCACTACTTTCCCCCTCCAAACCGTTGATTCAGCTTGAAGAAGTTTTCCTTGTTTTCTACTTCTGAGACTTTGTAAGTTTTATATTTTTCTTTTCTTATTTTATTTTTGTTGTTTTCTATTTCTTTCCTTCTTCTTTCTTTTCTTACAGTAGGGACACTGTAATTTTAAGTATGGGGTGGGAGAAAGTAGAAAAACTTGTTTGTTTTGTGTCTTGATTGAGTTATGTGTTTTATTTAAAGTAGTCCTTTGTTCCATGAAAAATTTAAAAAAAAAATGAAAAAATATATTAAAAAAAAGAGTTTTTATGAATTGATAGATATCCCTTTCTTAGGTTCTATGATAGTAGTTGCTAGCATGATCATATAATTCCTTGCAATTATGTCTTTGATAGTATAGCCGGATTCTTAATGATGAAATTGTTTTTAAGAAGGAATAGCATTTGATGAAATTGAGCACATATACTTTATAGCATACGAGATACAATCCAACAAAATTGCTACCTTGTGAGTTATTTTTGGCCTTATAGGGAGAACATCAAGAATCCCTCTTCTTTTTTGTGTGATTCCATATTATCTCTTGGAATTGTGATGGTTATCTATTTCTTGAGATCTATATAAGATTTATAGTTCATTACTGGTGAGAATCAAATGATAGAGAACTTATTTTTATAAGCCCTATTATTCCCTATCCACCTTTACATGATCCTTCTTTTGACAGCCAGTTTGAGCCTGAAGCCTTTTATTTTTAGCTCCACAAAATTGTTCCCTAGCCGAGATAAGCTTGACCCTATCCGGGGATTAAGACTTAGATTGGAGCGATATTTTTGTTGAGTGTAAAAAAAAAGGAGAGTTAATGTTATGTTTGGTTTGAAATTGAGGGATTATTGGGAAGGGTAGATTGGAAGTCTCTTATTTTTAATTTGTGTAAAAGAAAGATCTCATGGTACAAAAGATGCACAAAAGGAAGTTGTTGAAAGAGGAGTACACGATGAAGCTCGTTAACGACCCTGAAGTGGTTTGTTAACGAGGCAGTGAAGTAAAAAAAAAAGAGAGAAAAGAAGAAAGAAGAAAAGAGGAGAAAAATGAGCTGAAGTGGAATATGAGGTAATAGAGGAAGAAGTTTGAAGTGCATATGAGTTTAATAGATAAACCAGAGATTCTTTTGAGTTATTTTATGAGACTTTCTAAGGATATATTGGGTGATTGAAGAATAAGTGCATAATGAGAGAGAGTTAGGTATAATATTTTATGAGAGTTTTTGGATTGTGTGAGTTTTTAGGAGTCTTTGATTCACGGATATTATTAGCACCACATGACCAAAATATTTCCACGCCCTATTGTCTTTACCAAGCCTCATTACAACCCGGCTGAATGGAAGCTTCTATGAAGTTTTTCATTGAGCCCCCTAAGTTCTCTTGATGATTTTTGCTTGTTTTGACAAATATTGGGTGGAGAGTTTGGTGATATAAGTTCCAATTTCTATGAGTTTTTGTATATAAGATGAGTTGAGAGATGTATTTATAAGCCCAAACATTTGAGAGTTGAGTGAAACACAATATATATATCCCTTGTGGGGTTGGATTGTATTTGCTTATGTCTATTTGGTGCATATATGTGTGATGATATTAATAATCTTTTGCTATTGTTCTTCTGTATGTTCATGTTGTTTTTTGATGATGGCTATAGTTTGATGATTATGTTGTTTGGTTTTGATGATTGTTGAGTGATTGCTTGAGGACAAGTAAGTCTAAGTATGGGGTGTTTTGATGTTCGTGTTATTGGTATAGTTTTTTTTATAGATTTTCTTAGTTTATTAGGACTAGTTTTGATAAGTTTAGGATTAGATTTGTGTGTTTTTTGGATGGTTTTGCATATTTTGTGAAAAGTAAGGAAGCTACTCCGTTTTATGTATTTTTGTAGGTCTTAGCAAGGAAACGATGCTATTTGGAGCTAAATTTGGAGTGCTATGATGAAGGACGGAGGAATGCAAGATGAAGAAGTCGAGGTCGGATTTGTTGAAGAAGAAGTGTTGAAGAAGCCAAGCCCAGGCTCGTTAACGAGGCTGTGAGGGCTCGTTAACGAGGTCAAGAGATAGAATTTTCGAGAGGTTGATTTTGTTACTTACCGATCCTGTGCGGGAATTTATTCCGTGTCAGTAGAGTATTATTTGTATGATTTTTAGGGTTATTAGAGTATGTATTTTAGGTCTTGTTATCTTTTTAGATTTTATTTCTATCTTTTAGGATTTTATTTCTATCTTTTTAGGAAAGGTTTTATCTTTTAGTTTTTTAGTTTATTTTATTTTCTAGCCTTATTAGTATAAATAGACCTCTGATTAGCCTAGAAAAAGGGGGAGATCGATTAGATAGAAAGAGAAGAGGAAGTGCCGAGAGAGAGAGAGAGAGAGAGAGAGAGAGAGAGAGAGAGAGAGACGAGTCGAAGATCGAGATCGAGAACTCGGTGGACGAGAGTTATCAAGGTCGTTAGTCATGTTTTGGATTCGGTGTTTAGTATTTTTCGGTTTCTTCTGAATCTCTGTAAGACGATTTTATTATTAATTTGAGTAGTGTTTTTGTTTTCAATGATTTCTTTTGTTGAATTTATTTTTTTCTTAGTTATGAATAGTGCGTAGTTTTCTTTTCTAGGGTCGGGGTTGAAACCCGGCATAGTTATGCATGTTTTATGAGTGAGATTATGTGTTGAATGCCTTTTATCTATGTTTAAAGATTGTTTATAGTGCTTAGACCTGGATGAAAGTCAAGGTGATTTGATTTTTTAACTTGATTGAAAGAGAAAGTTTTGTAACTTATTACATTTCTTGACAACAAATAAATTTATATCAAGACCCCGCTGAGTATAGCAGAGTGAGGTTCGTCCGCAGGGAGAAAGTCAATATCAAGTTTTGTAACTTATTACGCGAGTAATCAAACAAACCAAGGGGTTTTAACAAGAAAGAGAGAGATTCTAAGGTAAAGGTGTCACCACAACAACAATTATGCATGCCAAACGCTATGAAACATAAATATCATGCTTTGATCACATAAAGGTGTCAACTTTCGTTAACTAAAGCAAGTAAATCAATCAACTTCCGCTAAATCAATAAACTTACTATCTAATCTCTTCTACTTCAACTAGGATAAATCTGCTTTCGCTTCAAAACCCTAAGGTTTCTGCTTTCACTTCAACTTTGAATGAGAAATTCCCTTAAACTTTCGTTTCAAGGATTAAGAACAAGAGAGTAGATTCATGCAATAAAAATAATCAAGACATGATCATAAACAAGCATGCACAACCATTGTTGGGTTTAACCACAACCATAGAGAGGAAGACTACTCACAAATCATAATCAAAACAACTAAATTAAATAAAAGGGAAAGCTTACAACTTTGAATCCAAACGATAGTTCTTCTCCACAAACGCCTCCCTCTCACGCCGCTCTCCTCCTCCTCCTCTAACTTCGATGATTGATAAGAAAACTAAAGAGGGGACAAGTGTATTTATAGACAAACTATTCTATCTTAAATCTATCTTTAAGGAAATAAATCTATCTTAAATCTAACTCTAAGGAAATAAATCTTTTAATAAGATATATCCCTTCTATCTATCTAATAACATAAAAAAGGAAACAAGATAGAAGCCCATTAATAGCACTGACTCTGACACGCTGCTTCTCGCGGTACCTCGTTAACGACCTTGACAGCCTCGTCAACGACCCTGATCAGAACTACGAGTAGCCTTAAGTAAAACTTGCGTAGAGGATTCGTTACAACTCCGTTTGACTCGATTCTTTTTCCTATGTTCTTGTAACGAATTTCTCTATCTCTTTTCAAGATCAAACTTGATCTTCAATAACTTTACTTGAGCACTTAATCTTCATCTTCTCTTCATTCTTGAGTGCTATCTTTAAGTGCTTTGCTCCTTTCTTCATAAATTGCTCCAAATAGCTTCTAAAAACCTACAAAACACCACCAAAGCTTATGTAGACTCCATATCTTAAGAAAATACGAAAACCTACACAAACGACTCAAAACAAAACACAAAACTAAAGAAAAAGACTCAAAAGACACAAAAACACACCCTAAAAACATGACTAAAAAGGCGGAAATCACTGGACAATCTTGAAGCAAGGATGAATCATATCAATAGAAGCACATTCTTTTATGGAGAAGTGAGAACGACCGGTGATCTCATACCAAAACTTTTGCAACACATCCTCCTTCACATCGAGCTTGCTCAAACGTACAGGAAAACCTAAGATTTTGTTAAACTCATCAAGAGGCAAAGTATGCTCCACATTGCCCAATTGAAATTTGACTTCACCTCTAAGATTGGAAGTTTGCACAGTAAATGGAAGCACATTGATGTTAACCTCAAGAGTAGCCAATAACTCAGACGTGAGTGCTAGATAAGAATCAAGAGGCAAGCTAAGAAGGCTCTTTGCATCAATCTGACGAAAAAGGCGAGTAATTTCATCATGTACCCCAAGTTGAACCATGGAAGCCTCATCATAGAACGTGTCCCGATATGCTACCTATCCATGAGCTTGAAGGACCCTTACGCTTCCTTAAAATCTTGACATTGTACCTAGAGAAGACTTCAACAAAAAAATTGACAACAAAGAAGCACTACCCACAAATAATAGCACACAAACAAACAAGGGTGGGAGTTGTTAGCTTCAAGTATTAGTCAAAATCAATCCAACAAGACACCAATTCAAGAGAAACCACACAGGAATTGTTGCAAGAAAACTTAAGCAATTTCAATCAATATTAATATCAACCAAGAATTTCAAGCACAAGCTTAACCAAATCAAACCCCCAAAACATGCTCTAAGTACCCCATACTTCAATTTTTGCAAGAGAATGGACTTAGCAAACCAATTCAAGCAAAATTTTTGTCCCAACAACCCATAAATCACACAAATTCGAACATAATTATAAAAAATTTGAGCCCCACATCAAGTTCGTCCATCACAAACCGTAGATCTAGAAAATCCCCAAATCAATTTCTAGCATGCAAAACCTAGGTTTTAATCACATAAATCAGTAGAACAATATGATTTTGGATCGAATTTAGACAAAGAAGGGCAAATAGGTCTAGAAACTTATTGAAAATTAGAAACTTTAGGTTGTTGGGGTTCGTGTGAGTGATGCGCGGTCGTGACAGCAGTTGTGGCACACAACAGGTGGTGGGACACACGGTGGGTCCAGGTCGCCAGTGATGCGAGGCTCGATGGTGGTGCAAGAGAAGGCTGGCGTGAAGGAAAGAGGAAGAGAGAGGGGAGAGGGGTAGGGGTGGTGAGGCTAGGAATTTCGTGAAAGCTGAAGTTCGTTTATTCTATTTTTTTGGGTATAATTTTTTTATGTGAATGAGCGCAAATCTCCGCAAGGGTCATGACCCATCACCTATGTCACGAGTCGTGACCGGCCAGTTGAGGCGTGTGGATTTTTCGTAACGACCCGTGATTTATGTCACGGGTCGTGAGATCTCAACTGAGTGCTCCTAAGCCAAATATAATGATTGTGGAGTAATTCTAACTATTATAAACAAGTAAAACAAGTAAATAGCGATGTATAAATATATGAGAATGCAAAGTTCCAAGGCAAGGAATCCCCACAACTTTGATTCACAGAGTTTGAATCGCACTTCTACCTAAACTGAGTTGGATATTTTGTTATGAAGATTATTGTCTAATGTCAAAAATTAACTTTTTCCAAAGTTTAACTCAATGTACTTCTATCAAATTAAAACCCCACTCTCGTGACGAAACAAAACCGATAGAAACCCTTTAAGCACATAGAAATTCAGATGGTAAACCAAACTTGCCCCACTCTCGTGATGCATCAAACTTGACTCAAACACCTAGAAATTCTTTGACAATTTACCACATGAGAAATTAATCTCAAGTTCAATTCTAGTTTTTCCAAATAGATAGAACCACCTCTTGATGTGCTCTCTCTATTATGTTTACTTACTTAGACTACCACCTCTCGATGCGCAACCTACACAAGACTCTAACAAGTTTAAACCTATTAGATTAAGCCCCTAGAATCAAATCATATTATTTTTCCAACTCAAGTCAAGCAAAATGTTTTGAATCTAATCCGCTTCACATTGTTGGGATCAACCAAACCCTAGAACTATAGAGTTTAGCCTAGCATAATTAAATTCATGAGCAAAGCAATTAAATCAAACATGGAATAAGAAATAAAAACAATATTGAAAGAGAACTTACTAGAAATTCAATTGCAAGAAACAAAAGTAGATCCAAAGTGCAAAAATCCCAACTTGAAAGAGCGTAAAACTAAAAAACCCTAGAAAATTGTCTCCTCTCTCTAATTCAAATTAGAAATAAAAATAATAATGCATAATAATTTTAAACTTAAGATCCAAGTAGTCTTATAAAATCCTTAAAACTTATACTAAAAGATATCTCAAAAATAAAACCAATTCGGGCCCAAAAAAAAGTCCAAAACTCTCGCGCGCAGCATGCTGACCACCACCCTTGACCTAGGTCACGACCCGTGATCACCCATATGAGAGCACATCTTTGCTCTGTTTCTTATTGCTTTGGCTCGTGATGGCCTCCACGACTCATGATGGCCCTTCTAACCTCTTCCTTCATTCCTTAGCTTGCATTTGACTTGTAATAACTCCTCCACAACTCTTGAAAGCTCCTGGAATCCTCAAATCTTCATTCCTTAGTGTTAGTTGTGGTCTTTAAGCTTCACTAAGATCTTGTCCTCATGTCTTCCTCTCCATTTGACTCCAAAACACCATCAAATAACCTATAAAAGCAAAATAAACTCGTGTAGACCTCCATACTACGAATAATACGAAAATCAACACAAAAAGACCAAAACCTAAGCTAGAAAAGGAAAAAATCTAATCCTAAATGCATATGCAAACCAAGTAAAACTAGATGACATCATTTATCACATAGCAAGATGCATTAATTATTTCACCCCAGAGATTTCTTGGAAGACCACTTGAGATAATCATGGTCCCCGACATGGTCTCCAAGGGACGATTCTTCCTCTCAACTACACCATTTTGTTGAGGAGTTCTTGGCACTGAGAAGCTGTGACTTATGCCGTTTTCCTTGAAGAAAACGAGAAACTCAGAGTTGTCAAATTCCGTTCCATGATATGACCTGACAGACACAAGAGCAACTCCAAGCTTTTTCTCAACAACCTTCACCCACGCTTCAAATTCTTCAAAGACCTGATCTTTAGAAGACAGAAAAAGTTGTCCAAGTATACCGTGAAAAGTCATCAACAATGACAAAAATATAGTTTTTGCTCCACGACTTTTGATTTGCATGGGCCCACATAAATCTATATGAATGAGCTCTAAAGGTTTAGTGGTACTTACCTCCTTCTTGGATTTGAAGGATGACTTCACTTGCTTACCTCTCACATGAGTCACAAAATTCATGCTTGTTCGGATCGATCTTAGGAAGTCCTTTGACTTGCTCTTACTTATGAAGTTTGTCAATGAGTTGAAAGCTCGCATGGCCAAATATTTTGTGCCATAGGTCGACGACATCTATAACTATTCTAAGACACAATTTTTCCTCGGGTTCAAAATAAGGGTCCACTTTATATAGATTGTTTTCACACACCACCTTTCAGAAGAATTTTCCCGGAGTCACTTTCCATTACCTAATAGCCATATTTATCAAAAACAACTTGAATTTTTCCATTAGCACACATTTGAGAAACACCCCTTTGATTTCTTGAAGTGAGATGAAATCCCTGGGGTTCCCGAACATATGAGTTGAGCATGCACTATCAATAAACCAGGGCTCCTTGTCACCCACTGATGTCTCTTTATTTGGTGGTGTTTTCATATGTGATTCGGAGACTACGCGCGTTTTATGTGTTTTGTAGGTAATTTGGCATGGATCAAGGATCATTTTGAAGGAGAGTCGAGACATGGAGCAAGGCCCGAGCAAAGGAGGAAAGAGAGGAGCAAGCCATGAAGAAGAACAAGAGGAAAGCCAACAAGAAGAAGGTGGAACGAGGTTCGGACCGAGTTGCAACCAACCTCGGGCCCAACTTGAAGTTTCAACCTCGGACTGACTTGCACAGTAACTCGGGCCCGAGGTCCTCCGTGTCGGTCCGAGTCGGTCACTGGACTACTTGGGCTCCAAGGCACGAAATTGTGAACTTCCACTTTTGCCCCTCATCTAATCTATAAAAGGCCCTCTTGTCTTCTAATTTATGGGGGTTCTCTCACACAAGGAAGAGGTTCCCACACTAGAGAAGGAACCAACCCTCAAGAGGATACTTGGAGAGCAAGGAGGAAGGAGAGGAGAAGGAGAAGAGAGAGAATCGGCCCAAGGAGAGGGAGATTGATAGGTTTGGTTGTTAGATTAGCTTTGCTTTGTTTTGATCTTGTGGATTTGGAAAACCTTTGATTGAAATTTGTGGATTGCTTTTGATTTGTGAATGAAACTTTGCTTTGTTTTGAGATTGATGATGTTGATTGTTTTCCCTTTTGATTTATTTGCTTTCTTTGTTTGCCATATGGAGTAGATCTCCTTGATCTTGGGTTATGGGGGAAAACTCTAGCTAAGTTTGGGCTAGAAACCCCAATTCCATAGCCTTGAGTGCTTGATCTAAGGAACCCACTCTACATAGAGCTACAATTCCTTGCGAAAGTTGGGAATCAAGGCTTGTGATTGGCAAAGTAGCGAAAGTGAACATGTGCCAATCTCAAGACCTTGCTTCGAAGGGGATTTCCCCAAGGATCGATGTGTAGAAGTGGTTGGAACGAGGGCGAAAGCACTCGATCCTAGTCCGATCATCACTTATTGCTTGAATTGGGGTGGAAAAGCCTTAATCTACTAGAGAAGGAACCCAAAAGCCCAAGATCTACTTTCAATCTTTGAGTTCGACAAACCCAGCTACCTCGGGCCCGACTTGACCTACGTCGGTCCCGACTTCCTCTTGCCGCCAACATCGGGCCCGACGTGACCTCTGTGTCGGTCCCGACTGTTCTCTTTGTTTTCTTTTGTTTTAAACTCTCCTTTCCAGCTTTCTAGTGTCTAGACACATCCATCGAGTAGGCTTCCCGAGTGTTCGACACCCACCACGTGCTACAACGGGGTCGGGTTATAAATTGTATCTCTAGACCCTCGCATTTGTGAGCGATCAAAAGATTGGCGTCGTTGCCGGGGAAGCCTAAGTGCATTGAGTGCCAATTTGGTGAGTTTCTTGTGTTTTGGTAGTGATTTGGGTGAGGGAATAGCCCAAACCCTTTGTTTGTTTTTGATTTGTTTTGGTTTGTGTTTTTGTTTCGTAGGTGTATGCTAGCTCGTTCCTCCCGAGGAACACTTGAGCTTGAGTTTGTGAGTGATACGGAAAGTATTCTCAAAGAAGCCCGAAGAAGGAAAAGGATGGCGAATCAAGCTCTCCATGGTGAAGAGGAGTTGGCTCCACTTAGGGCCGAAATGGCTAGATTGCAACTTGAGAAGGACAATCAAGAAGCGGTGGAAAGAAGAGAAAGGGAGCAACGGATGAGGGCCGAGGCTCAACTCAACGCTCTACCCCGGAATGCACGCCAATACATGCATCCGGTGTTGAGGGTACCCGAACCGGCTATTGTGCTTCCCGAGGTTGCCAAGAATTTTGAGATCAAGACGCAATTCATTTCCCTCATCAAGCGTGATCAATTCGAGGGCCGTCCACATGAGTGTCCCATAGAGCACGTCAAACGCTTTGTGGACATGTGTGAGACGATTTCTACCGACGAGGAGACGTTGGAGTATGTGCTTCTAAAGGCGTTCAAATGGTCACTTGGGGGCAAGGCCACACATTGGCTCGAGAGCCAAGCTCCTAGGTCAATCACAACTTGGAAGACACTCTATGATGCTTTCTTGATGAAGTTCTTCCCGGCCTCAAAGACAACCGAGCTAAGAAGGAAGATTGCAAGCTTTCAACAAGGTCCGAATGAGCCTCTCTTCGAAGCATGGGACCGTTTCAAGGAGATGTTGCGCCAATGTCCTACTCATGGCCAACAAGCATATGTGCTCCAAGACATCTTTTTCCAAGGCATCAATCCGGCAACGAAGGACAAGCTCAATTTCCACACCGATTGTGGGTTCATAGACTTGACACCGGATCAAGCTTGGGAGCTACTTGACAAGCTATCCGATTATGAGGCCATGTATGGGGTGAGTCAAGCTAGCAAAGAGGTGAAAGTTCAAGGTGAAGGTGAAAGGAAGTTATATGATCCAAAGGGAGAAGACATTGACAAGGATGTGAAGCTCCAATTCCTTGAAGGCGAAGTGAGCAAGCTTAAGAGGCAAGTCCACTACTACAAGCAAAATGCTAGAGCTTGTGAGGAGTGTGGATCCTTTGCACATGCTACACAAGTTTGTCCGAATGAGAGCCAAGTGCGCTTGGCCGAGCGAATTGAGGAGGCAAACTATGTTCGAGGAAATTTCGGTGGAAGAGGCAACTTCAACAATGGTGGTAATGGCCGGTGGAACAACGGTCAAGCTCAAGGCTACAACAACAACATCAACCAAAACGAGCCAAGGGCGCCACAACCACCACCATATAGGCCACCGGGATTCAATGAGATACAATCATTTGCTCAAGAGATGAGGGATGGGTTCAAGGAGATGAGGACCCAATTCAATGAGTTTGGTGCATGGAGGAGGCAAGTCGACAATCAATTTGCCCAAATTGCAACTCAAGCACCGAGAGAGAATGGGAGACTTCCGGGCCGACCCGAGGAGAACCCCCGAGCTCAAAACAATCAAAATGAAGTCCGGGCAATTGGATTGAGAAGTGGCCGAAACCTACCCGAGCCACACATGCCTAAGAAGAATGAAGAGAACCGGACCGACTTACCCAGCAAGACAGGTCCGAGGTTCCCTGAAGTCGACCCAACAAGAAGATCGATCCCTTTACCCCGGACCGAGGTTGAGAGTAACTCGGGCCCGACGTACCCAGACCTCGATCCAACTCCTCTGCCCCGGACCGAGATTCACAACATCGGGCCCGACGTGGTGCCTAAGTCGGTCCAACCAATAAATGTTGCAAGTGAAGTAGGGAAGTCCAAGGAGGTTGATCCAAGCAAGATTCAAGGTGCAACAACTCTTCCATATCCCTCGAAGAAGCCGAAAGATGTTGTTGAGAACAAGTTCAAGAGGTTTCTCAAACTCTTGCAAGGCTTGAACATCTCTATTCCGTTCACCGATGCATTAAGCGAGATGCCATCTTATGCCAAGTTTTTAAAGGATATTTTGAGCAAGAAGAGGTCCATAGTTGAAATGCAAGATGAGGTCAAGACCTTGGAGTTACCGCAAAAGCTAGGAGATCCCGGTCGCTTCGCTATCACCATTGGTGTGGGGTCTCAAAACTTCCAAGCCTTGTGTGACCTTGGAGCAAGCACGAGCATCATTCCTTACACCATATGGAAATCCACATCCGTGGGTCTCATAGCTCCGGTCAACATGAGGTTAACGATAGCGGATGGTTCGTCCATCGAGCCAATTGGTATCGTCGAGGATTACCCCGTTTGCATTGAAGGCCACTATGTCCCGATCGACTTTGTTGTGGTGGACATGATAGAAGTACCGGGTGAACCGATTATACTAGGGAGACCTTTCCTTGCTACGGTTGGGGCAATCATTGATGTAAAAAAGGGCCACTTGTCTCTTGACATTGGAGGAAGAGAGATTGAGTTTTTCTTTAGACCAACTTCAAAAGGGGTCGTGTATAAGGAAGCTAAGATGATCCAAGTTCCCCTTGGATTGCAATGGGAAGCCGTTTCTAAGAAGCCAAGGCCAAGGGAGCTTAGGTTGAAAGCCACCCTACCACCTAGAGAAATTGAGATAGAGCGCCAAGGTCTAGCCCTCAATATGATTGAGCATGAGCAATTGGAGGAAGGGATGTCTTATTTGTAGGTGTTCAAGGCCGAGAAGGAAGAAGTTCAAGCACCACCGGAACCATCTCAAGAACTCAAGGAGCTTCCAAAAGATTTGAGGTACGCATTTCTTGGTCCCAACTCTTCTTTGCCCGTAATCATAAATGCCAACTTGAATGATGAGGAGGAGTCTAAATTGTTAGAGGTTCTAAGAAAACATAGAGGAGCTTTAGGGTATTCACTAGAGGAACTAAAGGGAATCTCTCCCTCAATTTGCATGCATAGGATTTATATGGAGGATAACCATAAACCCACTATTGAACCACAAAGAAGATTAAACCCTAATATGAAAGAAGTGGTAAAGAGTGAAATACTTAGGATGTTGGATGCGGGAATCATCTTCCCAATTTCCGATAGCAAGTATGTGAGTCCCGTGCATGTACTTCCTAAGAAAGGAGGTCTCACCGTTGTGCAAACTGAAAAGGGGGAAATAATACCTACGAGAACCACAACAAAATGGTGTATGTGTATTGATTACCGTAAGCTTAATAGTGGCACTCGCAAAGACCATTTTCCCCTTCCCTTCATAGACCAAGTCCTAGAAAGATTAGCACAACATGAATATTTTTGCTACCTTGACGGGTATAGCGGGTTTTGGCAAATCCCTATTCATCCCGATGATCAAGAGAAGACGACATTCACATGTCCTTATGGGACTTTTGCCTATAGACGCATGCCTTTTGGTTTATGTAATGCGCCGGCAACATTTCAAAGATGCATGATGTCCATCTTCTCCGATATGCTTGAGGATATAGTAGAAGTGTTTATGGATGATTTCTCCGTCTATGGTTCCTCATTTGATGTTTGCTTAGCTAACTTAGACAAGGTTTTGACTAGATGTGAGGAGACTAGCTTGGTGCTTAATTGGGAAAAATGCCACTTCATGGTGAAGGAGGGCATAGTACTAGGACACCTAGTTTCTAGTAGGGGGATAGAAGTAGACAAAGCTAAAGTTGAAATAATTGAAAAACTACCTCCTCCCTCTTGTGTTCGTGATGTTAGGAGTTTCTTAGGTCATGCGGGATTTTATAGACGGTTCATCAAGGATTTTTCTAAGATTGAAAAACCATTGTCTAAACTCTTGATGAAGGATGAGCCCTTTGAATTTTCCGAGGATTGCATGAGTTCTTTTTGTAGGTTGAGAGATGCCTTGATTTTGGCTCCAATAATGGCGACACCCGATTGGAATCTTCCATTCGAGGTAATGTGTGATGCTAGTGATTTCGCCGTAGGGGCCGTCCTTGGACAAAGGAAGGATGGAAAGTTGCATGCCATCTACTACGCAAGCAAAACTTTGGATGAAGCTTAGTGCAATTACACAACGACGGAGAAAGAATTTCTTGCGATAGTGCTTGCATTTGAGAAATTCCGTTCATATCTTGTGGGATCAAAGGTGGTAGTCTTCACGGACCATGCGGCAATCAAATACCTCATGAAGAAGAAAGATGCAAAGTCGAGGCTTCTAAGGTGGATGCTCCTTCTCCAAGAGTTTGACCATGAGATCAAGGACAAAACCGGTGCGGAAAATGTGGTAGCTGATCATCTATCTCGTTTGCCCATTGAATACATGTTGGAGATGGAGGATGGTTTGACTATAGATGATTCAAGGGCAAATGAAGTTCTCATGAGTGGAAAGGAGGAAAGGAAGGGTGGATCGACGAACCAACCAAGTCGGGCCCGAGGTCCAGAACATCGGACCGAAGGTAGGGCAGGTACGAGTGAGTCGGGATCGAGGTATTCAGAGTCGGGCCCGAGTTACCTGTGTGTCTGCGAAGCTGGACCGGCGTCCAACCATGTCGGGCTCGGTACACTTCAATGTCGGTCCGTGGAAGAAAGTAAGTTTCCTAACTCGATTTCCATTCCTTCTCGTTCTCAATTGATTAATTCTTTCTCTCCCACTTGCCTTCTTTCTATTAGTGCCGTAAGACGAGGGGTTTCCCCTTGGTTTGCGGATTTTGCTAACTTTGCCGTAGGGGGAGTGATCCCATCGGATTTTGAGGAGGAATGAGACTCCTCAAACTGGCATTCTAGAAGTTGAGTTATTTGATGTATGGGGTATCAATTTCATGGGACCATTTCCCACATCGGGGCCTTACAAGTACATCTTGGTAGCCGTGGACTATGTCTCAAAATGGGTGGAGGCCATACCAACAAGAACCAATGATGCTAGGGTGGTGATGAAGTTCTTGAAAAGCAACATTTTTGCAAGGTTTGGTGTGCTTAGGGTTCTCATAAGTGATGGCGGACCTCATTTCATGGAGAGGTGCTTCTAGAATGTGTTGATCATGTATGGGGTGTCTCATCGAGTTGCTACTCCTTATCATCCTCAAACAAGTGGGCAAGTCGAGGTGTCAAACCGTCAAATCAAGGCCATCTTGGAGAAGACCGTATCTCGATCAAGGAAAGATTGGGCCTCTAAGCTTGATGATGCACTTTGGGCTTATAGAACCGCCTTCAAGACACCTTTGGTAACTACACCCTTCAATCTAGTTTACGGCAAGGCATGCCATCTTCTGGTAGAGCTTGAGCACAAGGCAAAATGGGCTCTCAAGGAGATGAATTGGGATATCAACTTGGCCGGTGAGAAGAGGTTTCTAGAGCTTCATGAGTTGGGAGAATTGAGGTAGAAAGCCTATGAGAACTCCAAGTTGTACAAGGAGAAGACCAAGAAGTGGCATGATAGGAAGTTAATTCCAAAGACCTATCAAACCGGTGACAAGGTTCTTCTTTTCAATTCAAGGCTTAAACTTTTCCCGGGGAAGTTAAGGACTAGGTGGAGCGGACCATTTGTGGTCCACCGTATCTATACTCATGGTGCGGTGGATTTGGTTGATGAACGAGGACATATTTTCAAAGTAAATGGTCATCGAGTGAAGAAGTTCTATGACAAGGCCGGTCCAAGCGAAGAAGTTAGAGCCTCATGGGCTCTCGTCCTCGCCAATTGATCCTAGACATGCCATTGAAGAATAAAGAAATTGTGAGCTCTTCATACTCTTCTCTCTTTCTTTTAAGATTTGGTTTCCTTATTTGATGGGGACATCAAAATTTTAAGTATGGGGTGGGGGTAAGTGTGCTCACGATTTCACTTGCTTGTGTGTTTGTTATTTTGAGGATATTTGTTTGTGTTTCTAGTTTGTGTTTGGGATGTTTGTGTCTTGGTTTGTGGTTTGATGAACGACATGGATGATTAATTTGGTTTTGAATGGATGAGTCTTTGTTTTTGGTTTTAGAGAAATTTTTGCAAAAAATCCATAAAAATTTGAAAAATTGTGTTGAAAACAACAAAAAGATTTTATGTTTTGTAGGTTTTGGACTAGAAATTCCCATCTTAGATTGCCAAAATAAAAGCTAATGATGATGTGAGCATCTAAATTCCTTTGCATATTTTCGGATGGTTTAGCCTCTAAAGAGATGTTACTTTTGATGTGATCATGATATCTTGCTTGTTTTATTGAACATGTGAGTTCTAGGATGAGTTCTTATGCAACTAAGTATGAGTGACCCTTGTGAGATTGATTTTTGGCCATTTTCGGGATGCTTGTTCATATTTGCATATCCCTCATGTTTCTTGTGTGATTAGCTCATTCATGCTTAGTAAAACTTGTTATTGCGGTGTTTATCTATTTTCCAAGACCGTCATGAGACTTGTCCTAGCATTGTCACATTGATTTTGAACTTTATTCTTTTAGTCACATAAATGTTCCATATCCTACCATGAAGTGAATCCTTTGTTTGTAGCCCCGTTCTAGCCTAAGCTTTTGTTTGAAACTCCTCAAAACATATTATTCCTAGCCTTATATGACTTGACCCTTATGGGATTGGACTTTAGAAGAGAGGTTGGGATTGTATTTGAAGAGTTGAGATTCTCTTGGGTTTAAGGGCAAAGAATGGTGTTATGAATCATGTGGGTAGTGCATCTTTGTTGTGCAAAAAGAAAACAAAGAAAGAAAGAAAGAAAATGTTGGAAATGTAAAGTGGAATGAAGGCAAAGGGCTTAAGTGAAGAAAAGGGTCCGACCGAGTTACAAGCCACATCGGGCCCGATGTCATAAGAAAGTCGGGTCCAATGTACAAAGTGTGGAAAATCCAACAAAAAGTCTAAGAGCAAAGATGAAGTGGAATGTCAAGTGAAATTTTGGGTTGAAAGGAAAAAAATGTTAAGTCTTTTGGGTGAGTGTGAAATTGATTGTGGAAATTTGGTGAAGTTGGTGAGAGCTTAGGTTGTTCAATCCCCATTATAAGCACCACAAGACCAAATAATTCCCACCTTGAGAAATACCAAAAGCCCCATTACAACCCGACCGAATGGAACCTCTTTGAGGACCTCCATTGAGCCAAGTTCGAAATTCTTTGTGTACTTTGTATTAGGCATCTCTAGGTGGAGGAATTGGTGATATTAGCTTCAATAGTAAAGTCCTTACTTGCATGATTTTTGAGCTTGAGTGTTCATTGCTAAACCTAAACACATGATGAGTGATACACATTCACATATCCCTAAAGTGAGGCTTAGTTGCATTGACTCTATTCCTTGGAACACTTAATCATGTGTGATGATGTAATCTTGCTTGAATATCAATCACTTGTGCTAAAATGTGTTTTCATACGAGGCTTTACTTGAAGATTATGTATCGGTCTTGCTTACATTGTTATTGCTTGAGGACAAGCAAGTTTAAGTATGGGGTATTTTGATGTCTCTTTATTTGGTGGTGTTTTCATATGTGATTTCCTTTGTAAATATGTTTCTTTTTCCCCTTTTCTTGTGTGTTTTGTTCCTTTTTAGCTTAGTTTTCGTATTTCTATGAGATTCGGAGACTACGCGCGTTTTATGTGTTTTGTAGGTAATTTGGCATGGATCAAGGATCATTTTGAAGGAGAGTCGAGACATGGAGCAAGGCCCGAGCAAAGGAGGAAAGAGAGGAGCAAGCCATGAAGAAGAACAAGAGGAAAGCCAACAAGAAGAAGGTGGAACGAGGTTCGGACCGAGTTGCAACCAACCTCGGGCCCAACTTGAAGTTTCAACCTCGGACCGACTTGCACAGTAACTCGGGCCCGAGGTCCTCTGTGTCGGTCCGAGTCGGTCACTGGACTACTTGGGCTCCAAGGCAGGAAATTGTGAACTTCCACTTTTGCCCCTCATGTAATCTATAAAAGGCCCTCTTGTCTTCTAATTTATGGGGGTTCTCTCACACAAGGAAGAGATTCCCACACTAGAGAAGGAACCAACCCTCAAGAGGATACTTGGAGAGCAAGGAGGAAGGAGAGGAGAAGGAGCAGAGAGAGAATCGACCCAAGGAGAGGGAGATTGATAGGTTTGGTTGTTAGATTAGCTTTGCTTTGTTTTGATTTTGTGGATTTGGAAAACCTTTGATTGAAATTTGTGGATTGCTTTTGATTTGTGAATGAAACTTTGCTTTGTTTTGAGATTGATGATGTTGATTGTTTTCCCTTTTGATTTGTTTGCTTTCTTTGTTTGCCATATGGAGTAGATCTCCTTGTTCTTGGGTTATGGGGGAAAACTCTAGCTAAGTTTGGGCTAGAAACCCCAATTCCATAGCCTTGAGTGCTTGATCTAAGGAACCCACTCTACATAGAGCTACAATTCCTTGCGAAAGTTGGGAATCAAGGCTTGTGATTGGCAAAGTAGCGAAAGTGAACATGTGCCAATCTCAAGACCTTGCTTCGAAGGGGATTTCCCCAAGGATCGATGTGTAGAAGTGGTTGGAACGTGGGCGAAAGCACTCGATCCTAGTCCGATCATCACTTATTGCTTGAATTGGGGTGGAATAGCCTTAATCTACTAGAGAAGGAACCCAAAAGCCCAAGATCTACTTTCAATCTTTGAGTTCGACGAACCCAGCTACCTCGGGCCCGACTTGACCTACGTCGGTCCCGATTTCCTCTTGCTACCAACATCGGGCCCGACGTGACCTCTGTGTCGGTCCCGACTGTTCTCTTTGTTTTCTTTTGTTTTAAACTCTCCTTTCCAGCTTTCTAGTGTCTATGCACATTAATCGAGTAGACTTCCCGAGTGTTCGACACCCACCACGTGCTACAACGGGGTCGGGTTATAAATTGTATCTCTAGACCCTCACATTTGTGAGCGATCACCCACTTCAAGCTACATTGAAAGAATTAGTTCTTATGAACCCAGAGTTGTCTAACTCCTCTAGGTTTGGCAACATAGTAATTTCTAGGGAAACACTTGTCATAATTAGCACACATAGATCCTGAAGGACAGTCGATGACAATGGATCTGCCAAGATTGTCATTCAGAGTCTATGACCTTGCATTTTCGTTATCTCTTGCTTTTTTGTGACAGTCATGTTGGTAATGACCATTCTTGCCACAATACCAACATGTCCTATGATACTTGAGGGCAACATACTTGTTGTAGCCCGGATAGATGGGTTTGTTTTTGATGCGAGATTGAAATTCAATTTGTGAGGGAGCTGAGGTCTAGGTTTCATTTTGCCATATTTTGTGCACCTTTTGATCAGAATACCATTGTTGCTTCCCTTTGTCTTGCTTGGCCACCACATGAGTAGAACAACTTGCATTGTCACTACTCATAGGGGCTTTACCTTTAGACAAAAAAGAAGCATGTTTGGTACCTTGAGTATTGGGTGCACGAGCATATCCAATCCCAAACCTATCAACCTCCTTCACAAATTTCTTTTTATAGTCGTTCCTTACCTCTTGAGCCTTTTCAGCAACAAACTCATCTAGCCATTTTTTCTTTTCGTCTCATCATCAATCTTTTGATCTTCTAATTCTTTGGATAGCTTAGCATGACCGAGCCTAAGCATAAGCCTTTCACCTTCTAGGTCAGTGACTTGTTTTTCCAAGTCCTCAACTTGTTTTTTCAAGTCGACGACTTGGGTTTTTGAGTCCGAGCAGGACTTATAAGTCATTGTCTTAGGAGACGATCTCTTTTCTAATTCAATAGTCTTAGTTGACCAAAGTTTATTGTCATGGAAAAGATTGGAGATTGTTTCTTCATTATCTTCCACTTTTTCTCTTAACTCAGTGACCTGAGTTCCAACCTTCTCGATGATAGCAACCAACTGTTCCCTAGATTTTTTTAGCGAGAAGAGAAGAAAATTCAGAGTCATTTACCTCTTGGGATGATTTGTCTTCAATGGCCATGCAAGAGTTTCCTCTTGTCGGTGCCACTTCATCATCATCATCAGACATATCACAAGTTGCCATCATTCCTTTACCAGCCTCTCCACCTTTTCTTTTTGGACATTTCTTGGCAATGTGTCATCTAGCCTGACATTGATAACAGATGACATCCTTCATATCCTGCCCTTCCTTGCTTGACTCTAGAGCTTTGACATGAACTTTGTTGCGATTCCACAATCTCTTCATAGCCTTAGAGTTGAGAGCCACATCCTCATCTATTCCTTTAGTGTAATCATCTCCCTGATCTAAGTCAAAAGATCTTTCAACTTTAAGAGCAATGTTCTTGACTTTTTTTTTAGTCAAGTCTTTCAACTCTTCTTTGCTAAATACCTCCATATATGGTGAGTTGTCCAACAAGATCTTCCAAGGTCAGCGACTTGGCTTCTTTTTGAGTGAGTAGAGATGAAGCGATGTTGTCCCAGCTCTTGTTTAATCCTGATATCAGCTTGTTGGTTTGTTTCCATTAAGGAATCTCCTCATCAAGAAACTCCAATTGATTCACGGCAGTCTGAAACCTGAGTGATAATCATGGAGAGATTATCCTTTTCCTTGAAAGATGTTATCATACTCCGTCTCAAGACTTATTATCCTGTCCTTCTTGACATCATCATTTCCTTGATGAAGCCTTTTGAGAGCATCCCATATTTCCATGGCAGTCGTGTATCCAATAACCTTTTTGAGTTCACCGTCCGTGAGAGCATGATGTAGGACCTTCTTTGCTCTAGCATTCTTTTCAAGCTTTTTGAAGTCAACATCATCGTACTCAACCGTGGTTTTTTTGGTGTTTCCATCTTTACCAAGTGCAAAGGTTACCGGACCAACCTCTATCACTTTCCACAACTGAGCATCCAGAATGCAGATGTGGGTCTTCATCTATTCAACCCACTAGTTATACTCTCCAACCCTGAGGATTGATGGCCTCCAGAAAGAATCATTCACATAAGTGTTGGTAGACGACATTTTCCTGTAACACAAGTACTAAAACACAATCTAGAGCCTTGACTCTGATACCAATTGTAGGATCGTTAGTACTTAAACGAGTCGGCGACTCCTTCGAAGTCATCGACTTTGAGTAATAAAGTAGCGGAATAATCAAACAAGAAAATCAAATGTTACCAACATTCAATGACAAGCGATGTATAGTGGAAACTCCTCGTAAACCAACTAGTTTACTTGGAAAAACCACTCTCGTCCAAGCTTCTCACTTGGTCGGATTTCAAAATTCCTTAGACTCACTCTATTGATTTCTTGAGTGTTTACAAAGCTCTTCCGTGTACAAGAATGAATCCCACACCCTTGAACCACGCTCTACCTTTGCACTCACACTCTCAATCTCACGCTATGCCTAAGAACACTCGACACACCACTTGTACGAATCTCACGCACAAGTTCACTCTTTCTGTCTTACACAAATTGTAAAATGACGCTCAAGAGTCTTACCACTATCCTAAACACAAGGGTATTTAATCTAGGTCAAGAGAGATCTCGTGTGTATGAAATCACATTCGATTAGGGAACTGACACACACTCAATCTTTACATATCTTTCCAAATATACGTTAACGCATACAATAAAATATCTCAATGGAATCATATCATCTTGTTTTGATTTTAGCACTCTTTTATGATTATATTCTCCATAAATAAACGCCTCAGCTGTCCTGCAAACAATCGCACACCATCTGTGTGTTCCTTCTATCAATAGTTTTCGTCGCCAGCTGGTCATGTCAGTGACTTTGCCATGACTTTGCCAAGTTGCCGACTTGGCATGCAAACTCGAAGTCATTGACTTCCTTGGAACCATCAAAACACAATTTTTCAACAATAGTTTCTTGCCAGTTATCCTTTGGAGCATTACAGTGAAAGACGGAGGAATACAAGATTGAAGAAGTCAGAGTTCAAGATCTACGAGAGGAAGTGGGGAAGAAAATAAAGCCCAGGCTCGTTAACGAGGCTGTGAGGGCTCGTTAACGAGGCCACGAAAGAGAAGATTTGAAGGTTGACTTTATGATTCACCGATCCTGAGCGGGAATTTATTTCCGTGTCGGTTGAGTATCTTTTTAGAATCTTTTAGGGTTATTAGAGTATGTATTTTAGGTCTTATTATCTTCTTAGATTTTGTTTCTATCTTTTAGAATTTTATTTCTATCTTTTTAGGAAAGTTTATATCTTTTTGCCTTTTTAGTTTTCAGCTTTTTAGTATAAATACCCTTCTATCTAGCATAGAGAGGGAGGAGAACTTTTTAGGAGTCGAATTAGAGAAGAGAAGTTAGAGGAGGAACAGAGGAGGCGAGTCGATCGGAGTCGAGTTCGAAGGTCGGTGGACGAAAGTTACCGAGTTCGTTGATCGAGGTTTTGGTTCGGTGTTTTGTTCTTTTTCGATTTTCTTCTTAACTTTTGTAAGACAGATTTTTCTATTTTAATTTAGTAGTGATTTGTTTTTCAATCTTTTCTTATATTGAGTTTATTTGTTTAGTAATTATGATTAGTGAGTAGTCTTCTTTTCTAGGATCGGGTTTAAGCCCGACATAGTTGAGCATGTTTGATAAGTAAGATTGTGTGCTGAATGCCTTTTATCTTGTATTGAGATTGTTTGTTGTGCTTATACCGAAACGAAAGTTGAGGTAATTTGAGTTTTTAACTTGATTGAAAGAGAAAGTTAGTAACTTGAAGGTTGATATTGTTTGAATACTAAAGTTTCGAGCTTTAGATCCAAAACAAGCAATTAAGTGAATTAGGATGCGAAAGTTGGTTAATTTACTTGATAGTCAACAAAAGTTGATGACTCTATCTGTTTAAAGGCATGATCTTATCTTCTTACGAGTTTATATGCTTGGCTATGTTGTGGTGTCCCTAGTCCTAGATCTTTGTTTTATCTGAATTATTTTTAAGAGAATTTTCGTTGCTGAGTTACTTGCCTCGGTACCAAATTTATTTAGGTCGTTATTTGAGTATTTTTGTTTACGGTGGTTCTTAACGACCCTGACAACGTCGTTAACGAGGCTACTTGTGAGTGTTTTGTTGTTTTTGTTTGCTTTTTAGTAGTTGATAAACGAACAACCTTGCTTCCTGTGGAATGATCCTGACTTCGCTGTACTCAGCTGGGTTTTGACTATAAATTTATTTGTTGTCAAATTAAATCTCTCTCAACAAATTGGCGTCGTTAACGGGGAAGCAACAAGTTTGTTATTTTATCTTTGGGTTCGGGAATAGCCCGACCCCGTTTTTGTTTTTAATTTTTGTTTTCTTTGTCTGTTTTTCTCAGTCTATGTCGGTAGGACGATGAAGGCTTCAGTTTGATAACACTGGTTATTACTCAGAACCTGAATGTTCCCTGCACCGTCGACTCCGAGAAAACCGAGCCATGGCCACGGCAGAAGAGATGGCTCAACAGTTGGAAATCCTCCGAACTCAGATGGAGGCACTTAAAGCCGAGAAGGACGGCGCAGACGCCGAAGCTGAGCGTCAAAGAGCTGACAAGGCTCGTTTACAAGAAGAGCTTGATGCCTATCCGTGGAATGCCAAACAATACATGCATCCGGAACTGAGGGTGCCAGAATCTCCTGTTGTGCTTCCAGCGATAGAGAAACCTTTTGAGATCAAATCTCAATTTATATCCTTAATTAAATGGGCTCAGTTTGAAGGGAAACCTGTTGAGTGCCCTATGGAGCATATTAGAAACTTTCTTGATTTATATGACACCATAGCTGCTGAAGGTGTCTCACTAGAATATGTTCTGTTAAAAGCTTTTAGATGGTCTCTTACTGGAAAGGCCCTGAGCTGGTTGGAGAGCCTACCTTCTACGTCTATCAGGAATTGGAAAACTTTGTACGATCAATTTCTTACAAAGTTCTTCCCTCCTGCTAAGACTACGGAGTTAAGGAAACAAATCACCTCCTATCACCAGCTGCCTAATGAAACATTCGTTGAAACTTGGGAAAGATTTAAGGAGATGCTGAGGCAATGCCCCACTCATGGGCAACCTTATATGTTTTACAAGAGATCTTTTTCCAGGGCATTAATGCAGAGACCAAGAACCGCATCAACACGCATATTGCGTGCGGTTTTATAGAGATGGAACCTACTGTTGCGTGGGAATTGCTGGATAAGCTGGCTAATTACGACGCTATGTACGGAACCCAGCAAGTTCCACAAACTCAAAAACGTCTCTACGTACCTAACCGAGAAGAAGTTGACCCAGATGTTAAAAATCAATTCTTACAAGACGAGGTCAACCGTCTGAAGAAACAGGTAAGTTTTCTGAAATCCTCTCAAACATGTCAAGAATGTGGTTCTTCTGCACATAGTACTTCTGCTTGCACTAACATCGAGCAGGTTAGAGCCGCTGAGCCAATAGCTGATATGAATTATATGAGACGACCATACAACAACCAGCCTTGTTACCATGACAGGTCGAACAACTATGCAGTGCCCCCACCAGATAGACGACCTACACCATATTGACCTCCAGGCCATCAAGAAACGCCATCATGGGTTCAGGAAATAAAGGAAAGCATTAACGGAGTGAACAACAAAGTTGATGAAGTTCAAGCCAAGCTGAACCGGCAAGATAAAAGATGGGGAGAGTTCGATATTTGGAAGAGGAGTGTTGATTCCCAACTAGGGGACCTAGCTGCGCGGATTCCAAGACCACAAGGACAACTCCCGGGCCGCCCGGAGGAGAACCCTAGAGGCCAAATAGCAGCGGTACACCTCAAAAGCGGGAAGACATTGCCGGAGAGAGTTCAAGCTGAAGAGAAGGAGGAACAAGACCTCACAAAACGGCTCGTTAACGAGCCAGCGAGGGCAAATAACGAGCCCACAAACGAGGATGATGAGGCTCCGAGGGTTCCTGACGACCCTACCACAAGTAAGTTCTCTAAACAGAGCCTTCCTCTCAACCCCAAGGTAGTTAACGACCCAACCAGGGTCGGTAACGGCCCGCCGAGGACAATATACAACCCTAGTGTCGACTCGGTACTCTCACCTCTCGAGTCTAACTTGGTTCCAATAATGGTTAAATCTCTTCCATTTCCAACTAAGAAATCTATGGACTCTAGTGAGAGTAAGTTCAAGTGTTTCGTAAAAATTCTTCAGGGCATTAATATTTCCATCCCATTTGCTGAGACCCTAAGCGAAATGCCGGCTTACACAAAGTTTTTGAAAGATATTCTTAGCAGGAAAAGGTCCATTAGAGAACTGCAAGATGAAGTCAGATCAATAGCTCTACCGGAAAAGCTAGGAGATCCAGGAAGGTTTGCAATAACGATCGGCATAGGCAACCACAAGTTCAAGGCCTTATGCGATCTGGGTGCCAGTGATAGTTTAGTTCCTCTCTCAATCTGGTCTAAAGCTAATATGGGACCACTAGAGCCGGTAGACATGAATTTGTACATGGCAGATGGGTCATGTGTCAAGGCCACAAGAGTGGTGGACGACTATCCTATTCAAGTCGGGAAATTCTTTATACCGAACGATTTTATCGTCCTCGATATGCCTGAAGATCCTCATGTCCGCATAATTCTCGGTCGACCATTTTTAGCCACAGCAGGTGCAAGAGTTGATGTGCGGAAAGGACTCCTCACTTTTGATATCGGAGAGGAACGGGTAGAATTCAACTTGGATCAAAAAGCCAATGACCCAGTTGGAGTCGCACAAATCGAGTTGACTCAACCAGAACTCCACACAACCGTCACTATCGAGTCTCATTGGCCAATCACCGAGTCCCACGTGCAAGAGTACAACCAAGGTAAGTACTCTAATTATGAATCGGCTAAAAAGGAGCAAGATTGTTCCTTATCTTTTGTTCCTACACCACGCCCTATTATATGCACTACAGAAGAGTCCAAACCACCTTGGTTTTCGGACTTCACTAACCATCATGTAGGAATATCGGGTGTACTGATAGAAGAAAAGGGTCCTAATTTAGCAACTCAAGCACACAAAAGCTGCAAGGCTAAGTATGGGTACCTCAAGACCCCAACATGGCTACACATGAGCCACCGTGAGCAAAAGAAGTTTGTCGGGCTAACGACGTTAAAAATAGCGCTTGTGGGAGGCAACCCGCTTTTAAAATAGATTTAGTTTCTCTTTTTCCTTTTCTTTTTTTAGATTATTTTTCTTAGCTTTCTTTTGTTTTCTTTTTAAGTTTTAGTTAGGATAGAAATTAAAAATTTTGAGCTAACAAGACGCAGGAGAAGGGATCGAAAATCACTCCAAGAGGCTACGACAACTCATTAACGACGCACCCAGGGTCGTTAACGACCCGGTTCGACGACCCGACTCGTCAAAAACGGGCAGGTAAGATTTTTTAACCTAATCTATCTTTTACTACCCTAGCCGCCACCCTCTACCCCTTCCTATCCCTTCCCTCTCCTATAAAAACCCTTCTGCCCCTTCCAAAAATCTACCACCACACTCTCCCAATTCCAAACTTCTCAAAAAAAACCAACCAAAGAGCTCGAAATCCCTCTCCCACCGTTCGGAATCACGCACCAACTACCACCGAGAGGCCGTCGTTACCGAAGCCCGGAAACCCGATTTTCTCACCAACGAGATCCGAGCTCGTTAACCACCCGATTCCGATCCCTTGTTTTTAAATTTCTCGATTCTTCGGATCCCATGGCAAGTTCAAGCAGGCCCGCTACCCGAGCTCAGAAGAAGAGAAGAAACCATAGGTCCCCATCCCCACCTCGCGTGGATGACGTGATTTTGAGCACTCAGGGCCAAGTACGTCGTTACCGTGATATTCTGGAGAAGGACCACTACACCTGCTGGTTCTCAAAGTCCAGTGCTATCAACACGGGGATCTACACGGACGTCAAGGAGGCCTTTGTTATCCTTGGTGCCGCTCATCTCCTGAAGCAGGAGAATTTACCACACTATTTGGCCCTCACATCCGAGTTTTTGGCCACCTTGGAGACTAGCTTCTCGTCGAAAACCTCGGCGGGAAGAATCCGATTTCGGCTCGGTAATGAGAGTCGTGAGTTCACCATGGCAGAGTTCAAAGCAATCTTAGAGCTCCCGAACCCGTCTAGAGACTACAACTTGAAGGACTACATAGTGACTCGCACTTGGAGCTACATCACCGGGGAGGTTCAATCCTCCACCGCGACATTATCCGGGGCAAACATCATCAACCCATCTTCAGGATTATTCTCAGAGTCCTAGCCGCGACATTCTGGCCAAAGAGAGAGTTGAACAGGCCAACAAGGACGGAAGTTGCTTGTTTCCGCACCATCCTTTTCGAGGAGCCCGGCCCCTTGAATTTGGGGTATGAATGGCTTTACTACATCGAGAAATCAACCAAGTCCAAGGAGGTTTGGTGTGGCAACATGGTTAGCCTCTTGGCTAAAAACCTTGGAGTCGATCTCACTCGCTACACACCGGCTCACGCCCAACTCCTCAACAAGAATTATTGGTATAGCTCTGGTGTCTTCATTCAAGCCGAGGGAGGATTCAAGGTGAAAGTACAAGATCGCATCGTTACACCGACCCTCGACAAGTTTGAGCTTCTCTACGTACCGAATTGGTACGAGGCGTGGACGGGACATGCTTACCCGTTGGAACCGAAGCCGGAGGATGAGCTTTCGCTTAGTCCATGTGAATCCCGGTTTGAGCGAGAAGTAGAAGCCATGGATGAAGATGAATATGAAGATGAAGATGAAGAAGAGGATACCGAGATAGTAGACAACAACACTGAAGAGGCCGATGATGTTCGCATTTTTAGTATAGTTTTTGATAGGTTTTCTTTGCTTATTAGGTTTAGTTTTGTTTAGTTTAGGTTTAGTTTTGAGTATTTTTAGTAAGTTTTGCATAATTCTGTGAAAAGAGTGGAATCTACGCTATTTTGTGAATTTTGCAGGTTTTAGTAAGGAAAGGAGCTTAATGGAGCTAAATTTGGAGCATTGCTCTAAGAGACGGAGGAGTGCAAGATTGAAGAAGTCGAAGCTCGAGAATACAAGAAGAAGTGTCGAAGAAAACAAACCCCAGGCTCGTTAACGAGGCTGTGAAGGGTCGTTAACGAGGCCACGAAGAGAAAGATTTCGAGTATTATTTTTATTATTAACCGATCCTAAGCGGGAATTTATTTCCGTATCGGTTGAGTATCTTTTTAGAATCTTTTGGGATTGTTAGAATATGTATTTTAGGGTTTAATATCTTTTTAGATTTTATTTCTATCTTTTAGAGATTGTTTCTATCTTTTTAGAAAAGTTTATATCTTTTAGCCTTTTTAGTTTTTAACTTTTTAGTATAAATACCCTTCTATCTAGCATAGAAAAGGGGGGCTTGATTTGGAGAAGTTTTTAGAGAGCTTCTTTTAGAGGAGATTTGTGGAGTCCGAGAAGGAGAGAGCGAGATCGGATCGGAAGAGGATCACGAGGCTCGATAGACGACGGTTGCCAAGTGTTCGTTGGTCGTGTTTGTGGTTCTGTGTTTTTTTTTCGGTTTCTTCTGAATCTCTGTAAGACAATATATTTTTCTTATTAATTTGAGTTTGAGTGTTGTTTCAATGTTTTATTTTATAGAAGTTTTTAGTTTCTTAGTTATGATTAGTGAGTAGTTTATTTTTCTAGGGTCGGGGTTAAGCCCGACATAGTTGAGCATGTTGTATGAGTAAGATTGTGTGTGAATGCTTTTTATCTTTTATTGAGATTGTTTGTTGTGCTTAATACCAAGACGAAAGTTGAGGTAATTTAGGTTTTTAACTTGATTGAAAGAGAAAGTTAGTAGCTTGAAGATTGATATTGTTTGAAAACGAAAGTTTCAAGCTTTAGATCTAAAACAAGCAATTGAGTGAATTAGGATGCGAAAGTAGATTAATTTACTTGTTAAGTCAACGAAAGTTGATAACTCTATCTGTTTAAAGGAATGAACTTATCTTCTTACGGAATCTTATGCTTGGCTATGTTGTGGTGTCCCTTGTCCTAGATTTTTGCTTTATTTGAATTATTTCTGGTGAATCTTTGTTGCTGAGTGCTTGCCTCGGTACCGAATTTTAATTAGAATTTTATTAGGTCGTTAGTTAGTATTTTTGTGTTCGGTGGCTCGGTAACGATCCTGACAACATCGTTAATGAGGCATCTCGTGAGTGTTTTTGTTTGATTTTGTTTGATTTTTCTTAGATTGATAGATAAACAACCTAGCTTCCTGTGGAACGATCCTGACTCCAGTGTACTCGGCGGGGTCTTGACTTACAAATTTATTTGTTGGTCGAGAAACCCTATCAACAAATCGGCGCCGTTGCCGGGGAAGCAACGTGTTGTTAGTTTATCTTCGGGATCGGGAATAGCCCGACCCCGTTTTTGTTTTTAATCTTTGTTTTCTTTGTTTGTTTTCTCAGTGTATGCCGGTAGGACGAAGAAGGCTTCAGTTTGATAACACAAGTTATTACTCAGAACCAGAACGTTCCCTGCACCGTCGACTTTGAGAAAACCGAGCCATGGCCACAGCAGAAGAGATGGCTCGAGAGTTAGAGATCCTCCGGACCCAGATGGATGCACTGAAAGCCGAGAAGGACGGCGCAGACGCAGACAAGGCTCGACTTCAAGAAGAGCTAGACGCCTATCCAAGGAATGCCAAGCAATACATGCATCCGGAACTGAGGGTGCCAGAATCTCCTATTGTGCTTCCTGCGATAGAGAAACCTTTTGAGATCAAGTCTCAATTTATGTCCTTAATCAATCGGGCTCAGTTTGAAGGGAAACCTGCTGAGTGCCCTATGGAGCATATTAGAAATTTTCTTGATTTATGTGACACCATAGCTGTTGAAGGTGTCTCGTTAGAATATGTTCTGTTAAAAGCTTTTAGATGGTCACTCACTGGAAAGGCCCTGAACCGGTTAGAGAGCCTACCTTCTAAGTCTATCAGGACTTGGAAAGCTTTGTATGATCAATTTCTTACAAAGTTTTTCCCTCTTGCTAAGACAACGGAGTTAAGGAAACGCATCACCTCTTATCACCAGTTGCCTAATGAAACATTTGTTGAAACATGGGAAAGATTCAAAGAGATGCTTAGACAGTGCCCTACTCATGGGCAACCTTTATATGTATTGCAAGAAATCTTTTTCCAGGGTATCGACGCGGAGACCAAGAACCGCATCAACACGCATACTGCGTGCGGTTTTATAGAGATGAACCCGACAGAGGCGTGGGAACTGTTGGACAAGCTGGCGAATTACGATGCTATGTACGGAACCCAGCAGGCTCCACAAACTCAAAAACGTCTCTATGTGCCCAACCGAGATGAAGTTGACCCCGTTGTTAAAAATCAATTCTTACAAGATGAGGTCAACTGTTTGAGGAAACAGGTAAGTTTTCTGAAATCCTCTCAATCATGTCAAGAATGCAGTTCTTCTGCGCATAGTACTTTTGCTTGCACTAACATTGAGCAGGTTAGAACCGCTGAGACAATAGCTGAGATGAATTACATGAGAGGACCCTACAGGAATCAGCCTAATTATAATGACAGGTCAAACAACTATCAACCATGGGGCAATCAGAATACAAGTCAAAATTACGCAAGGCCCCCACAAGATCGACGACCTGCACCATATCGACCTCCAGGCCATCAGGAGACGCCATCATGGGTTCAGGAGATTAAAGAGAGCATCAACGGAGTGAACAACAAGGTTGATGACGTTCAAGCCAAGCTGAACCAACAAGATAAAAGATGGGGAGAATTCGATATTTGGAAGAGGAGTGTTGATTCCCAACTAGGGGACCTTGCTGCACGAATTCCAAGACCACAAGGGCAACTCCCGGGTCGTCCCGAGGAGAACCCTAGAGGCCAAATAGCAGCGGTACACCTCAGAAGCGGGAAGACACTACCGGAAAGAATTCAAGCTGAAGAGAAAGAAGGAAAAGGACCTCGCAAAACAGCTCGTTAACGAGCCAGCGAGAGCTAGTACACAGCCTACAAGCCAGGATGACGAGGCTCCAAGGGTATCTAACGACCCTAACCCAGGTAAGTCTACTAATCCGAGCCTTCCTCTCAATCCCAGGGTAGTTAACGACCCCATCAGGGTCGGTAACGACCCGCCGAGGACATCAATCGACCCTAGTGTCAGCCCGGTACTCTCACCTCTCGAGCCTAACTTGGTTCCGAGAATGGTGAAATCTCTTCCATTTCCAACTAAGAAATCTATGGACTCTATTGAGAGTAAGTTCAAGCGTTTCGTTAAGATTCTTCAGGGCATTAATATTTCCATCCCATTCGCTGACGCCCTAAGCGAGATGCCGGCTTACACAAAATTTTTGAAGGATATTCTTAGCAGGAAAAGGTCCATTATAGAGCTCTAGGATGAAGTCAGATCCATAGCTCTTCCAGAAAAGCTTGGAGATCCCGGGAGGTTTGCAATCACAATCGGCATAGGCAACCACAAGTTCAAAGCCTTATGCGATCTTGGTGCCAGTGCTAGTCTTGTTCCGCTCTCAATCTGGTCTAAAGCCAATATGGGACCACTAGAGCCAGTAGACATGAATCTGTACATGGCAGATGGGTCAAGTGTCAAGGCCACAGGAGTAGTGGACGATTACCCTATTCAAGTCGGGAAATTCTTTATACCGAATGATTTTATCGTCCTTGATATGCCTGAAGACCCTCATGTCCCTATAATTCTCGGGCGACCATTCTTAGCCACAGCAGGAGCAAGAGTTGATGTGCGAAAGGGACTCCTCACTTATGATATAGGAGAGGAACGGGTGGAATTCAATTTAGATCAAAAAGCCAACGACCCAATTGGAGTGGCACAACTAGATTTGACTCAACCCGAACTCGACACCACAGTCCCTACCGAGCCACATCTGCCGATCACTGATTCTCACGTGCACGAGTTCAACCAAGGCCCTACTACAGAGGTTACAGAAAAGTCCAAACCACCTTGGCTTTCAGACTACACCAATAACCTAGGGATATCGAGCCTGCTAATAGAAGAAAAAAACCCTAATTTAGCAATTCAAGCACACAGAGGCAGTAAGGCTATAAGCAGGGTATCTCACGACCCCAACATGGCCATACATGAACCACCATGAGACTAGCAAGGGAGCTCGTCAGGCTAACGACGTTAAACATAGCGCTTACGGGACGCAACCCGCTTTTTAGAATAGGTTTAGCTTAGTTTATTTTTCTTTTCTTTTTTCTTTTTTAGATTATTTCTTAGTTTTCTTTTATTTTATTTTTAGTCTTAACTAGGATAGAAATTAGATTTTTAAAGCTAACAAAGATTTCAGGAGAAAGGGGTCGAAAAATCACTCAAGAAGGCCACGGCGGCTCGTTAACGACCCACCCAGGGTCGTTAACGACCCGGTTCGGAAGACCCGATTCGTCACAATACGGGGCAAGTAAGTTTTTAACCTAATCTATCTAATTCTTCTACCCTAGCCGCCGCCCCTCCCTTCTCCATTACCCCTCCTAGAAAAACACTTCTACCCCTCCCAAAATTCTACCACAAACCCTTCAAAATTCACTCTCAAACCCAAAACACTCTCAATCCCTCTCCCTTCTCCCCCACCGAGTCGGAATTCCCCACGCTAACGACCACCGGAGACGCCGTCGTTACCGGAGTTCGGAAGCCATTTTACCGACGAGGCCGTGCTCGTTAAATACCCCAATTCCGACCCTTGTTCTTCAAATTTTCGGTTCTCCGGTATGATTTCTAAACCCTTGCTTGAAATTGCATGATTGATTATCTATGGGTCGAAATTTCATATTTTGAATCATGATTCTTAGGGAGGTAGATGAGCATGCTTGATTTCGGTCCTAAAAATTCTTGATTGTGCTTAGTTGTTCATGTTTTAGGAAAGATTATTCATGTTAGATTAGCTATTGTAATTCTCTAGTTAGGAAAGCATGAATTTTTCTTGTTCTAGATCTAAAAGTTCAATCTTTGCATGTCAAAATTCCGGGAAATTTTTAGCATGTTCGGGATGGGAAGTTGAGTAAGTATGGGGTGCTTATACCCGATGGGGATTTGTGGAAAATAATAGAAGATTGCATGCTTGATTTGTGCTGAATTAGAGGTAGATTAATTTCGGAAAATTCTGGTTTTGCTCTCGGCAGATCGTTAACGACCCACCCAGGCTCGTTAACGACCCTGCACTTCATTATTGATCGATCCGAGCCCAAAATCGTGAACCATCCAATTGGGTAGTTTACGAATAATTCCGAAGTTAATTTTGAGACCAAGTATGGGGTCTTGAGCCTATTATTTTTAGTGGATCTTATCTTGGAAAAATTTCGATTATTTTGTAGGATCCATGGCTAGTTCAAGCAGACCCGCTACCCGAGCCCAAAAGAAGAGGAGGAACCACAAGTCTCCATCTCCACCCCGAGTGGATGATGTGATTTTGAGCAGTCAGAGCCAAGTAAGGCGCTACCGGGATTTTTTGGAGAAGGACCATTACACCCGATGGTTCTCGAAGTCTAGCGCCGTCTCTACGGGCATCTACACGGATGTCAAGGACGCCTTCATTATCCTTGGGGCCGCCCACCTGTTGAAGCAAGAGAACTTGCCACATTATCCGGCCCTCACATCCGAGTTCTTGGCCACTTTGGAGACCAATTTCTCGTCGAAGATCTCGGCGGGACGTATTCGGTTCCGGCTCGGTAACAAGGACCGTGACTTCACCATGGCGGAGTTCAATGCAATCTTGGAGCTCCCAAACCCGTCAAGAGATTACAGTTTGAAGGACTACCGAGTGACCCGCACTTGGAGCTACATCACCGGAGAGGTTCAATCCTCTACCGCGGCGCTATCCGGCGCAAACATAGTCAACCCCATCTTCCGGATTATCTTGAGAGTCCTCGCCGCAACATTTTGGCCGAAGAAAGAGTTGAACCGGCCTACAAGAATGGAGGTTGCTTGCTTCCGCACCATCCTCTTTGAGGAGCCCGGCCCCTTGAATTTGGGGTACGAATGGCTCTACTATGTCGAGAAGTCCACCAAGTCCAAGGAGGTGTGGTGTGGCAATTTGGTTAGCCTCTTGGCTAAGAATCTTGGAGTAGATCTCACCCGCTACACACCGGCCCACGCCCAACTCCTCCACAAAAACTATTGGTATAGTTCCGGGATTTTCGTGCAAGCCGAGGGAGGCTACAAGGTGAAGGTTCAAGATCGACTAGTCATACCTTCCCTCGACATGTACGAGCTACTCTATGTACCGAATTGGTACGAGGTGTGGACGGGCCATCCTTACCCATTGGATCCAAAACCGGAGGACGAGCTCTCGCTTAGGCCTTGTGAAACCCGGTTTGAGCGGGACGACGTGGATGAATATGAAGAAGAAGATGAGCAAGAGGATACCGAGGTAGTAGGCAACGACACCGAGGAAGCCGACACCGAGGGCGGCACTGAGGAGCTCAACTTTGAAGAAGAAGACATGGACACGGAGGTGCTAGGAGGCCACATCTTCGTTGACGAGCCCACCAGGGTCGTTAACGACCACTTCCAGCCACCACCCAACACTGTTAACGAGGCATCCAGCTTCGTTAAAGAGGTGCCGAGAGCTCCTGTCGACCCACCACCAGCTCCTGTCGACCCTCATGCTTATGGACTCATGCCTTACAACCCGGTGATGTATCAAGATCATTTCCAAACTCACTACCCACCACCACCTCAACCTGAGTATGCAGGATCGAGTATACCACCACCATGGGCCGAGGATCTTTCTGCACGGATGCAGCAACTTCACCTCCAGACAGATCACATTCATAGGAGGATGGATAGATGGGAAACCGTCTATTCCGCTCGCATGTCGATGGAGGACGAGAGGCAGCGTCAGAGAGAGGCGGATGATGTTGAGCGTTGGAGGACGATGTACGACTTCATGGGGAACTTTGAGCACTACTTTCCTCCACCGAACCGTTGATTCAAGCTCAAGATGAAGTTTCCTTTCCTTGTTTCCACTTTTGTAAGTTTTATGTTTTTCTTTTTGTTTTCTTTTCTATTTCTTTTCCCTCTTCTTCTTATTTTCCTTACAGTGGGGACACTGTAATTTTAAGTATGGGGTGGGAACAAAGTAGAAAAATTATGTCCTAGGTGTTTTTGTGTTCTATGTAGTTGTTATTTCTTTTAAACAAAAAAAAATCGAAAAATTCGAAAAAAAATTATTGAAAAAAAATTGAAAAATCCAAAAAGAGTTTTAGAATTGATAGATATCCCTTCTTAAGTTCTATGATAGCAATCACTAGCTTAATCATATAATTCCTTGCAAACATGTCTTTAAAAGTATAGTCGGATTCTCAAAATTGAAATTATTATTTTAGAAGAGAATAGCATTTGATGAAATTGAGCACATATACTTTATAGCATAGATGATGCAATCCAACAAAATCTACCTTGTGAGTTATTTTTGGCCTTATAGGGAGAACATTTATGAATCCCTCTTCTTTTCTTGTGTGATTTACTCTCTTTATGCATATTATCTCTTGGAACTGTGATGGTTATCTATTTCTTGAGACCCTTATAAGATTTTTAGTTCATTACTTGTGAAAATCATATGATGGAGAACTTATTTTTATAAACCCTATTAGTCCCTATCTACCTTTACATTATTCCTTCTTTTGATAACCAATTCTAGCCTGAAGCCTTTTATTTTTAGATCCACAAAATTATTCCCTAGCCGAGATAAGCTTGACCCTATCCGGGAATTAGGACTTAGATTGGAGAAGTGAAATTTTGTGTTTTGTTAAAAAGAAAAGAGTTTATATTTGCTTGAATTGAAGGGTATTTGGGAAAGGTAGATTGGAAGTCTCTTGTTATTACATGTAAGAAAGGTCTCTTGATAGAAAAAAATGCACACAATAAAGTTTTGATGGATGTAGTGTAGTGAAAGGAAGAAAAGGATGTATACGGTAGATCGTTAACGACCCTGATGTAGGCTCGTTAACGAGGCAACGAAGAAAAAAATAAAGAAAAAAAAAGAAAAGAAGGAAATCAAAAAGAGGTGAAGAGTTAAAGTGCATTTGGGTTTATAGGTAATATCAAGAGATTCTTTTATTTTGGTTATGAGACTTTCTAGGATGATAAAGGGTGAGTGAAAATGAGTGTGTATAAAGAAGAATGAGTTTGGTATGTGGTTTTATGAGAGTTTTGGAAGTGTGAGTCTTTAGGAGTCTTTGATTCCCGGATATTATTAGCACCACATGACCAAATATTTCCACGCCCTATTGTTATTACCAAGCCCCATTACAACCCGGCCGAATGGAAACTTCTATGAAGTTTTTCATTGAGCCTAAGTTCTCTTGATGATTCTTTGCTTGTTTTGACAAATCTTGGGGTGGAGAGTATTGGTGATATAAGTTCCAATTTCTATGAGTTTTTGTATATAAGATGAGTTGAGAGATTGAATTTATAAGCCCAAACACTTGAGAGTTGAGTGAGACACATTATATCCCTTGAGAGGTTGGATTGTATTATTTTATGTCTATTTAAGTGCATATATGTGTGAGGATGTTAATAGTCTTTTGCTATAATTTTCTTGTGTGTAGATGTTGCTTGTTTAGAAGATGGCTATGTATTGATGAGCACGATTTGTTTTGGTTTTGGTTAGGGTCTTGTTTATTGCTTGAGGACAAGCAAGTCTAAGTATGGGGTATTTTGATGTTCGCATTTTTAGTATAGTTTTTGATAGGTTTTCTTTGCTTATTAGGTTTAGTTTTGTTTAGTTTAGGTTTAGTTTTGAGTATTTTTAGTAAGTTTTGCATAATTCTGTGAAAAGAGTGGAATCTACGCTATTTTGTGAATTTTGCAGGTTTTATCAAGGAAAGGAGTTGAATGGAGCTAAATTTGGAGCATTGCTGTAAGAGACGGAGGAGTGCAAGATTGAAGAAGTCGAAGCTCGAGAGTACAAGAAGAAGTGTCGAAGAAAACAAACCCCAGGCTCGTTAACGAGGTTGTGAAGGGTCGTTAACGAGGCCACGAAGAGAAAGATTTCGAGTATTATTTTTATTATTAACCGATCCTGAGCGGGAATTTATTTCCGTATCGGTTGAGTATCTTTTTAGAATCTTTTGGGGTTGTTAGAATATGTATTTTAGGGTTTAATATCTTTTTAGATTTTATTTCTATCTTTTAGAGATTGTTTCTATCTTTTTAGGAAAGTTTATATCTTTTAGCCTTTTTAGTTTTTAACTTTTTAGTAAATACCCTTCTATCTAGCATAGAAAAGGGGGGCTTGATTTGGAGAAGTTTTTAGAGAGCTTCTTTTAGAGGAGATTTGTGGAGGCCGAGAAGGAGAGAGCGAGATCGGATCGGAAGAGGATCACGAGGCTCGGTAGACGACGGTTGCCGAGTGTTCGTTGATCGTGTTTGTGGTTCGGTGTTTTTTTTTCGGTTTCTTCTGAATCTCTGTAAGACAATATATTTTTCTTATTAATTTGAGTTTGAGTTTTGTTTCAATGTTTTATTTTATAGAAGTTTTTAGTTTCTTAGTTATGATTAGTGAGTAGTTTATTTTTCTAGGGTCGGGGTTAAGCCCGGCATAGTTGAGCATGTTGGATGAGTAAGATTGTGTGTGAATGCTTTTTATCTTTTATTGAGATTGTTTGTTGTGCTTAATACCAAGACGAAAGTTGAGGTAATTTAGGTTTTTAACTTGATTGAAAGAGAAAGTTAGTAACTTGAAGGTTGATATTGTTTGAAAACGAAAGTTTCAAGCTTTAGATCTAAAACAAGCAATTGAGTGAATTAGGATGCGAAAGTAGATTAATTTACTTGTTAAGTCAACGAAAGTTGATAACTCTATCTGTTTAAAGGAATGAACTTATCTTCTTACGGAATCTTATGCTTGGCTATGTTGTGGTGTCCCTTGTCCTAGATTTTTGCTTTATTTAAATTATTTCTGGTGAATCTTTGTTGCTGAGTGCTTGCCTCGGTACCGAATTTTAATTAGAATTTTATTAGGTCGTTAGTTAGTATTTTTGTGTTCGGTGACTCGGTAACGATCCTGACAACATCGTTAACGAGGCATCTCGTGAGTGTTTTTGTTTGATTTTGTTTGATTTTTCTTAGATTGATAGATAAACAACCTTGCTTCTTGTGGAACGATCCTGACTCCACTGTACTCAGGGGGGTCTTGACTTACAAATTTATTTGTTGGCCGAGAAACCCTATCAACAGCCGATACCGAGGGCGGAACTGAGGAGCTAAATTTCGAGGAAGAAGACATCAACACAGAAGTCTTAGGAAGCAATGTCCTCGTTGACGAGCCAACCAGGCTCGTTAACGATCATTTCCAGCCCCCTCCCCACACTGTTAACGAGGCCCCCAGCTTCGTTAACGAGGTGCCGAGAGCTTCTGTCGACCCACCACCAGCCCCTATCAACCCTCATTCCTATGGACTCATGCCTTACAACCCGGTGATGTATCAAGATCATTCCTAGCCTCACTACCAACCACTTCCTCAGCCCGAGTACACGGGATCGAGTATACTACCACCATGGGCCGAGGATCTTTCCACACAGATGCAGCAGCTTCACCTCCAGCAGGATCATATTCATAGGAGGATGGATAGATGGGAATTTGTCTATTTTGCTCGCATGTCGATGGAGGATGAGAGGCATCGTCAGAGAGTACGACGTTGAGCGTTGGAGGACGATGTACGACTTCATGGAGAACTTTGAGCACTACTTTCCTCCACCAAACCGTTGATTCAGCCTGAAGATGAAGTTTTTCCTTGTTTCCCACTTTTGAAACTTTGTAAGTTTTCATGTTTTTCTTTTTCTTATTTTTATCTTTATTTGTTTTCTTTTCTATCTCTTTTCCTTCTTCTAATTTTTCTTACAGTGGGGACATTGTAATTTTAAGTATGGGGTGGGAGAAAATAGAAAACTTGTGTCCTAGGTGTTTATGTGTTTTATGTAGTTTTTATTTCTTTATTTTGTAAATCGGAAAATCGAAGAAAAAAACCGAAAAAAAATCGAAATTTTTTGAAAAATCTAAAAAAGAGTTTTAGAATTGATAGATATCCCTTTCTTAGGTTCTATGATAGTAGTCGCTAACTTAATCATATAATTCCTTGCAAGCATGTCTTTAATAGTATATCCGGATTCTTAACTTGAAATTATTTGTTTTAGAAGAAGATAGCATTTGATGAAATTGAGCACATATACTTTATAGCATAAGTGATGCAATCCAACAAAAATTACCTTGTGAGTTATTTTGGCCTTATAGGGAGAACATCATAAATCCCTCTTCTTTTCTTGTGTGATTTACTCTTTATGTGCATATTATCTCTTAGAATTGTGATGGTTATCTATTTCTTGAGACCCGTATGAGATTTTTAGTTCATTATTTTTGAAAATCATATGATGGAGAACTTATTTTTATAAGCCCTATTATTCCCTATCCACCTTTACATGATCCTTCTTTTGATAACCAATTCTAGCCTGAAGCCTTTATTTATAGCTCCACAAAATTATTCCCTAGCCGAGATAAGCTTGACCCTATCCGGGAATTAGGACTTAGATTGGAGAGGTATGTTTTGTTGTGAGTTAAACAGAGAGGAGTTTCTTATAATTTTTGCTTTAATTGAAAGATATTTGGGAAGGGTAGATTGGAAATCTCTTGTTTTTACTTGTAATAAGAAAGATCTCTTGATAAGCAAAAGATGCACAAAATAAAGTATTTGATGGAGGTGAGAAAGAAAGGAAAGAATGTACACGGAAGCTCGTTAACGACCCTGAAGTGGGTTCGTTAACGAGGTAGCGAAAAGAAAGAAAAAAAAGAGAGAAAAAAATAAAAGGAAGTAAAGTGCATTTGTATTTATAGATAATATCAGAGATTCTTTTATTTGTTATGAGACTTTCTAGGATGATATAGGGTGAGTGAGAATAAGTGCATAATGAGAGAGTGAGTTTGGTATATGTTTTTATGAAAGTTTTGATGTTATGTGTGAGTTCTTAGGAGTCTTTGATTCCCGGATATTATTAGCACCACATGCCCAAAAATTTTCCACGCCTTATTGTTTTTACCAAGCCCCATTACAACCCGGCCGAATGGAAGCTTCTATGAAGTTTTTCATTGAGCCTAAGTTCTCTTGATGATTTTTGCTTGTTTTGACAAATCTCGGGTGGAGAGTATTGGTGATATAAGTTCCAATTTCTATGAGTTTTTGTATATAAAATGAGTTGAGAGATTGAATTTATAAGCCTAAACACTTGAGAGTTGAGAGAAACACAATATCCCTTGTAAGGTTGGATTGTATTGTCTTATGTCCATTTAAGTGCATATATGTGTGAGGACGTTAATAGTCTTTTGCTGTATTTTTCTCATGTGTAGATGTTGCTTTTTAGAAGATAGCTATGTCTTGATGAGTATGTTTGTTTTGATTTTGGTTAATGTTTGTTGATTGCTTGAGGACAAGCAAGTCTGAGTATGGGGTATTTTGATGTTCGCATTTCTAGTATAGTTTTTAGTAGGTTTTCTTTGTTTATTAGGTTTAGTTTTGTTAAGTTTAGGTTTAGTTTTAAGTGTTTTTAGATAGTTTTGCATATTTCTATGAAAAGAGTGGAAGCTACGCTATTTTGTGTATTTTGTAGGTTTTAGCAAGGAAAAGAGCTATCTGGAGCTGAATTTGGAGTATTACAGTGAAAGACGGAGGAATACAAGATTGAAGAAGTCAGAGTTCAAGATCTACGAGAGGGAGTGTGGAAGAAAACAAAGCCCAGGCTCGTTAACGAGGTTGCGAGGGCTCGTTAACGAGGCCACGAAAGAGAAGATTTGAAGGTTGACTTTATGATTCACCGATCCTGAGCGGGAATTTATTTTCGTGTCGGTTGAGTATCTTTTTAGAATCTTTTAGGGTTATTAGAGTATGTTTTTAGGTCTTATTATCTTCTTAGATTTTGTTTCTATCTTTTAGAATTTTATTTCTATCTTTTTAGAAAAGTTTATATCTTTTTGCCTTTTTAGTTTTTAGCTTTTTAGTATAAATACCCTTCTATCTAGCATAGAGAGGGAGGAGAATTTTTTAGGAGTCGAATTAGAGAAGAGAAGTTAGAGGAGGAACCGAGGAGGCGAGTCGATCGGAGTCGAGTTCGAAGGTCGGTGGACGAAAGTTACCGAGTTCGTTGATCGAGGTTTTGGTTCGGTGTTTTGTTCTTTTTCGATTTTCTTCTTAACTTCTGTAAGACAGATTTTTCTATTTTAATTTAGTAGTGATTTGTTTTTCAATGTTTTCTTATATTGAGTTTATTTGTTTAGTAATTATGATTAGTGAGTAGTCTTCTTTTCTAGGATCGGGGTTAAGCCCGACATAGTTGAGCATGTTTGATAAGTAAGATTGTGTGTTGAATGTCTTTTATCTTTTATTGAGATTGTTTGTTGTGCTTATACCGAAACGAAAGTTGAGGTAATTTGAGTTTTTAACTTGATTGAAAGAGAAAGTTAGTAACTTGAAGGTTGATATTGTTTGAATACGAAAGTTTCGAGCTTTAGATCCAAAACAAGCAATTAAGTGAATTAGGATGCGAAAGTTGGTTAATTTACTTGATAGTCAACGAAAGTTGATGACTCTATCTGTTTAAAGGCATGATCTTATCTTCTTACGAGTTTATATGCTTGGCTATGTTGTGGTGTCCCTAGTCCTAGATCTTTGTTTTATCTGAATTATTTTTAAGAGAATTTTCGTTGTTGAGTTACTTGCCTCGGTACCGAATTTATTTAGGTCGTTATTTGAGTATTTTTGTTTACGGTGGTTCGTTAACGACCCTGACAACGTCGTTAACGAGGCTACTTGTGAGTGTTTTGTTGTTTTTGTTTGCTTTTTAGTAGTTGATAAACGAACAACCTTGCTTCCTATGGAACGATCCTGACTTCGCTGTACTCAGCGGGGTTTTGACTATAAATTTATTTGTTGTCAAATTAAAACCCTCTCAACAGGTCTGCATCCCGGACTTACCCTTGAGTTCTTGAATGCGGCTTTATCAAACATGTGGGACAACAAATAGGTCAAATCACAAGGATTGATCGCAGTACAATTGTTGCAGACCGGGGTCAGTTTGTTTGGTTTGGCATGGAAATTGATTTATCCAAAAGTCTTGTTCCGAAATTTCGTTATAGAGGGTTACATGGCCAGTTCACTACGAATGCATTCAGATGTTGTCTTATGAATGTGGGGTTATTGCACATGTGTGAGATAATTGTCCTTTGACCGTCAAAGAAGCTAATAAGGAAGTGGTGGAAATTCCTCTCAAAGAACCACAACCAGTACGTTGTAAAGGATGCCTTTGGTTCGTGGATGTAGGTGGTGAAGTCATAAGGGCGAATTTACTGATGGCAAAGCTAGTGCTAACCCACCTAGTCCAAAGAACCAAAACTCTATTCCAAAGGTCTCCCATAGAGAAATTCTCATCAACGAAAGTCATCAACTCATCTGGAGTCAAGAAACCGAGGTTCGGGTTCACGTCTAGGGTTATTACAAATAGAAGAAGAAATGCAGGACAATAGTGGGTCTGATGGTAATGATGGTAGCTAGCGAGGGTGAGAAACGGAGTAACGTTGAGGTTGTGATCACATTGCTCGTTCTGGGCCAACATATGTAGTAGCTCTGAACCGAGTAATGGAACCACTACCGAACCTTCTTCAAACCAACGTGCGGCCCCAAAAGCCTTGAAAATAGTTAAATCTGAGGTAGGGGTCGTGCCCATTGACCGCGGGATTTTTGTCGCGAAATCGGTTAGCTCAGAGGCGGAAATTCGCCAAATCACAAATATGGGAAATGCAAGTTTGGATTCTGGCAAATCTCTCCCAAAAAATAAGGAGAAGAAAATTTTAAAAAAAGCTAAAAATAATACCCTATCCTTATCTAAAAGATTACAATCCAAATTAGCTTCCAAGCGTTTATGAAAAAAAAAATAGCCTCCAAGCTGGTTTTACTCAACAAAGTGTGGGCTTGTTTGGTTGAGAAAGAAATTCCTAAGAAGTTGAAGATCCCATGAAATGAGGTGGGAGGTCCATGTTTGGTTGGAAGTTTTTTATCCAAAATCCTGGATTTTCCATTTCATGTGGTTTCCCATTTCCTCCATTTTAAAGAAACTCTAATTACTTAGAGGGAGCTAGTTAAGATAACATTCCCCAATTAATTCATGTGAATTAAAGTTTAACCAAATATAATTTATCAATTCTCATGAAATACAATTACCAGGAACTTAATTCCCAGGATCTAACTTCATGGGAATTTCACTTCCCGTGTTCAACCAAACGAGCACTAAGATTCGACCAAAAAAAAAGTCTTATATTAAGAAAAAACAATTACTTGCTGAACAAGCCTTCTAAGTAGTTTGGTTGACTTTTTTGCTACCCAAGAAATCGTTCATTTGGTATACACTTTGTTATGTGGGACTCAAACGCTCAATGTCTTTGTTATACACTCTGTTGCAACACTAGAGATCGACCTCTCATCTTGAAATCAGTTGATGTTATGTTCTAATATAGGATTATTCTATATTTTCTTGTACAAGTTTACTGATCCACCAACGACGATTTAACCTAGATAGTGCATGAATAAATTAAAACGGTTTTTTTTCTTTTGTTTTCTGTGGCCTCCATAAACTTCATTAATTAGAACGATAGACGACTTTAGTTTGTTGAAAGCACGTTAGATTGTTAAAACTGTATTGAAAAGATGAGTGAGAAGGATGACCGAATAATTGGATTGTGACCCCGTTATACTTGGATTGTCACCTTACTACTTAGTCTCTTTTTTATTATTAATAAAATTCTCATAGAGATAAAAGAGAGTGTTGTCACTCCTTCTCAGTTGAAGACAATTACAGTTTTAAATAGTTAATAATTCACCGATATTCAGTTGGTCTAGTAGTAAAGTGGTGCTAGACTCCTTAAGTGTTATCCAGGAGATTTATGGGGCCACGAAGTACCTGGTCCGAATGTAGAACAATGTCCAACGGATCGACCGATCCGGATATAGAACAGTGTCCAACTGATCGAACCGAACGAGCCAAAAGACAAGACAAAAAAAAGTTAATAATTCATTTAACTATATCGTTTAATTTGATGGTATATGAATCATGATGGCTGCTGGCACGTTAGTTTGCAAATTATATAATTGCAAAAAAAATTGACTCCAGTTGGCCATCAAAGAGTCTTAATTATGTAGCACTACAATGGAAAAGACTAGGTTAGTTAATTAATCTTCAATAATTTGTGTCGTTTGTTAATTCATTTAACTATTTCTGGCTAGATTAGCGTTGTCCGTTATATGTCCTGTATCACTAGTAGACTAATTAGAGCCTAGCCTTTCTTCAGGAGGGGGGTGAGGTGTTAAGTTACTTAAGCGTTTGTTCAGGAGGTTCAAAGTTCAAATTTTTTCTTCAGCAATGGTCCTCTACAGTACCCAGTTCGACATAGATTGACCCCTACTATCGAACCGAACGAGAAATTAAAAAAAAAAAAAAAGAGCCTAGCTTGCATGCACGCACGAACCAAATTTATACTATTATCGAAGTCTACTTTCATGATCGAACATGTAATGCAACGTACCTAAACTTAACCACCGCAACAGACTTTCAATAAAAAGTAGACCAGTCTTTCTTAATTAATTTCCCACATTATACCATAATGAATAAACAAACATAACGTCTCATCCCATGATCATCTCGTAAGCTTATATATGCATCTATTTACTCCAACATAATCAATCAATTTTCTTCCACACCGTATCAAAAGAAAGAACAATTTTCCACCATGGATGCACCTCAAAACAACACCGTGGCGACCAACGGCGCCATCTCAAACTTCAAAGAATTCTGGAAGAAGCCGGAAACCGTACATTATAGGCTGGACGGTTTCGTCCTGGGCACTGCCATGCTCCTAGGCTCGATTATGATCCTCCGTGCCCTCCGCAACCGAACCGGGTGGCCAGTGATCAGGTTCTTGCTCATGGCCGCCTGCTACCTCTCCACCCACACCCTCTCCTACGTCCTCGGAAAGCTCAGCGACAACCCATTAGAGGACCGACTTCTTGGGCTCGTCGTCATATGGGCGGTCTTCCTAATCGTCCTCGACGGCATGACCTACACCTCGCACTCCGAGAGCCTCGAGGACAACGAGGCGACGCGTAAGCGTTTCTTGTGGGACAAAATGATTCCCTCCCTTTGGTTCCTCTTCATCCTCTTTTGGAACTTCCCAGTGAATCCTCTGTGGATCCCTCTCCTCCTCCTCTGGCTGTTGTACATCCTCAAGCTCAGCGAGCGGAAGCAGGCGTTGATCTACGCTTGTAGGTCGCGCGGAGGCCTCGATCAGGTCGCCCTGGTGATCGAGGAGTACATGAGATACGAGCACCTCCAGACTACAAACAAGGCAGACCCTACCACCATGCAGGGGTACAACTATTTGGTTGGGGTCAGGCAGGCGCTTAAGCAAGTGATCTCCGTTTCTCCGCCACGCCACGACAAACAACTAGATCTAAGCAATATTGCCACGGTCCAAAAGATTTGGGAATGCGAGGGGAAGTTGCTCAAGAAAAGTGGTGGCGATCCGGAGGGGAAACTCAAGGATAGTTGTCTTTCTTTTTCACTTTTTTGGCTTCTCCTTCGACGGTTTGCGAACTTTGACTTGGAAGAGCTTTCAAGTGAAGAGTCGCGTGAGAAGACGTGGAGCTTCGTGAGGGATGGGTTGATCAAGGAGCGGGAGGATGGCAAAGAATACGAACGGGCATTCGGTGTGGTTGAGGTAGAGCTTCAATTCCTTAACGATTTCTTTTTCAAGAACTACTTCGCCGTCTATTGCAAAGGTCCTCGCTTCTTGCTCGTCCGAGTAGTGGTATTCGTGCTCTATTTACTTGTCTCCTTTGTCACCGTGGGGTTTCTAAGTGATTTCAAGGACACTTCGAAGCATTGGTATGACATAAATAATCTTCAGATTAGAGTCACTCAAGCCATCATATGGATCCTCACCTTGGTGGAGTTGGTCCAACTCGCCAACTTGATCACCTCGAGATGGAACGAAGTAAAGTGGATTAGCCACTACGCACAGAAGCGTTGGTGGGAAACGAGACTTGGAAGGTGCAAAGCGGCATTGTTGTCCATCCTTTGTCGTGCACCGCGTTTCAAGCCTTGGCATAGGAAACTTGGCCAATACACGTTGCTTGATTCATATGGCCACACCCCAGTGATGCTGAAGCTCAAGTGTATCCTCGATGGCTACATGGAGTTTCCGATGAAAGGTCAAAAGGCAGACAAGTCTGCCAAATTATCAAATGAGGTGATGAAAGCGGTCATCTTCTCCCTGCAGATAAATGGCCGAAGGTTGTCGAATGGAGTGGCTTCGTTGCGGAGAAATCAAGTAGAAGGTAAACTCTCATGGGCTTGTAGGAGAAACAAGAATACCACCGCTCGTGTCATTCTTGTTTGGCATATAGCGACAAGCATTTGCGAGCAGATAGCCTCAAATACATCTTCAAGCCTTAAGAATAGTGCAGATTTTGATGTTGCAACTTCCTTGTCAAAGTATTGTGCCTACTTGGTGGCCTTTATCCCGAAGCTTTTACCTGATCATGCTTACATCACACAGTGGATATTCGAGGACTTGGTATCCGAGGCCATAGAAAAGTTCAAGGATTGTCATTCTAGGGAAAGTGTGCACCATACACTTGATGATTTGAAGGTAGAGGTCGCCGATGCTACTAGCATTCTTGAGCAGGGCGCATTACTAGGGAGGAACTTGAGAGATATACAAGATGCAAGTCTAAGGTGGAAGGTGTTGGCAGATTTCTGGGCAGAGATGATCTTGTTTTTGGCTCCTTCGGAGGATGCAGCTGCACATGCACAACATCTTGCCACCGGTGGTGAGTTTATAACACACTTGTGGGCTTTGCTTACTCATGCTGGGATTGTTCGTCGAGATGACTAAGTCTTTTCATAATGGATGTTTTCTGCCATATATCTACCATTACAATTCTTTGGATTTTGACATTGTGTGAAGTTTGATTTGACGTTGAGTTGTTCTATGTTGATGAGTTGATCGAACATTCTACTAATTATTCTTATTCATTAAAGGTGTATTTTCTCATGTTTCGTTGATCGAACGTTATTGGTTTTTAATATCAAAAGGTGTATTTTCTCAGGTTCTTACTATCTGCCGAAGTTCACTACTAAATTAATAAAATTTGGTATTGATTTCATAAATGATTTGCACACACAAATTTTAGTAAGGTTTGGAACTTGGAAGTGAAAAGGGGTGGAAATAAGACCAAGAGGAAGAATTCTCTTGAAAGTAAACTGAATGCTCACTGCTCATACTGAACAGGGTAAAGGAGGATGAAGAAGAGATTAAAGGAGACGAAAATCAACCGAGGAGGATAGACTTTAGTGTTGAAATTAGGACTCCACTTATTATCATCTCAAAATAAAAATAAAAAATAGAACATAATTAATTTCTAGCTGTTCAATCAATTCTAATTTCTAGGTACGTTTGAGGTAAATCTAAAGTTGCCTGTGCTCGTTCTACCAAAAAAAAAAGTTGCCTTGCTCGAGTTTCCAATGCTCTGCAAATCTGCATGTAACAAGGATGTACAAATAATGATTTTCACTCTCAATGGCCAGCATGTAGGTTTAATTAGAATAACATTTAACATCTAGCAATATATACAGAGAGATGCAATTTCAACCCAATGTAACATGTTAATGCTTCTAAATTCATCAAAGCATTGACACTAGAATTCATCAAAACATAGAGAATCAGCCACAGCCAATTGACAATGGAAATGCAATTTTAATCAGGAAAAATAAGACTTTCCACAAAATCATAAGCAAAGGAGAACACAGGAGGGTTTCCACACTTGAAATTCAGAGGAATGTATCCTTCAAGTTCATCATCATCTTCATGATATCCACCATCTTTACGTGCACGGAACTTAAGGATTAAGCCATCATCTACACCACTATACCACATCGCCTCTCCATTGGTAGTTTTTACTAAAGCCGTGCCCCAGTCTGTGAGTTCCATCACACATAAAGCCGCCACCATGCCTTCAATGTAGCTAATTTTCCAAATTTTACTCCACGATCCATTTCCCAACACCCATAGGTCAAATCCACTATAGGGATTGTTGGGCCCAAAGGATTACCTAACCCGCAATCAGCCCAGCACATTAACATTTAAGCCCAAAAACCCACGTCAGGATCGTCACCGTCGTCTCCAAGCCGAGAAACCCGGAAGGAACCGTTCGAGAAAACCACTCGGAAGATGGGGGAAGCGACGTGGGAAGATGGAGCCAAGACGTGGAGACGAAAACTAATATATAATAGGGGATTAGCCCAGAAAGAGAGATTCAGATCAAGCACTTGTAATCAAGCCATTGTAATTCTCGATTTCTTTCAAATACAGAAGCTTGTTTTGTTCATCAAAATTCGTGTTGATCGGCTAGAAATTCCCTACAAAATCACAAAATCACCTTCGATGATCTTCGGTCGGAAATTGACCAAAACAATTTGGCGCCCACCGTGGGGCCCTAGCCGGTTTTCGCTTGCTCTCTTGATCAAAGCAGGAACGTTCTCGCTCGGAAAAGATGACCAACTCGCAGCCGTCATCTCCCACGAACGGAGGAGAAGGGGGAAGCCGCGGCGGCCGCCATGAGAAAGACGTCGTCGACGGCACCCCTGAAGAGGTCCAAGGCCTGCGCAGCGTCCTGAGCGAACTTGCAACCAAGATATCCGCCCTGCAGCAGGATATGGTTAGCCAGAAGGATCGCAGCCAGACGCACATGGATCACATCATGCAGCTCACTACCGAAAACGTGAACCTTCGCGAGCAACTTCAGGCAGCTTCGGCATCGCACGGGGGATCCCGCCCGGCCGTGACCGTCCGTGAAACCACCGCCCACCTCAACCTAGGGGAAGCCTTCAATTCACAAATCGGAGGACCATCCCCCACTGTGAATATGGCCACCCCAGCAGCTACCCTTCCAGGAGTACCTAATACCCAGACGCCGGGGAGCCGAGCCGCAGGGACGGGAGTCTTCCACCCCCAGTACGGCGAAGAATCCAGAAGGCAGGTAACTCCTACTGAACCTTTCCTAGAAGTCCTCTTCAACAAGTATATGCAGGATCGTCTCAAGGGATTGGAGGACAAGATCGCTCAGATACCTGGAGTACCGTCGCCATTAGAAAAAGAAGCTCTGGATGGCTACGACGAGTCCCCCTTCGCAACTCCGATTGCCAGTGTGGATATTACAAAGAGATTCACGGTCCCAGCAGTCCCCACTTATGACGGGACGGGGGATCCGGACGAACATGTTGCCATTTTCAAGCAGAAAATGATGACTAGCTCAATACCGCGAGAATCCAGAGAAGCGATCATGTGTAAAGGATTCGGCGCCACACTCTCCGGCGCCGCCATAACTTGGTTTATCAATCTCCCCAAGGGAGGAATCTCATCCTTCGCGGGATTGGTAGATACCTTTCGGATGCAATTGGCTAGCAGTCGGAAACTCATGAAACAGTCTAACGACTTGTACCGCATAGCCCAAAGGCCAGGGGAGTCTCTGCGGGCCTTCCTGAACCGATTCAACAGGGAGAAAGTGGCGATCCCGCTCTGCGACGTGCCCACATCGATAGAAGCTTTCCGAAGAGGCTTGCTGCCCAACAGCGAGCTCTACAGGGAGCTGACCAAATACCCATGCCACAGCTTCGAAGACGTCCAGGTAAAAGCTCTGGCGCACGTCCGACTCGAAGAGGATGAAATCCCTGCTTGAGCCGCTTCGGTCTTCGACAGGGTCGAAAGAAAGACCTTCAATGTAGATAAAGACGAGTGCTTCGCCCTCCGAAAAGAGTTAGCGTACCTGCATTCAAGAGGCTTGCTGTCAGAAATCTCCGCCAGCCAGAATATGACAGAGCCCATGGACATTCCTTCATCCCCGGAATTCGCCAAAGTAGTGAATGTTATCAGCGGCGGATCCGATATCTGTGGTGTCACCTACTCGGCGGCCAAACGCCACGCCCGGGGGCAGCCAGAAGGACCATTGGTGGCGCACGTCCACCGATCTGAGGGACGTCCAGAAGACATTATCACTTTCAGCGACTCGGATTCGGCCGGTTTGGTAGGACCTCACCACGATGGGTTAGTCATATCCCTGTCGGTGGGAAATGTATTAATGAGGAGGATCCTCATCGATACCGGAAGCTCTACTAACATGATTACACTCGACGCCCTCAAGGAGATGGGTCTGAAAGAAGAAAACATCCTCAGAAAGTCGGTAGCCCTGGTCGGATTCAGCGGAGAGATTGATCATACTTTGGGGGAAATAACTCTCCCCACCTACGCTAAAGGGATCAACCTACCCGTCAGATTCTCCGTACTTGACTGCCCGTCCTGCTACAACATCATCATGGGACGTCCCTGGATCCATGACATGAAAGCAGTTCCCTCCTCCTATCATCACATAAAATTCCCGACGCCCTGGGGGATAAGAGAAATCAGAGGAGACCAAAGGCTAGCGAGGGAGTGCTACAAATCCGCCTTGAAGGCGACTGTCGCCCACACCGCATAGCAATTACAGGAAGCCAAGGGGCCCGCGCGAAGAGCGGACCCCGAGGCCGACAAGATCGAGGAAGTCGTCCTCGACGAGCAGAAGCCCGAGCAAACCATACGAGTGGGGAAGAACCTATCTCCAAAGAAGAAAGCAGAGTTAATCACCTTCCTCAAGCGACACAGCAGCAGTTTCGCATGGTCGCACGAGGATATGGTCGGGATCGACCCCATCATCATCACGCACAGGCTGAACGTGGATCCTCTCCATCCCCCAGTTAAGCGTAAGAGGCGAAAGTTTGCCCCGGAGCGGAACCTAATTGTGGACGAGGAAGTACAAAACTTGCTCCGGACAGGGAAGATCAGGGAAGTGAAATACCCGGAATGGCTGGCAAACGTCGTAGTGGTGAGCAAGAAGAACGGCAAGTGGAGAGTTTGCATCGACTTCACGGATCTTAACAAAGCCTGCCCAAAAGATTCATTCCCCCTGCCGCACATCGATGCAATGGTGGACGCCACCGCAGGATACGAGATGCTCACCTTCATGGATGCCTTCAGCGGCTACAATCAGATCAGGATGCATCCAGAAGATCAGGAGAAAACATCATTCATCACCAGCCAGGGTACCTATTGTTACAAAGTGATGCCCTTCGGACTCAAGAACGCGGGGGCCACTTAGCAGCGGTTGGTCAACCGCATGTTTCAGAAGCATATTGGCAGAACAATGGAAGTCTACATCGACGATATGCTAGTAAAATCCAAGCAGGCCGAGCACCACGTCCAACACTTGGAAGAGGCCTTCAAGATCCTGGATAGCTATCATATGAAGCTGAACCCAACCAAATGCGCGTTCGGAGTAACATCAGGACGCTTCCTCGGGTTCGTAGTCACCCAACGGGGGATCGAAGCCAGTCCCGACCAAATCCGGGCCATAGCTGCCTTGCGTTCGCCTAGATGCGTGAAGGATGTGCAAAAACTAAATGGGAGGGTGGCAGCCCTAAACCGCTTCATCTCAAAGTCTTCAGATAGGTGTCATTTGTTCTATGACGTGTTGCGGAGGAACAAGAGGTTCGAATGGACTCCAACCCAAGAGGAGGCTTTCCAGCAGCTCAAACACTATTTGTCCAGTCCGACGCTGTTGTCCAAGCCTGAGGAAGGTGAGAATCTTCTCTTATACCTAGCTGTAACAGAGAACGTTGTTAGTGGAGTACTAGTACGAGAAGATGAGGGCAACCAGCTTCCCGTCTACTACGTCAGCCGCACCTTGCTCGCGGCAGAGACACGTTACTCACCCTTGGAAAAGATAGTCCTAGCTCTAGTCATGGCTTCTACAAAACTGAGGTCGTACTTCGAGTCGCACACGATCACAGTCCGCACCAATTACCCACTGAAGGCCATACTAAGAAAGCCAGAGATCACCGGCAGAATGGCCAAGTGGGCGATACACCTAAGCGGATTTGATATCGATTACGAGCCAAAGGCGGCCATCCGAGCCCAAGCACTGGCAGATTTCGTGGCTGATTTCAGCCCTACAATGGATGAAGCAGTCGGACAGCAAGAAGCCTTCGTGACAGCGAGGGAGTATTCCGGAACATGGATACTGCATACAGATGGAGCTTCCAATACTCGGGGAGTAGGAATCGGAGTAGTGCTGAAATCACCCAAGGGGGACAAGATAGCTCAGGCTGTACGGTGCGCTTTCGAAGCCACCAACAACGAATCAGAATACGAAGCCCTCATATTGGGGCTAATGATTGCCAAAGACCTGAGTATCGAGGAAATAGAAGTAAAATGCGACTCGCTACTAGTTGTGAACCAGATCCTAGGGATCTTCACTACCAGAGATACCAGGATGGAAGCATACGCAGAGAAAGTCAGGGAAATCATACAGTCGTTCAGGAACTTCACTATCCAGCAAGTCCCTAGAGAAGAGAATGCGCAGGCAGACGCTCTGGCCAACTTGGCTTCTGCCCTGGATCCCGAAGAGTTCGCATCGGTCCCCCTAGTCCATGTGCTAGTTCCAGCAATCGGAAGAGAAGCTGAGGATCCTCGCCAGGATGAAGAGCGTAAGATCAGAGAAGATAGACAGACCCTGAAGATCCTCGCCAGCGAAGATCCCGAAGGGAGTAACATGCCCCATGAGAGAGATCCCCAGGAGGCAGCAACGCCGGGAGACCCTAATCCCACGTCCAACATCCCGAGTGCTTCCCAAGAACCAGAATGTTTGACGGAACCGTACCTACGGTGGATCGACCGCGGACAGCTGCCGTCCGATAGGTCCGAAGCAAGAGCGCTCCGAATGAGAGCCACGCTATATAGCACGAGAGACGGTATCCTCTTCAAGCAGTCCGCAATAGGGACCTTACTCCGCTGTGTCGCAAAAACAGAGGCGCCCAAGATACTCAAAGAATTGCATGAGGGAGAATGTGGATACCACTCGGGGGGACGCAGTCTTTCCAACAAAGCTCTCAACTTGGGATACTATTGGCCTACCATGCGTCAAGACGCCGCAGAGTATTCTCAAAAGTGTGAAGCTTTCCAAAAGCACGCCACAACTCTTCACCAGCCGCCAGAACCGTTGCACCCAACGCTAACACCGTGGCCTTTCATGAGGTGGGGGATGGACATCGTAGGGAAGTTGCCGCCATCTTCCGGACAGCGAGTATTCTTCCTAGCGGTGACGGATTATTTCTCCAAGTGGATCGAGGCTGAAGCGTACAAGGAAATCAAGGAATCCCACGTGATAGATTTCATCAAGAAACACATCATATGTCGCTTTGGGATACCTTCCGAGATCGTCTGCGATAACGGATCACAGTTTATCGGGAGGAAGACCCGAGATTACTGCCAACGATGGAATATCGACCTAGTGACCTCCACTCCTCGCTATCCACAGGCCAACGGACGTGCGGAATCTAGCAATAAGGTCATCATCAACAACCTCAAGAAGCGATTGGTGAAAGCCAAAGGGCGTTGGGCCGACGAACTACCATACGTTTTGTGGGCCGACAGAACCACTCCAAAAGCTGCCACAGGACAATCCCCCTTTTCCCTGGTATACGGTTGCGAGGCAGTAATACCAGCCGAGGTCACCATGCCAACTGCACGATACGGGTTACAAACGCTCGATCAGAACGCCACCGAGTTAGCTGCCAACCTCGACACCCTAGAAGAGCTAAGGGAAAGGGCCCGACTGCGCCTGGCCAGACACCAGCAACAAGTTGCCCGAAGCTACAACAAAAATGTACGGATAAGAGCCTTCGCCATCGGCGAATGGGTCCTCCGAAAGGTCTTCCAAAACACCATCGAAGTGAATGCTGGGAAGTTAGCTCCCGCGTGGGAGGGACCCTACAAGATAGTCGGTATCACCGGGCAGGGAGCATATCGGCTGGAATCCAAAGAAGGAAATACCCTACAAGATAGTCGGTATCACCCTAAACCACCGTAAACAAAAATACTCAAATAACGACCTAAATAAATTCGGTACCGAGGCAAGTAACTCAACAACGAAAATTCTCTTAAAAATAATTCAGATAAAACAAAGATCTAGGACTAGGGACACCACAACATAGCCAAGCATATAAACTCGTAAGAAGATAAGATCATGCCTTTAAACAGATAGAGTCATCAACTTTCGTTGACTATCAAGTAAATTAACCAACTTTCGCATCCTAATTCACTTAATTGCTTGTTTTGGATCTAAAGCTCGAAACTTTCGTATTCAAACAATATCAACCTTCAAGTTACTAACTTTCTCTTTCAATCAAGTTAAAAACTCAAATTACCTCAACTTTCGTTTCGGTATAAGCACAACAAACAATCTCAATAAAAGATAAAAGACATTCAACACACAATCTTACTTATCAAACATGCTCAACTATGTCGGGCTTAACCCCGATCCTAGAAAAGAAGACTACTCACTAATCATAATTACTAAACAAATAAACTCAATATAAGAAAACATTGAAAAACAAATCACTACTAAATTAAAATAGAAAAATCTGTCTTACAGAAGTTAAGAAGAAAATCGAAAAAGAACAAAACACCGAACCAAAACCTCGATCAACGAACTCGGTAACTTTCGTCCACCGACCTTCGAACTCGACTCCGATCGACTCGCCTCCTCGGTTCCTCCTCTAACTTCTCTTCTCTAATTCGACTCCTAAAAAATTCTCCTCCCTCTCTATGCTAGATAGAAGGGTATTTATACTAAAAAGCTAAAAACTAAAAAGGCAAAAAGATATAAACTTTTCTAAAAAGATAGAAATAAAATTCTAAAAGATAGAAACAAAATCTAAGAAGATAATAAGACCTAAAAACATACTCTAATAACCCTAAAAGATTCTAAAAAGATACTCAACCGACACGAAAATAAATTCCCGCTCAGGATCGGTGAATCATAAAGTCAACCTTCAAATCTTCTCTTTCGTGGCCTCGTTAACGAGCCCTCGCAACCTCGTTAACGAGCCTGGGCTTTGTTTTCTTCCACACTCCCTCTCGTAGATCTTGAACTCTGACTTCTTCAATCTTGTATTCCTCCGTCTTTCACTGTAATACTCCAAATTCAGCTCCAGATAGCTCTTTTCCTTGCTAAAACCTACAAAATACACAAAATAGCGTAGCTTCCACTCTTTTCATAGAAATATGCAAAACTATCTAAAAACACTTAAAACTAAACCTAAACTTAACAAAACTAAACCTAATAAACAAAGAAAACCTACTAAAAACTATACTAGAAATGCGAACATCAAAATACCCCATACTCAGACTTTTGGGCATGTGGTGCTAATAATATCCGGGAATCAAAGACTCCTAAGAACTCACACATAACATCAAAACTTTCATAAAAACATATACCAAACTCACTCTCTCATTATGCACTTATTCTCACTCACCCTATATCATCCTAGAAAGTCTCATAACAAATAAAAGAATCTCTGATATTATCTATAAATACAAATGCACTTTACTTCCTTTTATTTTTTTCTCTCTTTTTTTTCTTTCTTTTCGCTACCTCGTTAACGAACCCACTTCAGGGTCGTTAACGAGCTTCCGTGTACATTCTTTCCTTTCTTTCTCACCTCCATCAAATACTTTATTTTGTGCATCTTTTGCTTATCAAGAGATCTTTCTTATTACAAGTAAAAACAAGAGATTTCCAATCTACCCTTCCCAAATATCTTTCAATTAAAGCAAAAATTATAAGAAACTCCTCTCTTTTTAACTCACAACAAAACATACCTCTCCAATCTAAGTCCTAATTCCCGGATAGGGTCAAGCTTATCTCGGCTAGGGAATAATTTTGTGGAGCTATAAATAAAGGCTTCAGGCTAGAATTGGTTATCAAAAGAAGGATCATGTAAAGGTGGATAGGGAATAATAGGGCTTATAAAAATAAGTTCTCCATCATATGATTTTCAAAAATAATGAACTAAAAATCTCATACGGGTCTCAAGAAATAGATAACCATCACAATTCTAAGAGATAATATGCACATAAAGAGTAAATCACACAAGAAAAGAAGAGGGATTTATGATGTTCTCCCTATAAGGCCAAAATAACTCACAAGGTAATTTTTGTTGGATTGCATCACTTATGCTATAAAGTATATGTGCTCAATTTCATCAAATGCTATCTTCTTCTAAAACAAATAATTTCAAGTTAAGAATCCGGATATACTATTAAAGACATGCTTGCAAGGAATTATATGATTAAGTTAGCGACTACTATCATAGAACCTAAGAAAGGGATATCTATCAATTCTAAAACTCTTTTTTAGATTTTTCAAAAAATTTCGATTTTTTTTCGGTTTTTTTCTTCGATTTTCCGATTTACAAAATAAAGAAATAAAAACTACATAAAACACATAAACACCTAGGACACAAGTTTTCTATTTTCTCCCACCCCATACTTAAAATTACAATGTCCCCACTGTAAGAAAAATTAGAAGAAGGAAAAGAGATAGAAAAGAAAACAAATAAAGATAAAAATAAGAAAAAGAAAAACATGAAAACTTACAAAGTTTCAAAAGTGGGAAACAAGGAAAAACTTCATCTTCAGGCTGAATCAACGGTTTGGTGGAGGAAAGTAGTGCTCAAAGTTCTCCATGAAGTCGTACATCGTCCTCCAACGCTCAACGTCGTACTCTCTGACGATGCCTCTCATCCTCCATCGACATGCGAGCAAAATAGACAAATTCCCATCTATCCATCCTCCTATGAATATGATCCTGCTGGAGGTGAAGCTGCTGCATCTGTGTGGAAAGATCCTCGGCCCATGGTGGTAGTATACTCGATCCCGTGTACTCGGGCTGAGGAAGTGGTTGGTAGTGAGGCTAGGAATGATCTTGATACATCACCGGGTTGTAAGGCATGAGTCCATAGGAATGAGGGTTGATAGGGGCTGGTGGTGGGTCGACAGAAGCTCTCGGCACCTCGTTAACGAAGCTGGGGGCCTCGTTAACAGTGTGGGGAGGGGGCTGGAAATGATCGTTAACGAGCCTGGTTGGCTCGTCAACGAGGACATTGCTTCCTAAGACTTCTGTGTTGATGTCTTCTTCCTCGAAATTTAGCTCCTCAGTTCCGCCCTCGGTATCGGCTGTTGATAGGGTTTCTCGGCCAACAAATAAATTTGTAAGTCAAGACCCCCCTGAGTACAGTGGAGTCAGGATCGTTCCACAAGAAGCAAGGTTGTTTATCTATCAATCTAAGAAAAATCAAACAAAATCAAACAAAAACACTCACGAGATGCCTCGTTAACGATGTTGTCAGGATCGTTACCGAGTCACCGAACACAAAAATACTAACTAACGACCTAATAAAATTCTAATTAAAATTCGGTACCGAGGCAAGCACTCAGCAACAAAGATTCACCAGAAATAATTTAAATAAAGCAAAAATCTAGGACAAGGGACACCACAACATAGCCAAGCATAAGATTCCGTAAGAAGATAAGTTCATTCCTTTAAACAGATAGAGTTATCAACTTTCGTTGACTTAACAAGTAAATTAATCTACTTTCGCATCCTAATTCACTCAATTGCTTGTTTTAGATCTAAAGCTTGAAACTTTCGTTTTCAAACAATATCAACCTTCAAGTTACTAACTTTCTCTTTCAATCAAGTTAAAAACCTAAATTACCTCAACTTTCGTCTTGGTATTAAGCACAACAAACAATCTCAATAAAAGATAAAAAGCATTCACACACAATCTTACTCATCCAACATGCTCAACTATGCCGGGCTTAACCCCGACCCTAGAAAAATAAACTACTCACTAATCATAACTAAGAAACTAAAAACTTCTATAAAATAAAACATTGAAACAAAACTCAAACTCAAATTAATAAGAAAAATATATTGTCTTACAGAGATTCAGAAGAAACCGAAAAAAAAACACCGAACCACAAACACGATCAACGAACACTCGGCAACCGTCGTCTACCGAGCCTCGTGATCCTCTTCCGATCCGATCTCGCTCTCTCCTTCTCGGCCTCCACAAATCTCCTCTAAAAGAAGCTCTCTAAAAACTTCTCCAAATCAAGCCCCCCTTTTCTATGCTAGATAGAAGGGTATTTACTAAAAAGTTAAAAACTAAAAAGGCTAAAAGATATAAACTTTCCTAAAAAGATAGAAACAATCTCTAAAAGATAGAAATAAAATCTAAAAAGATATTAAACCCTAAAATACATATTCTAACAACCCCAAAAGATTCTAAAAAGATACTCAACCGATACGGAAATAAATTCCCGCTCAGGATCGGTTAATAATAAAAATAATACTCGAAATCTTTCTCTTCGTGGCCTCGTTAACGACCCTTCACAACCTCGTTAACGAGCCTGGGGTTTGTTTTCTTCGACACTTCTTCTTGTACTCTCGAGCTTCGACTTCTTCAATCTTGCACTCCTCCGTCTCTTACAGCAATGCTCCAAATTTAGCTCCATTCAACTCCTTTCCTTGATAAAACCTGCAAAATTCACAAAATAGCGTAGATTCCACTCTTTTCACAGAATTATGCAAAACTTACTAAAAATACTCAAAACTAAACCTAAACTAAACAAAACTAAACCTAATAAGCAAAGAAAACCTATCAAAAACTATACTAAAAATGCGAACATCAAAATACCCCATACTTAGACTTGCTTGTCCTCAAGCAATAAACAAGACCCTAACCAAAACCAAAACAAATCGTGCTCATCAAGACATAGCCATCTTCTAAACAAGCAACATCTACACACAAGAAAATTATAGCAAAAGACTATTAACATCCTCACACATATATGCACTTAAATAGACATAAAATAATACAATCCAACCTCTCAAGGGATATAATGTGTCTCACTCAACTCTCAAGTGTTTGGGCTTATAAATTCAATCTCTCAACTCATCTTATATACAAAAACTCATAGAAATTGGAACTTATATCACCAATACTCTCCACCCCAAGATTTATTCCAGCCGAAGTGGTATATAAAAATTTATTTTATCAAATTTTTATGAGGTTTATAAAATAATTTATAAAAAAGTGATGGATTAAAAAAATCACTTTATAAAAAGTTATAAATAATGGGTAAATAGGGGAAGTTAGATTTTCTTTTTGTGAAATTAGTTTTTTTTTTAATTTTATAAAATGTTTTAATAACTATTAAATTCAATAAGAGGGCAATAAATATTTATAACTCACCTTTTATTTTTAAAATTATGTTTTTTAATAAAAAGTACTATTTTTTGAAAAAAAGGAGTAAATATGGAGTGATAATTTATTATTTTTTCCTAAAATGTGTAGATTTAGTAATTTTTTTGAAAATTAATAAATATTGATATTATGACAAAATAAATATAAAGTTTGGGTGTTTGGTTGTAATTAAACTTAAAAGTCTAAAATGAAAAAGGACCAAATAGTAATACTTTTCAAAGGTTAGGGACCTAAAAAAACATTTACAAAGATTAGGGACTAATAAAAACTTTATGTGATAGGTTAGGGACCATAGAAGAAATTCACCCATCATAATATCATGGGTATAGAGGATTAGAGGCCATATAGCTATGATTTGGAAAGTGTGATTTTTTTTTCCAAGCTAGGGTTTAAAATATGGATTTTTGTCTGGCTTTTGACCAGTTTCGTTCGTTCTTTAGCGGTTATCTCTTCCCGGTGGCTTATGGTGGTTTCCCGTCGCCGTCAGATCATATTGTCGACTCCCTCCGTCTAGCCACAAAACCTGCTGTCATCTTGACAGTTTATGGTGGTTTCTTCTTCTGCGCCACTTTACCTTCTCTCCCTCTCTCTTTTATCTGGCCGCAAGTCTCTCGTCAGTAATGGCTTCTTTGATTACCAATTTTTGAAGCAGGATGATAATTCAAGGGTCTTGAAGGGATATCCATGGCCCTTTGATTTCCAATTGTCTCCAATCAATGGTTTGAGCGGAATCCAATCACTTTCATCCTCTTCTCAACCCAATTTGGAGTCGTCCGACGATTTTGTAACCATAAATACAATCCTTGTGATGACTGGAATCAACCCTTACATGATCCATCTGATCTACTCTTTCTTCTCCCCCGTCAGCCCCGACCCCGACCATCTCCCCACGTCCAAAGACGTCAAGGCCAAATTAGCCAAACTAAAGACTGATTGGTTAAGATAAAAATCCCGTAACAGTACTACTTTGAATTATTGATTTCAAAAATATACCCCTATTATATCTTATTTCCAAAACTAAACTTTTTTATTTAAAAACCCCAAACTACCCCTGCTTAATAATCTAACTAGATCTCTAATCAACAACCCTCCTTATATTGAGGATATTCAATGGCACGTTCAACAAAACTTCAACTGTCAAGCAGAGCCTACTCCTCGCTCCCTCAACCAGCCCCCGCTCAGAAGCACCGCCATTGGTCAACTCTCACACACCCACATCGCGCCCTCACTCTGCCCTTGGGGTCATCTACTATCTTGGTTCGGGCCGCGCGCCCGATTGTCCCCGTGATGTTCCGTCCTCCATCAACCGGCCGGGGAGATATTTTTATTAAACTTAAACTTTCATTAATTAGGGTTTAGTGTAGGCTCCAAGATAGTCTTTCTACTCCTCAATGTTACTGGTCTCTCCTCTTATTAATGGAAGTTTAAAGCAAAAGTTATTTTGGTGTAAATTAGTCTGTTAATTAATTACTCTACATACATGAATTTGCATAAAATCGTGTATTTTGCCATTAGGGTTACATAAATTTTAGCAAGTTGATCCATTAAATTCAATTTTACATAAAGGTTTAGGACAAAAGTTACATAAATTCAACTTTGCATATATATAGTGCAAATACATGGATGTCGCTGCTTCTACCCGGATGGAGAGAGAGATGTGGACGGATGGCGATGGTGGTGTGGTGGTGTTGAGATCTGGGTGGGTGGCGACTAGGAACCATGGCGGGTTCCTTAAGTGGTTCTTTGACGATGAAGCATGATCAAGGGTAGAGCATCGTATAAGAGAAGGGCGGCGGCCGGTGGATTTCAGCGGTGGTCGAAGCCTGGAAGCGATTAATGGAGAGAGTGGACGGTCGAGCGAGAGAATCGTGGAAGGCGGAAGGGGGCCGGTGCGTGCAATCTTGTGGTATAGCTACATAAATTTTAACCTAAATTAATTTTTATGTAGTTACACGTTACATTAAATTTTACATAAAAGCATTACACTAATTCGATTTTATGTATCATTACACTAATTCGATTTTACGTAAAATCTTGTTGAGTATGGTATGTTTTGTTAAAAAACGTATATTAAGTGTTACATAAAATTAAGCCATAATCACAAACTTGTGAACGTACAAAATTAATGTACATGAATCTATGTAACAAAATTAATGTAATAAATTTAAAATCAGTTGCCACAAATTATTATAAATTAGTTTACTAAAATTTGTGTAACAAAAACATTTTATATAAAATTTATGTAACAAAATACCTTACATAAAATTTGTGTAACAAAATTTATGTAACAAAACACCTTACATAAAATCTGTGTAATAAAAACACCTTACATAAAATTTATTTGTGTAACAAAAACACCTTACATAAAATTTATTTGTGTAACAAGAACACCTTACATAAAATTTGTGTAACAAAATTTATGTAGTGAAAACACATTACATAAAATTTGTGTAACAAAATTTATGTAATAAAATGAAAAATAAGGGTATTTTAGTCTTATTATTTACAAGAAGTTACTATTGGAAAAATTAAAATGTAAGGGTATATTTGTGGAATAAAACATTGAAATTAGACTAGTTACGTCTTTCTCTCGTTGGTTAAGCAAAAAAGATATTCATGGCAGTGGATTTGGAGTACTACAACTGGAAAAAGAAGGAGGAAAGGGTTTCTAAATCTAACACTTCGGCACTTGGCTTACGGGTTATTTCAACACTTGGGATGAATATCAAAAGCTTCCGTTTGGCTAAGATAAACTTGCAAGACTGCTCCAAAATAACTGATTTTTTCAGTAAGTATGAAGGAGCATTTGGTCAGAAGAGTCATATGGCATTATCAAGAGTTTATTTTAGTCCTTTTGTTAGAGACCCCTTTGATTTCAATTTTAATTTAGTTGTCAATTGGGTTATTGTTCAATCTTCATGGTCAGTTGATGTAGTATATATCTATTCCTAGTTGTAAAATTGTCACTAGACAAGAATATGTTGTGTCTCTCTATGTAGCTTGTTTAAGGTCCAAGTTGGGACGCGAGCAAATCTTTTATAAATAATAATAATATAATCTTCTTTCTCAAAAAAAAATAAAGTATTTTTTAAGAAACCATTTTTTAAGTTTTTTTGAATAAAATCTCATTTATATTATGAAAAAGGGTTTTTTGCAAAAAGCCAACTTTTAAAATATGTTTTTTAAAGAAACCACTTTTTGCATTTTTGTAAGTAAAAACAAATTTTATAATACAAACACCTAATTTCAACTACCATAAGTTATTTTCCAACGAAATTTTACCTTAATTGGACCAAAATGCCCTTTTGAATTCATTTTATTTTCTTTTTAATAATTCATTATACAAAAATTATTAAACAATTTAATTAATTTTAAAAAATATAAGTTTGTGTAGTTTTTTTTTACAACATCACCTTACATTTTTTTAGAATAATTTAATTATTTTCTAAAAATGAATAATTAAAAGGGAAAAGAAAAAAAATATGTCGAAAAGGACATTTCGGTCCAAAACACTTGAGTAGTTGAGTTTATACCGACTTTAAACTAGAGTATGAGTGATTTCTTTTCTAATTCGATTCCTAATTTTAACCTGATTTATGTATAGAAACAAATGGGTCATTTAAGGTTTTTAGTAGACCTAATAACAATCTTCGACACCAGCATTTTAAAGCCGAGAAATGGTCACAAACCCACAAATATGTTCGGAAAAATGGACAGAAAATGTTAATAAGAAAATGGAAAAAAGTTTCAAACCTAGGATTACTTGATCATCAAATACACATTTGAATGACTTTATTCAAGAATGTCATTTAACATCACAACAAATATCCCTATTGTATGGCTGAATTTCGAAATGAATTAACAAATTGCATTCGAGTGGAATATATTGGAGGCCGGGATAAATTTAGGAATATGCTCAAATAACAAGCCAAGATTCAGGCAGAGCAGAAAAATAAACAATTCATCATTGTCCAGAAAATCACATCTGGTGTGCAATCATGATCATCTGGTGTGCAATCATGATCTGTAAAAAGCTAACAGAGAGTGCTAGTACTAAAATGCCTCAAAACACATGAGCAACAACAACTAATTAACAGCAGCAATAACTAATTAACACTAGAAATACATTTCAGATCAGGAAACATAAGACTTTCCACAAAGTCATAAGCAAAGGAAAATATAGGCCCGTCGTCAATATTCAGAGCAATGTACTCATCCTCTTCATCATAACCGCCCTCTTTTCTTGGGCGCAAAGGAACGGTGAAGCCACCATATTCGCCATCATACAGCACCACCTCTCCCTTGTTAGTTGATCCCAAAGCCAGGCCCCCGCCATATTCGCCAATCGTCAAGTCCATCACACAAAAGACTTGTACCATGCCTTCTATCAAGCTAAAACACGACATTTTACCCCATGATCCATTTTCAAACAACCACACTTCAAAACACCACTCTTCTGAATTCACAACCGAAAGAAAACTGTTGCACTTGAAAACGTGAAAATTCACACCCCAGCCTCTCACCAATTCGGGCAAATCAATTCTCCCGAATTTGTCCTGTGCAAAATCGAAGTAAACTATACGCCCACCATAGTACTCGTGAGCATTAGCAACAAACCAATGAGCCACTCCGTCAATCATGACCTGCGGAGATCGGCACACTGTGTCGAAATCATCACCTAAGCAATCCATTTCACCAGCAGAAATCTCCCGCCATGTTTGGTCCCTAGAAGAGAAAAGCCAGCCCCCTTTTTCATGAGGAGAAATAAAAAAGATGACAACTTTGAAGTGTTTGGTGTAAGGATCAATCCAGAAGCCGCAATACTTGAAATAATCAGTGTTGTGACAGGCTGCCAATTCAGAAGCAGGCAGAGGAACTCTCAAGTGGCGACGGATTGAAGGGTTCCAAAGCAAGAGGTTACTTCCGTTGTCATATAGACAAATTACGCCATGAGCTGTACCAACCGCATGAAGATGACCCAATTGAGATCCAACGAACCCCTCTGGACCCGTAAGAGTGTCGTAAAAGGGTCGGTTTTTGGGATCCAGGAGAAGATATTCAAAGTTCTGCCTTTGTAGGAGGATACGGGGCTCTTGGAGGGAGATACGATTTAAGATGAAAGATGTGGAATCGATGATTTCTTTCCAGGGTTTGCAGACACATCTGCATATCAGTAAGGTTTGAATCGGAAACCACTTAAAAATCAGGAGTAGTAAATCGAAGCAGATGTAGTTCGATTTTGAATAGGGAAAGTGATTAGAGAGAGAAGAAGATGATTTCTTTGAAGCAACCATGGCTGCTCAGACCGGAACAGAGCTGGGCAAAAGAGAAAAGAAAAACCCAATGGCTAGAGAAGGAGAAGATTTTGCGTATTACAATTAGGGTTTCATATGTTATCCCCACATATAATATGGTGGAATGGGATCAAGTAATATTAATAGTTTAGGCTCTCAGACAGTTATGAGCATACAATTAAAATTAAGAGCATATCCCTTATTTTTTGGCTGGAATGAATGCTTTGGATATTTGGGAAATTTCCCTTGCGAAGAGAAACCGTCACCATGATCCATATATATATATGGTGGTTGATTTTCCTAATCCAGATCAAACACGTCCCCACTAGAGAGGGGAATACCTCCCCTGCGTAAATAGGTTCTTCATCCTTGACAAACAAAGCTTTGTTTTTCCCACTAAAACATAACCCCATTTAGGGGATAAACAGACTTACAACAAGCACACATAATTCAGCAAGGAAACTTAAAACAGATGTGTCGTGGAAGCTGAAGCAAATTTGACTCGACACAACTAAATAACTGCGACTATGCCTAATCACTAGAAATACATATTGGATCTGGAAAAACTAGGCTCTCCTCGAACTCATTAGCAATCTTGATCATAACTTTGCATACAAAATTAGGTTGTAGAGGGATGTCCATATGCTAGAATTGGGATAACATAATATGAGCTTACAACCTGTATCAATCCAAGTTGAAGGCTTGAAGCTAAAACCATGCCACAACTTTCCACCTCACACAAAACGTTGTTTATCCTGCCGAACAGTTTAGAATTGGAACATCCACGATCCATTTCGCATCCCATCTACCAAAACACCTACGAGTAGGGTAATCCTCAAATTTTACAGCCGAAAGAAAGTCTTGCCACTTGCAAACATTTATTTCAATCATGGATCTTGTCGAGTTGTCGTAATTGTTCTGGCAGCTCAATTATTCCTAGATTGTTCTGCCTAAAATCGAAGAATATTATAAGCCAAAGGTTGACGACGGCATGCCCGCCAGTGAGCCACACCATCAATGATACGGACGTACAATCAGCAAACAGGCCGAATTAGGCGTCGTCCTAAGAGATATGAGGATTAATATTCTAGAATTTAGATTAATAATTTTAGTTTTAGCAGAATATTTAATTTATGTAATTTTTATAAACTAGAGCAATGCTCTCTTCTCGGGTTTTCTTTACGGTTCTTTCCCGGGACGCTTTTTTTGAACCGTTAGGGCTTAGGTATAAATACTCTTGGAAACCCTTCTCATAATTTTTATCCAAGAAAATAGTTTGCCCTAATTTCCTCTAGCTTCTTTGTTTTCGTGCTTTTGCTTATCCTGAGTCGGATTCCACATCAGAATAGGCTCAACCCCCTTGACCAACAAGGGTTCGATACGCGATCCACACCGGTTCCGTATCAACTGGTGCTTTCACCTCGAACACCATGTCAAAATCAGTCACCGAAGACCTCACAACCACCGCCGGCGATCAACCCGATCTCCGTGAATTGCTTATGCAACTTTCCGACGATTTCCAAAAGCTTACGAGTCGTGTGGACGATCAGCAATCTCGGCAAGATACGATGTACGATTTAATGCAATCGACTCGTTCCCCTAGTGCGACCGCCTCGGCGGCCCAATTCTCCACCACCACGGCCTCGGCTATGACGGTTCAGGCCTCGCCTAGCCAAGGTTGGCTTCAGCCGAGCGCCGGCCCTAGCAGCGTTCCACCATCCGCTTATGACTGGACGTACGGCCGCACTTTCCCAAACCCTAATTTACCGCCACAGCGGTTCACGTCCGGACCACCCTCTTCGACCACGGGCTGGCCTCCGCCCAGCGCTAGTCCTGCGGCCACCATGGCTGCGACCATGTCGCTCCCGTTCGCGGGTTGGACGCAACAAACTTTCTCTCCGAGCCCGACACCGTTCGTTGCGCCAAGCCCTGGGCCGATCGAATACCAGCACTCACCTACGGTGACGCATGGCTACACTAACATGGGCCACACTCCGTCAGGGACCGAAACCGCTCCCAAAATTCAAGTCGATCCACCCCGTTTCAATGGGTCCGACTCGAACGGTTGGATTTTTCGAGTCCAGGCGTATTTCGATTATTTTCGGACACCGGATTATGATCGTCTGAGATTGGTGGGGATGCTGATTGATCACCCCGCCTCTTATTGGTTCCGCTATCAACGACGGAATAACTGTGGAGAGAATTGGACAACCTTTCTACAATCCGTTCAGCAGCGCTTTGATCCCACTTATTATGAAGATTATACAGGTCTCTTGGCCAATCTGAAACAGAAGGGATCTGTCCTTGATTACCAAACTGAATTCGAGTCCTTGTTGAACAAAGTTAGCGGACTCTCTGAAGCAACTCTGATTTCTCAATTTAAGGCTAGATTGAAACAACCGGTACGTCGGGAGTTGAATTTACGAAATCCGACTACATTGGCGCAAACGTTTGCCATAGCGCGGGAATTAGCGGCGTCTTTCAATGAAGTTTCCACGCCGTGGCTGTCGAATAAGCGCCCTTGGGTGCCTAACGCCAATCGCTTTGGATCCCCAGCGACGAAGGCCACACCGGCGCCTCCTTCGGGTGACACACCGCCCACGCAAGCGCCGACGCCTCCTAACGGTACGTACACATCTCTTCCAATTCGCCGTCTTTCTATTGCTGAGCGTGATGAACGTACTAAAAAAGGCTTGTGTTTTAATTGTGACGAGAGGTACTCTCGGGGACATCGTTGCAAGCCCCGATTTTTGGCTTTGTTGAGCTGCGACGACAATGATGACGAGGACGAGCTTGAGCATTCGGAGGAGCTCGCTGTGACCGGTGATATATCTAGCTTAAATTCGATGGATGGGCTGCCAAATCCGCGAGCTCTGCGGTTATCAGGTTCGATTCTGGGTGCTGAAATTCAAGTTCTGATTTGATGGCGGTAGTACTCATAACTTCATCCATCCTGAGGTGGCTGAAAAATTACGCCATTGCATAAAATCGACCCCTTTCGTGTTTTTGTGGGCAATGGAGCCTATCTGTTATGTTCACATCAACGTCCGGCAACTAGTATTGATCTGCAGGCTCATAATTTTGCTATTGATCTTTATTTCTTGGTGGTACATGGACCGCAAGTTGTCCTTGGCGTCCAATGGTTACAGACTCTGGGCACTGTGTCCCACGATTACGCTAAACTGACTATGCAGTTTTCTTGGGATGGTAAATCGGTATTCTTGAAGGGAGACCGTCAGACACCCAAACCAATTTCTATGTCGGTCCTACTTTCACTTTGTGCATCTGATCAGATTATAGAATGCTTTGAGGTCCTCAGCTTATCTTCCGAGCCGAAGCCTGATGCGCTCGACTGGCCTCCGAACCTTGCACCGGAAATCCTTACCGTACTTGAGGGCCGCCGATCGGTCTTCACCACGCCGACGGGTCTCCCGCCGGCCCGGCCCGACCTTGGGTCGAAGCCAGTTAATGTACGCCCTTACAAATATCCGTATTTTCAGAAGTCAGAAATCGAACGCCAAGAAGGACGGAAGCTTTCGCTTCTGTATCGATTACCGCGCTCTCAACAATATCACCGTCGCAGATAAGTTTCCGATTCCCACTGCTGATGAATTATTTGATGAATTAGGGAATGCTGTTATTTTTACTAAGCTTGATCTGCGCTCAGGATATCATCAGATACGGATGCACTCTTCCGATATCTACAAGACCGCGTTCCGCACTCATGATGGCCATTATGAATTCTTGGTCATGCCTTTCGGTCTGACTAACGCGCCGTCGACATTTCAGGCAGCGATGAATACTATATTTGCTCAGTATCTGCGCCGCTTCTTTATAGTCTTTTTCGATGATATCTTGGTATACAGTCCTTCTCTTACAGAGCCTGCTGATCATCTGGATATCGTGTTGCAAATTCTTCAAGCAAATCACTTCTATGTAAAAGGGTCCAAATGCTCCTTCGGCACAACCACAGTAGAATACTTGGGGTATATCATATCTGCAGGGCAGCTTCTTGCCGATCCGGCAAAGTTATCGGCTATGTCTGATTGGCCTTTACCGAAATCAGTAAAGCAACTGCGCGGCTTTCTGGGTCTGACAGGCTACTACATGAAGTTTATCCACAACTATGCATTAATAGCGGCTCCATTAACTGATTTATTACAGAACGAAAAGTTTGCGTGGTCTGAGGCAGCAACTTCAGCCTTTCAGCGCTTGAAAGAGGTGATGATTTCTCCACCGATTCTTCACCTTCCCGGTTTTAACAAGGAATTTGTGCTTGAGACGGACGCCTCGGATGACGGGGTTGGGGTCGTGCTATTGCAAGAGGAACGCCCACTTTCGTTTTTCAGCAAGAAATTGGGCGTCCGACGTCGCGGGTCTTCCGCATATCATCGTGAGCTCTTCGCCATTGTATCCGCTGTTCAGAAATGGCGACAGTATTTGCTCGGACGGGAGTTCTTAATTCGTAGTGATCAAAAAAGTTTAAAAGAACTTCTCACGCAAGTAATGCAGACCCCTGATCAACAGTTTTTCATGCGCAAGCTTATGGGTTACAAGTTCCATATCGAATACAAGTCTGGCGCTAGTAATTGGGTGACGGATGCGTTGTCACGTTGCATGAGCGACGACGACGCTGACTTGCGCCAATTCTTCTCCTTTGCGGCGCCACTGCCGGACCTACTCCCACGGCTCAAAGCCGAAAATTCGGTGATGGAGGATTTACGCGCCTGGCATGCAGCAGCGGATAACGGCACTTTACCTCCTCCTTTCCGCATACATGATGGTGTGTTGTATTACGATCACCGACTGGTGTTAGCGGCGGCCTCCCCACTCAAGGCCGAGATTTTGAATGAGTTCCATGCATCGTCGAGCGCAGGCCACCCGGGCGTTGAACGCACTTTCCGTCGTGTCGCTTAAGTATTTTTTTGGAGAGGTATGCGCGCTAACGTTAAATGCCTTGTAGATGTTTGCATCATTTGCCAATCAACCAAGTACAGTACTAGCAAGCCGGCAGGGTTAATTTTGCCTCTTTCAGTTTCGCGCCAGGTGTGGGACGAGGTGTCCATGGATTTCATTACCGGGCTGCCTCCGTCCCGCGGTCACACCACAATTCTGGTGGTCGTCGACAGGCTCTCCAAATACGCTCATTTTGGTGCCCTGGGCCCGTCTTTTGATGCTCCTTGGGTTGCTAGTTTGTTCGTTGATTTGGTTGTTAAGTTACACGGTATTTCGGCCATCATTTTGTCTGACAGAGACCCCGTGGTTCGTAGTACCTTTAGGTCTGAGATACATCGGTTGAATGGTACGAAACTCCACCACAGCACCGCCTATCACCCACAGACTGACGGTCAGACGGAAGTTAAGAATCGTAGTCTTGAGCAGTATCTTCGAGCATTCACTCAGGGACGACCTCGCCGATGGTTCGACTTTCTGCCATGGGCCGAACTTGCATTAAATTCCATGTTCCATGAAGGCTTGGGCATGTCTCCATTTAAAGTTCTGTATGGCCTAGACGCCCCGCCTATTGCTCGGGTGACAGTGCCGGTCGGCCCACCAACGCTGGCTTCCGAGGCTATACGTGATCGTGATCAAGTACTTGACTTGATTCGCGCCAATTTGCTTAAAATGCAACAACGCATGTTGTCCCAAGCTAACAAGCACCGAAAAGACGTCGAGTTCAATGTCGGCGACCGCGTCTTGTTGAAGCTACAGCCTTCTTATCAACATTCGGTGAGTCGCCCTTTTTCCTCCAAGCTAGCTAGACGCTTTTATGGTCCGTTTACGATCATCGAGCGGATTGGACCTGTGGCCTATCGTTTGGAACTTCCGGCTTCTTCTCGTATCCACAATGTGTTCCATGTTTCCTTGCTCCGGCCGTTTATTACCGACGGGTCGCCAATTCAACCAGCCACACTGCCATTTGAATTCTTGTACGACAGGCCGATTTCGACGCTAGTTCGGGCCACAGCTGAGAGGGAGGTTCTTGTTGATGGCACGCCCCGTCAAGAGTGGCACGTCGAATGGGCGGATGGTGGTCCGTCCAAATCCACATGGGAACCTGTAGACATCCTCTGACGCTCCTTCCCAGATTTACGGCTTGAGGACAAGCCTATTCTCATCGGGGGAGAGAATGATACGGACGTACAATCAGCGAACAGGCCATCAAGAATTAGGCGGCGTCCTAAGAGATATGAGGATTAATATTCTAGAATTTAGATTAATAATTTTAGTTTTAGCAGAATATTTAATTTATGTAATTTTTATAAACTAGAGCAATGCTCTCTTCTCGGGTTTTCTTTACGGTTCTTTCCCGGGACGCTTTTTTTGAACCGTTAGGGCTTAGGTATAAATACTCTTGGAAACCCTTCTCATAATTTTTATCCAAGAAAATAGTTTGCCCTAATTTCCTCTAGCTTCTTTGTTTTCCTGCTTTTGCTTATCCTGAGTCGGATTCCACATCGGAATAGGCTCAACCCCCTTGACCAACAAGGGTTCGATACGCGATCCACACCGGGTCCGTATCAATCAATCAATATTACCTGGGGATTGGGCAGTACACCACCATATGACGTCGTTGTTGTCGATGCTGATATCAGCAGTAACAACTTCCATCCACCCTTGTTTCCCTGACGAGAAAAGAGTTGCTTGTTTTGAAGTCAATGTATTTTACGACGACTTTGTAATGTTTGTTGGAAGGATCAATCCAAAACCCAGCAATCTTCCATACCATGGGTCCAGAATGTAGGCGGAGGTATCGCGAGGAAGTGACTCATGTTGTAGGCGTAGAACAACGGTGTTGGCTACATGATATTGATGCTTGTTTCTGGTTTGAAAATCATCTGGAGGTGTTAAAGTGTGAGTAGAGAAAGGAAGAGTGCATAAATCAAGGAGAGTAAGATCATTGATGGTTCGAACTTTGGTCTTGTGCGATGATGAGAAGGGGATTTTGGACGGCAAGGTGATCTAGGACAGAGGAGTTGGATTCAATGAGCTGATTCCACCGTTTATCCTAAGGGACTTATCTTTTTACTTTCAGACTTTTCAGTAGGTTTACTCTAAGCTCAAACAAAAATTAGAAAGGAAAACTGAATTTTCAAGTTTCATCTTCTTGGCCATCATCCCTTTCTCTACTGGGTCAGAGATGGTGGAATTTTGTGTGTGACAAAGGCTCCATTGGTGTTTGTTTCCCTTCCCTGAAAGGGAAAGGGATCATTGATGGTTGGTTCGAGTGTATAAGTATGGCTTGTGAAGCCTGAGTGTGGCCATTGTTGGTTGGTTTAGCACTAAGGAGAAAACAAGCAGATTTAAAATTAGAGATGGCTGTAGAGACCAACTTTTGACATTTTTCCAATAAGAGATAATGCAGAACATGATCACTCAGTTGATATTTATATGCAAAGTCAGTAAAGATTTAACGGGTCTTGGTGTGAAGTTTTCAAAAGCCTTAGCAGCTACGGACTGCACCACACCTTTCAACCTCTGGTTCGAGGAGTTCTTCCAGTTGCAGATAATGCGTCGTGGTGTGAATGTTCTTAAAAGGCTTTTGTTCCAAGTCCAACCATCCAAAAAGAAGATGAGATGGGGAATCATATCATCAGCAAAGAGATGAGGATAATGTTGTGCAATAATAATACTTAATCCAATATAAGATATCCCTTTTGCACGTTTGATTAACTAAATCCCAACCAGAATTTGTCAATAAGGAGAGGGGTTGATAACATAAATACAATCCAATTTCATCAAAATTTGACGTGAACTAATGTTAAACAGTTTTAAGAATTGGTTTTGAATTTTTAGGTCAGGACTCAGGACTATCACCTAGACAACAGGATGGCATACATCATTTAACTTCAGAAATGAACAGAAAAGTTTGACCAAAAAAGAAATGAACAGAAATGTACACGACAAGGGCCTAAAATAAAGAAAATAAATGCATTGATAGATTTATGATCCACCACTTAAAAGACATAATCAAAACTTTAAACAAAGGGCAGGAAGATCAAAATAATAAAAAGGTCCTGAAGGGAAATCATGCATATAGTTTTAGTTCAAGAAGCCAGAACAACAGAACACAAATTGACACCTAAAACCTACTTGTTACTGCTTTCAAAAGTCGTTCATCTAGGTTGAAATTATATGCTGACAACAGCATCTAACTAGCTCAACATTTGCTGTAGAATTTCAGCTTGCAACTTCGTCTACACTAAGCAATTCCAGCAGCCCACCAAATTGTTGACGTGTTCAAACTTGATTGTGCTTCCTGCAGCCAAAAGGCTCGTACACAAATTTCAGGTAGTCATGGCGTTTACCACACAACTAAGGGAAAAGAAGGCTTTCCACAAAGTCGTACGCGATACTGACTCTATCGTAGCGCTCAAGTCCTTTTCTCAAAGCTTTACAGCCAGTTCTGGTCCCATTCAAGACCAATTCCCCTGTCATTGTACAAGAGTCAGCTATAATTGTACCTAGGACCCTGACATTTTCTTCTTCTTTCCCTCCCATTACAGCTCTGGCCCTTTCTTCCATCTCCCTCTTTCTTTTTCCTTTCTTCTTTATTTCCTCCGAATCTTCCATTGCCCAGAAAACATGTACCAATGATTCATAAACCTCGAAACTACACCTTTTAACCCATGAATTTTCTTGCCTGAAGTATATCTCACATTCTCGAGGAAACTCGTCATCCCAGCACACGAGCGAAAGCATGCATCCCCAACGACATGGTGCAGTCCTAGAGTATATCCGATCAGGAATCTTAATGACGTCGAAACTTTCCTGCACAAAGTCAAAGGACAGTATGACCTTGTCCTTGTGATTATGTTCCCAGTCACACTCACCCATGAACTCATCCAAACAAACTCCCCAATGAGCCACTCCACCAATCATTACAGGTGGCCCTTCTTTACAGGACTTCCAATTCCCCAGCTTTTCTGTAGGAATTACACTCCAATCACACCGAATAGACGAGTAAAGATAGCAATTCACGTCAAACTTCCGCTTTACTACTATGATTTTGAATTCTTTGCTAGAAGGGTCTATCCAGAAACCATAGCAAGTGTGCTTTGCATGACCAAAAGACCATTTAACATCTGAAGGGAAAGGAATGCTTAAAAGCTTACGGATTGATGGGTTCCAAAGCACGAAGTTTCCGATATCAAAGAGACAGACTACACCGTGAAGGGTGCCAACGATTGAAAAATGATCATTATCAACCGGTTTCTTTAGCGTATCAACCAAGGGATGGGGCCGAGGATCAACAACAAGATACTTGCGTCCTTCATATTCCACAAAGAATCGGGGCTTTTGGGCGGAGAGGTGCTCTTGCATGACGGCTGGTGAGTCGATGCGTTGCTTCCACAATTTGCACACGCTTCGAAACCGTAGTAGCGCTTTCACAGGCATATACTTGAAAATCAGGTCTAAATTCTGTTCCGGGATGTAGTCCGACATGATAAAATTGAGTTTTCTGCACACAGATCCAGCGGAGAGAAGGGGTTATTGATTTCAATAACCCAATTAGGGTTCAGTCGAGGGACGATGAGGGTGTGGAGAGGGCTGATTGAACACATTACTGAAATTATTAAAAACAATTGCTGAGATTCTTACCTTTGCACAACCAAACGAAGTCTGGGATCTTAAACGGCGCTCGCCGTGTCCTCCTGGATGGTACTTCAATGGTGCCCGACGGGGTGACTGGATGACTAAAAATGAAAATTGAGAGCGACAGTCGGCAACAAAATGTTTATTTTGAAAAATGGATAAATACGAGTTTTTGGACTATAAATAGTGAAATGTGGTTGGGCTTTTTTGTTGCTTTGTTAGGACTCATCTGGCTTTTGCGCCTTGTTTCTTTATCTTCTTTTCGTGTTAGGGCCTGTTGCTTGTCTTAAGTTTACAGTCCCCTTTCGCAGGTTTGGTCCTCCTTTTGGCTTGGGCCTTGTTGTTTTGTCTATGTGTTTCTTTTGTTTGGCATGTTCGTTTCAAGCTCATGAGTTTGTAAGTGTCTACTTAGGGTCGAGTTGTGGTTTTGATTAGACTTTGGTCGTGTAAAGTGTAAACCTCATCTTGCTATTCGGCGGCACTATATGCCTTGGTTTCGAACCTGCAGAAGTGTCATACTCTCCCGTTTTAAGCTTACCCGTTGGTTCATGTTGCTTGCTTGGTGTCTTCCATGGCTTCTGCTTTTGCTTGGGTTGGTTTTTCGCTTTTCATGCCGGTTTGTCCGGCTATCGAGCTTCGTCTCAGTCTCTCGATTTACCGAGCTTGTTCAGTATTTCGAATTCTTACTTATTCAAAAACAAAAATGAAATGAGCTCCTTAAAATGGTAATTTTTTGTAAGCTTTTATTTATCGGATTTTATAACCTATGCCCTAAGGGCATAGAATAAGCACCTTGTTTTGAAAAAATTTGTTATTTTTATTTATTTAGTGAATTAAATCTTTTTTGCTAACGGTTTAGACATTTCCTTTTAGGGTTTTAGTTTCCAAAATCGGTATGCTTATCCTATGCCCTAAGGGGCATAGGTTAGAAAAACCGTTTATTTAATTATGATTAGTTATTTTTTACAGGGTTCATTAGTTCACTAATAGGATTTTAGTTTCCTTGTATAGTATGTTTAACCTATGCCCAAAGGACATAGGTTAGAAAAACTGTTTTTTCTATGGTCCCTAACGTATCACACATAGACATATAGTTACTATTAGTCCCTACTCTTTATAAATATTTTTTTAGGTACCTAAGCTACCTTTGTAAAGTGTCACTATTTGGTATTTTTTCATTTTGCTTTAAATTTATATTTATCTTTTTCATAATCAATTATTATATGTTTTTAATAGAAATACCTCAATTACACATTTTGAGGAAAAATAGGAGTATACAATAACATCCTTTATTTACACCCTTTTAAAAAATAGTGTTTTAATATAAAAAAACTTTCTCAAAATATAAAAAACGTTTTCACTTTTTTTTGAATATTATCACTGTAGCAGCATCATACTCGTGTTATAGGGAGATCGAGATCGAAAGAGGGAGATCGAGATCGAAGTCGTTGTCGTGATCACATCGCCATTCAATCATCACGTAGAGAGGGAGGAGAAATTTAGGGCTAAAAGATAAAATTAAAAATAAAGCATAGTAAAATGACAAAAATACCCTTTCAACTTTAAAAAATAAAGGAGTGTGAGTGTTGATAGCAGCTCATCTAGACCCTTATTCTCATAAAATCAACGAATGAGAATTGTTCTCATTTTACATATAAGAATAATTCTCATTTGATCCCCAATCTTAGATTCTATTAGCATATTTGGAAAATTGTCATTACAAATGAATAAAGAGGCACTCGTGTTATATTTTTTAAAAATTTCTCCATTTTCAATCTTGCCCATTCCATCTCCCATCTAACAATCGAAACTCTTCCACAATTCACTGTAGCATCATACTCGTGTTATAAGATAAGGTAAATAGGTGCATTGTTTTTTTTCTTACCATTCAACTAGAAATAAGGAATGAGAATCACTCAAACTCAACCCAATGTTTGGTATGAACTAAGGAGTGAGCAACCCACTAAGGCTTATATGATTTGGTGAAATCCACTAGTCCGTGGTTGGTGATCATGCTCGTTCTATCAGGACCATTATATGCAGACGATCGATTAAGAATAAGGAAGAATTGTGGTGTTCCTCTGACAGCGGTTGATCAAAGAAGAAATTGATGAACAAAATCACTGCCAGCGAAATAAAATCGCAAGTAATAAAGCCAAGCAAGAGAGCTTCACTATCATGCTCGTGTCTATCAGGACCAATATATGCAGACGATTAGAAAATGATTAAGCCGAAATGCGTAGGAATATATAAAACAAACCCCAATACACAAAGTGAATTTCTGTCAAAAATCAGCTTGCAACTTCTTCTACACTATGATATTCTAGCAACCCACCAAATTATTCAAGTGCACAAACTTGAGTCTCCTTTGGCTTTAGTCATGTTGGAAAAAGAAGACTTTCCACAAAGTCATATACAACATTGACTTTATCAAATCTCTCAAGTCCTTTCTTCAATGGTTTAGACCCAGTTTTGGGTCCATCTAAGACCAACTCACCTGTCAATGTGCTAGACTCAGTTATAATTGAAGCAAGAACTCTGACATTTTCTTGTGTTTCTCCTGGTGAATCATCACTGATGCTTTCTTCCATTTCCCTTTTTCTTTTTGCTTTTTTCTTTATTTCTTCTCTATCTTCCATTGCCCAAAAAACATGTACCAAAGACTCATAAACCTTGAAACTAAACATTTTAACCCATGAATCTTCTCGCCTCACGTATATCTTGCACCGACGAGGAAACTGTATATCCCAACACAAAAGAGAAAGCTTGTCTTGCCAACGAAAAGGCGCAGTCTTATAGGCTCTCAGATCAGGCATCTCAATGATTTCAAAACTTTGCTGCACAAAGTCAAAGGACAGTACAACCTTATCCTTGTGATCATGCTCCCAATTACATTCATCCATGAACTGATTCATTAACTCATCCAAACAGCCTCCCCAGTGAGCCAATCCGCCTATCATTACAGGTGGACCTCCTCTGCAAGGCCTCCAATTCCCAATCTTTCCCGTAGGAATTACACTCCAATCGCGTCGGATTGACGAGTAAAGATAGCAAATTACCTCAGGGGTTCGCTTTACTGCTGTGATTTTGAACTCTTTGCTAGAAGGGTCTATCCAGAAACCATAGCAAATTTGCTTTGGATAATCAACAGACCATTTTTCAAAGGGATTGAGAGGTATGCTTAAAAGCTTACTGATTGAGGGGTTCCAAAGCACTAGTTTGCAGATATCATAGAGACAAACTACACCGTGAAGGGTGCCAACAATTGAAAAATTACTATTAGAAATGGGTTTTTTTAGTGAATCAACCAAGGGCCGAGGGCGAGGATTAACAGCCGGTACCTGCGTCCTCCATATTCAACCAAGAAACGGGGCTTTTGGACGAAGAGGTGATCTTGCACGAAGGCTGACGAGTCGATGAGTTGTTTCCAACCTTTGCTCACGCTTCGAATCGAAGTAAGGTTTTCACAGGCAAATACTTCATAATCAAGACCAAATTATCTTCCGAGATGTAGTCCGACATTGTAGAATCTGCACACGCCAGATTCAGGTGGCGGGGGAGTTCGATTTCAAATCAAAAGCCAAATTAGGTTTTGTGGGGGTGAGGGTAGAAAGGGCTGATTGAACAAATAAATTGGAGAAATGAATCAAAATACCTGTGAGACTTCCGCCTGTGCACAACCAAGCGAGGTCTGAGAATCTTCAACGGGGCTCGACTTGTCGCTCGATATCGCTTAAATAGGGCCCCGATGGGGTGACTGGAATCACTCTCGAGTCGAGTCTCGACCGAGAATGGGAATTCATTGATAGTATTGGCCTAGTGGGCTGGTGGATTTATCATTTTAAAAAATTAATTCGAAAAAAAATTAAACAGATAAAAATACTTGGAAAAGAGCAACGTGGGAAGGAAATAAAAATAAACTAGTGTTATGTATGTACCATAGGGTTAAGGATTAACAAAATTTAAATATATGTGTATGAATACAATATTATAGTTTTTGATGCACATTGTTTATCGGTTTTAAATTTTTTTATTTTAGTTTTAATTTTTAACCTTATTTATATGTATGAATACAATATTATATAGTTTTTAATGCACATATGATAAGTTTTGATATATCCATATTTGTTCATTGTTATTCTTGTTTATTTATTGATATATCCTTATTTGTTCATTGATATATTTTTATTTGTTCATTCATATATCTTTGTTTGTTCATTAATACTATTTATTTTTGTATAAGTACTAGCACTTTGTGCATCAAAAAAATTAAACTTTTAAATTTTAATATGTATCAATTAATATGAAGTGTACGTGTTCATTATTATCATTACTTTGTGCATTACTACCAAAACTTTGTTAATTATTATTAGTACTTTGTTCATTAATATATCTTTTTGTTTGTAAATTGAAATGAAAATCCAATATCATTCATTTGTACATTTATGATTATCTATTTGTGCATTTTTGTATTTATTTTGTGCATTAAGGTTATCTTTTTTTTCATTAATCGTATAATTAGTTTTTGACTTACATACTCATACAATTAGTTTTAATTCACACATATTTTATATAACTTTTGCAGTTGTTATACTGTTTTTTTATAGAGCAAAGTGTAAGTATATTATATATCCAATTCAGCGTAGTCAATTATATATGGCGGAATATCATTTACAAAGACTTGTTCATGTGTGGATTCAAGACAAACGTGTGATAAAGTGGCATGGGCTACACAATTGCCATGTCTACCAATATGAACACAAAAAAAAAATGAAGTGCCCAATAAACTTATATCATCTAATATAGTGCCTGAATAAGATAAGTTTGACATAGAAGCATAAATGTCAAGGATAATACATAAATAATTTGACCTTACAATAAGGAGTTTGGTTCAAATGAAATAAACTCTTATCCAAAAACGTGATATGAATGCACTCTTTCTAGTTTGTAGTGCGTTTTTCATACAAAAATGCATTGCAAAATACAAAAAGTGCAATCCGAAAAAGTGCACTACAAAATGTATGAAAATTGCACTGCAAAGTACGAAAAGTACAAATCCGAAAAAGTACACTTTGAAATAGGAAACGTGCACTACGAACTAGGAAAAGTGCATTTATTTCAAGATAAGAGTTCGCTTCATTTGAACTAAACTCTTACAATAATATGATGTATGCTAAGAGAACAAGCCAGCTGCAAACCGAAGAGTAGTACGTGCTTGTGCCTTAGCTATGTTCAGAGCCCAAGAAGTAACTACACATTTCATAGCAGTAACAATGACTAATCCAAACGATCCAAGCAAGACAATACCAATACTGACATCAAAACAATTAGTTTTGTCTCACATACGACTAATTATGATGTACAAACATATATTAATGCATACAATTTCGATACTCATTCAGCCATTTGTTATGCACAATAAAAGGTTTTTGATGCACAAGCAATAGGTTTTTATGCACAAACAATTGATTTTATTACCAAAATCATAATTTTGATGAACTAAATCACAGTTTTGACGAACAAAATCACATTTTTAATGCACAAATAATAGGTTTTGTTGTACAAAATCATAGTTTGATTGACAAAGTCATAGTTTTGATGAACAATATCACACTTTTAAATAGCAATCTGGGTGCGCGCCCTATATCATTTTTTTCTAAAAATAAACGAATAATTCGCCAAAAATTCGTCCGTGATATTTTTCCTCTTTTTGAGTTTGGTTCAAATGAAACAAACTCTTATCCTGAAACGAACTCTTATCGTGAAACGAATGCACTTTTTCTAGTTCACAGTGCACTTTTTCACATTTGCACTTTTAGTACTATATAGTGCACTTTACGTACTTTTTGTAGTGCACTTTTTATTAGTGCACTTTTTATAGTTTACAATTCACTTTTGTATGAAAAGTGCACTACTAACTAGTAAAAGTGCATTCATTTCACGTTTTAGTATAAGAGTTTGTTTTATTTGAACCAAACTCTCCCCTTTTTAAGTAAATCGATCAGTGCCTTTGATTTTTGACCATCTAAGAAATTGTTATTTCTTATTTTCAACGGAGAGTCAATTCTCACCTGATTTGGACCCAAATACTTAGACTTTGTTATTCTCTTATGTTCCCAACCTTTAGAGGTTACTTCAAGAATGTTTGATTTAGTCCCTATTTTTAGATATGAGCAAATTGGTCTTTAACAAAAAAAAATCAAAACGAAAGATTAGCCATCACCACATTTACTAAGCGACAACTAAGAGAATGGAAAATAAAAATCCTACACATTGATGACTTGACGACTAAGACAACTATTGCAACACCTAACCGATGTAAAACCAGGCATATTAAATGGACTAAACCATACGATGACTTTGGTAAGCTAAATTTTCATGGATCAATTATATTCTACATAATTGCTGCTTTTTCATGCATAATTAGAGACAAACATGCTAGTAATATTCATGTCGAGGGCAGCTGATGTGGGATATTACAAATGCTTGTATCTAAAACAATTGCTTTATAATACTGTTTATTGCAAGCAAAATGACTAGGAATCCAACTGAAAAATCTATGTTGAAGGAGACAATACCACTTTAATCAATTTCATTCAAGGAAATGGACATGTCCTAAGAAGATTGAAATAATGAATGCTAGAGCTGGGCAACGGTCCAAGATCGGACCGGGACCGACTTCCTAAAAAAATTGGATAAAGGACCGGATCGGAAATTCTCGATCCAACCTCTGTCCCGGTCCGGTCCCAGTCTGGTCTGAGTTTGGACCGGTTTTGGACCGAGCTATTATTTTATCAATAAAATATATTATTTTTAATAAAAAAGTTTTATTTATTTATAAAATATATTATTTTTTATAAAAATATATCTATTGTACCATATAAAAATTATATTTATATTTTAACATAAATTTTATAATATAACTATACATATTTTTTACATAAAATAAAATTTTTTCCACTAATACAAAAATCTGGTCCGGACCTGATTTGGACCGGACCGGGCCGAGGACCGGCTCTTCATTTTTTTTGGATTGACGAGCAAATCGGATACCCTCCATTCCGATCCAAAATTCTGGTCCGGGCCGGATTTTGCCCAGCCTAATGAGTGCAGACCTCATGATCCTTCTTAAATTCTTTAAAGCAACCCAAATTTATCATGTCTTTCATGATGTGAATCAAGCGACTGATCAAATCGCTAAGCTTAGCCACTCACTCTCAAATTTTGACATTTTGAATGATTCAGAACTTCTAGGTTTTCATCCATTTGGATGCTTTAGGTCAGCGTTTAAATAGAGTTTACAGCGTCTAATTTTTTTTTCTCATAAAAAATTCTAATAGGAGCAACCGTAATTGGAAGGGGTGTTCTTAACCGGATATCCGATCTTATTAGCCTAATCGGATCGGATATTGGAAAAATTTAGTAAAACTGTATCCGTATCCAATCCGAATATACGATCGGACATCTACATAATTATATTTATATTTGTTTGTATTTAAGTTCCAAATAACTCACTCAACAGCAAAATTACAACAATTATTTGAATAATTATCTGCATAAAATACAGAAAAAGAATAATTAAAAGCAAAAAAAAGTATTAAATATATATATATTAGGATTTAATTATTTAATTTTATTTATGGGGTTAAATATATTAAAAAATGTTTAAAAAAACCAAAAAGGGAAGTACTAGAGAGTCGAAGCACATAAAACCACTTGAACTATTAAATTTTTTGTTATTGCACGAAATATATACGTATAGTATTATACCCTCGGATATCCGGGGGGTCGAAGATCCGGATAATTTGTCGGATAGGATCGGAATCAGATAATATTCCATCGGATTGGGATTTTTATGGATCAAATAATCGGATAGCCAAATTGGAATAACTAAATCGGATATTCTTGAACACCCCTATTAATTGGGATGTCTAGTTGTGGGTTAATGTGGGAGCGACATGCGACAAAACAGGGAGTAATATGGGAGCAACATGTGGCATTAAAATGAGGTAGCTTAATATAGGAGTGACTTATGGTTGAACTTACTCCTCCTTTCGTATTATATATAGGTAGATTAAGTTTGATCGAAGATCTTTTGTTGGTGTTAAATCATGGATAACAAAATTTATTGACACTCTTCTAGATTTAGTAAAGGCGTTTTGCAATATAACATTTTTTCATTACAGACTTTTTTTTTTTATTTTAAAGTTTTTGTGATGCATTCTCAAAATAGAAAAATAATGACTAATGTAATTGAGGTTATGAAGTTGGCAAAAAAAACTATCAAATTCACAATCCAAAGTAATGCTAGACTTTGATTGTTGTAGGTTCCAAGGAAATGGAAGACATTCCAATTGCTCGATGAATTTTTTAAATTCAACAATAAGAAACACTAATCGAGATACATAGAAAATCTAAATGTTTTGTAGAAGATGGATTTGAAATTGGGAACAAAGAGGGTGTGACAATGTTTCAGATTGACTTAAGGATGCTCTCAACTTCGATTTAAATTAACAAGCTTGATTCGAAGAACTTCGTTCTCAATTCCCCAGTTTCTCCCCTTCGACCGCCTCTCTTTGGTACCACAAGAACCACAACCATAAGCTCTTCTAATTCATCTAGATCTGTCAAGTCATGTTGCGCTCATTTTGGAGATTAATGAGATCTCTTCTTCATAAAATTCATAAAGTGATACAGTTGACTATACACTTCATCCTTTTGAAACCAAAAATAGAACACCAAGCTCTAAACTTCTCCTTTCAAAGCAAACCAGAAATATATTATTTTGTCCGACAATTTGTCAACTTCAATTTAAATTAACAGGCTTGATTCGAAGAACTTTGTTCTCAGTTCCCCAGTTTCTCCCCTTCGACCCCCTCTCGTTGGTACCACAAACACCACAACCACAAGCTCTTCCAGTTCATCTGGATATATCAAGTCGTGTTGCGTTCATTTTGGAGATGAAAGGCCACTTTAGTGAGATCTCTTCTTCGCCATCCTCGACACAAATTAAAAGATATAATTCATAAAGTGAATGAGTTGTACTATACACTTCATCCTTTTTAATCCAAAAGTTGAACAACAAGATCTAATCTTCTACTTTCAAAGCAAACCACAAATATTTTATTTTATCCGACAATTTCTCAACTTCGTATTGACTATCGAAAACTATTTGAAAACCTGAAGACAAATGATTTGAATTTAAAAATATATATAAAGATTAATGGACACGAGCATATTTTGGATTGTGTAGACACAAGAAGTGGGTTATTGATCATAGGTGCAAGCGATGTAATGGAATTTGATGGCAAAGTGTGGATTGAAAATGTAGTCAACCCTTATATTAAATTAGCAACTAGTTAGACTACTGTATTGAAACTTACTCTTTTTTTTCTTTTACAATTGTTTAATGGATTTATTTGTATACATAGATGTAATTTTATTACTTTAGAACTTCTATTTCAATCAGTATATAAATTTTAGAAAATATTTTTTCTTGTATGAATCATTCATGGGCATAAATGTTTGGTGGTAGATGGGTAATGTAATGTTAAAAATGATTCATCATCACAAACTAACTTTTCAATTTAACTTGTTAAAGTTTAGTAAGTCAATAAAAAACGATGACATAATTGAAACAAACAAGTTCATTGAATCAATAAATAAGGTTGTGTTTAAGAGCAAACATATTAAGGGATTTATTATTTTTTATATTTTGTTTCTTTTTGCTTCACGTATTTGTAGTAGGATAACCCACATACTTTTCACACACTTTTCTATTTGAAATTGTTTCGCCCAATTGTCAAATCCTTATAATAACAAATTATACTCTTAAGAAATAATATTATTGGTGGATGCATAACCTAGGACCACCTAAATATGAATGCAAGATGAGATTACAACAATCAACAATGCAATCAATCAAGCCAACAAGTTTGACACTAAGGGGAGGATCTCTAAATCTAATGTTTATTGAATCACTGATTGAAAAGAAAACAAGGAGAGATTATTGATTGATCTAGTGACCGAAGATCAAGCTAAAAATCGCTAGATGTGATTTGTTGGATTTCATAATAGAAATGAAAATGTAACAAATCTAATCCAATTTGGTTTTGTGATGCATAAATTTTCTTTGATTTGTGGCTTTATTATTGTTTCTTCATATGAGGGTGGAAGAGAATAATTTGATCATTTTGAGACCTTCCTCTATATTAAAATTTATTATTGTTTCGTATTCCTGTACCTTGTACGGGTTTCTCTTAAATAAAATATTAACAATAAAATATTTTTAATATATTTATTATTCGAGAAAAATAATTATGTAAATGTTTTAAATATAATTTTTTTTTTATGATCTGCGTAAAAAGATAAGGCAATTATCATATAACTAATCAGGATCTTTTCATATAAGGTAGCAAATGGGAATTTGTATGATAGCATAAAAATATCCTAATGATCTTTGTGGTCATCATATCCAAAAATAAAAAAATATTTAAAAAAAAGGATGGTGTGGTCCAATCTAAAAGTGACATGTGTCATTTAATAATTTTTTTAACCTCCGCTTTAGGTTATAGTTATGATTAAGGAGTTGTAACCCCATTTGTATATGAAAAAATGATTTGTTGTAAGGCAAAATAAAATTTTGTGTTAAAATTGATGAAACATTCAAGTAGACTAGATTCATTTTTTCCCTTTTATATTTCCATAGTTCAACCAAACAAACCATTAGTGATTAGTAAACTACATCTCTTCTTCTTCCAGTCCACTAAGGCCCCATTTGGTTTGTCATGACATATGAAAATGTAATAAAAAACAGAAACAAAATGAATCTAGACCATTTTTAGTGTCATAATTCATTTATATAAAAAAAATTATCCAACAACTTGTCCAGTATAAAAGTGAGATAGAAAGGGAGTGATTCCACCATTTTGTTACCCACCCTCTTGATGGAAGAATGATTAAGGTGGAGCAAGCCCCTTTTTACAATGGATAAGAGGTTGTGTCAAGCAATTGCAAGTTGATTTTTTTTTGTCAATGTATCATGACACTAAAATGGACTACATACATTTCCATTCCGTTTACGTTTCCATGAATTACAACCAAACGGGGCCTAAATATCAAAACAAACCAAGTTTAGAAGGAATTGAACAAGATTTGTCCATCAAATACAAAGGTTAAAGTCTTTAATAGATTCAACATTGAGAACAAGAAGGATCAACATTGAGTAGCCATCACATGTTTCATTACTTTTCTTTCATGTATGATCATTCACTTCCTTACGTGAATATCTAGAAAGTTCACTTCCTCACTGGTTTTCACATAACTTTATTTTTATGATGACTAGATGAGCTTCTTTCTTTACATGCAAAGAGATATCTAGCCTTTTCTATATAGCACACATGACACATCCTTTCAAATAATTGGAGTATAAACACCATCTAATTCGTTTTAATTTCTCAAGGTGTTGATCAAGTATATACACAATACACATATATAAATAGAAAGATATATTTTGTGTATGTAGTTTAAAACAAGGAAATTTGCATCAAATACCCTAATATTTTAGGATCATTATAGTATTTAGCTTAACTTTTTAGAATTGCACATAATACCTTAACCTTTTTTAAGTGGTTGTGAATGCTACCCTCTTGCTTCCATCCGGCAAGAAATTTCATTTTGGTAGATGAGTTAGTAAATATTGAAGCTTATGCATGATATGACTTGGTTATTATGTATTAATACAAATTAAAAAAATAAAAGTAAAAAATTTATCCAAATGAAACACATCCCCTTTGTCTTCTTCTACCTCCACGCCTCCTCTTCTTGTTTCTATGCTTTATCACTCATGGACACATATCTCTCAAGTTCAAATTTTCCTCGGTGAAGATTATAGACCATAAACCCTTATAAATCAAGCATGAATCCATCAATTTTATGTTGCATAGGGTGATTTTGTGGGATCGTATTCAAGTTCAAAATATATATGAGGTAAGACAGTCATATTAAATTTTACATATTTGTACGAAAGTTGTCAAATTTAGAGGACTTAAATTTTGATTGGATTAATTTTGGGTACAATGCGTTATTTAAAAAATGCTTCTACGTAATTGATGAGAATTGAAGAGTGAGTTTGGGAATTTAGGGTTTGCGATTTTTACGAAGGAAAGGAATCGAAAAAAGAGGACTTTATATTCTTGTGCAAAAGAGAAGATAAAAGTAGAAAAAGAGAAGAGAAGGTAGCGAATGGAAGGAGAAGAGAAGGTAGTCGATGGCCTACTCGAAAGCTCTGTTCGACAGTAGCAGAATGGGAGCGGATTCAGCTAGATGGAGCTGAATTTTGAGCGGATGCAAGAAGCTCCTACTCACAAATTTCTTGATTTTTCGCTAGCTGAATAGGTAAAAAAGCTTCAGCTAGGAAATGCCGAACAGAGCCTAAATATGCACAGAAGTGGAAGAACAAAATGTCAAAAAGATAAAGGGGCTTGCCTTGTCTTTATTTGGACAAATCTTTGCACTTAAAAATTCATAAATTCTATTTTTAATTGATTTAAATACATAATAGTCAATTCATAATAATATAATTATATAATCCATCCGTTCTATTCTACTTGTCTTTCTAACCGCAAAATTTTGTTCAACAAAACTTGTTCATTTAGGATTTTTATTTAATTAATATGTTGAAAAGTGTTCATATTGACTTTTTTTCTCTCTATCTATTGGCTATAAAGGATAGCTAGTAATTAATTTGTGATTATATTTAGAAACTTTTTAATTTTCAATGATATTTTTTATATTTTCAATGAATTTCTTAATATATGTGAAAAATCTAAAATGACATGTAAAATAGAACGGAGAAAGTAGTAAAGAATGAGATACATTTGTAATTGTGTGTGGAGAAATAAATAGTTGTTGAAAAGTAGAAAAAGTGAAAAGAGAGAGCTCATGGGGCTCACCAATGGGAAGGGTTGATTGTGAAAAAAAGGAAAGAAAGATTATGAATAATGTGGAAGAAAAAAATAATAATAAAATAATAGTATTTGATGAGTTTATGTAGATTATAGGGCTCACCATTAGGTATGCCCTAAGCTTCAATATTTTCCCACTCATCAAATAAAATGAAATTTCCTTCCCAATGGAAGCAAGAGGCTAGACTTCACAAAAAATTTAAAAAGGGTCAATGATCGAAAACCACCCATATAATGAGTCATATTATAAATAACCATATTATAAATAACCACCCGTTTAGAATGAAATTATTAAAAACCACCTATATCAACTCCACCGTTATCAAATAGCCACCCGACCCCGATTTTCCGTCAAAATTCCGTTAAAGTGTGGCAGGAGTTTATTCCTTCATATTTTATTCATCATCTTATTTATGAACTAAACAAATAAAAAAATTGTTATAAAAAAAAAATTAATATCTTCATCCCCGAATCAACTTGCAGAACCCATTGTTCAAATTTGCAAAACCAACTGATTCCACTAATTGCTAAAATTCCGCCATTGAGCTTCCTCGCCGAGTCGCCGAAAAGCTTTTTGAACATCAATAAAGATTCATTAGCAGTAGAAATTGTAGTAATTAATTGGTCGATTTGATTTTGGGGGCTAGGGTTATTAAGTGGGCGATTCGATTCAATTTTGGGGTTTAGGGTTATTAAGTTGGCGATTCGATTTTACGTTTGGTATCACCGGCTACCAGAGGTGAGCGTGTTCCGAAATTTGCTAATTAGTAGTGGATACGGCAGTGCCGGAGAGTGCTAGAGATATCCGGCGACGACAACCGTAGATGTCCAAGTGATTTCGCCGAGAAGAAGTCGATCTCCAAATGAAGAAGACTTGTGGTGCAAGCAACAATCAAAGACTTCGATTGCTGTAGTAACTCTGCCCAAGATCTCCAATCGCAAGATTCATCATCTCTGAATCTCTCTGATTGAAGGAGAAGAAGGAAACAATTTTTTTTTATATTTATATATTCTGTTTTTTGCCTTCTTTTAATTCCCTTAAAGCAAAATTCAGAATTAAAAAATCCTTACCTAGCACTTTAACGGAATTTGGACGGAAAATGAGGGTTGGGTGGTTGTTTTATAACTGATGATTTTTTATAGGTGGTTTCCAATAATTTTAGATTAAATGGGTGGTTATTGATAATATGAGTTATTATATGGGTGGTTTTCGGTTAATTGACCTTTAAAAAAATTAGGCTATTAAGTGCAATTTTAAAAGATTAGGCTAAATACCATAACAACTCCAAAAGATTAGGATATTTGATATAATTTTTCGATAAAATAATGAGACAGCTTCTTTAGTAGAGCTTGGATTTGAGCGAAAAAAAACATTCGAGCTTTGACAAACAAGCAAACAAACATTTTGCACTGACTAGTAATATTAAAGTATCTCCTAAAACTAGTCAACCTCACTAAGAATTAATCGAGCACTGAGTGATTAAAAAAAAAAAGAAAAAAAAGAGAGTTGGCAAGAAAAAGGTGATAAAAAAGCAAGATTTCTGCCAGAGAGCTTGACTGATGAAGATAAAACTCATGTATGTTATCGAACCAATATATCCAGAATATTGGAGTATAAAGAAACCGACATTAATATTTATACCCAGGCAATTGCAAAGGTTACAAATATAATGGTGGCTAAACTCCTGTTGTTAATGCCATTACCAAAAAACTCAAGCACACTGAACAACAGATCACGCATCCAAAAGCAAGACCACAGGGAAAAACATGTTCGAAGTTTTCTATGGGAATAACACTTATTTATATGGGCGTATCAAGTATAATGTAAACACTTGAGGAAGTTTTCTACACTACATAATCAAACGAAAAAACGTGGATTCAAGAAATAGATCAGACCCAGCTAAGATTCTTGCAACTGCTGGAAATAGCAACAGGAAGAAACATTGGAATATGGATGCTGCTTAGTTATGACAAAGGCAATATCTAGAGTTTTTGGGGGCTAAGTGTCACTAGTAAATAGATAGTATTAACATAAGAATTCCTTGAATTTTATACTTGCCAATATTTTGGACCTTGGCAACCTGATATGTCGCAGAGCATACCCATATGACTGACTAATGCTAGAGGACTAAATTAGAGCCACCAATAACATAATAAGTAGACTCTAATTATTAATTAACAAATCATATATACTAGCCTAGTAGAGTAAAATCAAGGTGTCAAGATGTCAAGTGATGATCAATAATATGTTGCAAATAGCCAAACAATAAAATAAGAAAGCCAATACTATATATGATCAGCATTTAGAAGAAACTAAAACTAGTTGCATATAAACTACTAAGCACACCTCAATAATACATGAGATTCTCTCTCCCCGACCTATAGGTTTAGCCCAAAGAAGCCAGAATTACTAATTTTGCTTACGAAAGTAGTTCATCTAGGTTGATATGGTTTACCAACAACAGTATAAACTAGCTAGCTCAAAATACCTGTAAAATTTCAGCAGCTTCTTCTACACGAAGCAAATTCTAGCAGCACACCAAATTGCCAAAAGTGTTTAAACTTGAATTTGCTTCCTTTAGTCATACAACTAGTAGACTCAAGGGATGCAGAGAGAGGGTGCTTCGTTTCGTCAGGGTGTTTACCACGTTGCTACGGGAAAAGAAGACTTTCCACAAAGTCAAAAACCATATTGACTTTAGACTGATCTGCAAGTCCTCTACTCACATATTTAGTACCACTTTTGGGGCCTTCGAAGAGCAGCTCACCTGTCAATGTTCTAGTGTCACTTATAGTTGTGGCTAGAACCCTGACATTTGGTCTTTCTTCCATTTCTTCCATTTCCCGTTTTCGCTTTCCTTTTTTTGTTCTTATCTCCATATCTTCCATCGCCCAGAAAATATGTGTTACCATGTCGTAAACCTCAAAACTAAACATTTCAACCCATGAATCTTCTTGCCTCAGGTACATCCTACATCCACGAGGAAAATCTGTACCCCAACACACAAGTGAAAGTGTGCCTTGCCAACGACAAGGTGCAGTCCTGTAATATTCTACATCCGGCATCTTAATGAGGTCAAAACTTTCCTGCACGAAGTCAAAGGCGAGTACAACCTTATCGTCGTGAATATGTTCATAGTAACACTCCTCCATGGAGTCCTCCAAACAGCCTCCCCAGTGAGCCACTCCACCTATGATTACAGGTGGACCTGCTCTGCAGGACTTCCAATTCCCCAACTTCCCGCTAGGAATTACACTCCAATCACGCCGGATTGACGAGTAAAGAAGGCAATCCACAACAGTCTTGAACCGATAGTTTCTCAGATCATCTTTTTTCTGCCGCTGTAAGACAATGATCTTAAATTCTTTGCTGGAGGGATCTATCCAGAAACCAAAGGAATAACGAACTCCGCCCCAAAAATCCCATTTAAAACCCGAAGGAAGAGTAAAAAACTTATGGATGGAGGGGTTCCAAATCACAAAATCGCTGTAAGTTTCATAGAGACAAACTACACCATGAAGGGTGCCAACCAGTATAAATTCCTTCTTTTCGATCGGCTTGCTTATAGTATGGAACAAGGGGCGAGGGCGAGGATCAACAATAATATACTTGCGTCCATATTCGACAATGAATCGGGGCTTTTGGACAGAGAGATGCTCTTGAACGAAAGCTGAGGAGTCAATGAGTTGCTTCCACTCTTTGGATACGCTTCGATATCGCATAAGGGCTTTCACAGGCAGGTTCTTCAAAATCAGGACTAAATTATCCTCCGAGATGTAGTCCGACATTATAGAATTGGATTCCTTGACATGCATTGATTTCAATAACAAAATTAGGGCTTTTTGGAACGTGATGGTAGCAGTGAGAATGGACTACTAAAGGGCTGATTACACAAATATAAAAAGGGATTAATGTATACTTACCAGTGAAAGTTTCCAACTTTTCTCAAGGGGTTGGGACCTTCAATGGGACTCGGCCTGTCCGTCGATGGTGCGCAGCCGGGTTACTGAGTGCAGAAAGACGAAGAAATTGGGGAAATTGGGAACCACAATGGGCTATAGTAAGCTCTCGAGGAGGCGGGTATTACTTGTAAGTTTTAACAAAAGCTTCGAGGGTTACTATTTGTTTGTTTGGGCCAATATCCTTTTTTTTTTTATCTGAAGAGGTAAAATTTTGGTTACTCGACAAGTATAATGTACGGAATCATGTACCAAGATGTCATTAGAAGATGACAATCCACACCGACTAAAAGAGGTAAAAAAGAATAAAAAGTGCAACAATAGTAAGCAACAACACAAATAACCAAACAAATAGACCACAAACAAGTTCATGCTCGAGGTGGGAGAAGCACTAAAGGATAGCGTCAGGCAAACAGTCAACCCATATCGAGATGTGTGGAAAAGACAATTGACATTTCCTCCCACCGAGATAAAGGACCTTCAGCAACCATGAAGCACAAAAACAACATGGTCCCAAATGACTCTGAACAAAACCAAAACTCTAGTCTAATAATCTTTTGGAAAAATATTGACACAAACTCGAATAAACCTGATAAAAACAACATTCTTTATAAAAACTCTACATATACTTAAATATTTCACAAATATAAGTTTTTTGGATTTTTTTTTTGCCACAGTAAAGAATTAGGGACCCATTTATCGAGAAATAGGTCAACTTAGTGCATCTTTGTGGATGAGATCTAGTAGATCATTGGCAATTGTGTCATTTAGGTTGTTTCCATCATGGGAAGCCTTCGCTATAAAGTCTTCCACTTTGTTTATCTCCGTGAAGATATGGTTAATGTGATGCATTCTTATAGTGAATCATTTTCAGGGAAAAAAATAAAAAAATAAAATAAAATGTGAAAGACTGTATGGAAGAGTGAAGAAGAAAGAATAATAAGAAAGAAGAAAACAAGATTATAAAATCTAGGGTTTTAGTAAGCATGAACTAAATTGGGTATTTTAACAAATTCCACAATCAAAATATTTAAACACCCAAAAATGCATAAAGCATATCTATACTAATACATTATAAAGTAGAACCCAAGTCTGTTGTAAAATTTGCGCCACGTGGCATTTTTGAATAAATTAATGTAAAATTATATTTTAATAAATTTTGTAACAACTTATAGTATTCTTGCTATATATACTAAATAGATAACATGTTTATATAATAATTTTTATGTATAATTTTCTATCTATGGATTATGAATTAGTTTACTACAATAGATAACATATTTATATAATTTTTATATACATAAATTCCTATGAGATGATATTTTCCATATTAATTTAATATTTTTATCTCTTAATAAGATTTAGGGTTTTAATATTTTTTTATCTTTTAACAAGACTTGAGCTCCAAGTATAAAATTTATATCTATATAATGATAATTTTAAATAATAAATTTTTGTTATGTTGATATATTTTTATTTTGAGAAAAAGATATAAGTTTATATTGATGACTAAAACTATATGTAAATGTTAAAAAAATTTCGAATTTTAATTTAAATTATAAAATTAGATTTTCTTTATCTTTTTATGCATTTGTCTATTGCATAATTTATTATGATATTATATAAATATATTTAGTATTTCAAATTAATATCGTATAATTGTATAGTTTTTAATAAAATTATCCCGTGAATATCACGGGACTTCAACTATTTAATCATGTAAAATTGAAGCCATATTATAAAACTTTCATGCCACATCCACAATTTCAACTTGGGATTGAAGAGGTCGTAGGAGGAGAGGGTAGTAGGCGATTTTGCACTCAAATCTTGTTGATAATGTCGTCACCATCTTCGCGGATCTGATAAAGGAACTCGAACAAGTAATTGGTAGGGAGAGCCGAAACTTGATGATGCGGAAATTAAGGATTTTGTACGATGTTGTTGCCATCTTCTTGGATCTAATAAAGGCACCTGAGCGTCATCCTTCGGTTGCGCTGCTCGTCGAAGGCGTTGATGTTGAACAAGTAAAAATGATTGGTTTTGCTGCTTAAAGGAGTCATCTTGGAGAGTGTCAGAGTTAAAGAAATTGACTCTATGGGTGGAGAGGGAGAACGGGAGAACGGAGGGCTAGGAGAAGGAGGCGGTCGGGAGGACGGTGGCAGAGGGTTCGAAGGGAAGATTGTGAAGGGGAAATGATATGTAAGAGTATTTCGATGCTTAATTAATTTGTCCTTTAATAACATTATAAGGTATTAAAATTGGAGGGTATTTTGGTAATCTCAGTGTTTTTAACGGAAGGTGGTATTCGACTAACGAAGATGATTTATCAAGTGGTTAAAAATAAATATGTATAAATTGAGTAGTTAAGTAGAATATGACCTATTTTACATGTGGTTTTAGGTGCTCGACTCTATTATGTAAGGTATAACCAGAAACAACTAGTCAAACTCATCAAGAAATATTCAAGAAATTAAGAAAAAAGAAAGAAAAAGAAGAATTGAGTTGGCAAGAAAAAAATGTAGAATGAATATGTGGCTCCAAGCACTTGCAAAGGTTACAAATCACGCTATTGCCAAAACTCAAGCACACAGATAACGCATTCAAAGCAAGACCGCAAGGAAAAAAACAGGTACAAAGTGTTTCATGGGATTAACACATAATTATATAGGTAGAATAATGCTTGTATAATGTGAACACTCGAGGAATTTTTCTACACTCCATTATTAAACTAAAAATTGTAGATTCAAGAAGTAGATCACAGACCCAGCTCAGATATTTTGCGACGGCTGGAACAAGCTACATGATGGCATCACGGAATATGAACACTATTGCTTCGTTTTGATAAAGGCAATATCTAGTTAGTAGTAGCATAAGAATTCCTTCGTTTTGTTGCAGAACATACACATATGACAAATATTAGAACACTAACTTAACGCCACCAATAACATAACAAGTAGACAATCAGTTAGCAACATATTATTGGCAAGAAGACTCCACTTATTAATAGTCATTAGCCAATCATATATACTAGCCTAGTAGAGTAAAATCAAGGTGTCAAGATGTTGAGTGATAATCAATAATAAACTACCAATAGCTAAACAATAAAATAAGAAAGCCAAACTAATACTATTGAGGATCATAATTGGGAAGAAACTGAAACTAGCTGCACATAAACTACTATACACACACACACACACACACCTATAATACACGTTATTCTCTTTCCGCAACCCTCTAGACTCAGTCCAGAGAAGCCAGAATTACAGCACACAAAATGCTTTTGTTCATGAAGGTAGTTCATCTAAGTTAATATTGTTTTCAAATAACAGCATGAAACATTGAAACTAGCTAGCTCAAGATGCCTATAAAATTTCAGCTGCAACTTCTTCAACACTAAGCAAATTCTAGAAGCACACCAGTTGTCAAAAGTGTTTTAACTTGAATTTGCTTCCTTTAGTCATACAGCTAGTAGACACAAGGGATGCAGAGAAAGGGTGCTTCGTTTAGTCAGGGCGTTTACCACATTGCTACGGGAAAAGAAGACTTTCCACAAAGTCGTAAGCCACATTGACTTTAGACTCATCCACAAGTCCTCTCCTCACTATTTTAGTACCACTTTTGGTGCCATCAAAGAGCAGCTCACCTGTAGTTGTAGCTAGAACCGTGACATTTTCTAGTGTTTCTCCTAGTAAGGCATTGATCCTTTCATCCATTCCCCTTTTTCGTTTCCCCTTTTCTGTTCTTATTTCCATATCTTCCATTGCCCAGAAAATATGTGCTACATAGTCATAAAACTCAAAACTAAAAATTTTCACCCATGAATCTTCTTGCCTCAGGTATATCATACATCGACGAGGATATTGCGTATCCCAACACACAAGTGAAACTGTGCCTTGCCAACAACAAGGTGCAGTCCTGTAATATTTTAGATCCGGCATCTTAATGAGGTCAAAACTTTCCTGCACGAAGTCAAAGGCGAGTACAACCTTATCCTCGTGAATATGTTCGTAGTCACACTCCTCCATGGAGTCCTCCAAACAGCCTCCCCAGTGAGCCACTCCACTTATGACTACAGGTGGACCTGCTCTGCAGGGCTTCCAATTCCCCAACTTTCCGCTAGGAATCACACTCCAATCACGCCGGACTGACGAGTAAAGAATGCAATACACAGCAGTCTTGAAGCGGTGGTTTCTCAGATCATCAACCTGTTGTTGCCGCTGTAATATAATGATTTTAAATTCTTTGCTGGAGGGGCATATCCAGAAACCAAAGGAGTAACGAACTCCACCTCAATAATCCCATTTAGGACTTGAAGGAACACTCCAAAACTTGTGGATGGAGGGGTTCCAAATCACAAAGTCGTGGTAAGTTTCATAGAGGCAAACTAAACCGTGAAGGGTGCCAACGAGTATAAATTTCTTCTTGTCGATCGGTTTGCTTATCGTAAGGACTAAAGGGCGGGGGCCAGGATCAACAACAGTATATTTGCGTCCATATTCGACAATGAATCGGGGCTTTTGGACGGACAGATGCTCTTGCACGAAAGCTGGGGAGTCAATAAGCTGCTTCCACTCTTTAGATACGCTTCGAAATCTCAGTAGCGTTTTCACTGGCAAAAGCTTCAAAATCACGACTAAATTGTCTTCTGAGATGAAGTCCGACATTATAGAACTCGATTCCTTGACAATTCATTAATTTCAATAACAAAATTAGGGTTTATTTTGGAAAGCGACGGTAGCAGTGAGAATGAGACTAGAAAGGGCAGATTGAACAAATTAAAGGGATTCAATGTAAGCATACCAGTAAAATTTTCCAGCTTTGCTCGGTTTGTCCGTCGATGGTGCTCAGCCAGGTTATTGAGGGAAGGAAGACAAAGAATGGGGAAATGGGAGCGACAATCGGCTATACTAAGCTCGAGGAGACTGAAAAACCAAAGAAAGAGTCGAGGAGAATCAGGGACTCAGGAATTACTTTTGTTCTAATTTGGGAAAAATGTATACTTACATTGTCACACAATGCATCTGGTAAAATGTATACAAATTATTATATCCCTATGATGTATCGGATATGGAAGGTCACAAACACATTTGGAAATCATTAATTAGTTTAGGCATGTAAATGATTTTTAAGGGAAAAGAAGACTTTCTATAAAGTCACAAGTCACAAAAATCAACTTATCAAAATCGTAATCTAGCCCACCGTTCAAAGGAATGCATCCGCCTCCGGTGTCACACAAGATTAGCTCACCCACTTCATCGTCGTGGATTCTTGTAGCAAGAATCCTACTTTTTTCTTGCATTTCTTCCATTTCTCCCACCATCCATAGAATACGACTCACATTGGAGGCAAGGTCAAACCGAAACATATTAACCCAAGAATCTTGTTGCCTCAAGTATACATCACATCTCATCTCCGGGTCTGGACACACTAGCGAAAGTCCATTTTTCCATTTGTAGAGTATGGGTTGAAACCAATGATGCTCTCTTACACATGGCGCCTTTATAAGGTCAAATCTTTCTTTTCCAAAGTCAAAGCCAATTACGACCACATTGCATATTTTGTGTTCTTCATCTGTAAATCCATTAAGGGCTCCCCAGTACGCCACATCTCCTATCACTACGGATCGATGTCCCTTCAAAGAACTGCAATTTTCGATCATGTCTAGAGGAGGTGACCTCCACTCGTTTCGAATCGACGAGTAAAAAAGGTCATAGCCGTACACATCCATATTAAATAAGATGATCTTAAATTCTTTGTTGGAAGGGTTAATCCAGAAGGCAGAGTATGTGTGATCTTGATAGGCATCATGGTCTCTATCGAAGAAAACGAAATCCCTATCAGGCTTGGGGAGAGTTAACAACTTACGAGTTGAAGGGTTCCAAAGATGGAGGTTACTTTTGTAGTCAAAGAGACAAACGACTCCGTGGAGGGTGCCGATAACGTAATCTCGTTCGTTATTGATCGTCTCGAACAACGGGAGGGCTTGGGGATCGAGAACTAGAAGCTCTTGCTCGTCATATTGGACGATTAGTCGGGGCCTTTGGACAGCGAGGTGATCTTGGATGAATTCTTGAGAGTCGATGAGTTCTTTCCATGATTTGGACACACATCGACATCGCAACAGGGATTTCACCGGCAGCCATCTTAAAATCTCAACTAGATTATGTTTGGGAATGTAATTTGACATGTTCAGAATTGAAGAATGATGTAGAATGAAGAGGGGGTTAAGAAGGATTTGGTTCTAAATTAATTAACCATTGGGATTCTGAGCATGCTTTTAGAGGGGTGAAATGAAGAATTGACTCGTTCCAAGTTCAAACAGAGTGCTTTGTCATGATGCGTTGTACATAGACCACTTCCTCAATTTCTCAAGTGGTTGGTTGATACTGAAAATATTGAAATTGTAAAATATGTAAAGATACGTGATATGAGAATGAGGCTTCTTGCCTTGTTTCATTCAATGAATGTGTTTAAATACAGCTAGGGTTTGGAACTCTTCTTGGAGCCCAAGCAATACAAAAATCTTATCTCTAAATAAAAGATTACAATCATATTTTATCCTTAATACCCCCGGCAAGCTCATGGTGGAAAGTCGACATGCAGCTTGGATCGTAGAGACTGAAATCTGACATTCCCCACAGCTTTGGTGAAGATATCGGCAACCTGATCCAAAGCTCTGACATGACGAACTATAAGTAAGCCACTCGCAACCTGTTCCCGTACAAAATGATAGTCGATCTTGATGTGCTTCGATCGCTGATGAAAAACGGGATTGGCTGTCATATAAGTCGCACTTAAATTATCACACATCAATATTGGCGGTATGTGTAATGGTGCGTGAAGCTCCTGTAAAAGTTGCTGAATCCAAATCAACTCCGTAGATGTAAAAACAATAGCCCTGTACTCAGCTTCAGAACTAGATTTTGCTACAACATGCTGCTTCTTAGAGGCCCAACTAATCAGATTACCTCCATAGTAGATAGCAAAACCATGCTGAGAGCGACAATCATCAAGATCAGACGCCCAGCCGGCATCAGAAAAGGCCACGAGGCGATTATCAGTGCAAGGCCGCAGGTGAAGACCAGTCGTAATTGTGCCTTTCAAATAGCGCAGCAACCGTTTTACCGCTTGCCAGTGACTCTCAGTGGGAGCATGCATATACTGACACACACGATTAACATCATAGGATATTTCAGGACGAGTGATAGTGACGTATTGCAATCCACCAACAATACTCCTGTATAAATGTGGATCAGCCAGCGGGTCACCAGACAGAGAGAGCCGAGAGCCTGGTTCGGCTGGGGAAACAATGGGCCGAGCGTCATGCATCTTACATTTAGTAAGAAGCTCAGATATGTACTTCTGCTGACTCAGAAATATGGAGGATGCAGAGCGCTGTAACTCAATGCCAAGAAAGTAGTGAAGATCACCTAGATCACGAAGAGCAAATGCAGCATTGAGCCGCTTAACAAAGATGTCAATCTCTGCAGGAACTGAGCCAGTAATAACCAAATCATCAACGTAAACAAGAACATAGAGAACAGTGCCATTATGTCGACGAATGAACAGTGTAGTATCAGACTGACAAGGCACAAACTGAAGCTGAAGAAGAAACTGACGGAGCTTATGGAACCAAGCACGAGGAGCCTGCTTGAGCCCATATAGGGCTTTTCGCAAGAGACAAACGTGTCCTGGACGGGCACGATCAATGAATCCAGGTGGTTGAGCCATATAAACGGTCTCATGAAGGTCTCCATTTAAGAAGGCATTAGCAATATCAACCTGCCTTAATCTCCAATTACTGGTGAGAGCCAGAGATAAAACAATGCGAATAGTAGTAGGTTTGACTACAGGACTGAAAGTGTCAGAGTAATCAATACCTTCCTCCTGATTGAAGCCTTTTGCGACTAAGCGTGCTTTGTAGCGCTCAACCGTGCCATCTGCATTCTTTTTCACCCTGTACACCCACTTACAACCAACAATATTAGAATTACTAGGAGGCGGGATAAGATCCCAAGTGCCATTCCTCATAAGAGCATCATACTCAACCTGCATTGCATGTTGCCATTCAGGAAATTTAGACGCTTGGGAAAAGGTTTGAGGTTCAGAAGGAATATTGGTGGTTAATTTTAGTGGATGTGAAAGATTTGGGTTTTAGATTATTGGTTTTTGACCGGGTTATCATAGGATGAATGGAATTATCAGCAGGTCTGAAATACGATGGAATGGAAGGGGAAAGAGGCATACCTGAGTCTGTCGAAGAATCTGCAGCAGACGGAACCCTCTCAGAATGCGAGTCCGGGTTGGCGGGGAGCGAATTTTGAGGACTCAGAGCGGTTAAGGGCTGCTGCATGTGGCTGATCGGCGACATTGAAGGAGGAGAGGGAAGTACTGGCGGTGAAGTGAATGTCGGGGATGATGATAATGGGGCTGGTGGCGTCGCCGATCGAGTGTTTGTGGGAGCAGCCGGTGGCTGTATGAGGGAGGCAATTTGGAGAGGTTGGGCTGATGTTTGTGCAGGCAGTGGGTGAGAAGTGGGAGCAGATTGTTGAACATGTAATGGGTAGGGAAAATTTGTCTCATCAAACATGACATGCCTAGCTATATAAATGCGATTTGATGGAATATGAAGACATTGATAACCTCTATGTTGAGAACTATAGCCAATGAAAATGCAAGGAGATGACCTATATTCAAGTTTATGAGCATTATAAGGTCGTAACAAAGGATAACATAAGCAACCGAAAGATTTAAGGAAGGAGTAATCCGGTGGTTTACCATACAAACATTCAAAAGGAGATTTTTGTTTGAGAAGAGGAGTTAATGTCCTATTATGCAGATAAACACTAGTGTGAAAAGCATGTTCCCAAAAGGACATAGGCAAACGAGCATTAGACAGTAAAGCAAGACCTTTTTCAACAATAGTTCTATGTTGTCTTTCAGCCGCACCATTCTGAGATTGAGTATGAGGACATGAGACTCGATGAATTATTCCTTGAGTTTGCAAATATGAAGAAACTGACCGGTATTCACCTCCCCAATCTGATTGGAATTGCTTAATTTTAGCATTAAACTGAGTTTCAACCATGAGTTTAAACATTTGAAAAGTATGCAAAACCTGTGATTTTTGATGCAAAAAGAAGATCCATACAAATTTAGTGCAATCAGCAACAAATATAAGAAAATATCGATTGCCATTAAATGAAGCAACAGGAGCAGGACCCCAAACATCAGAATAAATAAGGTCAAAAGGATGCAAACTAGACTCATGAATATGACTTAAGGGAAGTCGGTGACTTTTCCCCAACTGACATGACTCACAAATATTATGTAAGTTATTACTAGAAACTGGTAAATTAAATCTTGAAATTAAACGACGCAAAGAAGACTCGTGAGGATGACCAAATCTATGATGCCAAGTTTGAAGAGACGCCTTTTCACCCAGGTAGACTCTTGGAAAGGGTTTTGAATTTGGTGGTGGTTGAAGTTGGTATAGCCCGTCCTCAACGATTCCTTTGAGGAGTGTCCGTCCCTGAAGGTCCTTGACAAAACAACAAGTAGGGTAGAAAATCATATACACGTTATTGTCTCTGGTAAGCTGAGAAACACTTAATAGGTTTTTCTTAATTTGAGGAACAAATAAAATATCTTTAAGAAGAATGGATTTATGACTTCGTCTCAGGGTACATCTCATAATTGGACCGATGCCAACAATTGATGGCTTCGTGACTTGGTTTCTGGCAGATCTGGCAAACTGTCTTGGAGCCCGAATCAGAGGAGAAGTCCGACGGTGCTGACTTTTGAGAGGAGACGCCTGATTTGCTGGACTTAGAGACTGACATTGCAGCCATGGATGAGGGTAACGACTTCTCTGCATTCAAACGCTCTTCTTCACGTAATAAATAGCCGAGTAATGCATCGGAAGAGATCAGATGTTGCTGCAAATCGAAAGCAGAGCGAAAAGCGGAGAAGGAAGCATCAAGGCCATGAAGTACGCTTTCGACAAACTCGTCGTCCGACACAAGGTAGGCACATTCAGCAAGAGAGTCTGCAAAGGCACGTTTCTTCTCCACATAGTCAAGAATGGAGAGATCGCCTTTGGGAAAGTTCTGTAACTGAGACTTAAGATGCATAAGACGAGCCCGTGTCTGAGAATGAAACATTCGTTCAAGAATGCCCCAAGCCTCGAAAGTAGTTTTGGCACGAGCTACATGGGCCAGCAATGGAGTGGAGAGAGTGCCTCGCATCCAAAGGAGAATCATGCGATCCTTCTTCCGCCATACCCTGTACACCATATTGGGGACCGTAGGAGAGTTGGCTGCTGCAGTCGTCGGGACCGTCGAGGGAGGCTGCGTCGTGGCAAGTAAGAACCCTTCCAGGTCATAAGCTTCTAGCGCCGATCGGACTGTATGACGCCATAATGTGTAATTTGCACGATCAAGAGTGACGGTGATCTTCGGGAGTTTTATGTTGATCGCGGAGGAGGATCCTGAGGCCGTAGCCAGGAGATTGTCCGAGCCACCAGGAGGAATAACACCGGGAAGAATAGTGTTGTCATGGTCAGATTCATGATCGGAACCATGGTTGGATTCATTGTCGCTCATGGCGATAGAAGAGATATGTAATTGCGGAAGCTGTTTAGGAAGATCAAAAGAAGGCTGATACCATGTAAAATATGTAAAGATACGTGATATGAGAATGAGGCTTCTTGCCTTGTTTCATTCAATGAATGTGTTTAAATACAACTAGGGTTTGGAACTCTTCTTGGAGCCCAAGCAATACAAAAATCTTATCTCTAAATAAAATTACAAAAAAATTACAATTATATTTTATCCTTAATAGAAATATTTTTGATAAAGCAAGGGTAATTTCTGCTTTCTGGCATTATTTAGTCTATATTAACAGAATAGAATATACTAGTTTTAATAAACGTGAGGCAGGTGTTGACCACTATCAGTCAACTTCATGTTGATTATTTTTTTGACATTTTCTCATTTGGTGGCTGTTTTGAGAAGTCCTTAATAATTACTTATCACTCAAATCAACACATATATATATGAACTATCCCTATACAGATGATATGAATCCGTTGATTAAGCCCACTCTTTAAAACTTATATGCAGTCTCCGGTTTGTCACGTAGGATTAGTTCTTTTCTTTGGAGATAGTTGGGGTCAAAAGTTTTTGCACAACACGCGTAAATGATTTGAACAGGCATCCTTTGATTCGATTGGAGGCAGTTGGACCTGTCAATCGGGTCGGGTTGGGCGAGTTCGGGTTCGGTCATTTCGGATTCGAGCTAAATCAGGTTCCGAGTCGTTATGGGTCCCGGGTCAGGTTGTAGCGGGTTTTCGATCGGGTCCGGTTGACCAGCAGGTCTAAAATATCTTTTTTTCTTATGATTACTAAAATTATTTTTTAATTAAATAATAATTTTTAATTATAATATATTATTTTTATTTATTTTAATAATAAAATATATTATAAGTTTTAAAATAAATTTAAATTTTTTTTTATAAATATGCTAAATCGGTCAACCCAACGTGTTTCGGGTTTTAGCCCAACGGGTTCGGGTTCGGTTTATTTCGGGTTTCATGTTCAAATTTTCGGGTCTTAACCCTAAAATTGTCGGGCGGGTCGAATCGGGTTAACGGGTTAGGTCAGTTTTTGACAGGTCTAGAGGCAGTCCCTTCAAAGATTCTTTTATAATATATGGCTTTGAATTGTTTTGAAAATTCTTTTACTAATTTCATAAGAAAATTAAACTCCTGTTCCTAAATCTGCAATCAACAAAAATCGCATCATAAATAAAATTCAATTGTTAACTTGATATTGTAGTACTGTCCGAACTTTCCAGGTTGGATTTGGATGAACCAAGTTAATACAGTCATATATGAACATTAAGTAACCTCATGAAAGGGATGAACATTAACTAGGTAGTACTGAACGAGGCCAATCTTGGATGGATAGGAATCCCATGTGACAATCAAACCCACATGGGAGAATTTGGAACACAAACAGACGGGCAAAATCAAACATGAACAGAGAGACGTAGGTGATCAACAAACTAACAGAGGCAATATGGATTTTATAAAGAAACTTCACCAAATATAGTTCATCATACTCATCAAACAACAGTTTAAATTTTGCAGTGAACAAAGTAAATTGCTTTCACAGCATATGTAAAACATATTTATTCTTAGACTCACATGAACTATTCCTAAGGAAAAACAAGACTTTCCACAAAGTCACAAGCCACATACATGTAAAAATCAAAACACTTGTCGCGTAAACTCTTCAGAGCAAAGCAGCCATCTCTTGTGTCACACAAGACCAACTCACCGGACGCCTCACCACCATATCTTGTAGCAAGAATCCTTCCATTTTCTCGCCTTTCTTCCATTTCACCCATCACCCACAGAACCTTACTTATACTGGAGTCGAGATCAAACCGAAACATACTAACCCAAGAATCTTCTCGTCTCAAGTACATGTCACATCTCCTTTCTCGGTCCATATACACAAGTGAAAGGCTACCTTTCCAATTACAGAGCGAAGTCTGACTATCATATTTATATCTTACAGATGGCCCCTCAATGATGTCAAATCTTTCCAGGCTGAAATCAAACCCCAGCACTCCGACAGCCTCATAATGTCTTCGTTGCTCATCATCTCTAGTGGCTGCCCAGTAAGCCACTCCTGCTATCACTACGGCTACACATCCACCGAGGTCGACGAAATTTCCTGCCTCACCTAGAGCGAGTGTCTTCCATTCCCGTTGAGTCGACGAGTAAAAATAGTTGCAGTCGATAACCGCCAAGTTGAATAGCACAACTTTAAAGTCTTTGTTGGAAGGGTCAATCCAGAAGCCAGAGTATGTACAATTTCCATTGCCGTATTCATCTATCAATGGATAGTTGCCAGCAACCGGAGGAAGAGTTGTCAGTTTGCGGATTGAAGGATTCCAAAGGTAGATAGTGCCATCTTCATCGTCCATGGGCGGGCCATAGAGACAAACGATTCCGTGGAGGGTACCGACAAGGGAAAAGATTTGATCACCCTCATGACGGAGAGTGTCGTGCAAGGCGTACATGGCGGTGGAGCGGGGATCAAGAACAAGAAACTCCGGCTGCTCATATTCGATAATTAATCGGGGGTTTTGGACAGCGAGGTGCTCTTGTGTGAACGAATGAGAGTCGATTAGTTGTTTCCATGATTTGGACACGCATCGGAATCGCAATAGGGATTTCACTGGCAACCACCTCAAAATGTCAACTAGATTATGTTCGGGGATGTATTCGGACATTTTGAGAATTGGATAATGAGTGAGATCAAGAAGACGTTGTCGAAGAATCCGTGAGAAGGAATTTTTGTACAAATTTTGGGCTTTAAAAGGACTCAATGAAGATTGGTTTGCATCGCCTGTCGGAATATACTACTAGTTCAAACATGGGAATTGAGAATTTATTGATTCTTGACTTTATGTTGATGAGGAAAGGGTCATTGCTGGACTTGTTTAATGGATCGGAAACATCCTTGCCACTTTCTCAAGTGATAACGTGTTTCTTTTTTAATCGATCATGTGAAGTGGTAATGTTGATTCTAGACTTATTAGGCGGAGTATGCAGCAATATAGAAACAGAACGGTTGTTAATTTACCTTTTCCTATTTATACTCAGTACTTGTTTGATTGTCTATTGAAATCACATAATTTAGAAAAATCCAAAAGTAGTATTAAATATATGCATTTGGTTAAATTAATTTTACGACAATATAGAAGCAATGCTCGAGTCTAAGAATCCTTGACAAGAAAACAAGATTTGTGAAAGTAATTTAACCAAAGACCCAGACTCAAGCAGTGACGTCATGGTGGGAATTGAGGGCTTGAGTCCCTAGTTGCAAGGAGGATGTAGTTAATAGTCATATTGAATCAATATTGGTAGCCGGTAGTGTTAGTAGTCGATTTTATTCACATTGGTTATTGAGTTATATTAGTGATAGCATGCATTTTAGTCTAGGATAAAGCATGTTTATTTCCTTAGTTTAGTTGTTTTTATTTTATTTTCCTCTTGGTTTTATTGTCTTTTTAGTAGATTTTGTAGTTTCGGTTTCTACTCTTGCTTTGTTCGATTTCAGGATCATTTGGAGGTGGATTCAAGGAGTTTTGGCAACGACAAGGACAAGGGCAAGAGGAGCAACCCGATAGGAAGTGTCTAGGAGTTAAGCGGATGCAAGGAATTGAAGAGAAGATGGGCAAAAGCTTCGGTGGAAGGCACGGGAGGAAGCTCATTTAACATTTCAAACGGAGCAGTGCACCAGGCAAAAACTCGGTCCAGGTCACGACCGAGTTCTGGACCGAGTTTTACAAAACTCGGTCTGAAACTCGACCGAGTTTCAGACCGAGTCGCGTCTTTTTCCGAAATTTCTCCTCCGCGTGTTTTATTTATTAATTTCGAGCCTTTTCTATCTTGTTTTTTTGGGTTTCATATAAATACTTAGAGATTAAGTTTGGATGAGGATTACGTATTATTTTCTTAGCCTCTCTCTTTGAAGAACCCTAGATTGGAGATTTGTGGATTTTTGGCAAGACTTGATTGGAGTTGAATTTAGATCTATTGAAAAGACAATTGGTATGTTTCTCTTTGATTTAGATTTCTTATCTCTCCATATTATGTCTAGCTAATTTCTTAGTTCTAAGGAAGGGTGAACCCAATGGTTTAATAGGTAGATTTAATGGTGATGATTGGTTGAATTGAGATTTGAATTGTTGTTTGATTCAACCTAGGATGCTTAATGACCTAATTTGCTTGAATTAGGAATCTTGTTATAATTTGAGACCGAGAGGAGATAAGAATAACAGGAGATTGATTGAATTGAATTCACAAATTGTTAATTCATGTTAGATCCTTAGGTTTGAACTTGTTGAATTATTTGTGCGAGAGTGACTTAATTCACTTGTGGAACTTGACCTATCCTAGAAATTATTGATTGAGTAGTCTCAACTGAGCGCGAGAGCGGATGTTATTTCTATTGATTCATTGATCTCTACAGAACTTAAAGGACCTAAATAAGACTTGCTTTGTGCGAGAGTGATTGCTAGTCGAGTCTAGGTACATGCATTAATCGTCTGAAAAGAGTTAATGTTGACACTTGAGATAGTTAGTCCTTCAAACAACATTCGAATTGAAATCCAAATAAATATCACCGGTAATCTACTGAATAATCATTGTGGGAATCCTGACCTTGGAATGCTTTTCTCCATTGATAGTTACTTCTTAATTTTGATTTTAATTATTTCTGAATACAATTACAACTCCTTTTCTTATTTTTGGCTTAGTCTACTGAATCGTGTTATAATCAATACTACAAGTTCCCTGTGTTCGACACCTTGATTACTACAACCGAACCGTATACTTGCGGTGTAGGAAAATAGCCTATCAAGTTTTTGGCGCCGTTGCCGGGGAACTTTTCAAGTATTGGTTGTGTTCCACAACCGGTAGATTAAGTCTTGTTTTTATTTTTAATTTGTTTCTTTTTGGTTTTGGTTCCAGTTTGTTCTCCTTCTTATGAGAAGAACTCTGAGCGCTAGTGCACTTAACAACTACAATTCTGAACCCGAGCGTGCTTTTCATAGGAGAAGAAGAGAGCAAAGGGAAGCTGAAACACAAGCTATGGAAGGCGATCAGGCAAATGCACAACAACAATTGTTGCAACAACAACAACAACAACAATTGTTGCAACAACAGCTGAATGCTCAACCACCTATGACATTGGGTGATTATGTGTTGCCACGCCATCAAGGACCCACAGCTGGTGTGGTCCGACCTCCCATTCAGGCCAGGAATTTTGAGCTGAAGCCATCTCTGATTAATATGGTTCAGCAGAATCAGTTTGGAGGTCTACCTTCTGAGAATCCTCACCAACATCTCAACACTTTTCTGGAGCTTATGGATACGGTGAAGATTCATGACGTTTCTGATGACGCGCTTTATTTGCGCACCTTTTCATTCTCTCTAAGAGACAGGGCTAAAGCATGGTTCAAGGCCCTGCCTCGTGGCATTATCACTACATGGGACGAGTTGGCCAAAGCTTTCCTGACCAAGTATTTCCCACCTAAGAAGACTGCAGAGATGAGGAATCAGATCAGTTCATTTCAGATGAAGGATGGGGAATCTCTTTATGAAGGTTGGGAGAGGTTCAAGGAGCTTCTATTGTTATGTCCTCACCATGGGATAGACAAGTGGGTGCTTCTTCACACTTTTTACAATGCTGTTGACAACACCACCAGGCTGCTCATTGATGCCTCATCTGGAGGTACTATTATGAAGATGAATGTTAATAATGCTTGGGATCAGATTGAGGACATTGCTCAACACACTCACTACTATAATGATGCTCGTTCTCTTCCAAGTTCTAAGAGATCAGCTGCGCTTTATGAAGTTGATAAAGAGACTTTGCACCAGGCATAGATTGATGCCATGACTCAGGAGATCAAGCAGTTGAAATTACAAATGAATGGTTCTCCTGTTTCTACCAGTGGAAGTCCTTCTCAAGTTGTTTCGAGTGTTGTTTGTCAGTTTTGTGGAGCTGGTGATCATACCATCAAATCTTGTGAATTGTTTGCCTCTAAAGATGAACCACAAGAGGAGGAAGCGAACTACATGAATAACTTCAACAGGGGGCCTAGGAATGACCCATACTCTAATTCCTATAACCCTGGTTGGAGGAATCATCCCAACTTCTCTTATGGGAATAATCAAGCACAACAGAGGCCACCTCCTGGATTTCCACCCAAAGCTCCTACTTATCAAAATCAAGCTTCTCAACCTACTCAGAAACCGGCTTGGGAGACTGCTATTGAGAGCCTTGCCACTTCTATGAAGACTCTCACTGAAGAAGTAAGGACCCAAGGAAAGAACTTGAAGATTATAGAACAACAGGTGGCTCAACAAGCTGCCAATGTTCCAAGGCCAGCTGGCCAACTTCCTGGGCATCCTGAGGTGAATCCTAAGGGTCAATTGAATGCAGTTACACTTAGGAATGGAAGAGAATTGGAGGATCCACAGCCAAAGGAACCGAAGAAACAAAGTGGTGAACCTGAAAAGCTTCAAGACGATGGAGAGAAGGAGAAAGAGGCTCCCTACATTCCACCTCCTCCTTACAAGCCTCCTCTCCCATTCCCACAAAGAAAAGCCAAAGCTCAGACTGAGAAGCAATTCGGGAAGTTCTTAGAAGTGTTGAAGAAGCTCTACATCAATATTCCATTCACAGATGCTCTTCAACAAATGCCTGCTTATGTAAAGTTCCTAAAGGAGATATTATCAAATAAGAGGAAAATTGAGGGTTGTCAAAAGGTGTCCCTTAATCAAGATTGTAGCGCCCTTGTTCAAAATAAGTTGCCACCTAAGCTTGGAGATCCTGGGAGCTTTTGTGTTCCCATTGTGATTGGCAATTGCACTTACAACGCGTTATGTGACTTGGGAGCTAGTGTGAGCTTGATTCCTCTTTCCATTTGCAAGAAGCTGGATCTTGGAGAGCCTCAACCGGTGGATATGACTCTCTTCATGGCTGATAGATCGACTGCATCACCTACAGGTATCCTTGAGGATATCCCCATTCAGGTCGGTAAATTCTATGTACCTGTTGATTTTATTGTTCTTGATATGCAAGCTGATTTTCCCATTCCCATTATATTAGGAAGACCTTTCTTAGCTACTGCTGGAACTCTTATTGATGTAAAAGAGGGTGTTCTTTCTTTTTCTATTGGTGGGGAGAAAATTGAGTATAATTTCACTAAAGCTATCAAGCAACCTAGACTTGAGGATGAGTTGTGCAGGTTAGATGTTATAGACAGGGAAACTCAAGATATGATGATGTCTGTGGCCACAAAAGACCCCATTGAGGAAATTTTGGATCACCCTGAGATGTCTACTAATGAGTTGGAAAGCACCATTGTTGATGTGCTAGAAGTGGTTGTTCAAGATGTTGGAGAAGAATCCCATGTTGCACCTAAAGTGGAGTTAAAGCCCCTTCCGTCTACATTGAGGTATGAATTTCTTGGCTCTAATTCTACATACCCTGTGATAGTAAATGCTAGCTTAAGTGATGATGAAACTGCCAAATTGTTAAAAGAACTTAAGTTGCATCGAAAAGCCATAGGGTATACTATTGATGACTTGAAAGGGATCAATCCTTCTTTGTGCATGCATAGAATTTTATTAGAAGATGATCACAAGCCTTCTATTGAGCATCAAAGACGACTCAACCCCAACATGAAAGAAGTAGTTAGAAAAGAAGTGCTAAAATTGTTAGACGCAGGCATTATTTACTCTATTTCTGATAGTGCTTGGGTGAGTCCTGTGCATGTGGTGCCTAAAAAGGGGGGGATGACTGTTGTGAAAAATGAAAAGAATGAATTAATTCCAACTAGAACAGTCACAGGTTGGCGAATGTGTATTGACTATAGAAAGCTTAATCAAGCAACCCGAAAGGATCATTTTCCTCTCCCCTTCATTGACCAAATGCTTGAAAGGTTGGCTAAACATACCCACTTCTGCTACTTGGATGGCTATAGTGGATTCTTCCAAATCCCTATACACCCAGATGACCAGGAGAAAACTACTTTCACTTGTCCTTATGGCACTTTTGCCTATAGGAGAATGCCCTTTGGGTTATGTAATGCTCCAGCCACCTTTCAACGATGCATGATGTCTATTTTCTCCGATTTTATTGAAGACATCATGGAAGTGTTTATGGATGACTTTTCAGTATATGGTACTTCTTTTGACGCTTGTCTAGCTAACTTGTCTAGAGTTTTACAGCGTTGTGAAGAAGCTAACCTTGTACTAAATTGGGAGAAATGCCACTTCATGGTAAGTGAAGGGATTGTTTTAGGCCATATGATTTCTAACCGTGGAATTGAGGTTGACAGGGCCAAGATAGAAGTCATTGAAGGACTGCCACCACCAACTTCGGTAAAAGGGGTAAGGAGTTTCTTGGGTCATGCAGGTTTTTATAGGCGTTTCATTAAAGATTTCTCTAAAATTGCCAAACCGCTTACTAACCTGCTCTTGAAAGATGTTGAGTTCAATTTTTCCCAGGAATGTCTAGAATCTTTTAACAGGTTGAAACAGGCATTGATCTCAGCTCCGATAATGCAAGCCCCTGATTGGAGTCTCCCATTTGAAGTGATGTGTGATGCAAGCGATTACGCTGTGGGGGCTGTGTTGGGACAAAGAAAAGATAAGAAACTTCATGCCATCTATTATGCTAGTAGAACCTTGGATGAAGCACAAGTCAATTATGCTACAACAGAGAAGGAGCTACTAGCTGTGGTTTTCGCCTTTGAGAAATTTCGGTCTTACCTTGTCGGGGCCAAGGTCATTGTCTACACTGATCATGCCGCTTTGAGGTACCTTTTGAGCAAGAAAGATGCTAAGCCAAGGCTGATTCGTTGGATTCTACTTCTCCAGGAATTTGACTTGGAAATTAGAGACAACAAGGGGACCGAGAATTTGGTGGCTGATCACTTGTCTCGATTGACACAAGAGCAGATGGAATGCACAACAGATGATTTGCCCATTGATGATTCATTCCCTGATGATCACCTTTTCAGGATTACTGAGGAACTTCTACAACTCTCTTCCTCTATAGTACCATGGTATGCTGATTTTGTGAATTACCTGGTGTGTAATGAAATGCCAGTTGGGTTGTCATTCCAACAAAAGAAGAAGTTCCTGTCTGATGTTAAACATTACTTTTGGAATGAGCCCTTCTTATTCAAGAGATGTGCTGATGGAGTCTATAGGAGTTGTATTCCTGAGGATGAAATTGAGAGTGTGATTACTCATTGTCATTCATTGCCTTGTGGTGGCCATGCTAGCTCTTCAAAGACCACTGCCAAGATCCTTCAGTCTACTTTGTATTGGCCATCCATGTTTAAAGATGTTCACCGGTATATTTCTTCTTGTGATTCTTGTCAACGCACCGGTAACATCTCAAGGAGGAATGAGATGCCTCTAAACAACATTCAGGAGGTTGAAATTTTTGATGTATGGGGAGTTGATTTCATGGGACCATTTCCACCGTCTTGCAACAATAAATACATACTTTTGGCGGTAGATTATGTGTCTAAATGGGTTGAAGCCATTGCATCACCAACAAACGACTCAAGAGTTGTGTCCAAGTTCTTCAATAAAGTGATCTTTCCGAGGTTTGGAACTCCAAGAGTTGTAATCAGTGATGGTGGATCTCATTTCATCGAGAAGAAGTTTGAGAGCTTGTTGAAAAAGTATGGAGTTACTCACAGGGTAGCCACCCCTTATCATCCACAAACGAGTGGACAAGTAGAGGTCTCCAATCGGGAAATTAAAGCTATTTTGGAGAAAACTGTGTCCCGATCTCGAAAGGATTGGGCAATGAAGTTAGACGATGCTCTTTGGGCCTATAGGACGGCATTCAAGACTCCCATTGGCACTACACCATACCGATTGATTTATGGGAAGTCTTGTCATCTTCCAGTGGAGCTTGAGCACAAAGCTTATTGGGCAATCAAACTGTTCAATTATGACATGAAGGAAGCCGGTGAGAAGAGAATGCTTCAATTACAAGAGCTTGAAGAGCTGAGGTTGGATGCCTATGAAAACGCCAAGATTTACAAAGAAAGAACGAAAAGATGGCATGACAAACATATACTCCCAAGAGAATTCAAGGAAGGTGAACTTGTCTTGCTATTCAATTCTAGACTACGGCTTTTTCCGGGCAAGCTAAAATCCCGATGGAGTGGCCCGTTCACAATCAAAAGAGTATTTCCCCATGGAGCCATAGAAATATGCAATGACAAAGGAGAAGTATTCAAGGTGAATGGACAACGGCTGAAGAAGTACATCATTGGGAGCTCGATTGAGGAGACAGTTTCCGTCCTCCTCCTTAATCCGATCACTTGAATTGAAGATGGAAGGTCAAGCTAATGACCTTAAAAGAGCGCTGGATGGGAGGCAACCCATCAGGTAGGTTTTCTTCTTTGTTTTTTTTTATTTAAAAAAAAAAAAATCTTCAGTAATTTCGGACGGGAATTTAACCAGTAAAATACTCGGCCTGAGACTCGACCGAGTCTCTGGCCGAGTTTTGCACAAAAAATGCGCATATACCAGTTAATACCTCGGTCTGAGACTCGACCGAGTCTCAGACCGATTTTTCAAAAATTCCATCCGAAAATAAAAAAAAAAAAATTATTTTTATTATTTTCTATTTCTCTTTTCTTCTACCCCTTTCTCCTTCTCTCTCCTCCCTCTTTTCTTTCTGGGCACGAGACCCTCGCCCGACTCCCTCTTCTCGCCCGACTCTCCCTCCTACACCGCCATTCCCCAGCCTTTCCCCCACACCGCGCACACCTCCTCCTGCGCACACCTCCGGCCACCAGCGAGCCTCCCCCGCCTTTCCCCCACCCCAGCACCCGCCCGAGCGAGCCACCGCACCGCCCGAGCGAGCCACCGCGCACACCTCCTCCTGCGTACACCTCCGGCCTCTCCTCCTGCGCACACCTCCGGCCACCAGCGAGCCGCCGGCGCACCAGCCCACAGCACCACCACGAGGTCCACGCCCATTATTGTTCCAATTGGGTACAAATCTCTTGCCCTTCTACTTGAATAATTTCTAGGGTTTACTAACAATTGGGGATTTTTTTTTTATTTGTATTATTAATCTGAAATTTCTGGTGTTTATTGGGCAAATTTTCTATATTAATTCATACTTGTTGGATTTAGGGAGGTTTGAGTGAAAAATTTGATAGTCACAATGCCATGAATTCTTGCTAGACTTGGATGTTTAACTAATTTGAGTTCTAAGGGTTTCAAATTGCAATTTGTTTCGCTAAGAACTTGAATTATTATTGTTGTTGGTCGTCCTTGCCGGGACGACAAAGTTGTGGCATATTGTTGTTGATCGTTCTTGCCGGAACGATACTTGTTTGGCTTTTGCTTGCTTGGTTGTGTATGTTTCTCTTGTTTGTAGGCGATACAGGTTTTCGAGATGTCTAAACGCCTAAAGAGTATGCGAGGAAAATCTTCTTCATCCTCTAGACCTTTAGCTCCTCCCACTCGCGTCGGAGTGACAACTCCTGACTCACTTGGTATTAATTTCACTAAGCAGATGCATTACACCAAGTTTGATTTGCTGAAGAAGAGGACTATTGCCACCACTCGATACCTCGATTTTGACTTGGTAGACGCTTTGGGTATCCGAAGTGATATTGATTTGATGGCAGAACGTCTGGGATGGGAAGAGTTCATTCATCTTCAAGAGCCGACATTCAAAGGTCTTACCTTGGAATTTCTCTCCACTGTTGAGTCCGAGGTCATTCAAGGCAAGCATTGTGAAGAGGGTCGTGTTCGTTTTCGTTTGGGGGATGAGGATCGGGAGCTCACTCTGAAAGAAATAAGCAACATCTATGGTTTTCCAGTCATCACCGATTTCAAAACCCCCCGCATTCAACGCCGTGCCGAGTTCTTTTCACCCGGGCTATTTTGGGGTGAGATTGGTGCGGGCTCCTATGATCCTAAAACCACGAAGGCCACTACAATCAGCAACCCTGCCATTCGCCTCCTTCAGCGGTTCATGGCTCATACAATTTTTGGCCGAGGTGATGGCGCTTAGAACAATGTGCCTCAGAAGGAGCTTACAGTTATATGTGCTGCCCTTAAAGATGAGAAAGTCAATTCTGCTGGGTTCCTCGTACATCATTTACAGCATGTGAGTGACAAGAAGTCGGGGGAAATCGTTATTGGTGGTTTGATTACTCTCCTTGCACGTCACTTTGGGATTGATTTTAGTAGGCGACTTGATAACATTCCTCCTCAGCCCATTGGCCCGGCCTATTTGAACAACATGAGGGTGCTCTCCAATTACAACAACAAGTGGTTTTGGGCCTTTCCCTCCGGTTCTTTGTACTTCCAACTTCCGAACCCCGAGCGCACTTCAATTAGTGTTCCATCCAATTGGAAGATACATGCTCTCTCCACCGATCCTACTCGTGCCCAAGCTAAGTCCGGGGCTCTTTTGGGAGATGCTATGGAGGCCGACTATGATGAGGATGATGTTGATGATGCGAATGATGATGACTTTGATCCGTCAGATACATTGGGTGGACAAGGCGTCACCATTGCTTCCCTTGCCGATAGTCTTGCCACCATGAATCGGGAATTTACCGCTCAATTTGCCAACATCAACGCCTCGATTGCTTCACTCTCCACACATGTTGACACTCGCTTTCAGGAGATGCACACCAAGATCGATGATTGGCGCACTTCCGGTTGGCGACCAAGACCACCTCCTCCACCAGAGTAGTGATTATGTGAGTGTTTCTCTTCCCTTCTCTTTTATTCTCTACATTGGGGACAATGTAGGTTTTAAGCTTGGGGGTGGGAACATTTTCATGTTTTGCATTGCATATAGTTTAGTTTGCATATTTAGTTTGAATTTTGCTTGCAAAAACAAAAAAACAAACAAACAAACAAAAAAATATATATATAAAAAAAAAAAAAATTTGCATTCTAGGAGTTATGGATTTCTCTTCAAGTGAAACACCCCTTGTCCTCAAAATTTTCTCTATGGAATTCTACCCCTTTGACTTGCTTGAAATGCTTGAAGTTTTGATGATGACTGACTATGTTATGAATTAGTTTGATGATTGAATGAGCTTGCATATTCTTTGAAACTTGAGTTAATATTGAAGTTCTAGACAAAAAGCCTTGTGAGGATTATTGTTTGCCTTTCTTAGGACTAAATAATGTCATGATGTCCTTTCTTTTGTGTGTGATGCTCACTTTGATTGCTTCCTCTAGAACTTGCTTTTGACTCTTTTTCAAGACCGCTCTTATGACTCTTGCATGCGACTTTGAAGTGATTGAGGCACTATTTTCTTAACCTTTATACTCCCTATCCGCCTTGCATAATTTCCTTTGTTTGAAGCCCCTTCTCGAGACTTAGCCTTATTCTTTTGAAGCTCCACAAAATTAATCCGAGCCTTTGTAAGCCTGACCCACCCGGGAACTAGGATAACTACTCGATTGACTTTGTGGTTGCAAGCTAAGCTTGGGGGAGACTTATACGTATTTGGTGATTGGGTTGTGTAATGTGCTAGTACTTTTTATCTTTGAAAAAAAAATTAAAAAGAATAAAAAAAAAATCAGAAAATGCTTGGAAAAAGAAAAAAAAAACAAAGGAAAAAGAAAAAAAAAAGAGTATGAGAAATAAGGGAATAAAGGGTGTTGGTGGTGTATGAGAATAAGTTGCTTGGAAAGAAAATCATGAGACATGGTGTTCAATCGAGTTTAGTTAAGTCTAGATTCCCGGGATTTAGCACCACATGGCCTAAATATTTCCCCACCTATTTCTTATCACCTTGGCCCCATTACAACCCAATAAAAGACCTCTTGATCATTGTTGGATGCAAGGTCCCATGCGGTGGAGATTTAGAACGCTTTTGCAAGCCTATGGTAGCTAAGTTTTCAAATGTGAGATTTGAGTGAAACACGTCCTATTTAAACACTTGAGAGAGAGCGAAAAACACATTATCCTAAGTGAGGTCTTGAATGAATATGTTGACTCAGTTTCTTTGAATTTCTCAAATGCACGCTATGATTTTTGATTGTTGATCTATACTTCTAAACTCTTTGTCTAGTTCGTTGTCAAGATGGATGCATGACTTGCTTGTTTTGTGGGGTGTCAGATTCTATTTCTTGCTTGAGGACAAGCAAGGTTTAAGCTTGGGGGATTTTGATAGCATGCATTTTAGTCTAGGATAAAGCATGTTTATTTCCTTAGTTTAGTTGTTTTTATTTTATTTTCCTCTTGGTTTTATTGTCTTTTTAGTAGATTTTGTAGTTTCGGTTTCTACTCTTGATTTGTTCGATTTCAGGATCATTTGGAGGTGGATTCAAGGAGTTTTGGCAACGACAAGGACAAGGGCAAGAGGAGCAACCCGATAGGAAGTGTCTAGGAGTTAAGCGGATGCAAGGAATTGAAGAGAAGATGGGCAAAAGCTTCGGTGGAAGGCACGGGAGGAAGCTCATTTAACATTTCAAACGGAGCAGTGCACCAGGCAAAAACTCGGTCCAGGTCACGACCGAGTTCTGGACCGAGTTTTACAAAACTCGGTCTGAAACTCGACCGAGTTTCAGACCGAGTCGCGTCTTTTTCCGAAATTTCTCCTCCGCGTGTTTTATTTATTAATTTCGGGCCTTTTCTATCTTGTTTTTTTGGGTTTCATATAAATACTTAGAGATTAAGTTTGGATGAGGATTACGTATTATTTTCTTAGCCTCTCTCTTTGAAGAACCCTAGATTGGAGATTTGTGGATTTTTGGCAAGACTTGATTGGAGTTGAATTTAGATCTATTGAAAAGACAATTGGTATGTTTCTCTTTGATTTAGATTTCTTATCTCTCCATATTATGTCTAGCTAATTTCTTAGTTCTAAGGAAGGGTGAACCCAATGGTTTAATAGGTAGATTTAATGGTGATGATTGGTTGAATTGAGATTTGAATTGTTGTTTGATTCAACCTAGGATGCTTAATGACCTAATTTGCTTGAATTAGGAATCTTGTTATAATTTGAGACCGAGAGGAGATAAGAATAACAGGAGATTGATTGAATTGAATTCACAAATTGTTAATTCATGTTAGATCCTTAGGTTTGAACTTGTTGAATTATTTGTGCGAGAGTGACTTAATTCACTTGTGGAACTTGACCTATCCTAGAAATTATTGATTGAGTAGTCTCAACTGAGCGCGAGAGCGGATGTTATTTCTATTGATTCATTGATCTCTAAAGAACTTAAAGGACCTAAATAAGACTTGCTTTGTGCGAGAGTGATTGCTAGTCGAGTCTAGGTACATGCATTAATCGTCTGAAAAGAGTTAATGTTGACACTTGAGATAGTTAGTCCTTCAAACAACATTCGAATTGAAATCCAAATAAATATCACCGGTAATCTACTGAATAATCATTGTGGGAATCCTGACCTTGGAATGCTTTTCTCCATTGATAGTTACTTCTTAATTTTGATTTTAATTATTTCTGAATACAATTACAACTCCTTTTCTTATTTTTGGCTTAGTCTACTGAATCGTGTTATAATCAATACTACAAGTTCCCTGTGTTCGACACCTTGATTACTACAACCGAACCGTATACTTGCGGTGTAGGAAAATAGCCTATCAATTAGGATAAGATATATTGTTGAGATATTTTTGTATATTGTATTATATATTTTCCTTATATCTTAGGGTTTCAAGATAGATAAAATCACTTGGGCCCCAAGTAACTCTTTGTATATAAAAACCCTCTTGGGTATTCTATTGAATGAAAGATTACATTCACACAAATATTATATCTTCACATGGTATCCAGAGCATAATACGATCCAATTTTTTTTTCAAAACCCTAGCCTTCAGCCATGTCCGACGGTGATCTTCAACCACTGGCGGCCACCACCGGTGTCGTTACGCCCACCATCCAACCGGAAGTCACGGACACCACTCCTGGCGTCATCGCATCCCTAGTTCCGCCGGCCATCCCCACCGCTGTTCGTGATGAGGCGGCGTCCTCCAAATCCGCCGGGGCCCTTCTTGTTGTGGCATCGGGTGCGACAGTTCAATCTCTTGCGTTTCCGACTCTTAATATCAAGTTGGATCGCACAAATTATATTCTTTGGCGTCATATGATCAAGTCCTCTCTTGAGGCATACAGTGTTGACAACTTTCTTCTTCCCGATAGTGCACCGTCAGCATATTTTCCGGTTGCTTCGGGATCCACATCACCTCTTATACCTAATCCCGCATTCGCTTATTGGACTCAGAAAGACAGGTTCATTCTTTTATGGATTTGTTCTACTTTATCTACACCCCTATTAGCACATGTTGCTCGCGCTAAGACCACTCATGAGGCCTGGGCTATTCTCGAGCGCATGTTTTTTGCCCAAACTCGGGCTCGTTCTATGTTTCTAAAGCATCAGTTACAAAATCTGACGAAAGGCAATTTATCTTTTCTCGATTATGTGGAGAAAAAGCGGAGCTTTTCTGATGCTCTTGCTGAATGTGGCTACACTGTTTCTGATCATGATTTCATTGAATATATTCTGAATGGGTTAGATTCGTCATACTCTGCGTTTCTAACTGCTTATAATATGCAAAGGCACCCTATTTCTTCTGATGAACTATTTGGTCTCTTATTACAAGAAGAAGAGCGTCTTAATGCAGCAAATCAACCTGCTTCTTCGGATTTATCTCTTTCGGCTAATGTGGCAAATCGAGGACCTCGTTCTCGCAACAACCAGTCCCGGTCTGAACCGAATTCCGACGCTAGATCTTTTTCAAGTCGTCCCACATGTCAACTTTGCTCAACGCTTGGCCATGAGGCGATTAATTGCTGGCAGCGTCAGAATTTTACTGATTATCCTCCCACAAATCCGAATTACAATAATCGTGGAGGTCGTGGCGGACGCAATGGCCGAGGTGGACGAGGAGGCCGTGGACGTGGAGACTCGCGTTCATACACTGCTGGACGTGAGGATTATAATCAACCACAACACACTGTTGCTCCTCAATCCAACTACATACAGCAACAACCTCGGTATTCCTTCCAAATGGGCAATTCGCCCTCCACTCTTGTTGATCCCAATTGGTGCTTTGATACGGGGTCCAACGCTCATGTCACCGCTGACTTTGGTAATCTTTCTGTGCACTCTGATTACACTGGCAATGATGGTTTACAAGTAGGCAACGGTATGTCTCTTCCTATTACACATTTGGGTCATCAAACTTTACCTGCCTACCCTTAACCTATTCACTTACATAATATTCTTTTTGTTCCTCAAATAAAGAAAAATCTTATTAGTGTCTCTCAACTAACCAAGGATAATAATGCTTACATGGTTTTTTACCCTACTTGTTGTTTTGTGAAGGACAAACAGGGGCGAACACTCCTCAAAGGAACCGTTGACAACGGGCTTTATCACTTGGCACCCACTCGGCCGACTTCACCTTCTCCTAAAGCCTTCCTTGGTGAAAGAACCACTCTTCAAACTTGGCATGAGCGTCTAGGTCATCCACATGAGTCTATTTTTCGTCGTTTAGTTTCTAAATTTCAATTAACTGTGTCGTTGAACAATTTGAATTCTGTTTGTGAGTCTTGTCAACTTGGGAAGAGTCGTCGTCTCTCTCTCCATAGTATTCATATTTCTAGTTCTTCACCCTTTGATTTGGTATACTCTGATGTTTGGGGACCTTCCCGGGTTACTTCCTTTAATGGCAATTCATATTTTCTTATTTTTGTGGATGATTGCACTAAGTTTGTATGGATTTATTTTCTCTCCCAGAAATCTCAAGTCTTGTCTCACTTTCAACCACTGTTCTAAAAAACGGCCTGGGCGGCCGCCTAGGCGCCGCCTAGGCGCTAGGCGGTGGTCCACTGTCCCGATTTTGCCCTGGGCGGTGGGTTGGACGGCTAGGCGGGCGCCTAGGCGGGCTGGGCGGGCGCCTAGGCGGGTTGGGCGGGCTAGGAAAATTGTGCAAGCTAGGCGGGCTGGGCGGGTCAGGCGGGCTGGGCGGCCTTCTAGGCGGGCTGGGCGGCCTTCTAGGCGGACTAGGCGGCCTTCTTGGTAGCTTGGTAGGCTTGAATTTATACATAGATATTATAATAGGATTATTCTTTATTTATATATTCTTACCAATCACAAATAATAATCTTATATAAAAAAATCATACCAATCCGCCTAATCCGCCCAGATTCCGCCTAGGCTCCCGCCTAGCCGTCTAGGCACTAGGCCCCAGCCCACCGCCTAGCTCCCGCCTAGCGTTTTTTAGAACACTGCTTTCAACTATTTCAAAAGATGGTTGAAACTCAATTCTCTACAAAAATCAAGCAATTCCAATCGGATTGGGGGTGAGAATATCGTCCTGTTTCTCATTATCTTCAAACACAGGGTATCCTTCATCGTGTGTCATGTCCTCATACTCAGTCTCAAAATGGGGCAGCTGAGCGTCGTCATCGTACTATTGTTGAAAAGGGTTTGGCTCTCTTATCTCATTCTAAATTACCACCTTCATTTTGGGAGCATGCCTTTCATACATCGGTTTATTTACATAATAGAACCATTACCCCAATCTTAGACTACAAGTCACCATTTGAGGCTCTATATCATAAGATTCCCGATTACTCTTTTCTTAAGAGCTTTGGTTGCTTGTGCTACCCCTTTTTAAGACCATATATGGATAACAAGCTTGAATTTAGATCTTCCCCATGTATATTCATTGGTTATAGTTCTAAACACAAGGGTTATTTGTGTCTTCATGTTCCCACTCGTCGAGTCTATGTCGCTCGCCATGTCATTTTTTATGAGACAACTTTTCCATACCCCCTACATGCTCAACCTCATGCCGTCCCAACTCCACAAAACCAAACACATGGCCCTTCTCCTTCGCTTCTTCAACTTGCTGCGTCACTGATGCCTCCAGCAGAAAACTCGATCCAAGTCTCGGCCGAGACTCAGAGCGAGTTTCTCCCTGTGTCGCCGAGTTCAATTGACACATCTCCGCCTTCATCCCAGCCTTGCCTTTCACCATCAAGTCAACCTTCAACTACTCCTAATGTTATTTCCGATTCACCACATCCAACACCACCACCAAATCCGCTCACTTCAGTGTCCAACCAAGGTGATAACTCGGTGTCACGGTCCATTGATGGAGAACTAGCCGCTGTCTCCTCTACAGACTCAGGTAATGCCTCTTCTCCCTCTTCATCCATTCCATCTTATTTTCGTCCTGTTGAATCCTCCAGTCACCAAATGGTTACTCGTTCTAAAACGAATAATCTCAAACCCAAAACCTTTTCCTCTACCAAACATCCTTTGCCGATTTTGCCTAATTCTCTTGCTGAACCTAAGACCTTTTTACACACTTCAAAATCGCCTGAATGGCAACATGCTATGCAATCCGAGTTTGATGCCCTTTTTCGTAATGGGACTTGGACACTTGTTCCTCGCCCTTGTAATTCTAACATTGTTGGTTGTAAGTGGGTGTAAAGGATCCAACAAAAGGCAGATGGTTCCATTGAGCGTTACAAAGCTCGTTTGGTAGCCAAATGCTACAATCAAGAAGAGGGTGTTGATTATTTTGATACCTTTAGCCCTGTTGTGAAGCCTACCACTATTCGCATTGTCATGTCTATTGCATTGCAGCAGTCTTGGCCTATCCGACAGGTTGATATTAATAATGCATTTCTCAATGGAGATTTATCTGAGAAAGTTTACATGCAGCAACCTCCAGACTTCACAGATCAGACCAAACCGCATCATGTCTGTCTCCTTCAGAAAGCTCTTTATGGCCTTAAGCAAGCTCCTCGGGCTTGGTTTACAAAACTTCGGCAATTTCTCATCAGCCATGGTTTTCGTTCATGCCGTTCTGATACATCCTTATTTGTTCGACGACGTGGTTCTTCTGTACTGTACATTCTTGTCTATGTTGATGATCTTCTCATCACAGGATCTGTTTCAGCTAACATTGATCGTTTTGTTCATCTCTTGAATAGAACGTTTGCTTTACGTGATTTGGGTCCTCGATCTGCATTACTTTCTTGGCCTTGAAGTCTCCAGAGGTTCTGATTATTTCCTTCTCTCACAACAGAAGTATATTCGGGACATTCTGATTCGCAGCAAAATGCAGGACGCCAAGCCCATTTCTTCTCCTGCTGAGCCGGCCTCTCGGTTGACTCGTTCAGGTGATCCGTTATCTGATCCTTCTTTATATAGGAGCATTGTTGGTGCTTTACAGTATGTTACTATTACTCGGCCATAGATTTCTTATGCGGTAAATAGAGTCTGTCAATACATGCATTCTCCTACTGAGACTCATTGGGCTGCCGTCAAGCGCATCCTCCGATATCTCAAAGGCTCCATCTCGGCAGGTCTATGCATTCGGCCTTCTGTTGATCATCGTTTGATTGCTTATTGTGATGCTGGATGGGCGTTTGACAATGATGATTGTAGATCACAACATGGTTTTGCCATTTATTATGGTGGAAATCTCATTAGTTGGGCTTCCAAGAAACAACATGTTGTGGCTAAATCTAGCACTGAAGCAGAATATCGGGCTATTGCTTTCACTTCTACATAGCTCATTTGGATTCAACAGTTATTGCTCGAATTACAGGCTCCTATGGTTCGTCCTCCTATTATTTTATGTGACAATTTGAGTGCTACGGATATGTCCGCTAATCCTGTTTTTCATCAACGCTCCAAACATATCAAGATTGACTTCTATTTTGTTCGGGAACAAGTGGAGGACGGTTCATTGATTGTTCGTCATGTTCGGGCTTGTGATCAAACTGCTGATATCTTCACTAAAGCCATTGGGACTGCTCGTTTCTTGCAATTACGCTCCAAGCTTCATGTTCGGAATCCACCATGAGCTTGTGGGGGGGGGGGGGGGGGGAGGGGTATTAGGATAAGATATATTGTTGAGATATTTTTGTATATTGTATAATATATTTTCCTTATATCTTAGGGTTTTAAAATAGATAAAATCACTTGGGCCCCAAGTAACTCTTTGTATATAAAAACCCTCTTGGGTATTCTATTGAATAAAAAATTACATTCACACAAATATTATATCTTCACAAGTTATTTCAAATATTTTAATTTGTATGTTTTCTTAATTTTTATTTATGTGCCTTTGTTGTAAGATTTAATATCGGTGAATTTTTTGTGAGCCTAATTTTAATAGACTCAGGTGTAATATACAATCAGGTAACAACCCTGATCATCAGACGGAGTGTTACATATAGCACGATGCATGTAGTGCTAATGAATCAATGATAATCATTTTCATTTTCTTAGCTTGTGTCTCATCAATGACGTCCAATTAAAGTATGCAGATATTTTATGTTCTTGTTCTAATTTCTTTGTTGGGAAGTTTCTGAATTAAAATGGAAGTGGATGATGAGTCATATGACTTGGATGATTGTTCAGTGACATTATGCCAATGGTATTTATGTCAGATTATACATTATTTATGGAAACATATCGAATTCATTAGCAACTTTATTTGAAGATGAAACACTTACATTCATGCGTAGCAATACAACATTAATTCTTAATAAAGAAAGAATAAATTCTACCAAAAAAAAATAAAGAAAGAAAAAAGTGTTTCATCACTAATTTAATTTCGAAAATGTTTTTACATTTATAGTAAATTAATATGAAGCACCAGCGTCCAGCATACAATGCATCAATTTAAATGCATGTATATGTTATAAGATTTGTATCATTACTGCTACAGATTTTATACCAAATTACATGCATACGATTATCATCAACACTCAAAAAGTATTCTTAAACGTCCCCTTTATATAAGACCACATTAGGATTATACTAAACATGCAAGGAGAGTTAATATATATTTTATATATACGTAAAACAAATCAACTTAGAAACTAAGCAAACCAATTATTCAGGCATGGAAACTTCTCGTGGTAACAAGATGCTAATGATATTAGTCTGTTTGACTTATATGTTCATGATTGTGGTTTCAGCAACCTCCAACGGTATATACATCTACAAATTACACATTGCTAGCTTTGTTGTTTATTTGCTTACCCCTTTTTCTAATCTCAACGTAAAATTAATGTCTTGTTTCATAGTATGATGGTAATTACGATGGATAAACTTATGTATAAATTAAGCTCAAAGAACTTTGCATTGAAGTTATTAAAATACTACATTAATTATATAGTGTGATTCGAAAACAATTAGTCCTAACTAAGTAATTACATGGATTTTGATGCCTTAATTTTTAATTGGTGGTTGTAGTGCAAAGGCTACCAAGGGAAACAGTCGAAGACTGCAAGATTCAATGCTGTCGTACTTGCGATCAGACCACTCCTCCCACTGATCACCTAGCATTCTTAAGGTGTTTACGTCTTTGTGTTGCTGATTGTAAGAGAAGAGCGGTAGAATCCCCTGATTCCTTAAACCTTGAAATACCGTGAATCTAATTACCATTTGACATATCAATAATCTATTATGAATAAGATTTGTTTGGTTATAACAATAAATTATTGCATTTCTCACTCTATGATATTTGTTTATCAATTGTATCGTTGAGTAGTGGTAGTTCTAGAGATTTTATACTCATGACACGTGTGTGATGTGGTAGGGCCATCCTTTTATGGGTGTGTCGATTCAACTGATCTTCTGCAATTTCATGTTTTTGATTAATTCTTCAACTGGTGGGGAGATTTTTCGAAACATGGGGTTCATTCTCAGATTTGCTTTTCAAAAATTGAAATCATTTCTATTTTGAATAATTCTCTGATTAGTGGAGAGATTTGAGGGATTAGAGAAACTAGATCCAATTTCTTCTATTAAAGTTCTGAGGATCACCTCTCCTCTTTTCTAAAGTGCACGAAATTGAGGAGAGTTGTGCTAATCTTAGGGGACAAATATCGCTTTCTTATATGCACCATATCATAGCTATTTTGTATCTATGGCAACGGTTTCGTTTTGCGACATTTCAATTCCTAACCGCTCATATTAATTTCTCCTTTCGACCCACATTCAAATTCTCCTATAGATTTTTATTGCCCTGTAGTGATTTTGTACTTATAAATTAGAAGCAAAATCTTAGCACTGCTTACTTTCTCTTCACTATGGACAACCTATTCATCAAGCTGCTCGGTCTCTCAAAACTCAAGCCCTTGATGGCACCAACTTCAAGTGTTGGTCTCAGAAATTGCTTATAGTCTTCGAACAATTGAAAGCTGACTACATCTTTTCAAGGATGCCCCATCAACATCTTCCTCGATGAATGTTGTTGCATTGTCCCTTGTTGTTAATGCTTCTCTGTAGGCAGTTTTCGATGATTCAACCAAGAACGATGACATCGTTGAAAAGGTGCTTCCTAAGACTGAAAAGTATGACCAAGACAACAAAATTATAAGGGGTGTAATTCTGAACCATATGTCAAATTCTTTGTTCAATATGTTTCTTACTAACTAATCTACTAAGTCCATTTGGGAGACTCTTGAGATAAATTATGGTTCTGATGATGCTAAGAAGAAAAAGTATGTCAAAGAAAAGTACATGAGGTTCTAGATCATTGATGACAAGCCCATCATGGACCAAGTCCATAAGTATGAGAACATTGTTGTTGACATCCTTGTTAAAGGAATGAAGATGTGCAATCATCTACATGCAAATTTTCTCATGGAGAAATTGCCAAATTCATGGACGAGTTATCACAACCACCTAAATCATAAGAAGAAGGATCTAACTTTAGATGTGCTCATGGGCAACATGAAAATTGTGGAAGCCAATAGCCTCAATGATAAGCCTTCAAAACCATTTGATTCTTCAATTAAAGCTAACATTGTTGAAATTTCTGGTTCCAGAAATGACAAGTTCAAACAGGGAACAAGTAACCAATCTGGGAAGAACTAGAAATCCCTTCACAAAAAGAAAACTCAAAATTTTATAAAGGGTGGAAAGAAACGACAATGATAACAAATGATGCTTCGTTTGTAAGAAGCCAAGGCACCATGCCACACAGTGCTACTACATAAATGAAAGCCCAAAGAATGAGCAATCTTGGTTCAAATGGGCCGCCTAAACCAAATCATGAAAAGAAGGAAACCAATGGTGATGGTCATCTCAAGAGTGAACCTGGTCAACCTGACTAAATAGGTGGTCGACATTATTGGAGCCACAAGGCACTTTTGCGCTAATAAGGAGTTGTTGGCCGACTTTGAACCTGTAGATAAAGGCGAGTAGGTTTTCATGGGCAACTCAGTGTTTTGTAGTGCTCAATAAAAGTGAAAGTTCTTCTCAAGTTAAATTCTGACGAAATGTTATGCTTGATTAACATGTTTTATCTTCCTTCATTGCATAAGAACTTAATATTTGGGGGAGGGGTGCTAGTAAAGGCTTGATTTAGGCTACTCCTTGATGGAGTAAAACTAGTTATAAACAAAACTAGTGAATTTGTGGGGGGAAGGGGAGCACTAATGGTCTTGTCATGCTTGAATATACCATTGTTAAAGTTGAGAATAGCTACTACTTTTTCTTATATTGCCAAGTCTATTACTATATGGCATGGAAGACTAGGATATGTGATGTGTTCCGAGATTGCTCGGTTTGCACGGGTGCCCGATCTAGGCTCGAAAGGGTCATAGATCTTTTCCAATGGGAAGAAACCGGGATAAGCATGAACCACATGGTGGTTTGTGAGGGAGTAACAAGAAAGGGTCAGGTTGAGTCTTATCCTAGGGCCGACAAGGGGGCTCAACTGAGAGGGGTGATTAGGATTAGAGAGTTGGACGCCTAGGCCTAGAGGAGTGATGTGAGACCCACCAGGACGGCTAGCCAAGACGAGGAGGACATGTCCGTGCGCTCCGATGGACCGATCACACGATCTAGGACTCGGGCCATAACCCGAGCCATTTTGTCCATCATCGCGCGCGCCATCGCAAGCCACGGAGCATCCACTGGCGCGCCTCTCTCCACATGCCTCGTCACCATCGGCGCGCCGAGTCTCCAGCCCGACGCCTCGCACCGCAGCGCCGAGAACCCCATTTTCGACACCGTACCAGTCGTGAGCGCCGAGCCACATGCCACGCCGGGCCACCCGGCGTGGGAACTTGATGTTCCAGCGCGCCTCGGTCTCGACACTCGAGGTCCGAGCGTGCGCCAGCCTCCGCACGCCGACGCCGTGCCGCGTGCTTGCCAGCGTCGCGACACGCCCTTGGCGCGCCACAGCCTTGTCACGGCCTTGTCGCGACACTCGCGACTAGGCCACCGTGACCTATTTTATTTCTTGCTATTTTTAGAACTATTTCCATTCCGAAATATTGCTACTTATGTCTTTACTATTTTTATGCATTTTGGGCTTGGGCCAAGTGGTTGGGCCGCATGCTTGCCTCCCCCTTCATCTCCCCACGCCGCCTAGGGTTTCTAGCTAGGGCGCGCGCCTCCTTCTCCTATATAAGGAGCACGCCCCTCTATGTATTTCTTACGCTTGATTGAATAATACCGTTACTCTGTCGAGATTGCTCCAGAACGATTTCTCTAAGGCGTCACCCAAATTCTCTTCTCATCCCATATTCCTCAGTTCTCCTTCAAAACAGAGCACCTTCTCATCCTTTCAATTCTCTTCTCATCAAAGTCTAGTCGTTCATCGACTCAAAACCTATCCAAAACCGCAAGAGAAGACCATTTACGAGTCCAACTTCGATCCTCTCGTGAATCTCCCAACGGGGTTCACATCAACTGGCATCAGAGCCTCGGATTGCGTAAGTCTTTCTCTCGCTTTTACTCGTTTTTGCACGATTTTTTTTTCTCCACCATTTTCATTAGCTTCCGTCATATCTTCTATCATTCACATAGTTCCATTGTTATTTGCTTCGAAAAAAAATCAGAAAAATCAACAAAAAAAAAATCGCCAAAACCCCCGCCGACTTGCACTTGTTTTCGGTTCATCATCTTAAGATTTTGAGCTTGCTTGCATTCTTCATGTTTTTTTGAATTGATTGAATTGTGCACGTCTTCAATACTTTCTGTTTGTGCGAGATTTGGTCCGATCTTGGCCGATCTCGTGGTTGTTAGAAAAGGCAAGAATATTGCCAAATCTTGTTAGTTGCCGAAATTCAAAAAAATTAAAAAAAATTGGATAAGTAAAGCCAAAATAACGCAACCTTATCCTATTAATTAAAAAAAAAGATTTTGTGGGGACACACAAGCCAAAATAGGCAAGTGTTTCCATAATTGCAAAGATTGCATTCGACCCCCCTTGCTTCCATATCTTTCCATATCTTCTCACTTATCTTATAATATCTTGCATATCTTTTTTGTTAGGAAATATTTCTTGATTGATATTGTTTGATTGAAAGAATCTCGCACCTTTCCTTAAGGTCGAGATCCCCTCTCTCCTTCTTTCCTTACGTGCCAAGGCTTACCAAAGCTGACGCCTTCTCTCTCTCTCTTCTTACTTGCATGCTTGATTGTCTTGCTTGTTTGTGCTTTTGTGTTGTTCCATACTTGTGCACGTTGAGATCCAAGCCTCCCCTACCCTTCGAGTACTTTTCGTGCAAACTAAGAGTACTTGCGTGATGAGTCTTACAATATCTCGGCGTTTCTCTTTGCTTGTTGTTTGAGAACTTCTTAACCCCTTTTCTTTCATGTCTATGGTTGAGATTGGAGACGGAAGTATGGAAGGAGATGACATTTCAAACCAACAAGGTCTACCAAACCAACCACCGAACCCACCGTCGGCGCCAAGTAGCCTTCTCGGCGCGCCGAATGCAGCGGCGCAAGGGCTCGCCCCCGCAGCAGGTCTCGCGGTGCTTGAGGCGCGTTTTGCCAACCGCGAAGGCTTGATGACGAGGTTTCTCAACCAACAATCGGCGCCACCAGCCGTAACCATTCATACGCAGCACGCGCATCCGAGCGTAACGCCACACGGCGTCTCGGTTTCGCGGGCTTCGGCGCAAGAAAAAGGCAAAGGGCCTTTGGTGGACTCGACTAACCCGAATGGGATCCAACGTTTGGAATCCATGAAGGAAAGTCGACCCACTAACCAGGCTCAACAGGTGGATGACGTTGTTGACGTTCAATCCGATGAGGAGTATGACTCCGAGGAGTGGCGGCGTCAACAATCGAAAAAAAAGAAAAAGGTGGTCACTACGACGCCTAAGAAAAAGAAATCCAAGGGTCGAGATGACTTCGATTTCGATGACTATCGAAGCCATCAACGCCCCACAACTCCATATTCGGAATCTGAGGACTCTATGACGGAGTACGAGGAGGCTTCCGAGGAGGATTTTGACCACCCTCCGGTCCATGATTCGGAGGAATGGATAGATCGGGATCGGGATTGGATTCCGAGACCCAAGTTGTTCGTGAACCGCGCGGAGTATGATCGGCTCGAGGGCCGTGACAACCGCGAACGGCCTCGGCGCAACGGGGATCGGCGTCGCCAAGACCGACACCGGGAGCACCAACGGCGCCCTCGACGCGACGAGGACGACGACCCCAGCGACGGCAGCGAAGGATCCAGCCGAGGCCATGGCCGAGGCCCACGACGCCGACGCACTCCCCCTCCGCGTGCCAACCAGCGCGCCGGAAACGATCGTCTGGCGCATGTATCACGCCGCGACGTCAAGGTAAAATTTGATGATTTTTTTGGTAATTACAACCCTGATGAATTTATTTCTTGGTTACAGGGTATCGAGCACGTGCTCAAACATTGCCATTATGAGGAGCACGAGAAGGTCGAGGTGGTGACCCTTCATTTTTGGGGTGCCGCTCGGATGTGGTGGAACCGATTCGAGTCGGATCGGGCCCGAAAAGGTAAAGCCCCCATAACCGAATGGCATCAACTCGTGTTCATTATGAAGAGGAAGTTCATCCCACCCGACTACAATTAAAAAGTGAGGATCTTGATTCAAGACGCTCGACAAGGTACTCGGACTCCCGAGGAGTTTTTTGCATACCTTGAAGATTTATTCTTCAAGGCCGGCATTAGTGCTTCCCCGGGGGCGTTGAGGTCTCGTTTCGTGGCGGGACTTCACCAATGGATCCGAGATCGGTTGGTTGTCTTGCCAATCAATGATTTGGGACGTTTGATACACACGGCCATGGAGCTTCACACGCAATTCAAGAGGCCAAAGACGTCCACTTTTACAAGGTATAATTCTTCCCCTAGTCCATCCGCTTTAGGTACTAACCGGTTTGTTTCTCCTTCAATGTCTAAATCCAAGGTAGGTACCCAATCGACGGACTCCAAGGGCGCTTCGGTGGGCCAAAACCGTGACAAGACAGCCCCTCCCTTACAAAGGATTCGAGACATCGAGTACTATTTATGTGGTGGCCGAGGGCACTTGAAACGTGATTGCCCTAACTCGAAGCGACTGCTTTTTTCGGCTCAATCCGCAGCGTATGAGAGTGTGGATGAAATTGAGTCCGATGAGGAGGACGCCGCGCCAATAGAAGACGGTGCATATTGTGCACCATCGGACATTGACGCCGGCGTCGACAAGTTGTTGCTAGTGACGCGCCGAGCGCTTAGCATGAGGGAATCCGTGCCCACCGATCAACGGGAAAACATTTTCCGAACTCGGTGCTTGGTACAAAACGTGTCCCTTAGTGTGATTATAGATTCGGGATCGTGCGGAAATTTCTTATCAAGGAAAGTGGTCGATCATTTCAAGTTGCCACAAACGGATCATCCAAGGCCGTACAAGCTTGCATGGATTTCAAACGATGGCGACCATTGGATCCGTAAACAGGTTAATCTTTCCTTTTCCATTGGTTTATATTCTGATTCTATTCTCTTTGATGTCACTGACATGGACGCCACTCATATTCTTCTTGGCCGTCCATGGCAATTTGACCGTCACGTGATTTACGATGGCCGGTTGAACACATACATGTTCAATTACCATGGTAAATGCGTGACCATCTTACCTATGTCTCCGAGTGAAGCATTGCAGGATGAGGCCGAAAGGCAACAAGCAAACGCTCGGGACAAGTCCACGGCCACGCCTACGCCGAATTCAAGCTCGAACGACGCTCCTGGCCACGGACAACATTCTGTCGGCGCTCCTGGTTCCCATACCACCAATTCTGGATTTCAAGAGGATGTGACCCAGAAACGCCGAGCAAAGCTGAAGAACAAGCCCCGGACGCCGCTGTCGTCCTCGGCTGCGCATTACAGCGCGCCAACGCACGTGCCCAGCGGCGCTGGCTCGAACCAGCGCCTTTCCAGCGGCGCGCCCAGTGCCGAACAGCCTCCCTGGCCAGGATCTGGTGGCCAGCAGATTGGTGCCCAAGGAGCACCTCGGGTGCGCGAGGACGCCGAGCCACCTCTTCTCGGTTCGGTGCAAGACCGGCTTTTCCTATGCCGTCGGCGCGATGTGGTCAAACACATCGAGGGGAGTACTACTTGCTTTCTTTTGTGTCCATTGCTTAATATTTCCATTGATTCGACACATGTATTACCCCCTTCTATTTCTGATTTGTGCAGGAGTATTCTGATATTATGCATGCCGAGCTCCCCGACGGGTTGCCACCTATTCGGGGGATCGAGCATCGCATAGATCTCATTCCCGGCGCTTCATTGCCAAACCGGGCTGCGTATAGGGCGTCACCTAAGGAGACTCAAGAGCTTCAACGCCAAGTCCAATCTCTTTTGGACAAAGGCTATGTTCGAGAGTCCCTTAGCCCGTGTGCGGTCCCGGTTATTTTGGTGCCGAAGAAGGATGGTTCTTGGAGGATGTGCGTGGATTGCAAAGCCATCAGCCAGATTACCATCAAGTACCGTCACCCGATTCCCCGCTTGGACGACATGTTAGACGAGTTGCATGGAGCCGTGCTGTTTTCGAAGATTGATTTGAGGAGCGCTACCATCAAATTCAGATGCAAGAAGGGGACAAGTGGAAGACGGCTTTCAAGACCAAACATGGTCTCTACGAGTGGTTGGTGATGCCCTTCGGCCTCACTAACGCTCCTTCTACTTTTATGCGTCTTATGAACTTTGTTTTGCGTAAATTTTTGGGACTTTTCGTCGTCGTGTATTTTGACGACATTTTGGTTTATAGTAGGACTTTAGACGATCACGCGGGGCACCTTAGGCAGGTGTTAGATTGCCTCTGCGAACACTCTTTATATGTAAATCTGGACAAATGTGTGTTTTGTTCGGATACGACGAATTTTCTTGGCTTCGTCGTATCCAAGGATGGCCTACGAGTGGATTCTGACAAAATTCGGGCCATCCGTGAGTGGCCAACCCCAACGACCCCGACAATGGTTCGTTCTTTTTTGGGGCTAGCTGGATTCTATAGGCGATTTGTCAAGGACTTTAGTTCTATCGCCGGGCCACTCCATTATTTGACCAAGAAGGCAGCCACAATAAAGTGGATGCCGCATCACGAGGCCGCCTTCGAGGCCTTAAAAGATGCTTTATGCCGAGCCCCGGTCCTGCAATTGCCGGACTTTACAAAGCGCTTCGAGATCGAGTGCGATGCTTCCGATTATGGTATTGGCGGCGTACTCCTTCAAGAACAAAGGCCTATCGCTTACTTTAGCGAAAAGCTAGCTGGGGCTACACTGAATTATCCAACCTATGATAAAGAGCTCTACGCTCTTATTCGGGTCCTAAAGACGTGGCAACATTATCTATGGCCAAGCGAGTTCGTAATTCATACGGATCACGCGGCCTTGGCTTATCTTAAGAGTCAAGCGACTCTAAATAGGCGCCACGCACGTTGGGTTGAGTTTATGGAGACGTTCCCTTACGTCATTGCTCATAAAAGAGGAAAAGAGAACGTCGTCGCCGACGCTCTCTCTCGAAGGTACATTTTACTCACCCAATTACATTTAAAAATGCTTGGTTTTGCTATGATCAAGGAGTTGTACGCCTCAGATCCGTACTTCTCCTCAATCATAAAGGAACTTGAGCATTCGAGGATTCATGAGTCCTTCTTCTTGGACAACGGTTTTCTTTACCGAGCTGGGAAGCTTTGCATTCCGGCATCTTCGGTGAGACATCTTTTGCTCCAAGAGGCTCATGATGGCCGAGGTCACTTTGGCATAGCCAAAACATTGGCAGCACTTCGTGAGCATTTCTTTTGGCCTCATATGGCTCGGGATGTTAACAAGTATTGTCAAAGTTGTGTGTCGTGTCATACTGCCAAGTCTCGGTCCCAACCGCATGGACTTTACACGCCACTTTCAATTCTAGACGCCCCGTGGGAAGATCTTTCCATGGATTTTATTACGGGTCTTTCGACGTCGAGGCGTGGAAAGGACTCAATTTTTGTAGTCGTGGACCGGTTTTCCAAAATGGCCCACTTCATTGCATGTAAGGGAACGAACAACGCGGTGGAAATCGCTAATTTGTTCTTCGAACATGTGGTGAAGTTACATGGTATTCCTAGAACTATTGTTAGTGATAGGGATACCAAATTCTGCAGCCACTTTTGGTGAACGCTTTGGGGGAAGTTAGGGACACGACTCTTGTTTTCCACTGCTTATCACCCCCAGACCGATGGTCAGACTGAGGTGACCAATCGGACCTTGGGAACTCTTCTTCGGACGATGCTCAAGGCAAACCCACGTCGGTGGGAGGACTTACTTTGCCATGTTGAGTTTGCATATAACAGGTCCTTTCACTCTGCGACGAAGATGACCCCTTTCGAGGTGGTCTACGGGCGTAATCCTCACACGCCTATGGATTTGGTGCCTTTGCCTTACAAGCCCGACGAGCATGTCGACGCGGCCAACCGCGTCGACCACATCCGACACTTACATGAGCGCACCAAGGCGCAGCTGCTGCGACGCACCGATCAATACGCGGCCCAGCGCAACAAGGGGCGCCGCGCTTTGATCTTCGAGCCCAGAGATTTAGTCTGGCTCCATCTGTAGAAGGATCGTTTTCCCGCTGCTAGGAAGACGAAGCTTCACCCACGAGGGGACGGTCCCTTCAAGGTCCTCCGGCGCATCAACAACAACGCTTATGTCCTCGACCTCCCGGGTAAATACAAAGTTTCCGCCTCCTTCAATGTCTCGGATCTATCTCCATATGTGGATTCCGAGTATCATGACGAGGAAACGGGGACGTTTCCCACCCAAGGGGGGAGGGTGATGTGAGCCCCACCAGGACGGCTAGCCAAGACGAGGAGGACATGTCCGTGCGCTCCGATGGACCGATCACACAAGCTAGGACTCGGGCCATAACCCGAGCCATTTCGTCCATCATCGCACGCGCCATCGCAAGCCACGGCGCATCCACTGGCGCGCCTCTCTCCACATGCCTCGTCACCATCGGCGCGCCGAGTCTCCAGCCCGACGCCTTGCACCGCAGCACCGAGAACCCCATTTTCGGCACCGTACCAGTCGCGAGCGCCGAGCCACATGCCACGTCGGGCCACCCCGGCGTGGGAACTTGAGGTTCCAGCGCGCCTCGGTCTCGACACTTGGGGTCCGAGCGCGCGCCAGCCTCGGCACGCCGACGCCGTGCCGCGCGCTTGCCAGCGTCGCGACACGCCCTTGGCGCGCCACAGCCTTGTCACGGCCTTGTCGCGACACTCACGACTAGGCCACCGTGACCTATTTTATTTCTTGCTATTTTTAGAACTATTTCCATTCCGAAACATTGCTACTTATGTCTTTACTATTTTTATGCATTTTGGGCTTGGGCCAAGTGGTTGGGCCGCATGCTTGCCTCCCCCTTCACTTCCCCACGCCGCCTAGGGTTTCTAGCTAGGGCACGCGCCTCCTTCTCCTATATAAGGAGCACGCCCCTCTATGTATTTCTTACGCTTGATTGAATAATACCGTTACTCTGTCGAGATTGCTCCAGAACGATTTCTCTAAGGCGTCACCCAAATTCTCTTCTCATCCCATATTCCTCAGTTCTCCTTCAAAAGAGAGCACCTTCTCATCCTTTCAATTCTCTTCTCATCAAAGTCTAGTCGTTCATCGACTCAAAACCTATCCAAAACCGCAAGAGAAGACCATTTACGAGTCCAACTTCGATGCTCTCGTGAATCTCCCAACGGGGTTCACATCAAGGAGAGAAACTCAATCTCAATAGGCAAATAAATACAAAGCATAAATGAAAATATTATAACTGAGAGTGGTTTAAATAGGAAATGCAATTAAAACGTAGCGGGCTAGCCAAAAACCTAATAAAATAACATACTAAATATAAAAAGGTCCAACAATAACAATGTTTAATAATAATAATAATAATAATAATAATAATAATAATAATAATAATAATAATAATAATAATAATAATAATAATAATAATAATAATAATAATAATAATAATAATAATAATAATAATAATAATAATAATAATAATCACCTGCTGCTCAAGTAGTTACACGACATTCTCTTACCACTAACTTGGCTCTTTTTACTGAGGCTGAGTTGACCTTCCGCCGCATGAGGATTTGGCTTTGTGGAGTTAGTTTTAAGACGCATTCTGTACGTTCTAAATGTCTTCATGGTCAAGGTTCAGATTTTGTGTCCCCACCTGATGTTGGAGATGGTGTAGTTCGGTTTGTGCTCTATGATCTTCCTAAACCGCAACTCAATTCTGCTGTACCCAGTCATGTGGATACTATAGTGCAAGAACATGTTTGTGGTTTTACCATCACGCTACTTGACAGATTGCTTTCTAAACGGCTTCGCAATATGAAATCCATCCCTCCTAAATGTCATTTAGGCTTCTCCCGGGTTTTGAAAGGCGCACTTGATAAGGTGCTTTGCAAGCCTGAAGATATCTCTTGTTGGGTCAATCTTCTCGTGTTGCCTCTTTGTATCCTTAAAACCTTTAATCCGACGAGTAATCGCGAGTGCACATTTAGCGTTAGACGAAAACGGCAAGAAGAGAGCATAGCTAATGCTATTCGTACTTGGAGTGAGCCGGGTGGTAATTTGTTGCTTTTGCGGGAAACTTTGGCAGTTAAATCCCCTCCTTTGATGGATGCTGATGAGGAACTTGATTTGGAAGAGCGTAATATCAAGCAGTGTCGTAGGAAGATTTGTGATGGTCATTACACCGCCGCAGTCCGAGTTCTTTCTTCTTCTGGTATTGCTCCTTATAATGAGAGCACTCTTGCATATTTACAGTTAAAACACCCTTCTTCTCCAACTCCATCCTTGCCTAATATATTTGTTGATCACTATCATCTCGTCGCTACTTCTGCTGTTGTTTTGGACCGAATTAAGAGTTTTCCACGTGGCACATCATGTGGTAGGGACGGTTTACATGCTCAACACCTTATGGATTGTTGTGGCTATTTCTGAAGAGTTAGTTGGCTCTATTTCTGGGGTGGTTAATCTCTTTCTGGCTGGAAAATGTCCTATGATTTTGGGAGAGTATATTGCTAGTGCTCCTCTCACACCTCTTGTCAAGCCTGGTGGGGGGAATTCTTCCTATTGCTGTGGGTACTGTCTGGCGGCGTCTGGTTTCGAAGGTCGGTGTTGTTGTGGTTGGCCAAATGTTGGGAAGTTATTTTGATGGTCTTCAATTTGGTGTTGGGGTTTCTGCAGGTAATGAGGCAATTCTCCATGCTGTGAATCGGTTGATTGAAGATCGCGGTACTGATGTTGGTATTTCTATGTTGTTGTTGGATTTTAAAAATGTCTTCAATTTAGTTGATCGTGCAGTCATGTTACATGAAGTTCGTCTCCGTTGTCTGACCATTTCGTGTTGGGTTGAATTTTTCTACTCTAATCCCGCCGGATTGTATTATGTGGAGCACACCTTATGGTCGTCTCAAGGGGTGCAACATGGTGATCCCTTTGGCCCTCTGCGTTTTGCTTTGGTTTTACAACCCCTGGTTTGTAAAATTAGAGACACTTTTGACGTTTGTCTTCAGGCGTGGTATTTGGATGACGACACTATTATTGGTGACACCTTGGTGGTGGGGAAGGTTCTGCAGTTGATTATGGAGGAAGGGCCTCGTTTAGGGTTAAATCTCAACGTGGAAAAAACTGAAGTTTTTTGGCCTACAAAAGACCCTCGAAGTAGGGTTGCAGGTGTCTTTCCCACTAATATTGCTAGACCTTTGCATGGTGTTAAGTTGCTTGGTGGTCCTGCCAGTTCCAATTTTGTTTTTAGTGGCGAGCTTGTGACACGGAGAGTGACTAAGACCATTGTTCTAAAAAACGGTCTAGGCGGCCGCCTAGGCGCTGGGCAGTGGTCCATCGTCCCAATTTTGCCCTGGGCGGAGTTCTGGGAGGCTAGGCGGGCTGGGCGAGCGCCTAGGTTGTAATATCTGCTCTTTTAATAATGAGATATTACTTTAATTTTTTTCGAGTTAATAATAAGCAAAGAATTACACTTAATTTAAATGGATACAACTTGCAAAAAGAAAATTTATTTCTTATGAATGAATTTTTGGCAAGTTAAATTGTATTTAGCGAAAAATTTAATTTTTTTTTTTAAAGTGTAGCAATTGGAATATACTAGTAGCTGGCTTCGATTCAACTCCAAAGAATAAATCCGTAGACTTAAATCATCCATAAGCACACACAATAAGGGAAAAAGTGCAATTAAGTATACGCACAATAACTAGTCAATTTCGCATCATTCATTCAAGAAAACAAGCTATTATCTAGAAGTGTACACACACTTTTCTATACAAGTCCAAAAACACACTAACAAACTCAAAATAAAGCATACACATGAACTAATTTCTGGTGTTTTGAAGCATCATAGACTCGAAATAGAGTAATTAATTCGAATATGTAGCAAAAAATGCGAATCGCATACGAACTAATTTTTAGGGTTTTCGATCTTACCTTTAACCGGTTGTTTTTTCATTGTTGGTGGCATTTTTAAGTTGTGCTACAACTACTAGATCTATAACTCTTGTAAATGCTTCGATTTTGGTTTCGATTTGGCCTTTTGATTTCGTTGTTTCTTCAGATTCAGATGAGAGAGCGAGAGAGGATTTTGGGAGCTCGAGCGAAGCGACGAGCGTGAATGAATCGAGTCGGGGTTGGGCTCCTGGGATGAGAGGCTCGATTTTGATCAGGGGCATATTATTCAAGCATAATTATTACAAAATTGTCACCGTGCCACTATTTTCCCTTTTTTTTATCACCATCTTTTAATCTCAGCCTTTGATCATCTCAATCCAATGGCTTTTATATGTCCTTATTTTTCACTATAACACCTATCTCCACCAGAATTTCACTCTATTATAAAAGCTAAAGATTTAGGGAGATTCATACCAAAAAAAACAGATTTAGAGAGATGGACAACGAAAGCAAATTAATTTAGATTTTTATTGCGAGTGTAGAAAATATGTTTGCCTTTTGCTTCACATTGCGCATAATATTTGCAAATAACATATCCAAAATTAAAGAGACTAGTATTATCTAGTCTCAGATACAAAAGGCACGTTAATATATATGTATCACGACAGTGTTTGCACATTTTATATGTAAACTTGAACATTGATGCATGTGGACGGGAACTGATAACCACTTTGTAAAATTTGTTTTGGAGGTTTGATTGTAAGAAATTTTATTGTTAAAAATGTTTTCCATTCGTTCTTTTCGATTGAAATTCGCAGATTTCTCAATCATACTAGATACTAATTATTTCGTCGACCATTACTGTATATTTGATATGTTTTAGTGCAAAATTGTATGAATTTACATCAGTGAATGCATACAGCATACGTGTATGGCTATAGGTATAAGAATATATGATTCGAAGGATTAAATTAACGATCATACATGCATGAGTGCATGACCGAGTTGATGTTTGGATTGAAAACGATTTCAAAATCAGAAAATATGATAAATCATTTGACAAAACGGCGCACGCAATATCAAGAACATCATGAAATAAAATTGAATGCCACTCCTTTATTTAATAGCATATTAATAATGCTTACAAATTTGCTCTGCTCTTAACCCCCATACATTTAAAGTGCGAGTAGAAAGAGCAAATTGAACTGAGTAAATTACGACTATGATGATCGATCACTAGTTGGAATTGTTGAGGAAAACGTAAAGAAGAATGAGGACCACCGGAATGAGTAGGAGAAGCGGTACACCCGGAGGAGCCATAGGCCCAGGCCCCATCATCAGTGGACCGAAGAGGACGACGGCCGCAACAATCAAGAACACAATCCACGATCCTGAACCCCATTTGTACTCCATGATGATCCGGATTCGGCTTGTGCACTCGGTTCCAACGAGATTGATCAATAGGAATTGAAGTGGCTTATATATCCCTAATAGTTAATAGCGCTTCTCAAGTTCTTGGATGGGAATTCACCAACATATTTATAGGCGTAAATCCCCTTTGTGAAGTGGAATAACGGTTGGGGGCAGTTGGTAGGACAGTTTGCTTTTTGAAAAACGGTTTCTTTTCTCCCGCCAATGGCTGTTAACTGAAGTTGGCGGGAGTTGAAGCCCAAATTATGATATGCATAGATCAATCTCTAATGGGCTGGGCCCACGGCATATATAAGAACAAACTATCCATGTCAAGCGGTTATTATCGGTAAGTCATGTAACACATAATAACTGCATGGATGCTAATAACAAATCATGAAATAAAAAGCAAGACATAGAGATCGGTCTGGAGCACGTCTCATGAATCTTCTTTCCTCGAGAATATGTCACAATTCTTATCAGGGTCCATATACACTAGTGAAAGGGCGCCTTCCCGATTGCAGATCACTGGGACATCCCACCCACATTCTACACTCTAAGTGCCACAATTGTGTCAAATCTTTTCAGCTCAAATTCGAAGAAAACTACGTCGATACCAATCCACATTTTCCCTTCATTTCTAAACTCATAGAGGGCTCTCCACTGCGTCACTCCCTCTATCACTACAGGGGGAGTTGTTTCATGAATATGGTAATTCTGTATCTAGAGAAGTTGTAGTAGCTGTATTTTAATCATGGTCGGCCACTTACCTTTTTCCCTCCTCCCCAATACCTTCATTGCTAATCAACCTGTTTTTGTATTGTTCAGAATCCACATATCCGAAAGCTCACTTCGAACAATTATTTTGCTTGGAGTAACCAAATTCAACCCCTTGGATTGTCTTGCCCAAGACAATCCAAGGGGTCATGCAAGCAACATATGGAGGAGTAATCAAAGAAGTTTCAGCTAAAGCTTCCTGTCGTTCTTGCAAACTTTAATTTCCCCACCATCCATATTTCACACCAAAAAAGGTCCAAGTCTACATATGGAGGAGCATTGCTTAAGAAAATCAATATGAAGCAAGCAAAATACAATATTGGTGACGAACTTGAAATTTTGAAATGGCTATACTTATACGACAATAATGATATTCATTAATCAGTAAAATCTCATCGATGAGGCCACAGTTTTGATGTCTGATTTTTACTCATTAAGGCTAGAAAACTGTATGAATTTATAGTTCACAGAGTTCTGAAGATTATTCACAATAGTTTTAAAAGCGAGCTAGCAAACTGTCAATAACTGAAATCTCATCAATATAATGAAGAAGGCAATCGCAAGAGCTTTGAAGGAGCAGGGGGGACTTATCACACAATGTGATACAACACCACAACTATTATTAAATTACTAGCTCTAGATAATTTCTACTTATTTACATATCTAGTATCTAGTATTATTTCTAGAATGTTTCCTAAAAGTGATATATATCCTTATTAAAATATTAGTTCTAGAATGTTCCTACTCTAGATATTTATCTTAGGTCTAAGTATTTTGTTATCTAGAGTATTCTTAAATATTCTCTACTTATGTTAATCTAGAGAATTCTTCTCTAGAATGTTCCTTAGGATAATGTGTTAGATATTTTGTACTTTGTGAATCTAGAGAATTCTTCTCTAGAGAATTCCATGCAAGTCCCCTTAGCCTCCATCTATAAATAGGCTAGAGGACTCCTATGTAGTGTGTGTTTAGGAATGAATGAAAAATATTATATAATTGAAGATCCTTCAATTATCTAGTTGATTTGTGAGATTCTTGCAAATCAACCCATCTTGTTAGATCCTAACACAATGATGCAAGTACGTAAACCAAAGCAGATTTCAGAATTGTGACAGTACACTCTAAGAAGCATAAATGAGTAAAAGCAGAAGATTTGATCAGCAACAAATGGTAACAATGAAATAATGAACAGAAGCAAGAATTCAGTTAGGAAATTCTGACACGTTCTAGCTAGCTTATCATACTAAAATATTTCAACAGCAAGACAAGCCTTATATATTTCTAGAGTCAACAAAAATCAACGATCTCTCATTGCATTACTAAGCACTCTTTGGTGTTAAAAATGTCATAAAACTACCTCCAAGGACAAAGATGACATTCACATATCTATGAACCACATAAAAGAAAAGATCCAAGATTCACACTTCAAAAGGAACAAATCTAATGAGTAATAAAAACAAATTAAATGAATTTCAGGAGCTAATGAGTAATAAAAAACAAATTAAAATCCCTTAAAAACGTACTAAAATGAAAGCATGAAGTTGAACAAACAAACCCAAAGGAACGCAGTCCTGGTGTACGTTAAGAATTAAGTAAATATTTATTCCTAAGAAAAAAGAAGACTTTCCACAAAGTCATGTGCCACATAAAATTTATCAATTCCACTCTTCAAGTGAACGCAACCAGCCCTGGTGTCAAGTAAGACCAGTGCCCAGTGCCCTTTCCCATGTACTGCGTTCTCTTGCATTTGTCCCGCTTGAACTATCCAAAGAACATAATTCACATTCACATTCGATGGAAGGTCGAATTCGAATGCAAACAGTTTAACCCATGAGTCAGCTTCTTGCCTCAAGTACCTCAAGTAAACGTGACACCGCCAATCGTTTTTGTCTAAATGCACAAGTGAGAGACTACGTACCTTGCCAATTGCAGAGGTGAAACCCATCTTCTTCATACTCATAGTCGTCGTGGTCTACAGCCGGGCCATCGAAAGTGTCAAATCTTTCCTTGATCAAGTCAAAGGATATTACTGCCGGCACTTCCCTTTCATAATGCCCTTGGATGTCCTCCGGGTGGTGACGGAAGGTTCTCCAGTAAGCGACTCCATCGATGATTACAGCTGGAGTTTGGTCCAGGGGGGCGCGGTTATATAACTCATCTACATCAAGTTCCTTCCAATCACCTTCAGTTGACGAGTAAATAGCTCCGTAGTCGGGGAGCTCATAGTCCGGCCACGACAACAATTTGAATAAGACGATTTTGAAATGTTTGGTGCAAGGGTCGATCCAGAAGGCAGAGTAAGTACCAGCCTCATTAGTATCGTCATAGGCTAAGCATAATTTCTATAACGACGCATCCGTTGAGGCAGAGGCGCAGCATTCAACAGCTTACGCATCCAAGGGTTCCAATGGTAGATGTGGTTGGAGTTGTCATATAGACAGACGATTCCGTGAAGGGTGCCCATTAGGCGAAATTTCTAATTAGCTTCTTCTTCATCCTCAGCTTGCAGAGTGTGGAACAAGGGGAGGGTTTGGGGATCCAAAACAAGAAACTGTGGTTTCTTGTATGCGGCTGCAATGGATCGGGGCTTCTGGAGAGCGAGGTGATATAGCACTAAGAATGGAGAGTCGATGAGTTGCTTCCACCCTCTGCACACGCATCGACATCGCAATAAGGTTTCCACCGGCAGAAGCTTGAGGATGTGAAGGAGATTTTCCTCCGGGATGTAATCCGACATTAGAGAGATGGAAGAGGGTGGGATTGGTTTCAACAACAAAACAGCCTGTTTGGCAATTGAAAATTGATGAGAAAAGAAAGGGTGGGAAAATATGGGAAGGGAAATGATAAGAAAATGAAAGGTGAGATTGTAGGGGATTTCAATAATTTGTTTGTTTGGATAGAGGTGGGTTTTGATGAGAAAATATGGGTAAAATTTTATTTTCTTTTTTTTTTTATTTGAAACATGTATCTCTACTTCTCTAGTTTCCCATCAAATTCCACCAATTTGGTGGGATTTAATTTCCCATCATTTCACTCTAAATTTTCTCATGAAATCCTATCAATTCCCACATAAAATTACAACCAAACAATAGAAAAATGATTCCCACCATTTTCCTCCCTAAAATTTCCATCAAATCCCACCATCCAAACATGCCAGGGTATCAATCAAGTCAACTAAGTTTAATAGTTTACTTTTACAGTTTGTTTGGCAATTGAGAATTGATGAGAAAAGAAAGAGTGAGAAAATATGAGAAAGGAAATGATAAGAAATGATAAGAAAATAAAAGGTGAGAATGTAGGAGCTTTTAATGATTTCTTTGTTTGGATAGAGGTGGGTTTTGATGAGAAAATGTGGGTAAATTTTATTTTCTTTTTTCTTATTTTAAACATGCATCTCTTGTTTCCCATCAAATTCCACCAATTTGGTGGGATTCAATTTCCCATCATTTCACTCCAAATTTTCTAATAAATCCCCATCAATTCTCACATAAAATTACAACCAAACAATAGAAAAATGATTCCCACCATTTCCCTCCCTAAAATTCTCATCAAATCCCACCAAACAAACATACCCTTATTGATTGAAAATGACGCGATATACAGCAAAAGGAAAGTGTATCAAGTAAAATCGGGAGAGAATAAGATGATGGAAATCGCGGATGATTAGGGAAAGAAGGCGCGGACTCTAAAGATAAGATAATGCTAATAAATCAAAAAAAAAGAGAGATTATGGAAAAGATAATACAACCAAAAGAGATATGGAAAAAATCGGGGGAATGTATATCTCAAGGAAAATATTTGGAGCAGTCTTAAATCAGGGGTCAATATTAATTAATGTGATTATCCCGGGTACTCGTTTGGTGGGTTTCGAATGGCAAATCTATCCAGTTTTGGTCTGATTGTTGGCTCATTGAAGGCCGCTTAGCTGATTGTATTTCTGTTACTCTCAATATTGAGTAGAGGTGGGTTCGGTTCCGGTTTTCCCGGTTCCGGTTCCGTTCCGTTCGGTTCGGTTCGGTTCCACCGAATTTGAAAAAAAAAATAGTTGTTTGAATTCACAAACCGCGATCGCAGTTTAAGCTAAAACTAACTAATTAAGCCATCAATCAGATACCAAGAGGCTGGTTTTCTTTTAATGCATTCTTGCCGAAGTTCAACAATCCAAAAAAAAACCCAAGTATGAGTACTTTACGAAGCAAGCAGAATCCATTTTTCATTTATGAGGATGAATATTGCTATTTGCTAATAAACCTGAAATTTTGAATGGGCCAAGAGTACTTTGTGTAAGGAATTTGGATCCAAGTAGTGAATTAGAAATTTAGAATCCAGCTCATCCCTGATTGTAGCTATAAACTGATAAACATACTGTTTTCTACCAAGCAGACATCAGAAAAGTGATGCACACCTTTAGAAATGAGTAAAATCAGAACATATTTGCTAATCAATTAAAAAAAATTGAACAGAATCAGTAAGGAAACTTCACTGGTTATAGCTTGTCATACTAATACATTTCAACAACCGAGTTCAGCCATACAAGTAAACAAAGTCAATGGCTTTCACCACACTAGTAAGCACTCTTGGTGTTAAAAATGTTACCAGAACTACTACTATTCTAAGGAAAAAGAAGACTTTCCACAAAATCATGTGCCACATAAAAATGATCCGAATTCCGAAGTGTACTCTTCAAAGGAAGGCAGCAGCCAGAGCTGGTGTCAAATAAGATCACCGCCTCTTCGCTTGTGGCAGCAAGAATCTTGATGTTCTCTTGCACTCCTCCCTCTTGAACTCCTCCACTTTCTTCCATATCACTCAGCACCCAAAGAACACGAAGGATATACGGAGGAAGGTCTAATCCAAATAGCTTGACCCATGAGCCTTCTTCTTGCCTCGAGTAAAAATCACATCGATTTTCTCGGTCAAAATACACAAGTGAAAGAGTACCTTGCCCATTACTGCAGAGGACTGGATGAAACCAATCTTCATGGTAGGCTATAGACGGGCCATCAATAGTGTCAAATCTTTCCTGGATGAAGTCAAAGGATATGACTACAGCCACATCTAAGGGTCCTTCCAGTTCCATGGCAGGTTCATTGGCACGAAATGCTCTCCAATACGCCACTCCATCGATGATTAAAGCTGGAATTTCTTTCAGGGACCCGCAATTAAATAACTCCCCTACAGGGAGTTCCTTCCAATCCCCTTCAATGGACGAGTAAATAGCTCCATAGTTGGCGGGTTCATCATGAAAAGACAGCAATTTAAATAAGACGATTTTGAAATGTTTAGAGGAAGGCTCGATCCAGAAGGCAGAGTAAGTACCAGCCCCAGTACTATCTTCATAATCATGCCATTTATAGTCACGCATACGTTCAGGCAGAGAAACAACATTCAGCAACTTACGCATCGAAGGGTTCCAAAGATAGATGCTGTTGTGGTTGTCGTATAGACAGACGATTCCGTGAAGGGTGCCTACGAGGTAAAATGGAAATGCTGGTTTGGCTTCATCCTCAAATTCTGGTGTTGTTGGGCCACGCAAAGTGTGGAACAAGGGGAGGGTTTGGGGATCGAGAACAAGAAACTCGCAATAAGGATGGAGAGTGAGGTGATTTACCACGAAGGGTGGAGAGTGAGGTGATTCCGCACTAAGGATGCTAGTGGCGATGGATCGGGGCTTCTGGAGAGCGAGGTGATCTAGCACCAAGGATGAAGAGTCGATGAGTTGTTTCCAGCATTTGCACACGCTTCGAAATCGCAATAAGGATTCCACCGGTAGACGCTTGAAAATTTGAACGAGGTTTTCGTCCGGGATGTAATCCGACATTAGAGAGATCCAATTCTCTTCACACAGATCCAGCGGAGAGTGGATTTAGGGTTTTGTCAACAGTATAGAGAAAGGGGTGCGAGGGGATGGCTTGAGAATTGAGATAGACAGTCAGCTGAGTAATGAGTTCAAAATTTACTACTTTAGCGTTCCTCCATGGACCACAAGTCTTATTTTAAAATGTTTAAAAATAGTCTTTCATGCTACTCCAATTGATAGTGTTATAGGCCTTTTTGAGATCAGTTTTAATGGCACAATGAGGGCTGACACACTTCCTACTGTAGCTCTTCAAGAGTTCCTGGCAGACCACGATGTTATCTCTTATGGACCTTCCTTTGATTGAGGTCAATAAGGTTTGGCAACACAGTTTGTTTGCAGCCTTGAGACAGTGAGTTTGGAGATGCATTTATTAATAACTGAGCAACAGGAGATCGGTCTTAGGTTTTTATCGAATATTGCAAATATAACTCGAAGCTTGGGCATTGTCGATGTTATTGGCTTATCACTGAACCTTGTTTTTCTCACATTGGATGAATAAAAAAAGCATCATAGCTAGTCATAACAAATAGTTGCTCAATCACTTAGAATAATTACATTTTGTCTATAGAAGATATTGAGAAAAAGAAGATAAAATTCCAAATGAAGGCACATCTAATCATCATATCTATGGAAGATATTGCTCTGTCCAACACCATGTGGATCTCTTGTAGTAATATTTACCCAGTCGCATCTGATGATGACATATTTAAAGGACGAAATTCCAAAACACACATTATCAACCATTTTAAAGCCAACGTATCCCCAATAAACTTTATAACGGAGCCTATTTTTGAAAGAAAAAAACTTGTATAAATTAAGTAATGATCAGCGGCAAATTGGCAATGGATAAACAATGAAGTTAGATGGGAAATTGGAACGTTCTACAATTTGTGAAGCATCTATATTTCCTAACCAAGACATACTAAGCTTTCCCCTAATGCATTCTTGTCAAATTTTAACAAGCCAAAATAAGTCTTAAGTTTACATATAGAGCATTGCTTCGCAAAATGAATATGAAGCAAGCGGAATCCAATATTGATAACGAACTTCAAATTTTGAATGGGCTATAGTTATACGACAACAATGACATCATTGTGGTTGTGTTGTACATGAGCACTTGATGTAAAGAATTTGGATCCAAGTAGTGTATTAGATTCCTTGAACAATTAAGTTGACAATTGCGAACAAAGAAGTAATCAATAGAAGTAAGCATTCAGCAAGGTGGCTTTTTAATACTATTGCGTAACATCAAATTGTCAACATAGTCATTGATTTCCAAGAGTCTAACGTCAAGTCAACTTAAGCAGACTTCAGAATTGTGACAGCGCTCTAAGAAGCATAAACGAGTAAAAGCAGAACAACATTTGATCTGCAATAAATGGACATTCGGTAAATAATGAACAGAATCAAGAATCCAATAAGGGAATTTCGCTGATTATAGCTTATCATACTAACCTATTTCAACGACGAGTTGAGCCATATATATGGTCCGAGTCAACAGCTTTGACCGCACAACTAAACACTGTTAATTAAAAACGCCAAATCAACTATCCCTACGGAAAAAGACTTTCCACAAAGCCTTGAGCCACATAAAACTCATCTGAATCCTCGAGTCCACGCTTCAAAGAGACATATCCATACCTGTTGTCAAATAAGACCAACTCATCCCTGGTAGTTGTAGCTAGAATCTTGCTATTTGCTAGCTTCAACATCCTCTTCCCCTACAAGTCTTCCACTTTCATCCACATCTCTCAACACCCAGAACACGCGACTTATACGACATTGACATGGAAGATTGAAACCAGATACATTAACCCATGAATCGTGTTGCCTCAAGTATATGTCGCATCTCCATTCTGGGTCCACATACAAAAGTGAAAGGCTACCTTGCCAAATTGCAGAGAATTGGGTGATAGGAATCTTTGTATTCTACAGATGGCGCCTCTATAACGTCGAATCTCTTCAGCTTGAAATCAAAGGATATAACAACCACATTCATGCCGAATTCCCCTTCCTCGTATTCAAAATCATTGAAGGCTCTCCAGTAAGCCATTTCGCCTATTACTATGGACACACTTTCTTCGAAAGGTCTGTACTTCCATAGCTTGTCTAGAGGAAGTTTAAGTTTAATCCATTTTCCTTCAATGGAATAGTAAAGAGCCCAATACTCTTCGAAATCATTATCATCAGACATCAGCTTAAATGCTATGATTTTGAATTCCTTCGTGGAAGGATCAATCCAAAATGTAGAGTAAGTTCCATTTTCATACCATCTAAATTCCACGTCATCAGGCAGAGGGATATTTGAGAACTTACGGATCGAAGGGTTCCAAAGATAGATATCATTGTCGTTGTCATAGAGACAAATGATTCCGTGGAGAGTACCCAGGCCCGGTTCTAACATTTTAAAGGCCTTGGGGCGAAAATAAATTAAGGGCCCTTAATTTTTCATTCTATAAGATATTTTCCACAAAAATGGATTTTATTTAAACATATTTTTACTACGTCAAATCGCATTGAAATAACGTCTAAAAATTCACATGCAATAACATATAGCACTAACAATTTCATAGTAAGTGTGTATTTCCAAATCAAAATTTCCAATTCAAACAATAGCACCTTAAGACTTTGTTAGTCTTAGTTTAATAATTGAAATCTCATTCTCATAAATTATGATAGCATATAATCACAATGTACATGAGTTGTGGGTCACTTCCTCTTAAATCTAAATGTAATTACATTTATTTTACATGAAAAAAATTAATGAAACAAATAACTTGACCATTTACAAAAAGAAACCATTTTACCTAATTAAGAATGATGTTTTGTCACAAAAAAAGTGAGTTTTTAAATTTTTCGTATGACTAAAGTGGGAAATTGGGAAAATTGGAGAAGAAAAAGAAAGAGTAAATTTGCTTAAAACTGTGGTTACTGGTTAGAGGTTGGATGAATTGAAAAGAAAACATAATGAAAATATAAATATAGGCCTTTATCATCCTTTAGAATTTGGCTCTTGAACTTCTTAGAAAACTAATAATATTTAATTGGATTAGGGAACTAATGAATTGATGAGAAGACGAAAGTAGGTCTGCTACTACAATTCTGCAAACCTAGTGCTAATTAATTTTGATTTAATTTTTTTTTTATCTTTTGATGGTATGAGTAATGAGTTCGTGGGCTTTAAATGATAATAGGCCTTTTTTTACCATGATTCATCAGATTTTTTTTCTAATTTTATTTACATTGTCCAAAAGAATAATACATATGAATTAAATATATTCGGCCCCTAACTAAACTGGGCCTTGGGCCGTCGCCCAGGCTGCCCATGCTATTGGGCCTGGCCTGAGAGTACCAATGAGAACATAAGAACATAGATCGACATCCTCATTCAAGCTGCTCATAGTGTAGATCAACGAGTGGGTGCGGGGATCAAGAACCATAAGCTCCGGCTCCACGGATTGCAGGAGAAATTGGGGTTTCTGGACAGCGAGGTGCTCTTGCACCAAGGAAGGAGAATCGATGAGTCGTTTCCACCATGTGCACATACTTTCCGGTATGTAATCCGACATCAAAAAGAACTGAATGTCGTCGAAGATGCAACAGAGAGAGGGTAAAGTTAGGGTTTTGTGGACCAAACAAAGTGTGTGAGGATTGGATACAGGTAATAGAAATTGAGAGCTGAAGAGGCAATAGGAATTCTAGGGTTTTGTAAATAAAATTACAGAGGAATCGATGGCTTACAATTTATAAAATAATATGGAGTATATTTAAAAAATTGTATTGATCTATAAAGATATTGGTGGACGTTGTTACAGCATTTTATTAATAAAAATTGATTTAAGAATAATAAGAAGTCAACTCAAATATGCTCTACAACATACTGTAAGAACCGAGGCGGAGAAATATGTGTAGGATGTAAGCTGGAGGTGGCGGAAACGGGCCTAAAAGTGGTAAGATTAGGTGCAGGCAGAGGCGGAGGAGTGTGCTCATGGGGCACGTTAGCATGCGGTGGCTGCGGCGGATAAATAGACGGCGGCGGGGGCTGTGGCGCTCCAAGAGTGGCAGCGGAAGAAAGCAAATCAACCGAGATAGGCATAGAAGAAGTATCTATTGTGATAGACTCATGAGATTGTGACACGGACGGAAAAACAGACTCATGAAAGATGACATGACGACTGATATACACTCGCTGAGACTCAGAATTATAGCATAAATAGCCTTAATGACTAGAACTGTAGCAAAGAAAAACACAAGGCATGGTTTTAAACTCGAGTTTATTTTGACGATAAGGTCCAAGATAGGGAAAACATAGACAACCAAACGACCGTAAATAAAATAATCAGGGGAGCGCTTATACAGTGTTTCGAATGGGGAAATATTTTTGAGAATAGGGGTGGGAGTTCGATTGGGGAGGTATATGGAAAAGTGGAAGGCGTGTTCCCAAAAAGTAGGAGGTAATTTGGAGTGGGCAAGTAAGGTAAGGCCATTTTCTTGGATTGTTCGATTGCGGCGTTCAACCATGCCGTTTTGAGAGGGAGTATGGGGGCAAGAGACCCGATGAAGGATCCCTTGAGTTTGTAAGAATGTGGACACTGTTCGATATTCCCCACCCCAATCTGTTTGAAGGGCTTTAATGGTGGATTGAAACTGAGTTTTAACCATGGCTTTAAAGAGTTGAAAATAATGAAAAACTTGTGATATTTGTTGCATAAAATAAATCCAAGTGAAGCGAGTGCAATCATCAACAAAGAGAACAAAATACTGACATCCATTAATAGATAATTCGGGGGGTTGGACCCCAAACATCAGAATAGACTAAATCAAAAGGAACTATCTTTGAGACATGAACGGAATTTATTGGTAAACGACTACTTTTCCCTAAAGAACATGACTGACATAAAAACTTAGAATTAAAGGAAGAAACTGGTAATTTGAAATGATTAAAAATAAGACGAAGGAGAGGTTGACTAGGATGTCCAAGTCGATGATGCCAATTTGGAGAAGAGGTCCGCTCGCCCACCATTGCCATCCGAAAACGATCCGGCACAATCGAGGGTAGGCAATATAACCCATTGCTAACGATTCCTTTGAGAAGTACATGTCCCTACTTGTCCTTAATCAAACAAAAATTTGGGTGAAATTCCACAAAGAGATTATTATCTTTAGTAAGTTTAGCAATACTGATCAAATTTTTTGTCATATTAGGGACAAGTAAAACATTGGACAAGTGAATGGATGAATTTTGTAATGAAGGAATTGAAGAATGACCAATATGAGTTATGGGTAAAGAGGTATCGTTGTCTAGAGTGAGTTGATCATTGCCAGAATATTCCGAATCAAGCGATACTTTATTGAGATCTTCGGTAATATGGCATTAGACGCTGAATCAAAATACCAAGTGGAGTCCGACTTAGATGCTTGGGTCTGAGAATGATAAGCAACCGGTGGAACCTGATTTAATTGTTCAGGCGGATGACGGGACGGAAAATATAGCAAATTCAGCCTACTGAAGCAATCCTTTGCCGTGTGATAGGGACGATCACAAATTTGACAATTCTGGCGTTGTGGCATGGAACGAGAGGAACCAGCCTGATCAGTGGTGTCACGGCTTTGCTGGCATGGATTTGAAGAATTGGACTGATAACTGAATCTGCCAGAAGACCGGTTTTGGGACTACGGTTGAGAGTTGTCGACCCTGCGATCGGAGTTAGGGCGTCGCTGACCACCACTACCGTGGTTTTGAGAGTAATTTGCGGATGGAGCAGAGGCGGTCATCAGTCGAGCTTCTTCTTGAAGGCGTTCCTCTTCAAGCAATAAGTTGCCAAGGAGATCATCAGGCAACAGCGGTTCAAATTGCATATTCGCAGCAGCCTTGAATGGACCATACAAGGAATCAAGGCCGTGGATAACAACAGCAACGAAATCTTGATCCGATGCCGGTTGAAGACAATCGGCCAGGGCATTCGCAAAACCGCGTTTTTTCTCATAATATTCAAGCATAGAGAGTCCGCCCTTTGGTAGAGTATTCAATTGATTTTTTAGATGCATAGAACGAGCCCGTGATTGAGCCTGAAACATCTGTTCTAGCATGACCCAAGCATCACGCATAGAATTAGCCGTGACAATATAATTGAGGAGTGGAGCCGAGATGGTTGTACGAACCTAGAGGAGAATAAATTTATCCCGTTGTTTCCATGTAAGGTAGTCGTGATTGGGCTCAAGACCAGCCTTAGTGGTTTCAGTCCCCGAAATACGAATGGTTTTCATCGGATGGACACCGGAAGTCGCATGATCTTTCAACTCATAAGCATCAAGAGCATTGGACCTCCAAAGAGCATAGTTTGTGCATTCAAGTTTGAACGAAAAGACAGGAAATTGGAGCCGTAATTTGGAACCGAGACCAACACCGAGAGGATGGATGCGCCGCTGGTGTAGGAGGCAGAACACGAGGACGAAGAGGCGTCGTCAGGCATGGTGCCACAGAGACCGAATGTTGAAGGATCGACCGGAGAAGAAATCAACGTTGTTGTGGAAGGAGGATCTCTGCTCTGGATACCATAAAAGATAATTATGGAACATTGTTGAGATCTTCTCATACAAGGAAATTTATATTTATAAGGAGTGTACAACATACAACTTGAAGAACAAGTAATACAAGGATAAGAATAAACATAATAAGGAAACTAAATAACATACATAAGACAAGAAGATTTGATTTTATTGTATCTTCTGTCTATTAAATATTTATAAATGCCAGACATTTAGGTTAATTAGATGAACCATCAAAAGTTGGCCCATCATTTCAAATGAGTACGTTTATATACTCAACTCAAGCAGCACTTAATTTATTAAAACATAACAATAGTCTCTTCCTCATCATACTCGGATAAAAAGTAGACGTGATCTGCATCTGGAAAAACTAGAGTTTCCACAAAGTCACATATGAGAGATGCTTCCCCAAAAAACATAATGGTGAATTTGATGGGAGAAACCGAACTCTTACCATCATATCTATGCGACAATTATCTATAATAATAACTATCTTTTGCTTATGACTGGTTTAAGTTTCAATTAAATTTGTTCATTTGCTCTATGCTTTTGCTTGATGATTGTTATTCTTTTGATGATGTCAAAAGGGGGAAGTTAGGAAAAATGTAGAGATGTGTTCTATCCAGGAAATAAAGAGGGAACTTTGGCTAAGGGGGAATATGTTGTTAACTCTGAAGAGTAGGAACAACAATGCATCTGTTAAGGGGGAACCATACAGGATTTTTTTTCTGATCTATATTTCTATTGGTTTCTAGACATCCATTTTTGTATAGGTTTGTCATCATCAAAAAGGGGGAAATTGTTGGAACAATGGTTGTTCCATGGTTTCTCTTAGTTTTGATGATAACAAACTTAATTAATATAACTTGCTTTTACATATAACTATGTAAATATTTCAGGAAAACAGGTACATGGTCGCGAGTGACGGAACATTGTGAGGAATGATGGAGGGAACGAGTGACAGATTTAGGAAGCGCGTCTCAGAAGGAACGCGACTTTCTATAAATGGCAAGTTACCGTATCTTCTGCGAGCGATCTTCAACGAAGATTCTACGGCTGTAGGCGGTTTCTTAAGGAGATAAAAGAGAGGATAAGATCAATCGTCACACGATCTTATCTAAAGAGATCCGATATCATTCAGTTTTGGCAAAAATCGACACGGTTGAAGATCGCAAATCACAAAACAATACTTTTCCTTATTGTGTGGGATTTGTTAAGTGGAATATCAACGTAATTAGGCAAGGATTACATATGAGATCAGACTTAACTTATCTTATACATAGCTAGGTTTAGCTAGGGTAAAAGTGGTGGTTTTCGGGTGGTTGAAGAAGACGAACTTGGAGAGAGAGCTTTTCAAGTGTATGAGTGTGTGGCTTTTTTCCGGTGAAGATCCTCTGAGAAGGAGTCTCAGGGGTAGAGGTTTTTCTTTCTACGACTTTTTGGTCGGAAAGAAAGTTTTCCTCTCTAAATTCTGTGTTCTACTATTTATTTCCGCTGCCCAGGGAACCTTACTAGTTCCCTGTATTATTACTAACACATCACGATCCAACACTAGAGGAGGATGAGATTGCAGCTGTCATGCTTAAGTCTACCAAGGGACTTGATATGAGTGTACAGGTGACGGGTTCGAAGCCCAGGTGGGCCTCTTGGCTTGTTCATCAAAGGGGCGGCATCGGAATCAACCCAACGCCTCTCCCACTCCTTGTCCGGTGCGGTCATATACGGCTTTTCGACGGCGAGGTGGTGTAAGATGAAGGGTTTGGAGGCGATGAACTGTTTCCATGATTTGCACACACACTGAATCGCTTTAGGCTCGTGACGGGTAGCCTCCTCAGAATCAGACTCACCAAGTCCTGGCTAATGTAATTCGACATTGAAGAATGGATTAAATGATCACAAATGAATAATCTCACAAAGGGATTTAGAGAAATTTTGGTGCTACATGTTCTGGGTAGGAAGATGGAGCAAATTTTATCAAGGAGTTTTGGATGAAGTTTGTTCCGGAAACGTTGTGTTGTTTGTTTAACAATAGGAGACAATAATCTTGCATTTTATTATTTTAATTTAAAAAATACTTTGCTTGTATTAACTTACAGATATAATCCAGCACAGCCTATGGGGAATTCATAAATTAAAATTGCCTCAAAACGAAAATGGAAGTCGTTACAACTCGGATTTTGTCATATCTTTTTGTTTTTTGTAAATTTTTTCTATTATTTGTCGCAGTCAAACCAATCCTTTGAAATAATAAGATATCAAAAAGCCAAAAGAGGGAGACTTGCTTGGATTTTGGAGTCTTTAAAGGCCAGTTTGTTATTTACAAGAGAGGTGTTCGACCCACATTTTTGTTAGGTCTATAGAAACTTGTTTGTATATACACTCGACCCATGAAGCATTGGTCTCTGATGCTTAAAGCGCACGACTCAAGTCTTTGCAAGCAAGCAAGCAATGGCGGAAGATGACGGTCACCGGACTTAGTCAAGCACGATCCTTGGTTGGATCCTGGAGAAAGCGGAGTGGAAGATGACCCTGACGGTCATGCCAGAGTATTTTGCGAGGTGAGTTCGAGGAACAGTTGTCTTAGGACGCCCTAAGTGGGAGAGATATAACATAGGAGGTCCTTAGAATAAAAAGATCTACCTTGAAATAAAACCTAAAAAAAAAACAATCAATAAACATCATTGTTGTAACAGCTATTCCATCAAAAAATTAAACAAAAAAACACAAGAATACTACTATTGATTGATGGCCATACTTCATTAAGCCTCAATATGGTTTTATTTATTAGTGTATATATTAGGAGTTTATAACTTTTATTCTAATAATCGGTGGCACATAATGAGTTCGGTTCAGGTGCGAATGGGCGCCTAGGTGAGAAATAAGAAAGAACAAGAGTCGTTGGATCAAGAAAAATCAAAAGCGCTGATCATGTCACTTAAAAGGGGGAAAAACGGAACGAGCGAATTTTTGGCGAATTATTCGCGTATTTTTGAAAAAAAACGGAAATAGGACACGCGCATAGATTGTTCATCAAAAATGTAAATGTGGATTTGTTCATCAATATTGTGGATTTGTTCATCAATTCTATGTATTTATTCATCAACAGTGTTGATCTGTTCATCAACATTGTGGCATATTTGTTCATTGGTTTTGGCATATTTGTTCATCGATTTGTGCATATTTGTTCATTAGTAACGTCAATTTGTTCATTGGTTTATGCGTATTTGTTCATTGTTGTATTCATATTTGTTCATTGGTTTTGGCATATCTGTTCATCGGTTTGTGCATATTTGTTCATTAGTAACATCAATTTGTTAATTGGTTTATACATATTTGTCCATTGCCTTTTCATATAATTGTCCATTGCTAGATGCATATTAATTTATTCATTAGTAACATCTTAGCATACACCATATTGTTGCAAAAGTTAGATTCTTTATCTATTATCCTTTGTATTCAAGTTTCTAAATCCAACTTATCTTATTTAGGTACTATATTGAGCACTTCATTCGTATTAAGTTAGCCTTAAAGCACTTCATTCGTATTATCCTTTGCATTCAAGATAGCCTTAAAACACAAAATAAATGTAAACATGCACAAATAGATAGTCCTAAATGCACAACTTGATGGTATTAATAGTCCTAAATGTACAAATTGATGGTATTGACATTTAAACATAAGTTTATTTCAATTCACAAATAAGGGTATAATAATGAACAAATAAGGTTATATCAATTAACAAATAGCGATATATTCATGAACAAATATGGTATATCAATGAACAAACAATGGACAAACAAAGTTATATCAATGAACAAAAAAGATTATATCAATGAACAAATAGGGGTATATCCATGAACAAATAAGGTATATCAATGAACAAACAAGGTTATATCAATGTACAAATAGAAAAGTATAACAATGAACAAATATGGGTATATCGAAACTAATTATATGTGCATCAAAAACTATATAATATTGTATTCATACACATAAATAAGGTTAAAAAATAAAATTAAAAATTAGAAAAGTTCAAAATCGATGAACAATGTTATCAAAAACTCGATGCATAATTAGTTAGTATTGATGCACAATTGGTCAATATTGATGAACAAATCGTTAGTTTTGATGAACAAATTGGGCGTGTCTCGTAAAAACGTATTTTTCGAAAAATTCGTGAATAATACAGGAAAAATTCGTCTGTGTCGTATTTTATTTGAAAAATACGCGAATAATACAGGAAAAATTCGCTCGTGCCGTATTTTATTTTTTTAATGAATGTTTAATCAGGGACGTTGATTTTTTGAAGGAACGAGCGAGATTTATTCTCAATTCTCACCTGGGCGCCCATTCGCACATAACTCTTTCCCGATACATAATAGTAGACAAACTCTTCAAATTTTGTAATGAGTGGAAGCTTTGATAAAATTTGACTTAATATACGTTGATTTTAATCAGTCATATAATAGTTATTTATTCTACTGGAAATGTGCTAGCTATTTTAAGTACTCACATTCAGGCCCGTCTTTTAGCATGTGCAAAGAACCCACTCGAACAGGGCCCACAATATTATGGGGCCCCAAAATTTTAAAACTCAATATATATTATATATGTTATTATAAATAACAGAAATGGTGTATCTCAGGTGGTTTAGTGCGTAGCTGTTTAGGAAACCTGCCCATGTTCGAATCTCACCTAGACACTTTTCTTTCATTTTTCCTATCAATATACTACGTGATGTTATTTTTGCTAATTAAAAAGCAACAAAATTCAAAATTCTTAGTTACTAGTTTGTATGAATTGAGATTCTCTACAGTTAAATATGTTCATAATAGTGTGTCTCCAATCATATTATTTCAAATCAGATGTTCTTCTATTTAAAACAAAATAATATTAAAAAGAAGATAATTAATTATTAATTGTAATTATAATTTTCTTAATTATTCACACAACTTGAAATAATTGGATTAACAAATTTAATAGAATATCTCTATACAATATCTTTCATTTAATAATTTTTTTTTTAGAAAATACAATTTCCTACTAAATACATATTTTTTAGTTTATGAGAAATATATTACACTATGTCTAACTTTTTAAAAATCTAGATAATAGAACTTCTATATTAACAAACTTGGTACAATTCATTTTTCTAAATTATTAGAATAATAATATATAAGTTAATTTTTCTCACAAGGCCTCCAAAATCCATTGGACGGCCTTGCTCACATTAAAATAATAATTTTAATTTGTAATCAATGACAATTAGTTTTGAGTAGATAAAAAGATACCAATTATGCAAATCACATTAGAATTTAGATTTTATTTATATACATTCTCAAATTAGTATTATATTGATCCCGTCCAACGGACAAGATCAACCCTCTAGTCTCATAAAATCCAATTACTGAGAATTACATTTCTTATGAATTAAATTCCTAGGATATCTACTTCCCACGTTTAACCAAACGAGCACTAAGCATTCATATCGAATTCTCTTAGTTCACTCTTTGCTTGACTCTCCAGAGACATCCGAATTCGATTGCATATTTGATTGTGATCCCTACCATGGACGTTTGAATACGAACGTATTTTTCGTCCAAAATAATTTGGCGCCTACTGTGGGACCACAGTCGAAAAATTCACGAAGTAACCTCACTCAAGCAGTCGCCACCATGTCTGGCCATGAAGAAAGAGCTTCTAGCCACGACGGTCTTGAGGACACCAATCGTCATAAGGATTCCCTGGCTAAAAACGTTTTAAAATTAATATACAGAAATTGCATGAAATCGCACAAAGAAAGTCTCTGCAATTACAAGTAGAATTGTTTTTTTATAAGATAAGCCCCATCCTTGTGATATATCAAATGAAGTCTACAATTACGTAAACTTTTTAGAAATCGGAGAAAATGCAAGGGCATCTAGATCAAAAAAATTACAAGTCATGTATCGCCCTCAATACACTTTAAGGATAGACGTCAATTGATTAGAAGGAGTAATTACTAAACAATTTGGTACCAAATAATGTACCAATTTTAACTACAACCTAAGAACTTGAAACTCACAAACATGGGTTGCAAATATAGTGAGGCTTACAAGATCAGTTCTTTAAAGAGTGTCTTGTGTCATAAAACATTCTAGCTTTATTATTAGATTGGACTAACATTTGTGTTGCTTTTAGAAGATCTACATGTCTATCCCTAGAGGCCAATTAAGGCTAGGTTGTTCCCATTGTCTTCCCCTTTCTCCCTCCTCCCTTCTTGCGGCCTCTTCTTCAGTTTCTTCTCGTCCTTTCTCATGATGTCGTCTCCTCTGCCATTCCACTTCTTCTTCCTCTCTTTCAGCTTGCTTTCGCCGCCTTCTCTCCTCTTTCTCATGCCTTGTCCATTCTTCTTCTTGTTCTTCTTCCTCCTCCTCTTCTTGTCTCTCTTCCTTTTTACCTCCTCTTTCTTCTTGATGCCTCGACTCCTTTTCACGCTCTTTCTCCTCTTCTTGCCTTGTTCGTTCTTCCTCCTCTTGCCTTGTTTGTTCTTCCTCTTCTTCTTCTTCTCTCCTTTCTTCCTCCTCTCCTTCTTGTCGTCTCCTTTCTTCCTTCCTTGCTTGCTCTTCCTCCTCTTCTTGCTCTTCTTGGCGTCTCCTTTGTTCCTCCTTTTCTTCCTGCCTTGCTCGCTCTTCCTCCTCTTCTTGTCGTTTCCTTTCTTCCTCCTCTTCTTGCTCTTCTTGTCGTCTCCTTTGTTCCTCCTTTTCTTCCTGCCTTGCTCGCTCTTCCTCCTCTTCTTGTCGTTTCCTTTCTTCATCCTCTTCTTGCTCTTCTTGTCGTCTCCTTTGTTCCTCCTTTTCTTCCTGCCTTGCTCGCTCTTCCTCCTCTTCTTGTCGTCTCCTTTCTTCCTCCTCTTCTTCCTGCTTTTCTTGTTCCTCCTTTTCTTCCCGCCTTGCTCGCTCTTCCTTCTCTTCTTGTCGTCTCCTTTCTTCCTCTTCTTCTTGCCTTGTTTGCTCTTCCTCCTCTTGTCGTCTCCTTTCTTCCTCCTCTTCTTGTCGTCTCCTTTCTTCCTCTTCTTGTCGTTTCCTTTCTTCCTCCTCTTCTCGTCGTCTCCTTCCTTCCTCTTCTTGTCGTTTCCTTTCTTCCTCCTTTTCTTCTTGCCTTGTTCGCTCTTCCTCCTCTCGTCGTCTCCTTTCTTCCTCTTGACGCTGCCTCCTCTCTTCTTCTTCTTCTTCTTTCTTGCGTCTCTTCTTCTCCTCTTTCTCTTTTCGTTGTTGTTCTTCTTGCTCTTTCTTCTTCCTTTCTTCCTCCTCCCTAATTTCTAGCTCATCCTCAGCACAAGAAGGGCAGTCCAATATTATCGAGCCCTTTTGAGCAGCCAAGAGCTTGCTAATGGCCGGGTTACTGACATTAAGTGTTAACTCAAGGATTCGTTTGTTGAGAACATGAAGAACAGAAGCTCCCCCTGCTAGGAACTGAGGATGATTGTATCTGTTGAAGGTGCTGAAACCCATAAACACCAGGGTCTCGTTGTTGAATGACATATGAGCCATCGGGTGAAATCTGGGGACAACGAAAACGTCGCCTTCCTGCACTAGGAACCTCGTGGTATTGCAATCAAGCCCCGTTGTGAAGTTGGTCGAACACACCACCTGGACCATCCCTCGACCCTCCAGTACAACTCCTATCTCAGTTGCAATTGGGTTCCAGTGTGGCCCCATCATGGCACCCTATATAGATATGGATAGAAGGTAGTCTTCAATAATAATAAATCTATAATGAGTATGTAATGTACGTATAGTTAAGTTAACAAATGCGGCACGGACCGTGCTCAGATTGACCATGAAAACACCAACATCTGAACCCTTGAGAGCAGGGAGGTGTTTGGAGGTGACCATTGTGCTCCAACCGTCGCGGCTATCCACATCTCGATCTTCCTTGAAAATATTGCATGTACTGGTGTGCTTCTTCTTCTTCTTATTACCCTCCACTTGGCTCTTGATTCCTACTAAGAAGGCCTTGACAAAGCTGCTTTCCGACTCTGTCTTCCCAGCGTGCACAATTGGAGGCGTCCTGCTGCTTGCATTTCTTATTTCTTCTACCACATCCTCCGACACCTGCACGCGCCATACATATAATCAAACACACAGACACACGATACACATATATAATCTCGATGACACATGCATGCATGTAAGAGGTATACAGCACCTGAAATGCTGCTTGGAGAATCCTCCTATCAAAGCCTTGAAACAAGGCATGAATGCTCGAATAAGGCAGCTCCTCATTAACATTTGAGAAAATGGCGTTGATGCGTAACCTTTCACGGTGGAGCTCAAGGCTGCTCTGCAGGAAGAAGATGCTGCCTGCTTTCACCCTAAATACATCTCCTCTCCTCAGCTTTATCTCTTCCATGTCTCCCGCATCCTCTCTGTAGCTTAAACTTCCACTCCCTATTTCACCACAAACAAATTCAAATCCAGCCACTTCCAGTCAAAAGATTTCTAAAGTTTACTCCAATTAATTATGATCAATCATCTTCTTAATTAATTAATGGAAGCAGCCATTGAACGGCAAAGGTGCCAGGTGCGCCGTTTTAATTAATTAATTAACAAACTAACAATTTATATACTCCCTCCGTCCTATAATATATGGGGTTTTAGACTAATGCACACTTATTAAGAAATCTTTTAATTTTATATGTTTATGAGTTACCTTACCTCCTTTTCCCCATAATGTAATAAATGTTTGTATTCAATCTAAGAAAAAATGATGAACTTTTCCTATTCATACACAAGAAAAACAATAAGAGTAATTAAATGTCTTCTTTTATCAGGATTGAATAACTTTGAAATTTGAAATGATAAATAAAAAAATTAAATATATAGAATTGGAAAACTAACAGATTTTGACCTAAGAACTCATACAATATGGGATTAATTTGTAGAAAAAGATATATTATGTACGTACCAGTGTGGACATAGAAGACCATGTCAGCATGGAGGATGGCAGGGAGAAAGAGGGAATTTGGGTCCATACTTATCAATTGAAGGTGGTGGTACACAGAATTAATATGCACATCGACGGCGTGGATCGTCCCGTACTCCGTACTCACAATCGATTTTCTGGCATCCCTCCTCACCACCCACTGCTGCTCCTCCGCTACCACACCGTGGTGGACTGGGCTAATTAGCAGGCACCACAACACCAACAAACAAGACGCCCACATCATCGATACAATTCATAAATATTCTGTCGGGTAGAGGGAGCGATTTAGTACGGTGTATGTATATATCCATCGGCAAAATAATTTAAATGAAACATGCAGGGGCTTTTCACTAGGATTGAACACTCAAATCACACGTGGAGTCTTGCATGTTTGTACCCCTGATACGTGGTGGACGTGTTGTGTTGGGTCAACAAATTTCATTTGTTTCCTTTCAATTGAAGACTTTGATTTATTGGAAATGTTCACACACGAATTACCATTAAATTGGAGAAAATAAGTTTTAAGTACAACGAATTTTATTGTGTGAATAAAATTGTATTTATAATTTAGAGTTGCATATTTATAATGTTGTATAAAAAAAAAAGATTGAATAACAGAACCAAACCATTTACAATATATACAGTTAAGAATTACCAATGTTTCTAGCTATTCAAGCCATTTCAGATTTACGGAGCATTTGAAGATTAGAGAGCAACAGGCTAATTTATCTTTACTAGAATAGGATTCGTATATATTTTTTTATTTTTTTTGGTCTTGCCTTTTGGCTCGCCCAGTTCGATCGGTCAGACACCGCTCTACATCCGGACCGGGTACTTCGTGGCCCCATTTTAGGATTCGTATATATGCGTTCAAGTTCTCAAGGTTTACATATGAATAGTAACTTTAATTTCTACCAAAAAATAATAGCTTCACATCACTTCTCAATTCACTTTGTTGAAAATTCGCTTACCAAAAAAGCAACCCTCTTCTAAACTAGAAATAAAATCAAAACGAGAAATAACTATAACCTGAATGGCCTAAAAATTACATGATCTATAGATGAACCCATTCAAATACTCCCTGAGATAGAGGCAATATCTGGAACTTCGTAAGAGAATCCCCAAAACACTAATATTCGAGGACTCAAGGCCACCGGAAAATACAAATTCTGTAATTAAACACTGCTAATTATTATATGGCTAACATGCTAGAGTTTTATCACTAGTGTCAACAAGAAAACAATGGTGATTCATTAAACACGATATGTTGCAAAACATTTCAGAGAAGATACACACATGAAAGAATGTGATAAATTGGATTCATAAATCAAGTAGAGGTCTGGAAGTTAGAAACACAGCAGATGAGCAATCAAACCAAAGTAGTCCGTCCAAAGTAATCCAAGACAACTAAATTCATAAATCAAGAGATCTGGTTCATTGTACGTACTTATAATTTTTTAGGGAACTGAAAAATGGTCCAATACAAGTTAAATATTATTTATCTTTATTCAAAAACAAAAATATGGATTCAACAAGACTAGAACAGTACTCAAACTCATCAGTAAAGTAAATTGACAATTACCAATTCACAAGTAAGCATTCAGAAAATAAACACTAGTGCATATATCATAGAGAATATCATCAGCGTCAACAAGAAGCTACAGGTGCACTTGATAAGAGTGATGATCAACATTGAATTCACAAAAGACAAACAACTAAAAAACTGACAGTCCTCTAAGTCATCATTGACCTAAGTTGTAATTGAAAGCTAACGACAACTTGAAAGTTGAAACTAGAGCAAACTAACTGCAAATTTCAGCTGCAACTTTTACTACACTACCAAATTTTCTAACCTGACTTTGCATCTTAAATAGATAGACGAAATGGACACAGAGGGATAGTGAATCCAACAACTTTAACCAAATATCTTCCTCCTGTGTCAACAAAAGGCTTTTACCTCAAAGCGAAGCATCCTCCGGCGAATCATATGAACTATTCTAAGGGAAAAGAAAGCTTTCCACGAAGTCATAAGCCACAAATGCATCACTAAATCCATCCTTCAAAGAAACACATCCAGTCTTAGCATCATACAATGCCAACTCAAGACGAGTCTCGGCTAAAACCTTGACCCTTTCTTTTTCACCCAACACCCAGAAAACACGCTGTATCTGCGGTGGAAGGTTAAACCCAAACAAATTAACCCATTCTCCGTCTTGCCACAAGGAAATGTCGCATCTGTTAGGAGATTTCTCATCCCAACACACAAGCGAAAGTGTACCTTGCCACTTGCAATGTATAGTTTGAACCCAATGGGATGCCTTCACATCCCTATCCGGCATCTCAATGTAGTCGAAGCTCTCTTGCACAAAGTCAAAGGACAGTATAACATCTTTCTTTTGTTTATATCCTTTCCAATGAGCCACTCCATCTATCATTACACCAGGACCCAATTGTTGGGGCTTCCAATTCCCCATTTCCCCCAGCCTAATTACCCTACAACTACTTCGTTTGGTTGACGAGTACAGAACGCCCACCGCCTCCATAGGCTCATCATCTTCATCATCAAGCTCAAACAACAAATTAAGTATAATCAACTTATACTCTTTGCTGGAAGGGTCAATCCAGAAACCAAAGCAACTCTCTGTTGTTATAATATATCCCCAATTGTATCCCAGTATATTAGGGAGACGATAACTCAACGACCTACGGATTGCAGGGTTCCATATCAGAAGACTGTTGCGGTCTTCATCGAAGAGACATACTACACCATGATGAGTCCCCCAAAAAAAGATCCTATGATCTGCAATCGGGCAAGCTAGGGTTTTGAGCGAGGGGAGGCCGTGGGGATCAACAACGAGATATTCAGGGCGGCCATCGTATTCAAGAAAGAAATGGGGCTTTTGGACAGAGAGGTGTTCTTGCTTGAAGCAAGGCGAGTCGATCATGGCTTTCCATCCTTTGGACACGGATCGGAATCGAAGCAAGGGTTTGACGGGTAACCACTTCAAGACCACAGCCAAATGATCTTGAGAGATGTAATCCGACATCAGATTTAGCTTTCTGTGTTGTCAAAGTTGAGGCTAGTATTGAGAAACTCAGATAATGAAAACTAGGAGGATAATTTGAACACTTGAAATGAAATGCTTGAATGGTTAAACCCTAGCGTACCACTGTAAATTTCCAATGGAGCTCGACTTCAACTTCAACGGTGCTTCAATGGTGGTGGATGGGGAGTTGTTCGGAGGCGGTGGCTTCACCAACAAAGTCCCGGAGAAAGAGCCATGGAGTGTGAGAGGTTGAGTGAGAGTGGAAGTAGAAGACGAAAATGAAGCATATGAGCGGCGGTTAGCATATAAAAAAGCAAAGAGGGTGTTGAAAACGTGGTAAACCTCTTTTTAAAAAAATACTCGGTGTCAAGCGGGTCGGGTCGGACGGGTTCGGATTAAATCGGATTTGGTTTCGTTATAGATTATGGGTTAATTGAATTAAATTATAGCGGATTTTTGATCGGATCGGGTTGACTAGCGGGTCAAAAATATCTTTTTTATCATTATTAAAATTAATTTTTAATTAAATATTATTATTTAATTATAATATATTATTTTCATTTATTTTGATAATAAAATATATTATAATTTTCAAAATAAATTTTAAAAATTCTATAAATATAATAAATCGGTCAACCTAACGGGTTTCGGGTTCTATCAGATTTCGAGTTTAAATTTTCGGATCTTGATCCTAAAATTAGGGCAGTTCGGGTCGGGTTAGCGGGTTAACAGCTCTACTAGGAAGCATGTTATTTTGGAGAATTAAAATACGATATATGAATTATATTTTGCAAAAGCTTCCTAGAAAATCTCACAAGAATCGATTTGTTTTCTATAAATTTGTTATATAAGAATAATTTTTGACAAAAAATTATTTTACAAACCCTATTCGCATAGATTTCATTATTTTTATAACACTTGTTTATCTTATGCTTAGACTTGGAACTAGGTTGTTCGAATTTCTTACAAACACTTAAATTTCATGTTTTGTCAATCAAAGCTGCTAAGGCAAAAACATCCAATTTAACAAACGTGAGAAAATCTAAGCGATTGCAATTCAATTGTAAGTAGCAATACCTGTTTGTGTAGTTAGAACTGGAAGGTTACATTCCAAGTCTAATCAAACTATCGTCTAAAATAAAAATTTGTACGAATGAAATTTGAACCAGCACATGCAACCAGCATAATACTTGAAGCAAAACAATAGTTTTAGAATGATTCTACTAGACTTATTTTACACATGCAACCAACACGCTCCTAGTTTATTAGTCTATGGATTTTTATGTGGTATCAAAGTCGGCGGTTTATTCATAGAATAACTAGAATAATTCTCCGACTTTTTAGGTTGGGCTTAACAATTAATGGTATACCCGTGTTTCGCTATAAAGGATCCACTAGTGTTATTCATGTACCATGTACGGAGAGAGTAATAGAAATAAATACAGTAAGTTTTACTATAATAATAAAATTCAATTCACATAGAGTAGTGATACCCTGAAGTGATGTCTGTGTGAGAGTGCCAAAATGGGTGGGATAGTGGAGAAAACTGATTCTAAATTTTTACCTTGAATAAAATAAAATGGTAAACTGTTTTTTGGTGCTAATTAAGTTACACATTTAGCCAAAATCATTGTCTAAAGCAAAAATTTCTTAAGTAAAAGCAGTTAATAAATATAAAGAAGTATTTAATGCTAGATGTGAGGAAGATTAAGCACTCCATGTATTCTGAAAAATGAGCTATGTTTTCTTTAATTTCATGATCATCATAGTCTGAAATTGTGATGACAAGTCGCAAAGATTTTTTTTAAGAATATTATAAAGATACATTACCATGCCATAAGAAGAACATCTATAAGCTTAAAGATTTTGAAAATGAAAGAAAAATAATTCAACATTGTACTAAAAAAAAAGATAGAAACCGGTTTGATTCAACCACTTGGAGATAATGTATGTGCACTTCATTTTGATGTTATTAGCTTATATTTATTATTTAACCTGTTGTGGCACATTTTCTTGTCACTGTAATTATTTTCTCAATCATTAAACCTTACATTGACATACTAATAGGGAATTAAACAAAATCCAAGTACACAAACTTGATCTCAAAAACCATAATTTCAAATATATTTCATTGATATTTGACTCATGACAGTGAGTATATATATTGTATGGCATTGATTCATTGAGCAATCCAAGTAGAGAAAATATGAGAACGATTTAGAAAGCTTTATGATTGAACTCCACATTTCAGGTTAATTCAATGGATAAAAAAATACCCCTTCTCCACGTCTAACACGATTCTTAAATAGTTGCATACATAAATCATGCAAAACACTTATTACAGTAAGAATTCAATAATTAAGATGAACTCTAAACTAAATCATCACACTTTAATTAAATTTAATAAAGTAAATCTCACCAAATGAATGTAATTGCTTGCAGGAAACAATGTATCTAGTTAAAAAGCTTTAACCGCATATTGGAATGAATTGTGAAGGGAGAAATTACAAGAATGATATATGGAAGATTGGGAAGAGATGGAACGGTTCTAACTTCAAACTTAATGGGTGAAGACGTGGGAGAGGTGGGCAATTTTTTCAATTGATTTTCTGCTTTTTTTTTCCTCTAGAAAATACACAATTTTTGTTTCAGCTTGTGCCACGTGGCTCAATATTTTATGAAGACATAGTTTTTGCTTTACATTTGTACTAAAGTAGATTAATCGATGCCGCTTGCACTATTAACATAATATTCTATGTTAGGATAAGATCTTGTGGTTATGATATGGTATCTTGTATTTAGGATAAAATACTAGTAAAATCTTATCTTATACTAGATTCTATCCTTGTATGATAACTAGTCTTGGAGAACAAGTTTTAAGTTCTCTATATAAGTAATCAATTGAACGATAATAAAATTATCAGTCTTTCCAATTGTTCATGGTATACAGAGCTTAGGTTTAACCTAATTTTTTTTTGGTCTCTTGAGTCGTGTTTCTTCCTTTTCACCATGCTCAATTCATCAACAACCAAAATTCTTCTCAACAATGGCAAAACAGGCCACCTTCAATTCCCTTCTGTTTCAATCAAGATCGACCGAACCTACTACTTTGCTTGGAGAAGCAATATTTTCTCGACTCTCGAAGCCTTTGAAGTCGACTCTTATGTCACTGCTCAGCCACAAGAAGCTCCCAAACCAGGTGCCGATGCAGTTGTTGTCACGGCCTACGCCGCGTGGAAGAAAACGGATCGCTTTGTTCTTGTCTGGATTCAATCTACTCTGTCCGAGAAGTTGATTGCTTATGCTGCCCGTGCCACCACCTCCCATGGTCTCTGGACCATGCTCTCTGCCATGTTCAAATCACAAACCAAAGCTCGACTTATGCAACTCAAGGGCCAACTCCAAAGTCTCACCAAAGGTTCTTTGTCTATGATGGAGTACATCGAACAAAAACGCTCTATCATCGAATTCTTGGTTGACTGTGGTTATGTTGTCTGTGATGACGATATCATCGCCTTCATTGTCAATGGTATTGACTCCTCTTATGGACCGTTTCGTACGTCCCTCAACGTTCGTGTTGAAGATGTCACTCTCGATGAACTCATCGGCTTACTGTTGCAAGAGGAAGAAAAACTCAATACTGAAACTACTTCGGCTGTCTCGGTTGCTGCACCACCGTCTCCATCATCAACTTCAATCTCGCCAACCGTTAATGTTGTCACAACTGGCAATAGTGATCGCTCACCTTCAACAAGAGGTTGTGGTCGTGGCTCATACTATGAACATGGCAGAGGCCGTGGTTACGGACGTGGTAGGGGTCGTGATTCGTCCAACTCTGATCAGCCCAACTACAACAACAACAACAATTACAATTCCAACAATCATAGTGAACGACTAGTTTGTCAAATTTGTGGCGTTATCGGCCATCCGGCTAAAAATTGCGGGAACCGTTTCGATCCTAATTTCAATCCCCCAACTGGCCCAAGTCCGAAACAAGCCAACCAAGTCAATCACATGAATCAAATCAACTCGTCCTCTATTGAAGCCCCGTGGTATATTGACTCAGGCATGTCTCACCATGTTACTAGTACATTACAAAATCTGTCTGTCCATTCTGATTATTCAGGGAACGATAATTTTGCCCTAGGTGATGGCAAACCCATCCCTATAAGTCATACAGGTTCTACCTCTTTGGTTCTACCCGTTTAAAATTAAAAGAAGTTCTTATTACCCCTCATATTTATAAAAATCTTTTAAGTGCTTCTGCCTTTACCAAAGATAATAACGTACTAATCGAGCATCATCCACATTGTTGTTTTGTGAAGGATCTGCAGGGTCGCACAATCTTGAAGGGAACCGTTGAGAATGGACTATATCGCTTGCCCACCACACCCACTGATCATCTTGTTACCTTAAATGAACGGCATAGACACCTAGCTCATCCAAATAATGTTATCCTTAAACAACTTGTCTCGTTATTTCGCCTTCTTGTGTCGTCTCAAATCTATCTCATGTTTGTGAACCGTGTCAATTAGGTAAAAGTCGTCGCCTTCCTTTCAGTCAGAGTCATACTATTAGTCGTTCATGTTTTGATTTAGTTTATGTTGATGTTTGGGGTCCTACTTTTACACCTTCAATCTATGACAATAAATATTTTGTTCAATTTGTGGATGATCATTCTAAATTTTGTTGGATTTATTTTTTGCCTCAAAAATCACATGTTCTCTCCACATTCACTCTCTTCCGCAAAATGATACAAACCCAATTCAACAAAACCCTTAAAGTTCTTCAGTCTGATGGTGGAGAGAAATTCATTGCCTTAAAGTCTTTTTTGGATCAAAATGGTATAATTCATTGTTTATCCTCTCCACATACTCCTTCTCAAAATGGTGGTTTTTAAAGACGCCATCGCATTGTCCAAGAAAAAGGTCTTGCCCTACTTGCTCAAGCATCTCTTCCTTTTCAATACTGGGAGAATGCTTTTCATATCGTCGTCTACTTATCCAATCGCACTATTACCCCCCCCCCCCCTCTTCAAAACAAATCACCATATTAACGACTTTATAGTAAAATTCTGACTATAGTCGACTACGTGTTTTTGGTTGTCTTTGGTATCCTTATCTTCGTCCATACAACACCACAAAATTATCCTATCGTTCACTACCATGTGTTTTTATTAGCTACACCTCCAAATATAAGGGTTATTTATGCCTTCATATCCCTATAGGCCATCAATATATTACACCCCATGTCGTTTTTGACGAGCACCAATTTTCATTCATTCAAACTGTGTCTTTACACCCCAGAAATACCCAAAAAAATTGCCCCTACCATTTCCACCAAATTACTTGAGTCTGCTTCTCATCAAAATCAATTCCAAACAAACCCCAATATTCACGTCCCTCTCCCCATGCAACTCCTAACCCTGATTTCTCGTACCAAACCCCAGATTCCATCCCGTCCCAGTCTACACCACAACACTCCCCAACCGAATCCCCTTCTCCCACAACATCTTCACCTACATCCCATAGTTCATCTTCGACGTCTCAAATGGAAAGTGCGGCTCTAACGATCCCAAACAATCAACCGATTGCGTCTCACATGCGACCCTCGGATGCCTCGAGCCATGCAATGACCACCTGCGCTCAAACTGGCCATCTCTAACCTCGTGTCCTTCACACCTCAAAACTCCCACCACTGCCCGAGCCATCCTTGGAAAAAGAACAACCCTTTTTTCCCATGCCAACAAAAACCCTAAATGGCAAGAAGCCATGCGCCAAGAATATCTAGTCCTCACTTCCAACAACACTTGGAGCCTTGTCCCTCGCCCTCTCAATGCCAATATTGTTGGCAACAGATGGGTCTATAGAATCAAAAAGAAAGTTGACGGTTCTGTTGAGCATTTTAAAGCGCGTTTAGTTGCCAAGGGGTTTCATCAAGAAGGAGGGGTCGACTATTTTAATGCATTCAGCCCGGTAGTCAAGCCTACAACCATCAGGTTAATTCTCTCCATTGTTGTTTCAAAAGGCTGGTTTCTCCGTCAGTTAGATATAAACAATGTGTTTCTTAATGGAGAGCTACAAGAAGTGGTTTACATGAATCAATCAAAGGGTTTTTTTCATCCCTCTTATCTCGGTTATGTTTGTAAGCTTCATAAAGCTTTATATGGTCTTAAACAGGCGCCCCGGGCCTGGTTCAACAAGTTGAAAACGAATGGAGGCCAAACACCAAGACCTTTACTAAGGTCCCGATCATTTAAATTTAAGAAGGTGTTCATGGATCTGATATTATCCTTTGATTATGTTCATCAATGGCGTTCAAGGCCACCAAGGAAGAGGATGAAGTCATCAAAGTTCGAAAAGTTACGAAGTCCGTCAAAATAAAAACAGTGCTCAGTAAAATGGTCATAACTTCGGCTAGAAAATTGATCTCAAGTTCGTTCAAATTGAGTTAGATAGATAATTAAAAGATCTACAACTTTGTAGTTTACCTCGAATCCAGAATCCAACAGCAAAGAGGCGAAAAATGCAATTTACTAAGAGTTGTTCAAGTCTTACGAGCATCTTATCTTTAGTTTAAATTTCTATCTTTATTTATTTTATTTATGGAAAATTTTATGCTTTAATAATGAGAATTTCGAACAATAGGCTTATGTTAGTGGTTGATTATTCTCTCTCCTATATTTTGAAATTTTTTATAGTTTGTTAGGATAATTTTCTTATCTAAATAAGTCAGATAATTATTATTCGATTTATTTATGGTAAGAGAATTTAGATAGTTGTTTTGCAATTATTTTATGCTATCTTGGGAAGCAAGGCAAAAGGCCGAAATTACCCTTCTAGGGCCGGCCATGTGTTTGCTTGCTCTCCAAGGAAGACATTTTGTATATCTTATAAATAGTTTGCATTTCATTAATAAAAATCAACTTGAAGTAAGATTAAACCCCCTTGGTTTAGTCTTGCTTTTGGGCCCTAAAAACAACATGTGTTCATACTTTTACATTCCATTGATCGTTCATTCAAGTTCTTCAAACACAATTCAGATTTCGAGAGTTTAGTATAATCAAATTGGTTTGTCTAGTTAGATTATTAAAGATCTTAACTACTTAATCAATTGAGATAGCGTTAGAGCCTCTCAATTGACAATTCAATTTGTGAAGTACTATCCATTCGAATTCAATCGTTCTTCATTGGATTTAGTGAGAGTCGAATTGCTTGCGCCACAAGTAATTGAGTTCGAGCAATTCAGGTTGGAAAGAGAATTACTTGTCAAGATCGGGCCAAAACAAGACCGAATTGTCATCGTCGAGCAATCGAGGAGATAATTCCATATCAAAAAACGTATCTTCTCAATCAGGGATTTCATACTTGTCACTCTGACATGTCTCTCTTTTCCCGCTGCACAAAAACGTCCATTACTTACCTCTTGGTTTATGTGGACGACATCATTTTGACAAGTTCTGATTCTTCCTATCTTCGTCAATTTGTTCTTGATCTCAATCAAGCCTTCTCGTTAAAAGATCTCAGCTATCTTACATACTTTCTGGGTATAGAAGTCACACGGCCATCCACAACCTCTCTTCACTTGTCTCAGTTTAAGTATCTTCGAGATCTTTTAGAAGAATGTGATTTGTTAGAAGCTAAGCCCATCTCGTCCCCTACCGATCCCAGGTACTCCAAAACTCTACCTCTCCCTGATCACCCGCTTGAAAACCCCACTATTTACCGTCGCATTGTCGGCAGTTTACAATATGCCACCATTACGCGACCTGAGCTTAGCTACTCCGTCAATCGTGCTTGCCAACATATGCACCGGCCTCTCCAATCACACTAGCGTGATGTCAAGAGGATCCTTCGGTATATAAAAGGTACTCTTCACTATGGCATCACCATATCTGCTTCGCCAAAAGTCCAATGTTGTTCCATACTCTGGTTCTGGGTGGGCCTCCAATCCATTTGACCTATGTTCTCAACACGGCTTTGCGATCTTCTATGGCGGCAATCTGATTAGTTGGTCCAGTCGAAAACAGAAAGTGGTTGCTAGATCGAGTGCGGAGGCTGAGTATCGTGTGTTATAATTTGCTACTGTTGAACTAGTTTGGTTGATTCAGTTTCTTACTGAGATACACTTTCCTGTTCGTGAGATTCCAGTCTTATTGTGTGACAACTTATCTGCAACTTTCTTGGCCAATAATCCAGCAATCACCAGTAAATCCAAGCATATTCAACTTGATTTCCATTTTGTTCGGGAAAAAGTCGATTCAAAGGAGTTAATTGTCCGTCATGTCAATATCTCTGACCAACTCGCTGATATATTCACAAAGGCACTCACCAGTCGAGCCTTTTGTGCCAATCGTTCCAAGTTGTTGGTCTCATCTAGCCCATCATCTTGTCGGGGGTGGGGGTGGGGGGGGGGGGGTATTAACGTAATATTCTATGTTAGGATAAGATCTTGTGGTTATGATATGGTATCTTGTGTTTAGGATAAAATACTTGTAAAATCTTATCTTATACTAGATTCTATCATTGTATGATAACTAGTCTTGGAGAACAAGTCTTAAGTTCTCTATATATGTAATCAATTGAACGATAATAAAACCATCAGTTTTTCCAATCTTTCATGCACTAGCTGGGGCGAGCCTTTTTTTATAAGGTAAGAATTCAATTTACCGGACAAGTCCGGTAAAACCAAGAGGCCGTGTAAGCGGCAGCCGTAAAACCAGCTACAAACAACCTAGAATAAAAAAAACACATAAAGAAAGAAAGTACAACCGACGAAAAAAGGAACTATGATGACAAGGGTAGTGAAGAGCTAAAGAGAACAGTGTCTTTAGTATTCGGGTCAAAAGCGGACAAATCGGGTAAGAAGTGGACTGTTAACGTGCCTCCACCGAAATGAATTGACGGTAGTTCGACAATAGATTCAAACAAAAACACAATTGACGGTAGTTAGGTCTGAGCATTTCCAATATAAGGGCAGAGATCGAATAGTTTGTCCATGATAGGGAAAGCATATAGATGACTCAAAAGAATCAAATTAGAAGAGGGCTAAGCCATCAAATGCATAAGTGCGATAACACACTTCTACTTCATTAAAAAGCTAATAACTCACTACCACCAAAAGGCATTTTCATAAAAAAACTCCAACAAAAATATATATTAATCTCACAAAAAAGTTTTCTAATCCAATCTGCTTTCTCATCGACTGATTGAGAGGCAACAAACAAGATCAAAACTGTAGCCTTCTCGGCTTGATGAAGTTGATCGATGGTTAAAAAACCAAGCTTCTCGCCAAATATTTCGGTGGATACTTTACTCAAGATTTCTATCTTTATTTTCTAGTTTTCAAGTTTTTCCTTGTATTTTTTTCTCTCTCTAAAGACAGAGTTTTCTGATTTTGGAATATGTATATTCATCAACTATTGGGGCGAGCCATTTTAATTATGTCTTGAGGGGGAAAAACAATTTTGAAGTCACAAGTCAAAAATAATTGTAAACTATCACTTACCAAAGCAGTGCATCCATCTTGGTTTCGTATAAAGCCAAGACAACCACCTCTACCTTTAACATACATTTCATCCAACACCTAATAATTAAACATGTGTTATAAAATAGAGAGATTATAGAGAGAAATAGGGAGAAGGGGAGAGATTAGATTCATCTTATTAGGTCACCCATAGGGGCCTTTATATAGAGAATACAAACTAGGGTTTTCAATTGTACATCTAAATATAATAAATATAAAATATTATAACACTCCCTCTTAGATGTACATCACTAACTGCCTCGTTAAAAACCTTGTCTGGAAAACCCAATGGGACAAAACCAAGACTAAGGGAAAAAGAGTGCAGTTATGATTCTTCTCTCAACTTGAAATATATTCTCCTTGCTTGAATGAATTGAGCATCCATCATGTCTTTGAGTTGAATCTTGTAATTTGAGAACGCTTGATGATGGGTACTTTGGTTGATCAATCTATGCCTTCATACATCACCGTTGGCTCCTTTCAACTTGATTTGATGGATGGATAAAAACTTCATTCTTTCACATATCTCGAACTTCAGGCCGAGTTTGTCTCATCAGAGACCTTATATGACGAACTGCCTCATTAAAAAAAACCTTGTTTGGAAAAACCCAGTGGGATAAAAACCAAAACCAAGGGAAAAAGAGTACAGTCGTATAATAATGCTCCCCCACAGTTAAACACAAAATCTATATGCAATATTTATGCCATCACTGAATTTTGTAGAAGATTGGCACTTCTGGACCAATAATCTTTATTTTATGTTTAGGGAGACAATAACTCATTTCACATAAAATGACATTATTGAGGTAATGAAGCAAGGTACGGAAATGTACCTATTGTATTGAGATATGGTACTTCAAGACCTAATATCTCTTTCAATATAGCGATCTTCTAAGTTTAATGGAATAAATGTTATGTGGTTTTGATTCAAATGCTTCAGGCATTTTCAATCCTTCTGGGATTTTCATGTAAATGTTGGTACCTAATGACTCATATAGGTATGTTGTTACCACATCTACGAGTTGTGTTTTCAAACGCAACGGTTAAAGCAACAAGGAACCTGAGTGCTGTTGCACCCACTGCTGGTGAATACATTTCTATGTAATCCACTCCAGGTTTTTACGAGAACCCTTGTGCAACGAGTTATAACAGACTGATTTTGCACTTTATGGTGTTGGAACTACAGTCCCAAAAACATCTAGTCTGTTTAAAGAATCCAATTCTGCTTTCCAGCTTTCCCAACCATTTCGATGTCGACATTCCTCCATTGTTTGGGGATTATTGTCATCTTATCCAATGACTTTTACGATAACTGAATAAGCAAAGATATCTTCCCGATACCCTATACCAATACTTAAATAATTAATTGACATTTCTAAATTGGCGTTCGTGCCATTTTCTTTGCTTTTAGAGTCTTTAGATGGAATCTCTTAAGGAGTTCTATCTTCATGTTTATTTCCAATCGACATATCATCCTTTTGGGATGTAACTGGCTCTTTCCTCTTCTGGGGAATGTATCCTTAAATCTGAAAATGTCTCTCATGCTTCAAGCATGCTTATGTGTTGGTTTGGAGTTACTTCTGGAATCTCCAAATGACAGGTGTATTCTCAAATAGTATTTATGTCTTAGTCATTAAACTTCTGGTTTAGTTATACAATATGCTAAACTTCTGGTTTAGCTTTCGTTGGATAACAAATTGCATCCCATGCAATCTCTTAACTTGTAGTCTCAATTATCTTCTCCCCCTAAAGTTGGGATTTTCACCTCGCCAAAGTGTTAATCTTAATAATGAGCAATATATTGATCACCGCTTATAAGCTCTAGGTATTTTATAAACAATAAGGATCCAAACCCTTCGTCTAATCCCAACTTTCATTGTGTGGCATTACTTAACAATCATTCAGGGAGGTGGAGGACATATAAAGCATTTAATCTCTTCTAGAGACAAGCTTCTATTAGGAAAATTTTCTATAAGTAGTCGGTCCAAGTCGAATTTAATTATCGACATTCATATTTCATGACCCTATTTAATCAACGACTCATCCTAGTCGTGTATTTCATGTATAGCATTTGCCTAGCTATCAATTATGACTGCATTATTGACGACTCTACTAGGTCGTTTTGTGAATGTGTGTGAGAGCTACTCAATGCTCAACCATTACACTAATTTATTTTCATTTCCCTCCTTTTTCAATGGAACCAATGGGTTGAGACATCTTTCAACATCATATGATTAATCCACAATGGTTCACACAGTGATGTAATATGTCATCTTATATCACTTGAACTTAGTCAAGGAGCATATGAGACTTTGTATTTACTTGCATATTATGCTGGCTTTACTACTAACTTGCCAAGATCACAAGCCTTTCAAGGTCACTCTTAGGAAAAAACTTCCAAGTCTCAAGATCTTTCGGTCCCATACCAATCATGCGCATTATTATTTCACTTGAGTGACCAAGTTAATCATATTACAAATATGTCTTATCATTAACTAACTTCCAATTAGTGAGATTACATTATTCAATGGGACATACTCTTCTAGAGTCATCATAACCTTCACACCAAAATTTGCGCATAACTTAGTGAAAACTTCTGGTTTTCAAATTATATGGTGTGACACCATTGAAAAAAATCGGTGATCCATACTTATGTTTGGGAGCTCATCAACTCAAATCAGATAAATTATTATCTTGATTTTTAACAGTAGATGCCTCAAAATGGGTGCATTCAGAATTTTTAATATAGACTAGACTGGTCTCCACACTTATACTCATAAGGTGTGGTTCTTGTACAACTGGTACAAGACTGATGATCAATTATATGTCATTTATGGGATATCCCTTATCTTACATGTTCTTCTGGACATCAAATTAACCCACGACGTCCTAGCTGTAAGTCATAACCATGACTAACGGCCGCATGCGTAATATATCGTAACCTCTTTCACACCCTCTTCTGGAGGAGGCATGCTTCTGGCATGCGAGAGGTTTGATTGACCTCGAACTTTTAGTTCATGCTAGGTACGTGATCCTTTAGAAAGAGTTTTGTGCATAACAAAGACCCACATTTTTTGTACTACTACTAGAGTACAACAATTTTTTTTAGGAGATCTCTTAACTCTCCAAGAGTACAATGATCTCTTATGGAGTTGATGATAATTTACGTTCATTATAACTTAGCACACGTATGTTGGAACTTCAAGTGCTTCATGATTCTCCCAAACATCTCATTTGTCAACTTCAAGTGACAATGTAATTGCATTTCTCGAACCATTTATCATCCACTTCGGGAGATGATATGTTCATATAGTTCCACTAATGAATTCTTCTCGTCATACTACAAGAAGTAATTGTGTATGTAAATCCGCTTCTAGGGATAATACTCTTATGTATAGAAGCATCTACTTCAGGAGATGATCATTGTTACATAAATTTTATCATCTTCTCCAGGAAATGATATTTTCTTCCATTACACACTCTAGTGAGTAATGAGATTTATTAGTTCATCTCTTCGGGGATGATTTCAAATTGTATCTATTGGGACATACTAGCATTTGCTTCTGGAGATGACATGTTTTAACTTTATGAACAAATAAAAATGTATATAAGCAATAACATAAATAATTAAATTAAAAAATATAAATAAAGAAATAAAGTATCATAAAATATTGTCAACTTCTGGTGACAAGAGATTGTATACGAAGTCTTCTAGACTTATTTGCATCACATACTTCAAGATGTGATTATTCATAAGATCTTTCAATCATATATACTTCAGGATGTGATTTCAATGAGACCTTTTAGTCACACACTTTATCGTCTACTTTTGGAGATGATATTTTTCTTTTCAATTTACACATGAATTTATTTCAAGAGACGACTTTAGTATCACCACTTACTCGAAGAAGTAGGAACTTTTATTATGTTCATCCACTTCTGGGGATTGATTCAATTATTTCATCCACTTTGGGGGATTATTTGTTCCATCCACTTCGGGGATGGAAATTATCACTCCAAGTATAAAAATAGAAAAATGGTTTCATTCACTTGAGGGAATGAGAATTATCACTCCAAGGATAAATGAAGTTTTCATTTACTTCAAGGAACGAGGATTATCACTTTAGGGATAATATTGTTCTGTATATTCAATTAACTCTTCAAGAGTAAATGATATAACATATTTAAGTATATGAAAAATAATAAATAAATAAACAATATAAGAATAATACAATAAATAAAATAATTCATTCACTTCAGGGAATGAAATTTATCACTTCAGGGATAAAATTGTTCTGTACATTCAATTAACTCTTCAAGAGAAAATAATATAACATATTTTAAGTATATGAAAATAATAAATAAATAAACAATATAAGAACAATACAATAAAAAAAATAATTCATTCACTTCAGGGAATGAAATTTATCACTTCAGGATAAAATTTTAATATTGTTTTGTAAATTCAACTCTTCAATAGGAAATGATTATCACTTCAAGGATAATATTATTTGTAAATTTAACTCTTTAGTAGGAAATAATTATCACTTCAGGAATAATATTATTTGTAAATTCAACTCTTCATGAGGAAATAATTATCACTTCAAGGATAATATTATTTGTAAATTCAACTCTTCAGGAGGAAATAATTATCACTTCAAGGATAATATTATTTGTAAATTCAACTCTTCAGGAGGAAATAATTATCACTTAAGGGATAATATTATTTGTAAATTCAACTCTTCAGGAGGAAATAATTATCACTTAAGGGATAATATTATTTGTAAATTCAACTCTTCAGGAGGAAATAATTATCACTTCAGGGATAATTTTATCTATAAATCAACTCTTAAGGAGAAAATAATTATCGCTTCAAGGATAATATAATGATGTTCCAATCTCTTCAAGGAATGAAAATAATCTCTTCAGGGATTATATATTGATATTTCATTCATTTCAGGGAATGAAAATTAACAAAAAAAATTATCATTTCGGGGATAATATTATTTTTATATGTTCATATAATTTGTCTCATTAAGGACAAAATTGTTTTTGAATACATCCACGGGGGTATACATATATGATTTTAGTTTATCGCTTCAGGGGCAAATTACTATGAATATATCCTCTTCAGGTAGATGTATCATATGCACAGTTTTTATTGAAGGACAAATTTGCTTACAAATACATCCACTTCAGGGATGTTATTTTTTATCATCGATCATGTATATAGTTATGTCGATCTAAATAAATATTGAACAAATATAATCAAGCAATACAATATATATGAAGCGTATAGATCATATATAATAAAGTATAATAAAATCAAGTATTAGATTTACTTCATGCAATTAATTTTGATTACATCAGTATATGCAAGTATATAACTCAATGTTGTCTTAATTAGCCAATTAAACGCATATCCATAAGCAACCTTATATGAGGTATGGGAGAGGCAATTAAACGCATATCCCTGTCACAACCTTCATCATTCAATATTGAGTAATTCAAACAGTTTAGTTCGTAAAACAAAATTTGATTATACAATACTAATGCAAACTTACATAAGCAGAGATGTGGTAGAGTAATTCGTGAACAATTATTGGAATGCTGAATTTCGTGCACAAACAAGACAAATTGGAGAGACGAGATGTCGAGATCGAATATGATATTAAATCAAGAGAGAAGAATATGTGTACAAAGAAAAGTTTGAACAATTCGTGAACAATCGTGCTGATAACGTGTTATAAAATAGAGAGATTATAGAGAGAAATAGGGAGAAGGGGAGAGATTAGATTCATCTTATTAGGTCACCCATAAGGCCTTTATATAGAGAATACAAACTAGGGTTTCCAACTTACCAAACCTACATAAGCAGAGACAGTGACACTTGACAACTTACCAAACCTACACCATGAAGAGTGCCAAGTCGTATACCTGGTACAACTTCAATCGGGCCACTGAGAGTCTCCAATCTCCATCAAGGAGAGTTGGGTGCAGGGATCAAGAACAAAGAAAACTCTCTAAGAAGGTGACTTGAATTCGGTTGATCGGGATTCTGGATTGGGAGTTGATTATTTGTTTCCAACATTTGCACACGCAGCAAAATCACAAGGTTTTAACTTGTAACCATCTCAAATTCTGGACTAAGTAATCTTCCAAAATCAGTCGATCGAGAGAGAGAGAGAGAGAGAGGGAGAGAGAGAGAGAGAGGGAGACGTAATTCATCACAAAAGTCAGAAAGGTTTTGTTGAAGCCCATTGTATATTGTAAGATCAAGAGCAGAATTCAAAATTTGAATGCAGTCAGAACCAAAAATTCAATCGCAGATAATAGCACTTCAATCACTATGACAAAAAACTCTCCTTTTTTTCTACACATTACACTTGAGTTGACTATTATCATCTACAAATTTATAAATCTCTGACTCATACCACCCCTTGCCCTTTCCCTGTATATACTCTTTAATTTATGGGGCATTTATTTATGGGAAGAATCAGGTGAATGAAAATATACTCTGAAGATACAATATGTTGTAGTTATAACATCTGTTTCACGCCCAATTCATCTTCCATATCATCCTCCTCCTCTTCAAACAACTTCAAGAACTTCGCATGTTGCTGCTGTCGTTTTCTCCTTTGACAACACTTGTACACCAGCACTGACACAATTATCACAACTAGAACGATAACAACAGTGATCATGAAGATCGGTAAGATGTGGGTTGTCTTTCCACCATCACTTTCTGAGGCCACCTTCTTTGATGGATGGTCTGCAATCAAATAGACAATAAGGTTCATGCTAATGCTACCTTTAATGATTGAGAGAAGAAAGTTTTTACCTTTAAGATAGGAGTATATAAATCCAACAGAGAAACATTAAGGCCTCGTTTGGTTGCAATTCATGGAAACGTAAACGGAATGGAAATGAATGTAGTCCATTTTAGTTTCATGATACATTGACAAAAAAAAATAACTTGTTTTGTATAACCTCTTATCCATTGTAAAAAGGGACTTGCTCCACGTCAATCATTCTTCCATCAAAGGAATGGGTAACAAAATGGTGGAATCACTCCCTTCTATCTCACTTTTACAATGAACAAGTTTTTGGATGATTTTTTTTATATAAATATATTATGACACTAAAAATGGTCTAGATTCATTTCGTTTCCGTTTACGTTTACATTCCATATGCCATGACAAACCAAACAGGGCAATATATAAAGACTAAAATATCTGTTTCCTCTTCTCTTTTTATTGCCTTATCATGACTTGGAAAGATGGAAATGATTATAATTTGTGAAGCATCTATGAGTAAAGTGAGTCACCTGAAACAAGCAATAAGCAGTCTTTACAAAGAAACGTTGCGTTAAATTCCTTCTCCTTAAAGTGGGTATAATACCCATCATGCGCAGTAAAATCAGAAGCGCAGAGTTCCCACTCATCAAAGATAATATGAGAGACTAAGAGATCCTCATATATTCCACATCTCTTGCACTTCTTAGTCTTGAGATCAGTCAAAGGCTGAAATAGGAAAATTTGAATCTTTTGGCATTAGATTTCCTATGCATGTTGCTCAGATGCATACTTTTGGACATAATGACATTCCTCTACTGCATCGTTGTCAAATTCAAATAACCATAAACTATACAAGGAGATAAATGTACCTAATAGTTATAAGGGATGTGAAATTTACTTTTTAGCATCAGTTAAGAGGATAAATTTGACAATAAACTAGAAATTTTAAATGGTATTCACTTATATGATATGGTATTGTTGTGAACAAATTATGCGCACATCTTTACATAGAATTATAGAAACACACCCATGAGAAACTTTAGGCAATAGAGGAGCCAGAAAAGCCAAGAAAAATTAGTTTATAACATCAGTGCATAAAGATTCTTGAAGCATTATCATAATTAAAGTTTATCAACTTCTCCTGGAACAACAAGTTCTTACAAGTTATAATTTCTGAAAAGAAAAAAGTTTTAAACAAAAAGCCAAGTAATCGGTCAAGCAGAACCTCTACTAATTTGACCTAACAATCTACAAATGAGAGTACAAATTCTTAAATTGAAATGATGCTAATATTACTACATTATCTAAACGGGCAAGATAATGACTTTTCAATAAATGGAAATCCTTACAAATTACCCATGAAGATCATTAATGGGACTCTTTTTAAGACACTTCAATCACTACTCTTGGCTAGACAACTGGAAACAAGAATCATGTTGAAAAATTTATAATCCAAATGACATAAAATGATCACTATTAGTATGAAGACACAGAAGATCTGATCAAAATGACTGCAGTAGAGCTAACGTTGCAAAATAGGGAATGAGGAGGAGTATTTCCATCCAGCATAAGCGTCTAGTATAATTTCGAATGTGATGTAAAATACTTCAAAGCCCTAAAAGCTGACACACTCAGGTATTTTAACGTCACATTGAAGCATTGAAACTCTCCTAAAAGTCCAAAATGCAGCATAATCTATTGATTTGCTATGGTATCATGTAATGCATTCAGCATTATCTAGTTCTCAACGAAATTTAAGTATCATGTAAGTTTAGAACAACAGATGAGAATAGTTAAATGAAAGGTGAAGATGAACTTAGAAAGACTAGCATAAGTAACAATTATCTAATGCACTGAAGCTCCATCACAAAGCTTGAAATTTGATAAACAATGAAATGTAGAATTAGGTATAGAAAGGTCACTCCTGAGTTTTCCTAGAAACAGATCAGGTCTTCTTAATATGATTCAGCCTAGACCTACCACTTAAATGGCATTACCACTTTGAAAGTCTAAATGACACATGAAACAAAAAGCAAGAAGACTAAAAAATGATAACATACTAACAAAACTTCAGCATAGTAATAGCAGACCCTATTTATATCTGAACAATATCCTATGACTTCCCAGTTCATATCAAACAACATATAATATAGAGAATAAATTTGGCAAGAAGTAAGCACAAGAACCAAAATCAGATAACAAACCTGCCAAGATTCTTCTCCCTTAAAAGTGTACGAGACATTGACTTTCTTCACATCAGGAAATGATGTTTTGTCTTCACCGCTACATTGAAAGCAAACACCAGATTTTCTCTCTATCCATTCGTGGGCAGTGTAGATCTCGATAGATTTAAGCGTGACAAATGCAGATAATATGCATCCTGCAAACAGATGACATATCTCAGTAGAAGAGTGCCCATGTAATACCAGTCACACAACTTTTCACTTGTCTACATAAGAAACCTGAGAACCAATGCATTTTGAAATTGCCAACAGGGCATCTTAGTATCATCTTCTATTTCAACTACCAAAGCAGGTTGCAGCAAGCTATTGGATACACTAAGGTTAAGCTATTTTTTCAGCATGGAAATACCCCAAATCACATATAATAAAAAATAGTTTGTTACACCACCAGAATCACATTGGCAGCAATTGTAGGCTACTCTTAAAACTGGAATATAACCTATCAGCTGCAGAAATTTTTCAGAAAGTTGAGAAGAAAAGTTCCATTAAGACCCCATTTCTAACTCCTCCTTGATCCAACACAGTAAACTTAATTTCTGTAGTCTAGAATACGAGAAAGAGCAAAAAGGGAAATAGGAGAAGCTAACGGGGCAAATCTACAGTTATATTTGCAAACTTCTTGTAATCTATCTAAAACCAGAAACAGTCTCCATTCACAAAGGCACTCGGCAACATGTTATCTCTGGAAATTGGATGGGAAAACAAAATCCTGAACCAAAACAAGTAAAATATGTTCTAACCACAAATTCAAAATCAACTTGTCTGATAAATCAACAAAAGCATCAAATTACAAACAGAAATGTATACGCCAATTTTCTAAAATAGGAATCGCCATTGTAAGACCTAAGTAATCTTACCCGGAAAGAAGCTGAGAAACAGGAAAGCGACAGCAGAAACCCTAGGAATCATGGAATGTCGATTCCTCATAATGATCTCAGCTAAATCAATCAATTAAACATGAAGCAGTGAAGAAGACCAGACAGAAAATGGATCTTGGGGAAGGAGACGCGCCCCTGGCTCCGAGATAGAGATGGATGGCTGGATCAGGAAACAAGTTTCAACTTTCAACTCGGAAGGAAGGACGAACGGAAGAGAAATGCATTTAATGAGATGTGAATGAGAATCAAGATTCACCAGTCCCGTTACAATTGGGTGTCCCAATTTCTTTCGTTTTACCTAAGCGAAGTCCGACTTCTAAAGTTTCTCTTTTAACGTCAAAATCATTAGTACAATTTGGCAATTTGCATCCTATGTATTTGTTTAGTACAGTTTTATGCTGTTAAAGTTAGGTAGCAAAGCTTTCTTGGCTTCACTTTCAAGTAAGGCTGGACAAAATTGGATCCAAATAGACCGGATCGAGAAATTTAACCTTGCCCTCGCTCGCTCCTCAGTTCGTATAAGCCCTAAGGTCTTGACTCTTGATTGTTTAAAAAATACGGAGTATCTATTAAAACTTTATAAAAATATACTATTTTATAGTAAAATATATTTTTATGTATAAATTCTATTTTTATGTTTTATAATTGTTAAATTTTATCTCAAAAATATATTTAATAACTTGCGGTTCATTCAAAAGAAATTTATAAGAAAATTCTATCGCCATGTTTCTATACCTTGAGTAAATTTGTATATGTTATGATTTTGATGTATTGGTAAAGTCATCCTCTAGGTCGGTAGAAAGAAATTCTGCCAGACAATACCGGTAGCTAGTGTCATTGTGGAAAATATACTATATTCCTTTGCTTAAAACTATTCTGTTTTTTTTTAACCTTTATGAAAAGTTTTGTTCTCCTTTTCGATACTCGTGTCGATTAAATTGTACTCCCTCCGTCCTATAATGTTTGTCCACTTTACTTTGTAAAGTAAAGTGGACAAACATTATAGGACGGAGGGAGTATAAACAAGACTCTCTAAGAATTAGATTATTTTTAATTTATGAGCATAATAGAATGGAATGGAATGGAATGTTGATAGTGTACATGCTTTGATTGTGGTATTCATAAGAAACTCACTTGCTCGCACGGAATACAAAATATATTTTCAACTTGAATCGTCGATCGATGACCAATTAACCAGCACATATGATCTCTTAAGACGTACTTAAGAGCTTGATGTGAACGATCAAGTTTGTCCAACTCTCTCACCAAAATGTTCGATCGGATTAAAAAGTTCATGATCAAAACAATAAAATATTTAAATATGAAGATGATCAATGAACTTTTTTTTGTAATGATACAATATAACTCACCCTAAACACAAGCAACAGTCATTTCCGTGGCTACTGCAAGTCTTAATCCGAAGAAAAGACCGTCGATTGAAGTTGGTAAGCGTCGGTGAAGAAGTTAGGCCAACACAAGTAAGTTGACATGATACTACTAACCGTGGATGCTCCAACTAGCATATTCATGACCACGATTTGAAGCTGGATAGCCTCGAGAGGAGAGGCTCCTCCCATGATAAGCCCCGTCATGGCTCCTGGGAGCGAGATTAATCCCACGGTTTTGGCATTATCTAGCACGGGTGAAAGTGCAATCACCAGCGCTCGTTTCACGTTGTAATGGATCGCTTGTCTCGGAGTTGCACCTAGTGCAAGTGCCGTTTCAACCTACAACCAATATAACATAGCTTACTTATTAGGCCATTATACTTTTACATACCAAATGACACTCACTTCGTTTCACTAGTCACCACAACCAAATAAAATATTATCACCTTAGTTTCCAAAAGGGCCAATTCAAAATAAATTGAGCTAAAAAAATCTCAAACTCAAAATTGAACCGAACAAATTTGACTTTTTTTTTGTAATGGACATTGCTAATGAGAGTCAAAACAGAGACTTCAGGATAACTGTTTGACTAGATGTCTAAATGCCCTCTTAAAACTGGTTACGTCGTCTCTAGTAAGGTAGCAGTTCATGTATAAATGTATAATTGATCCTTTTTTAGCATGAAAACCCAATGTTTGGCTAACAAGTCCGAGACTAGCTAAGAAATCGACACCTAAATAACTCAATTCCTAAACTTATTAATTACACGAAAACTCTAAAACCCAAAATTGGCATCAAACGCCCACGCCAACATAAATAGTTTTATATTCAATCCAGAACCTTCTTTTTTTATATCCCTAAAATAACCCTTTTTTCTTCCTGTCAGAAGATCCATAGTACCTGCAGCCTTCCAGACTTCATATTCATCATTTAAACTTATTAATTACACGAAAACTCTAAAACCCAAAATTGGCATCAAACGCCCACGCCAACATAAATAGTTTTATATTCAATCCAGAACCTTCTTTTTTTATATCCCTAAAATAACCATTTTTCCTTCCTGTCAGAAGATCCATAGTACCTGCAGCCTTCCAGACTTCATATTCATCATTTAAACTTATTAATTAAACGAAAACTCTAAAACCCAAAATTGGCATCAAACGCCCACGCCAACATAAATAGTTTTATATTCAATCCAGAACCTTCTTTTTTTATATTCCTAAAATAACCCTTTTTCCTTCCTTTTATTGCATGTTGATGTACGTATATGCTTACTACTTTTAGTAAGTGGGCACAGCACTGACCAGATTTGTGTGGCTCTTGATGTCATCGCGGAGCCTCTTCATGGCAACTCCGGTGACCGTCATCGCATTTCCGACCATCATTCCGGCGACCGGAATAATGTAACGGGGAGTGAAGGGGAAAACATTGAGCACCACCAGCAAGAACATGGTCACCGACGTCCCCGCCAGGATGGACGCGCCGGCGACGTACTTCCCCTTTGGCACGTGCTTGGCACGCTGCCCTGCCGTGTAGCCGGCCACAGACACCTGCCATAATTCAAACCATCAGATACCTAATCAAAACATAACAATCAAAATATAATTAAATAGATTAATGTGTACAGCTTGATGATTAAGCAGATTAATTAAATATATGTATAGAGTGTACGAAAGAGTCGACAATGATTCATCACTTGGCTGATAAAACGTACAAGTTCATTTTATTTAGTATTGAACATGTTGATCATTTGTACGTATTTGAAGAGATGTCATCATATTAATAACAAAAATAATACTCTAAGAAGATGTCAGGAAAATCCAACTTGAAATGGGCAATCAACTAACAAGATGAATGAGATGAGCACGTCATTCATTTTAATTTTATTCAAAATCTCTCTAGCCGTTTTAAAAAAAAAAACAATCTTAAAAGGAAAGAGAAAAATCTAACCATCAAATGCTAGAAAAAATCTTGGATGGATTTGATCAATTGTCGATACAAATTTCTATGTAAAATATAAATGTGTAACGGGAAATTAAACAAATTAACGCTTTCTATAACGTACTTTGATTTGCAATATTGATCATAATTAAGACCAGGTGATGTACGAAAACACAAGAAGAGATGGGAGTAATTGTGGAAATTAGTAAAACTAACCATGAAGAGATAGGCGAGGAGGATCCAGGCAACGTTCTTCTGATTAAAGATGAACTGAAGAACAAACCCAATGACGGAGAGTTGCACAAAGGCTCGAAAGATGGAGTAAATCATCTCTGCTTGGAGGCCGAGTTTCTGAAAGTAGGAGAGGGCCACCGCCATCAGAACCACCACAAGCGCCGCCACGGGCTTCATCATCCCCTTGATGAACTCCGCCAGCCACCCCCAATCCATTTTCAATTAATATGTTGTTAGCTAATTGAATTGAAGGGTGTATCAAGCTAGCTCTTTGTAGATAGCTTGTTGAATATATAGGATAAGTAATTGTGAAAATAGAAAGGGAAGCCAAACGAGGTCTTATAAATTGTGTAGGATGAGAAGGAGAAGCCTTCCCCAGTACAAGAGATGAGAGTTGAAATATGGAGAGATCTCGTGGAGAAGGTATTCGAGGCTAGGAGTTGGGGGAACCTGTCAACTCTGTCAATGTGGTCATTCCTCCTAGCTTTATCATTTTATTATATTTAATTTAGTTATTATTCGCAATTTATATATATTTATTTTTGGGAAATTCGGTTACTATCCCTCAATTTTCATGCAGTCTGCTCAACGTCAAAACTTTTTCCAATCTCACACAGCCACACGTATATATATAATGGCTATTTTTTTGGTTGAAATATATATAATGGCTATATATGCAAGGCACTCGATCTTATATATTCTTATATTCTAGCTGCATGTTTAATAGTGTATAAAATCGTGAATTCTAGAATGATCTGTAAAAGAGATAGGTGTCCCTTATAGTACATCCATACTAGTCTATATATATCCCATGTAATGTGTCTTGAATGAATTGAGAAAGCAATTGCTCCAATTTATCACTGTCAGTTCCAGCATGGTATCAGAGCCAAAAGGATCAACGTCCCTCTGATTACCCACCTTCTCCTTTCCACCTTCTCTCACCTTTCTCCCTCACAAAAACTAAAATATCCCAATCCCAAGAACGGCTATGGCTGTCGCGACCAAAACCCATCCCTACCCTCTTTTTCTTCCTTCATTACTGTGAAACTTTCTCAAGATAACTTCCCCTTGTGGAAAGCTCAAGTTTCACCCTATCTAAAAGCCCATAACCTCTTTTCCTTTGCAGAGGGGACTATTGTCTGCCCACCAGAGCATCTTCTTATCCCCGATAAACCAAATCAACCCAACCCTGAATTTCAAAAATGGCAAGCCAAAAACAACCTGGTCATGGCAATACTCACCTCTTCTCTTACTGAAGGAGTTCTCTCCCAAGTGCTTGACTGCACCTCCGCCTCCCAAATCTGGGCATCCCTTCATGACCTCTTTGCAGCACGCTCTTGCGCCCAAATTGTTCAGCACCGCCTTCAACTTGCTTCTCTCAAAAAAAGGGGCAGAGAACATCTCTGATTTCTTTAACAAAGCCAAAAACCTTTCCTCCAAACTTGCAGCAGCCGACCACTCCATTTCCGACACCGAACTCATCACTTATATCCTTGCCGGCCTCCCGACGGAGTATGAATCTCTCGTCACCTCCCTCTCCACTCAACCCACTTTACCCAGCCCTAACCAAGTTCTATCTCATCTCTTGGTCCATGAATCCCGGATTGCTCATCAAACCACCGCTCTCAACCCCCAAATCTCTCTAAACCACACATCTGCCAACCGCAATACCGAGGCAAATTACTCGGTCGGCAACAGAGGCCGCGGAAACGGGAACTTTCGCGGCAAAGGAAATCGTGGTGGACGTGGCAGGGGTGACAATCGTGGAGGCCGCAACAACTACACCTTCAATGGTGCTCCTGATCGCCGACCGATCTGCCAGGTGTGCTCGAAGCCGAGCCATACCGCCCTTGAATGCTAGTACCGTTTTGACCAGTCTTACCAGGCACCGCCGCCTCCCTCTGTCCAAGCCAACATCACTCATGCCCCCAACTCTCAATCTTGGTTCCCTGATACGGCGGCTAGTCACCATTTCACGCCTGATCTCTCCAACCTCCGCTTGGATGCCTACCATTACGATGGTACTAACTCTGTCTCACTAGGTGATGGTTCGCAAGTTCCGATCAACAACCACGGCTCCGCCAACATCTATGCAAACCAGCGTATTTTTAAACTTACTCAACTTCTTCATACCCCTCATCTCACTAAAAATTTACTCTCTGTGAATCAATTTTGTCATGACAATAATGTTTTCTTTGAATTTCACTCCTCTTTCTTCCTTGTCAAGGATTCTCAGAGCAAGGAGGTGCTTCTTCAAGGTCCTGCTAAGGCGGGTCTGTACGAGTTCCCTGCCACCACTATCGTACCGTCGTCGCCCCCGCAAGTCCACCTTACTACCGCCGATGTTCAACCTATCTGGCATTTCCGTCTTGGGCACCCTTCCTCTAGGGTTACCTCTTTTGTCTTTAGGAACCTAAATCTCCCACCTAAATCTGGCCCATTAGGCCCAGCAGATTGTTAGTCTTGTTCTTGGGCCAAAGCCCACGCCCTACCTCACTATCCTAGTCCTAGTAAATCAACACGCCCTTTTGATCTTTTGTTTATGGATGTTTGGGGCCCAACCCATCATGTATCAATGAATGGAAAGCTTTACTATCTTGCTATTTTGGATGACCACTCGAAGTTTCTATGGCTTTTTCCTATTTCAACCAAATCGCTTGTTTCCAAAATCGTGTCCAAATTTATTACTTTTATCACACAATTCTTTTCCACCAAAATATCTAACATTCAAATGGATGGAGGCACCGAATTCAAACCCCTCATCCCGCTTTTCCAAATCCTAGGCATTAATCATCGCCTTACGTGTCCATACTCCCATCAACAAAACGGAAGTATTGAAACTCGCCACCGTCGTGTCGTTGACACCGGCCTCACCCTCCTCAAACATGCCTCCCTTCCATTATCCTATTGGGACTATGCCTTTGACACCGCCACTTACTTAATTAACCGCCTTCCCACCCCCATTCTACAAAATAAAAGCCCCTTTGAGATTCTCTTCAAGAAAGAACCCGACTACACCTTTCTTCGCGTGTTCGGTTGCCTTTGTTTTCCCAACCTTCGTCCCTACCGTCGCCACAAATTGTCTTTTCGCTCCGACCCCACGATCTTCCTTGGATATGCCTCCAATCATCGGGGCTACCTATGCCATGATTGGCATGAAAACCGTACATACATCTCCCGAGATGTCATATTTCATGAAACAACCTTTCCGTTTGCCTCTCAAAAATACCCCCTCCAAGACACACCCCCACCCTCCACGCTCCTACCTTCCTTACCAGCTTTGCTTCCCACTCCATCTAACCCCCTCTTATTTGGCCCAAGTTCCTCGGCCCAATTCATATCCCCGGCCCAATCATCATCAACGGCCCATGAAATTCCTATTCCAAATCAAACTTCTTCCCAAACTTCTAGCCCATCTTCTTCTCCCAATTCCCCCATACCAAACACTCCCCCTAGCCCATCTTCCCAAACCCCTCCAGAAGACAATCCACCTAGTCCACCACCCCTTGGACTCCCCTCGCCACATTCCACAAATGCACCCAACCCCACCTCCACGCACCCCATGCGCACTCGGGCCCAAAATCAAATCTACAAGCCTCTCACCCGGACTGATGGTACTGTACCATGGCCAACACCACCCGATTGCTCCTCCTCTACTCTTACCCCTACCCGTATTCCCGATGAACCACAAAATTTCACCGAGGCGGCTAAATTTCCCGAATGGCGGGCCGCCATGACGGCCGAATTTGAAGCTCTCCTTTCAACCAATACGTGGACCCTTGTCCCCAAACACTCCTCTGCCAACATCTTGGGCGTTAAATGGGTCTTCAAGACCAAACGCCACGCCGATGGCACGATTGAACGCCGCAAGGCTCGACTCGTCGCCAAAGGCTTTAACCAAATCCATGGACACGACTACGATGAAACCTTTAGCCCCGTTGCCAAACCCTCCACCATTCGTCTCCTCCTCTCCCTTGCGGCGATGCGAAAGTGGTCGGCACGACAACTCGACATCCAAAATGCCTTCCTTCACGGGACCTTGAACGAAGATGTCTTCATTGCTCAACCCCCAGGTTTTGTTCACTCCTCCTTTCCCACTCATATTTGCAAACTCAACCGCTCTCTTTACGGGCTCAAGCAAGCCCCTCGGGCATGGTTTGCTCGGCTAAGTGATGTCCTCATTACCATGGGTTTTCACCCTTCGGAGGCCGATTCCTCTCTCTTTATCTTTCATCAACACCCTTGTGTCGTCTATGTACTCATTTACGTAGATGATCTCATTGTCTTGTCCTCTACCACTGAACTCTCAAATCAGTTTGTTGTCGCCCTCTCCTCACACTTCCCAGTCAAAGACTTGGGCGCCCTCAATTTCTTTTTAGGGATCGAGGTTCAACGCACTGAGGCTGGATTCTTTTTGAGCCAAACCAAATACATCAAGGAGCTTGTCGATCGTGCCAATATGAGCAAATCCAAACCAGTTTCCACCCCTATGGCAGCTGACTTTGTATCATCTGTTGCACCTTCACCGTCGTTCCCCGACCATACACTATATCGTAGTCTAGTTGGGGGCCTACAATACTTGGCCTTCACTCGTCCGGACATTTGGTTTCCCGTCAACCGTGTTTGCCAAGCTATGCATTCTCTTGATGAGCGACATTGGCAAGGGGTCAAACGCATTCTCCGCTACCTCAATGCTACCGCTGATTTGCAGTTCCATATCTCCTCTCGTCCGAGCTCATCTCTGTCTGCATACTCCGATGCTGACTGGGCGGGGGACCCCGGAGACCGCCGCTCCACTAGCGCCTATTGCATCTTTCATGGCGCCAACCTTATCTCCTGGATCTCCAAGAAACAGCCCACTGTCGCCCGTTCTTCGACCGAGGCTGAGTACCGCGCACTTGCCCATGCTACTTGCGAAACTCTTTGGTTGCAATCCCTGCTTGCTGAATTAAAAATCAGGCTACCACAGCCACCGACATTATGGTGTGACAACATTGGTGCTACCTACCTGGCGGTCAATCCTGTTATGCACCATCGAATCAAACACTTGAGCTTGGATTTCCACTTTGTGCGTGAACGAGTCCGGAACAAGTCTCTCCGCGTCGCCTTCCTCTCCTCGAAGGATCAGATTGCTGATGCATTGACCAAGCCCTTACCTTCGGCACGGTTTCTTCTACTTCGATCACAACTCAGCATACGTTCGTTGGGATCGAGGGGGGATAATAGTGTATAAAACCCTGAATTCTAGAATGATCTGTAAAAGAGACAGGTGTCCCTTATAGTACACCCACACTAGTCTATATATATCCCATGTAATGTGTCTTGAATGAATTGAGAAAGCAATTGCTCCAATTTATCACTGTCAGTTCCAGCAATGTTTAACTAAATTTACAGATTTCTAACGAAGCATGTACAAAACATACATGTGATGTGAGGAATCACTTTAATCTTTTATAAAGTATATTTTGTGTGAAGTGTATCACCTCTGGTTTTTTTAAAACAATTTTTCCCTAAAAGTCCTAGTGATCGATACCCTAAACTATGTTCATAGATCACAAAATGTACTAACGTGTGACTTTATTTCTATATATTGGTCTTTATATCTTTTGTCCAAAGGTTTAGCACCCCAAATTTCATACTCCCTCCATCCTCTTTTGTTTATTCTAGAGGACAGTTTTTGTGTTTATCAAGGAAGGTGTAAAATAGTTTTAGTAATTGAGAAATTGGGTAAAAGGTGAGATTGATTGTGGATATATTTGTAATTTTATACGGATAAAAGCTGTAAAATAGTATTGGTAATTGAGAAAGTGTGTAAAAATAATATTGGGTAGGAGTAATATTGTAAGAAAAGTATAGATAAAAAAAGGAAATTGAACAAATAAAAGGGGACGTCCGAAAAGAAAACAGGACAAAAAAATGGGGACAGAGGGAGTATGATTTTGATTAATTAATAAATTTGTAAGTTTAAACTATTCCCATAAAAAATTTATTTCTCATCAACAAACGATCAATATATATGTATATATATATATTATATATATATATATAAATATATATATATATATATATATATAGAGAGAGAGAGAGAGAGATAAAACATGGAGAAAAAAAATTTAAAAAATGTTTGAATCAATTATGCATGGTAAATTCCGGTGGACCAATAATGATATAGGAGTCCAAATGTTCGTTCGTCAACATAAACACGTTATGAACCTATCACATAAATGAGGTTCATCCTAAAAATGATTGACTCAATGAGTTTGGTATTATTGGAATTAAGTATCAACAATATATATGAGGAATATCATTAGGTAATTTCAAAATAGTAATACATAAAGTAGGAGGATATAATTTAAACATGTTCAAACGTTGATTGGTATTATGTGAATTTGAATAGAATTTGGGATAGCAAGCAGAATAAGTAAGAGTTTAGCCGTACCAAACAAAATTAACAACAATAAAATAAAATGAGCGGTGTCATCAAGAGTTTGTTTGTATTAGTGTGTGGGTGGTTGATTTGGGTTGGCAGAGAAAGCAACGCAAGGTACGTACGATCGTATACGAAGAAATCTTTTTGGTAAGAGTTTTGGATTTATTTAGGGATGAAGTTTTCTAGGGAAACCACAGCCTGGGGGTGGCACATAACTTATCACTTATCTCTATGACTATCACCACCCCCACTTATCTTTCCACGTACACCCCTACTTTTCACGTGTCATTCACGTGCTTCTCCGCCTCTTATTTTTTGGTAACGACTTTTAGGCTCATCACACTCACACATGAAGGGTAGGTTAATTTATGAACGTAGTTTCAACTTTCGATAATGGCTCTATGAAATTCTTCTAACTAATTATTAAACGGTTCGGTTAATGTGTGCCCATGGGCACACAATAAAAGTGTTAATTTGATAATTTTTTTCAAAACTATTCTCTAAATTGAAATTAATGAACCCTTTTTAAAAAATCAAAATTAACAAACAAAATCCAGATATACCTTAATGTATTTTTCTAATTGTGTGTCCATGGGCACACATTAGAAAAATCCATTAAATAATTAATACTCTCTCCATTTATTAAGACATACTCCTTATTCTTTTAACTAAATGCACACATATTAATGGAAAAATATTTTACATAAGTTACCCCGATCTTTAGCGAAATGTGTACTCTAACCCCTCATAGAAAATGTTTAAGAATAATTATTACTCCTATAAAGTGAGGATAAATTTGGAAAGAAGTCGAAAAAAAATTAAAAAGACATGTTTTATGAAAAATGAAAAATGGACTAAAAAAACATGTTTCAAAAACGGAGGGGTATTGAATTTTATACTAGTATAATGAAAGAGATGTGCAAAATCATGATAAAAATAATAATTTCTCAAATTTTTTTAGGCTTGGAAATAAAATTTTACTTCGTTGCCTTTTCCACAAACTTAAGGCCAAAACACTGACGTTTAGTTTTTTAAATCTTATTTTAAACGCTACTATGATGTTTGACATAATCAACAGTAGAGTTATTTATAGCATCTAAAAGCTTGATTTTTTTTACCGCTATTCTAAAAAGCTTTTTAAGATTTGAATTAGCATTTGAAAATCTTTCCCACATCTACCTCAACCAAAAAAAGAAAATAATTACTTTTTAATAAATCATATGTCCTATTTTTTTATTTTGTAAGTATAAGCTAAATCAAAAGCTATTCAACTACATAAACATTAGCATTTTATTTTTATTGGACTGCTAATTTCAACCGCTACAACAACTATTATAGCTACAACGTGCTATCCACTACCATTAGTTTTGGCAAACAGAACCTAAGCTAATTAGTACAATTATCCGCCATAAAGGTATTTGTTTATTATATTTTTCTATCTTTAAGAATTTTATTATAAAATTAAATACGGTGGTTGTTCATTATGATGGAGGATTCTATCTTAATCAAAAGATAGAATTTTCACCTGGTTGATGATTTTAGCAAAGTTACTTGGACACAATTTGTTATAAACTAAGGGGAGTTCTTTTGATATGATAAAAGCTTTTATTATTTTCGTGGAAAGAAAAGTACACTAGACTTCTAGCAATGAAAGGGATTAAGAATTGATATGCTTTTGAGCTTGGTTCTAACAATGAAGGTTCTTTGCCTCCAAAGGTAATTACATTAGACTTCTTGTGCACATTTTCCACAACAAAAAGGGAATAGTTGAAAGAAAGCATAAACATTTACTAGAGACTTGTAGAGCTTTGTTTTTCACTCAGATCGTCCAACTATTTTCTAGGGTGATTGTTTGATCATGAAAACATATTTTATAAATATATTTCCTTCCAACGTTCTGCAAAATAAGACTCCTTATGAGTTTATGTTTCAAAAAGTTCCTTCTTCCATTTATTTGAGAGTTTTTGGATCATTATGCTACAAAACAGTTGTTGGCCAGGGTAAAGATAAATTAAACCCTCAAGAAGTACCATGTGTCTTCTAGGTTATCCAGAAGGAAATAAAGTATATAAATTTATGAGTTTGAGAGTAAACAATCCTATGTCTCAAGGGATTCTGTGAAAAGGTTATACCCTTTGCTTATAAAGATCCTCTTTCTGCTATTTTTGTCTTCTAAATTGCCCATTGATCCCGGTATTCTTGATGTGCTTGATGCTCAGAATGATTCTATTGCTCTTTTTATTCCTAATGCACCTTTGAGGAGATCTACTCGTGTCACTCAACCTCCAAATTAGGAGATTATGTGTTTTTTTTGTTGATTCTAGGCATGATTGTTGCTCTTTATTGGATGGTCTCACACATGCACATTCGTCTTACTTCAGTTTTATGTCCTCATTTAGTCAGAAATTGTTTTTCTTTGTTTGTTCATGAAGAACCAACATCTTATTATCATCCATACAATTTAACATGTGGAAAGAAGCCATGTGTCTAGAATTTTCAAACATGGAATCAAATAATACTTGGGAGGCGGTCACTCTTCTTGTTGGTAAGAAGTGAATCTCAAGCAAGTGGTTGTACAAGGTTAAATATAAGGCAGATGGAGGTTTGGAAAGGTAAAAAGCAAGATTGGTTTAAGGAACATACAAAAAATTTGGTATTGATCGACTATAATGAAACATTTCCTCCTGTGGTTAAAATGACCACAATTACATGTCTTATAGCGGTGGCAACAAAGAAGCAATGACCATTTTATCAACTAGACGTCAATAATGCATTTATACATGAAGATGTGTATATGAAGCTACCACTGGGTTATACTCCTCCTCCTCCTCCACCTCCTCCTCCTCCTCCTCAAGTTTTAGATATTTCTAATCATGTTTACAAGCTAAGGAAGTACGTCCTTGTATGGGCTTAAATAAGCCTCAAGACGGTGGTGTTCCAAACTCTCATCTACTCTAAACAGTCAAGGCTTCACATACTTTAAAAAATGACTATTCTTTTCTCATCAAGACAGATTCTTCTTCTATTATTTTGGTACTTTGTATGTGGTTGAAGTTCTCATCATAAGTAATGATCCTATTGCTATCCAATCTTTAAAACATTACTTGGATGGTTAATTTAAGATTAACGATATTAGGCAGCTGAATTTCTTTCTAGGCATGGAAAGTTTAACATGAAAAGCATGCTATAATTTCTTCACAAAGGAAATTTTCCTTGGATTTGATTAAAGAAGATGGCTATGTTTCATCTTGTTTCAACTCCTTTGGAGCTTCAAAACAAGTTATTGTTTGATCTTGGAGAGTTATATTCAGATCCTTTGTTGTATAGAAGCTTAGTGGGAATATTGATTTTTGTTACTAATTCTAGACATGATCTTGCGTTTGTTGTCCAATACTTGAGTCGATTTTTGAAGACTCCTAGAATACCACATTTTTATTCTTTGCAACATGTCATAAGATATCTTCATGGTTGTCCTAATCTGGGTTTAGTCTTTTCAAAACATCTAGATTGTTTCTTTAGGCTCAAGTCCTTTATATTGGAAGTCTAAGAATCAACACAATGTCTCCCTACCTTTAGAAGAAGCCAAATATAGATCTATGAGAAGAGTGGTAGCTGAATTAACTTGGTTGTCAAAAATTCTTCGTGAAATGCAATGTCTTACTATGTTTCCTTATTCCTTTGCATTGTGACAACCAAGCACTATATGTATACATAGCTAAAAATTATATGTATCACGAACGAATCAAGTATGTGGAGCTTGACTCCCACTTCATGAGAGAAAAGCTCATTGATGGTCTCATTCACTTTAGATCTACCAACTATTGGACAATTGGCAGATATGTTTACAAAGCCTTTAGCATGGATTGCACATGGTCAAGCATTAGGCAATTTTGTGATCAAAGTCACTACACCATTCTGCAGGTTTAGCGACCATATATTAGCGACCACGAAATATGGTCACTAATTTGCGACCATATGGTCGCCAATGGTCGCAAATCTGGACGTCAAAACGGGAAAAAAAAATAAAACCAAATTAGTGACCAAGACCTTTATAGTCGCAAAAGGTGCGCGGGGAAATTTCCCGCCAGCATTTAGCGACCATATGGTCGCTGGAATTTGCGACCATATGGTCGCAACAACAAGAAGACATAATTTCAGCGACCATATGGTCGCCAACACTCTAGCGACCAAGTGGTCGCTACAGTTTGCGACCAAGTGGTCGCTACAGTTTGCGACCAAGTGGTCGCAGACATGGTCAGATATTTTGACGCGCCACATCTATTTTGGCGGGTAAAAGCCCGCGTTTTTAGCGACCATATGGTCGCTAAAAACGTATGAGCGACCATATGGTCGCTAATTAGAGACCATATGGTCGCTAAATGCAGTTGAATTAATTTAATTGTACTCTTACTTTGAAATGCAGGAAGGAAAAATGCGTGAGTGGATGTATGTGCGTAATATAAATGGTTTTTTGAACAACGAGTTTTTAGCTGGCGTAAAGCAATTTCTGGAATTCTGCAGATCTATGCCGTCCTATAACCCATCCGAATTAAGGTGTCCGTGTCGTAGGTGCAAGAATAAGAAAATGAAAGCTGCGGATGATGTGCATTATCACCTTGTTAAGGAAGGTTTTGTTCCGAACTATTACCATTGAGTTTCGCACGGGGAGACAGATGAAAGGTTCGTTGCATTGTTGGCCGAGTCTAGACAACATGAAGGCTGTAGCAGTTCCGATCCAGCACCACCATTAAATGTTGGCAATGATAATCGAATGAAACAGATGGTGTATGATGGTTTTAATTATGGCCGAAGTGATTACACTACTGAGGATCCCGTGTAGAATGCGGATATAAGGAATGAGCAAAGGGAGCAATATTATAATGAAGCGCCCAATCCCAATGCACAACGTATGTACGACATGTTGTCGGCCGCAAATAGGCCTTTATGGCCTGGATGTGATATGACGCAATTGGAGGCTGCGACTGAGCTACTGAGCATAAAGTCTAAGCTGAGGATGACGGAGCGCGGATATGACATGATCTCGGACTTTTGCGGACGCGTTTCTCACCCGGAGACGACATTACCAGCCACGTTTTACGACACAAAAAAATTGGTTGAGGGTCTCGGTCTTCCTTACGAGATGATTGATTGTTGTCCAAACTCTTGCATGATATATTGGGGTGCAGATGCAGAATACGCGGCATGCAAGATATGTGACTATCCTAGATGGAAGCAAGGCAAGCAAAGCTCATTCCCTATTCTCGTATGTTTTACTTGCCAATAACTCCACTGTTGCAGAGGTTGTACGCATCTGTGGTGACTGCCGAACACATGAGATGGCATGCAGAGCACGCACAAGATGGGGTGATGAGACATCCTTCAGATGCAGAGGCATGGAGGCACTTCAATGCTGTGTGGCCGGATTTTGCATCAGAAACACGAAATGTAAGACTAGGCTTGTGCACGGACGGTTTCAATCTGTTCGGGGCGTCCGGGCGCCAATACTCATGTTGGCCTGTGATTCTGACACCCTACAACCTTCCGTCGTCGATGTGTATGCGAGAGGAGGTCATGTTTTTGACGGTTATTGTACCTGGACCGAAGAGCCCGAAGCAGAAGTTGGATGTCTACTTGCAACCGTTGGTAGCCGAGCTGAAGGATATGTGGCTTAATGGGGTGTGCACATACGATTCTTGGAGGAAGCAGAATTTTGTGTTGCGTGCAGCTGTAATATGGACTATTAGTGACTTCCCCGCATATTCAATGTTGTTTGGTATGTTGTTAATTTTACATATGCTAATCAATTTGAAACTATTATATATAATAATAATGCATATATATGATTTGTGAACTTTAATTAATGTGTGATACAAAATATATGTTTTTGTAGGCTAGAGCACTTCTGGGAAATACGCGTGTCCTTATTGCATGGAGGACACCGATGTATTTTATCTAACGCATGGACACAAAATGTGTTGGTTCGATTGTCACAGGAGGTTTACAGAACCTGATCATCGCTTCCGAAACAACAAGACTGATTTCAAGAAAGGTAGACGGGAGCGTCGTGGTCCCCCGGTACTTCGTGATGGATACGAGATATTAGACCAGATAAACAATGTGGGCTTGATGAAGATAACTGAAGTGGGAGCTGAGGAGCACAATGTCACGGTCAATAGAGGTTCGGGTTGGAAGAAGAAAAACATTTTCTAGGACCTACCTTACTGGCCTAGTCTGCTGGTAAGACATAATTTAGATGTGATACACATTGAGAAAAATGTCTTCGATAATATTTTCTTCACCATTCTCGATGTTCCGGGGAAGTCGAAAGACAAGTGGTCGGCTAGAAAGGATATAAAGGAATTGTGCAAGCGTCCGGAGTTGGAACCTGATGACGAGGACAGTAGGTACCTAAAGGCTTGCTATGCACTAGATCGTCCTGAAAAACAAGTGCTTCTAGATTGGGTGAGATCCGTAAAATTCCCGGATGGCTACGTCTCCAACTTGAGCCGCTGCATTGACTTGCACAAGCTTAGGCTCTTTGGGATGAAGAGCCATGATTGTCATGTGTTCATGCAAAGGTTGATGCCTGTTGCTTTTCGTCCATTTCTTGATGACAAAGTATGGGAGCCCATAGCTTAGCTAAGTGCGTTCTTCAGAGACTTGACGTGTTACGAGCTGAAGCCTGAGGCGGTTATGAAATTGCACAAGAAAATACCTATAATTTTGTGCAAGCTAGAGCGCATCTTTCCCCCTGCGTTATTTGATTCAATGGAGCACTTGCCTATTCATCTGCCACGGGAAGCTTCACTTTGTGGCCCTGTCAATTATAGATGGATGTATCCAGAAGAAAGGTACGTATAGTTGTATGCAGTTGTTCAGTTCTGGATTCATATAATTAACTTGTATAAGAAATATTAATGATTTTCAATGTATATCATGTAGGCTATTAAAAAGGCTGAAGGCCTCAGTTGGCAACAAACCCATGTTGAGGGGTCAATTTGTAGTGTCTTTCTCGTTAAGGAGACGTCCACATTCTGCTCGTATTATTTTAGCAAACATGTGGCGAGTACTCATATGGATAACGCCCGCAACGTCAGTTGCACACTTCCAGTTGGGGTTGATCCGGGAGATTTGTCTATTTTCACAACAACTGGTCGAACCCTGGGTAGCAGATCAACTGGTCGTTTCCTCACAAATGATGAATTCCATGTGATCCAAACTTACATTCTCATGAATTGTGTCGAAGTGGAACCCTATATTGAGTACGTTTCTATAATCTCAACTAAAGTTGGTTCGATATATATAAAGTATGTATTTCATTCAATTACTCTGTCGTAGGTACTCTTTGACAAACTTCGTGCAGTCGTCAAATCCAACAATAACTGCTGCTGAAGAGCAAAACATTTTGGAAAGACACTTTCGCCTCTGGTTTTACTCCCATGTAAGAATTTCTTATATTAATTTCTATTTAGTTTCAAAATGTACATGCTGATTTAAAATTGCATGCAGGCCGACAGTCCGACAGTTACAGATCCTAACATTGCAACACTTGCTCGTGGACCCTCTAAAAAGTGAGGACATATCCTGGTTACTTTGTCAATGGTTACCGATTCCACACGAGGGCACACGCATCAACGAGATCCACTGACAGTAGTGGAGTTTGTGTTCTAGGACAAAGCTTCGGCACCGACGAGGAGGACTTCTATGGTGTGCTAGATGAAATCATTGAGCTGCATTACCTATCTCCAACCGTAAAGCGTCCTATTGTCTTTAATTGTTCGTGGTTTGACACTAGATGTCGTGGAGGAACACGCATTCACCCTCACCTAAAGCTTGTCGATGTTCATCGACATAAAATGTTGAGAACAAAAGATCGTTACATATTAGCACATCAAGCCACTCAAGTTTATTTCCTCGATTACCCAAAGGTGAGGCGTGCAGATGCTGAATGGAGAGCGGTCTGTAAAGTGAAGTCACGAGTGTGGCCCGATGAAGGTACGTGCGTAGACCCTCATGAGAGTGGGTCCAGGGGCGTTGCCGTTGAGGAGGCATTTCAAGATGATTCTTCCCTTCCACGAGTTATCGACGACAATACACAAGATAATTATCCACTTGGTCCGTTAAACGACCCAAATGGAGAGGATCATGTCGCTGAGGATCAAGAAGAGACGTCTACTGAAACGTCTGAGGGTGAGTTTGAGAGTGAGATAGACACATATGAGGAAGACATGTAATCAAAATACTACTATTGTTTTAATTTGTCATTCACTTTTCTGATAACACTATTGTGTTTTGCCATTCACTTTTCTGATTACACTATTGTTTTGCCATTCACTTTTCTGATAACACTATTGTTTTGCCATTCACTTTTCTGATAACACTATTGTTTTGCCATTCACTTTTCTGATAACACTATTGTTTTGCCATCTTTTCCAACCATAAAAGGAGATAACCTTCCAAGTAAAACTTTCTCACCTAAAGCTCATCCTCACCTCAAATCCGACCTAAAACTTCCTTCCTCAAATGGCTCAGAGCAGGAGAGCGTGTACCAAGCGAACGACCGCCTTAGCTCCTAAATTCATTAATTTCTCCATTGTGCGTGTCCGTGGAGATAGGGAGACAAGAACCCAGTGGAGCGCTTCACCAAATCTACAATTAAGACTAGTCATCGATGATTGGACAGTATCTCCCGAGGGAGCACCACCAGGTTATAGCCGTTTTTTCTTGAACGGCGACGATATCACTGATCGTATTGCAGCTAGGGAAACGGTTATGCAGCTTAGCGTGATCCAAGTTGCTGAGATCCGGGCGGTTTATATTCCACGTACAACATGAGAGTTCGTTAATTATAGTAGTTTGTTTATGTTTCCCTTCACTTTGTGTTGTTTGATTTAGTTGTTTGTCACTTCGTTTAATGTACTTAGGTCGCAAGCTAGTGTTTGTAACTTGGTTTTGTTTGGAACCAATGAAGTTGTGTAACTTGGTTTCGTTTCGAATCAATGAAATTATTATCATTTACCATATATTCCGATGTACTAAGACGGATTGTAGTTTGATGTGTCAAATATTGTTGGTAGATATAGCGACCATATGGTCGCTAATTTACAACATGATCGTGCACCTTTGCGCACGATCGTGCGCCTTTGAACCAGAGAAAGGCGTCCCCCGTGCGTTTTTTGGTGATTTTAGCGACCATATGGTCGCCAATTGTCGCGAGCTTTTGGCCACAATGAGCGACCATATGGTCGCTATATCTAAAATTTTAGCTCGAAATTTGATTTTTTAGCGCGTAGTTTGATTTAATTTTGTCAATAGCGACCATGTGGTCGCCAAGAACGAAAAATATGGCGCAACTGGAGGGAAAATCTGAAATTTCGTTTTTTTCGCGAAACATATCGATTTGCGACCACATGGTCGCAAATCGATATTAGCGACCATATGGTCGCCAATTTGCCGGCATGGCCCACCATTAATTTAAGTTACATTGGGCGACCATATGGTCGCTAAATTAGCGACCATATGGTCGCTAAATCTAAATAAGAAGGAGACGACAGACTTCTCCTTCGTCATTTCCGCATTCGAACCCTTCCTCATTTCCGCCTCTCTCTATGTGTTCCCAAGCTCTCTCCGACACCTCTGCCCTCTCCGACGCCTCCGACCCTCTCCGACGCCTCTGCCCGCCTCTCCGAAACAGCGCCTCCTCCTCCGCGCCCCGACCCCATCGTCGCCCCGACCCCGCCGTCGCCCTTCACCTCCTCCCCGGATTTGCATGTAAGTGGTTTGTTAGTTGTTGATTTTTGTAATTTTTGTTGATTTTGTGGTGTTATTTGGGAAATTATTTGTTGAATTTGGGTGATTGAGGAAATTGATATTGTGTAGTTGTTGTTGTTTGAGAAAATTTGAGAAATTGATTAGTTGTTGTTGTTTAGGGGTTAGGGTTTAGTTGGTGTTGTTGTTGAATTTGATAAATTTTGAGAAATTGATTAGTCGTTGTTGTTTAGGGGTTATGGTTTAGGGTTGTTGTTGTTGTTGAATTTGAGAAAATATGATTGAGAAATTGTTGTTGTTATTGGTTAGTAGTTGTTGTTTTAGAAATTGATTGAGCAAAATTTGATTGATTGAGATAGAGTTTGATTTGGAAAAAAATTGGATTAAATTGATTGTTGTTGTTGATAGAGTTTGATTTGGAAAAATATTAGACTAAATTGATTGTTATTGTTGAAATGTTGAGAAAAATTGATTGAGATAGAGAAATATGAAATTGATAGAGTTTGAATGAATTAGAATAAGTTGATTGTTGATTTGTCAAGTTTGAATGAAATTGAATGTTGTTGTGCAAATGTTGGGAAAAATGAAAGTCATTGTTGTTTATTTCTAGTTGTGTTATTATGGTTGGTGGATCACGTCGACATGCACGAGGTCCTCGCCCGCACGAGCCGAGCTCGTCCTGGATACCGGACGAGGACTCGTCCGAGGAGACCCAAACGGGCACACCTAGTATAGAGGAGGCGAACACCCAAGCGGAGGAGTCCCTGGCCACTACGCCCGCGTCCTCGTCGGGATCGAGTCGAGGGCTCGATCTCAATCGCATTTGGGATCTTTCTATTTCCGGCAAGAAGTACGTACAATTTGTCTAATTTTTTTTTAAAGTTTTTTTTTACTTTTAAATATGTTATAATATGTGTTTTGAAATCTCGCAGCTTGTATCCGTCGGGCGTTGTGTCGCGGTGGTCGACAAGTATCATACAAAGTCAACCCGACAATAGGGCGTCGAAGTTCGACTTTGCCTCTGCCGCGTCGAAGCAACGTTGGTTTGATGCTTGGAAGGTTTTTTTTTACTTTTAAATATTTTATTTTTTTGTATTTCTTTTTACAATTTCCGCATTAATTGATTACTATTTTTAATTAATTATTTGTTGGATTTAATTAGACGCACTTTAGATGGGATGACTCCCAGCCGGGTATGGACATCGAGTCCGTCCGGTTGCTGTGGGAGAAGAAAGCAAAGAAGAGATACGATGACTTGATCAGGAAGCATCGAAATTCCGGGAAGAGGCCAGACTTCATCGAATCCGCCACTTGGGAGAAGTGGCACACGACGGATTGGGCCACAGATGAGTTCAAAGCGTTGTGTGCCCGCCAGAAGGCAATCCGGAATGCCAATCCGGCGAACCACAGTAGTGGTTCGAGGTCCCACCTCGACACCATGCGTCGCTTGGTAAGTATTTTATTTTAATTTGATTAAATTTAAATTAAGTTAATTTTTTTTAATAGTTCGTAACACCCTTAATGAATTTCATAGGAGCAACAACTGCAACGCCCCATTACGCCTCTCGAGCTTCTCATCGAGACGCACACGCAGGGTGCCGATCGACATTTTATAGACGAGCGGTCGTCCTTAATCGCTGTAAGTTTTGATTATTTTTCCTCATTTTCCTCATTTTGAAAAGGAGTTGGTGTTGTGTTGGTGTTGTGTTGTTGTTGTTGTTGTTTGATTTGATTGAGAAGTTGTTGTTGTTGTTGTTGTTTGTTGATAGGGTTTCTCGGCCAACAAATAAATTTGTAAGTCAAGACCTCGCTGAGTACAGTGGAGTCAGGATCGTTCCACAGGAAGCAAGGTTGTTTGTCTATCAATCTAAAAAAAATCAAACAAAATCAAAACAAAACACTCACGAGATGCCTCGTTAACGATGTTGTCAGGATCGTTACCGAGCCACCGAACACAAAAAATATTAACTAACGACCTAATTAAATTCTAATTAAAATTCGGTACCGAGGCAAGTACTCAGCAACGAAGATTCATCAGAAATAATTCAAATAAAGCAAAAATCTAGGACAAGGGACACCACAACATAGCCAAGCATAAGAATTCGTAAGAAGATAAGATCATGCCTTTAAACAGATAGAGTTATCAACTTTCGTTGACCTAACAAGTAAATTAATCTACTTTCGCATCCTAATTCACTCAATTGCTTGTTTTGGATCTAAAGCTTGAAACTTTCGTTTTCAAACAATATCAACCTTCAAGTTACTAACTTTCTCTTTCAATCAAGTTAAAAACTCAAATTATCTCAACTTTCGTTTTGGTATTAAGCACAACAAACAAGTCTCAATAAAAGATAAAAGGCATTCAACACACAATCTTACTCATCAAACATGCTCAACTATGTCGGGCTTAACCCCGACCCTAGAAAAATAAACTACTCACTAATCATAACTAAGAAACTAAAAACTTCAATAAAAAGAAACATTGAAACAAAACTCAAACTCAAATTAATAAGAAAAATATCGTCTTACAGAGATTCAGAAGAAACCGAAAAACATAAAAACCGAACCACAATCACGACCAACGAACACCCGACAACCGTCGTCTACCGAGCCTCGTGATCCTCTTCCGATCCGATCTTTCTCTCCCCTTCGGCCTTCACAAATCTCCTCCAAAATTAAGCTCCTAAAAACTTCTCTAAATCAAGCCCCCCTTTTCTATGCTAGATAGAAGGGTATTTATACTAAAAAGCTAAAAACTAAAAAGGCTAAAAGATATAAACTTTCCTAAAAAGATAGAAACAATCTCTAAAAGATAGAAATAAAATCTAAAAAGATATTAAGACCTAAAATACATATTCTAACAACCCTAAAAGATTCTAAAAAGATACTCAACCGATACGGAAATAAATTCCCGCTCAGGATCGGCTAATTATAAAATAATACTCGACATCTTTCTCTTCGTGGCCTCGTTAACGACCCCTCACAGCCTCGTTAACGAGCCTGGGCTTTGGTTTTCTTCAACACTTCCTCTTGAACTCTCGAGCTTCGACTTCTTCAATCTTGCACTACTCCGTCTTTCGCTACAATGCTTCAAATTCAACTCCATTCACCTCCTTTCCTCGCTAAAACCTACAAAATTCACAAAATAGCGTAGATTCCACTCTTTTCACAGAATTAGGCAAAACTAACTAAAAATACTCAAAACTAAACCTAAACTAAACAAAACTAAACCTAATAAGCAAAGAAAACCTATCAAAAACTATACTAAAAATGCGAACATCAAAATACCCTATACTTAGACTTGCTTGTCCTCAAGCAACAAACAAGACACTAACCAAAACCAAAACAAATCACGCTCATCAAGACATAGCCATCTTCTAAAAAGCAACATCTACACATAAGAAAATTATAGCAAAAGACTATTAACATCCTCACACATATATGCACTTAAATAGACATAAAATAATACAATCCAACCTCTCAAGGGATATAATGTGTTTCACTCAACTCTCATGTGTTTGGGCTTATTAATTCAATCTCTCAACTCATCTTATATACAAAAACTCATAGAAATTGGAACTTATATCACCAATACTCTCCACCCAAGATTTGTCAAAACAAGCAAAGAATCATCAAGAGAACTTAGGCTCGATGAAAAACTTCATAGAAGCTTCCATTCGGCCGGGTTGTAATGGGGCTTGGTAATAACAAATAGGTGTGGAAAAATTTTGGTCATGTGGTGCTAATAATATTCGGGATTCAAAGACTCCTAAAAACTTACATATATCAAAAACTTTCATAAAACATATACCAAACTCACTCTTCTTTATGCACACTCATTTTCACTCACCCTTTATCATCCTAGAAAGTCTCATAACAAAAATAAAAGAATCTCTTGATATTTCTCTTTAAACACAAATGCACCTTAACTCTTCACCTCTTTTTGATTTCCTTTTTTCTTCTTTCTCTTTTTTTTCTTTCTTTTCTTTTTCGTTCGCTGCCTCGTTAACGAGCCTACATCAAGGTCGTTAATGATCCACCGTATACATTCCTCTTTCTTTTTATACACTATATCCATCAAAAAACTTTATTGTGTGCATTTTTTTCTTATCAAGAGACCTTTCTTACATATAATAACGAGAGACTTCCAATCTACCCTTCCCAAATACCCTTCAATTCAAGCAAATATAAACTCTTTTCTTTTTAACAAAACACAAAACTTTACCTCTCCAATCTAAGTCCTAATTCCCGGATAGGGTCAAGCTTATCTCGGCTAGGGAATAATTTTTGTGGAGCTAAAAATAAAAGGTTTCAGGCCAGAATTGGTTATCAAGAGAAGGAATAATGTAAAGGTAGATAGGGAATAATAGGGCTTATAAAAATAAGTTCTCCATCATATGATCTTCACAAGTAATGAACTAAAAATCTTATAAGGGTCTCAAGAAATAGATAACCATCACAATTCCAAGAGATAATATGCATAAAGAGAGTAAATCACACAAGAAAAGAAGAGGGATTTATAAATGTTCTCCCTATAATGCCAAAAATAACTCACAAGGTAAATTTTGTTGGATTGCATCATCTATGCTATAAAGTATATGTGCTCAATTTCGTCAAATGCTATTCTCTTCTAAAAAACAATAATTTCAATTTTGAGAATCCGGCTATACTTTTAAAGACATGTTTGCAAGGAATTATATGATTAAGCTAGTGATTGCTATCATAGAACTTAAGAAGGGATATCCATCAATTCTAAAACTCTTTTTGGATTTTTCAATTTTTTCAATTTCTTTTCAATTTTTCAATTTTTTTCGGTTTAAAGAAATAACAACTACATAGAACACATAAACACCTAGGACATAATTTTTCTACTCTCTTCCCACCCCATACTTAAAATTACAGTGTCCCCACTGTAAGGAAAATAAGAAGAAGAGGTAAAAGAAATAGGAAACAAAACAAAACAAAAAAAAGAAAAAAAGAAAAAAGAAAAAAGAAAAAGAAAAGACATAAAACTTACAAAAGTGGAAACAAGGAAAAGAAACTTCATCTTGAGCTTGAATCAACGGTTCGTTGGAGGAAAATAGTGCTCAAAGTTCCCCATGAAGTCGTACATCGTCCTCCAACGCTCAGCATCCTCCGCCTCTCTCTGACGCTGCCTCTCATCCTCCATTGACATGCGAGCGGAATAGACGGTTTTCCATCTATCCATCCTTCTATGAATGTGATCCGTCTGGAGGTGAAGCTGCTGCATCCATGCCGAAAGATCCTCGGCCCATGGTGGTGGTATACTCGATCCTGCGTACTCGGGCTGAGGAGGTGGTGGGTAGTGAGGCTGGAAATGGTCTTGATACATCACCGGGTTGTAAGGCATGAGTCCATAAGCATGAGGGTCGACAGGAGCTGGTGGTGGGTCGACAGGAGCTCTCGGCACCTCGTTAACGAAGCTGGGTGCCTCGTTAACAGTGTTGTGTGGTGGATGGAAGTGGTCGTTAACGACCCTGGTGGGCTCGTCAACGAAGATGTGGCCTCCTAGCACCTCCGTGTTCATGTCTTCTTCTTCAAAGTTGAGCTCCTCAGTGCCGCCCTCGGTGTCGGCTTCTTCGGTGTCGTTGCCTACTACCTCAGTGTCCTCTTGCTCATCTTCTTCTTCGTATTCATCCACGTCGTCCCGCTCAAACCGGGTTTCACACGGCCTAAGCGAGAGCTCGTCCTCTGGTTTTGGCTCCAATGGGTAGGGATCTCCAGTCCACACCTCGTACCAATTCGGTACATAGAGTAGCTCGTACATGTCGAGGGAAGGTATGACTAGTCGATCTTGCACCTTCACCTTGTAGCCTCCCTCGGCTTGCACGAAAATCCCGGAACTATACCAATAGTTTTTGTTGAGGAGTTGGGCGTGAGCCGGTGTGTAGCGGGTGAGATCTACTCCGAGATTCTTAGCCAAGAGGCTAACCAAATTGCCACACCACACCTCCTTGGACTTGGTGGATTTCTCGACATAGTAGAGCCATTCGTACCCCAAATTCAAGAGGCCGGGCTCCTCAAAGAGGATGGTGCGGAAGCAAGCGACCTCCATTCTTGTAGGCCGGTTCAACTCTTTCTTCGGCCAAAATGTTGTGGCGAGGACTCTCAAAATAATCCGGAAGATGGGGTTGACTATGTTTGCCCCGGATAGCGCCGCGGTAGAGGATTGAACCTCCCTGGTGATGTAGCTCCAAGTGCGGGTCACTCGGTAGTCCTTCAAGCTATAATCTCTCGACGGGTTTGGGAGCTCCAAGATTGCGTTGAACTCCGCCATGGTGAAGTCACGGTCCTCGTTACCGAGCCGGAAACGAATACGTCCCGCCGAGGTCTTCGACGAGAAATTGGTCTCCAAAGTGGCCAAGAACTCGGATGTGAGGGCCGGGTAATGTGGCAAGCTCTCTTGCTTCAATAGGTGGGCGGCCCCAAGGATGATGAAAGTGTCCTTGACATCCGTGTAGATGCCCGTAGAGACAGCGCTAGACTTCGAGAACCATCGGGTGTAATGGTCCTTCTCCAAAAAATCCCGGTAGCGCCTTACTTGGCTCTGACTGCTCAACATCACATCATCCACTCGGGGTGGAGATGGAGACCTGTGGTTCCTCCTCTTCTTTTGGGCTCGGGTAGCGGGTCTGCTTGAACTAGCCATGGATCCTACAAAATAATCGAGATTTTTCCAAGATAAGATCCACTCAAAAATAATAGGCTCGAGACCCCATACTTGGTCTCAAAATTAACCTCGGAATTATTCGTAAACTACCCAATTGGGTTGTCCACGATTCTGGGCTCGGATCGATCGATGATGAAGTGCAGGGTCGTTAACGAGCCTGGGTGGGTCGTTAGCGACCTGCCGAGAGCAAAACCAGAATTTTCCGAAATTCAATCTACCTCTAATTCAGCACAAATCAAGCATGCAATCTTCTATTATTTTCCACAAATCCCCCATCGGGTATAAGCACCCCATACGTTCTCAATTAGCCATCCCGAACATGCTAAAAATTACTCGGAATTTTGACATGCAAAGATTGAATTTTTAGATCTAGAACAAGAAAAATTCATGCTTTCCTAACTAAAGATTACAATAGCTAATCTAACATGAATAATCTTTCCTAAAACATAAACAACTAAGCACAATCAAGAATTTTTAGGAACAAAATCAAGCATGCTCATCGACCTCCCTAAAAATCATGATTCAAGATATGAAATTTCGACCCTATTAATAATCAATCATGCAATTTCAAGCAAGGGTTTAGAAATCATACCGGAGAACCGAGAAATTGAAGAACAAGGGTCGGAATCGGGGTAGTTAACGAACACGACCTCGTCGGTGGATGGTTTCCGAGCTCCGGTAACGACGGCCTCTCGGTGGTCGGTTTTGTGAGGAATTACGACTCGGTGGGAGAGAAGGGAGAGGGATTGAGAGTGTTTTAGGTTTGAGAGTGAATTTTGAAGGGATTGTGGTAGAATTTTGGGAGGGGTAGAAGTGTTTTTATAGGAGGGGTAGGGGTAGAAGGGAGGGGCGGCGGCTAGGGTTAAAAAATATATTAGGTTAAAAATACTTACCTGGCCCGTATTGTGACGAATCGGGTCTTCCGAACTGGGTCGTTAACGAGCCTGGGTGGGTCGTTAACGAGCCGCCGTGGCCTTCTTGAGTGATTTTTCGATCCCTTTCTCCTGAAATCTTGTTAGCTTAAAAAATCTAATTTCTATCCTAGTTAAAACTAAAAAAGAAAAATAAAAGAAAGCTAAGAAATAATCTAAACAGAAAAAGAAAAGAAAAGAAAATAAACTAGACCTATTCTAAAAAGCGGGTTGCCTCCCGTAAGCGCTATGTTTAACGTCGTTAGCCCGACGAGCTTCCTTGCTAGTCTCATGGTGGTTCATGTATGGCCGTGTTGGGGTCTTGAGATACCCTGCTTGTAGCCTTACTACCTCTGTGTGCTTGAATTGCTAAATTAGGGCCCTTTTCTTCTATCAGCAAGCTCGATATCCTTGGGTTGTTAGTGTAGTCCGAAAGCCAAGGTGGTTTGGACTTTTCTGTAACCTCTGTAGTAGGGCCTTGGTTGAACTCATGCATGTGGGACTCAGTGATCGGCAGATGAGGCTCAGTAGGGACTGTTGTGTCGAGTTCGGGTTGAGTCAACTCTATTTGTGCCACTCCAATTGGGTCGTTGGCTTTTTTTTATCTAAATTGAATTCCACCCGTTCTTCTCCTATATCAAAAGTGAGGAGTCCCTTCCGCACATCTACTCTTGCTCCTGTTGTGGCTAAGAATGGTCGCCCGAGAATTATGGGGACATGAGGGTCTTCAGGCATATCAAGGACGATAAAATCATTCGGTATAAAGAATTTCCCGACTTGAATAGGGTAATCGTCCACTACTCCTGTGGCCTTGACACTTGACCCATCTGCCATGTAAAGATTCATGTCTATTGGCTCTAGTGGTCCCATATTGGCTTTAGACCAGATTGAGAGCGGAACAAGACTAGCACTGACACCAAGATCGCATAAAGCTTTGAACTTGTGGTTGCCTATGCCGATTGTGATTGCAAACCTCCCGGGATCTCCCAGCTTTTCTAGTAGAGCTATTGATCTGACTTCATCCTGCAGCTCTGTAATGGACCTTTTCCTGCTAAGAATATCTTTCAAAAATTTTGTGTAAGCCGGCATTTCGCTTAGGGCCTCAGCGAATGGGATGGAAATATTAATGCCCTGAAGAATCTTAACAAAACGCTTGAACTTACTCTCAGTAGAGTCCATAGATTTCTTAGTTGGAAATGGAAGAGATTTCACCATTCTCGGAACCAAGTTAGGCTCGAGAGGTGAGAGTACCGGGTCGACACTGGGGTCGATTGATGTCCTCGGCGGGTCGTTACCGACCCTGATGGGGTCGTTAACTACCCTGGGATTGAGAGAGAGGCTCGGATTAGTAGACTTACCTAGGTTAGGGTCGTTGGATACCCTCGGGCCTCGTCATCCTGGTATGCGGGCTCGGTATGTGCTCTCGCTGGCTCGTTAACGAGCTGATTTGTGACGTCCTCTTCCTCCTTCTCTTCAGCTTGAATTCTTTCCGGCAATGTCTTCCCGGTTCTGAGGTGTACCGCTGCTATTTGGCCTCTAGGGTTCTCCTCGGGACGACCCAGGAGTTGTCCTTGTGGTCTTGGAATCCGTGCAGCTAGGTCCCCTAGTTGGGAATCAACACTCCTCTTCCAAATATCGAACTCTCCCCATCTTTTATCTTGTCGGTTCATCTTGGCTTGAACGTCATCAACCTTGTTGTTCACTCCGTTGATGCTCTCTTTAATCTCTTGAACCCATGATGGCGTCTCCTGATGGCCTGGAGGTCGATATGGTGCAGGTCGTCTATCTGGTGGGGGCCCTGCGTAATTTTGACTTGTATTCTGATTGCCCCATGGTTGATAGTTGTTCGACCTGTCATTGTAATTAGGTTGGTTCTTGTAGGGTCCTCCCATGTAATTCATCTCAGCTATTGTCTCAGCGGTTCTAACATGCTCAATGTTAGTGCAAGTAGAAGTACTATGTGCAGAAGAACCACATTCTTGACATGATTGAGAGGATTTCAGAAAACTTACCTGTTTCCTCAGACGGTTGACGTCATCTTGTAAGAATTGATTTTTAACATCGGGGTCAACTTCATCTCGGTTGGGCACATAGAGACGTTTTTGAGTTTGTGGAGCTTGTTGGGTCCCGTACATAGCAGCGTAATTCGCCAGCTTGTCCAACAGTTCCCACGCCTCTGTCGGGTTCATCTCTATAAAACCGCACGCAGTATGCGTGTTGATGCGGTTCTTGGTCTCTGCGTTGATACCCTGGAAAAAGATTTCTTGCAATACATATAAAAGTTTCCCATGAGTAGGGCACTGTCTAAGCATCTCTTTGAATCTTTCCCATGTTTCAACGAATGTTTCATTAGGCAACTGCTGATAAGAGGTGATGCGTTTCCTTAACTCCGTTGTCTTGGCAGGAGGGAAAAACTTTATAAGAAATTGATCATACAAAGCTTTCCAAGTTCTGATAGACTTAGAAGGTAGGCTCTCTAACCAGTTCAGGGCCTTTCCAGTAAGTGACCATCTAAAAGCTTTTAACAGAACATATTCTAACGAGACACCTTCAGCAGCTATGGTGTCACATAAATCAAGAAAATTTCTAATATGCTCCATAGGGCACTCAGCAGGTTTCCCTTCGAACTGAGCCTGTTTGATTAAGGATATAAATTGAGACTTGATCTCAAAAGGTTTCTCTATCGCTGGAAGCACAATAGGGGATTCTGGCACCCTCAGTTCCGGATGCATGTATTGTCTGGCATTCCTTGGATAGGCGTCTAGCTCTTCTTGTAGTCGAGCCTTGTCAGCTCGTTGACGCTCAGCTTCTGCGTCTGCGCCGTCCTTCTCGGCTTTTAGTGCCTCCATCTGGGTCCGGAGGATCTCTAACTCTCGAGCCATCTCTTCTGCTGTGGCCATGGCTCGGTTTTCTTGGAGTCGACGGTGTAGGGAACGTTCTGGTTCTGAGTAATAACCTGTGTTATCAAACTGAAGACTTCTTCGTCCTACCGGCATACACTGAGAAAACAAACAAAGAAAACAAAAATTAAAAACAAAAACGGGGTCGGGCTATTCCCGATTACGAAGATAAACTAACAACTCGTTGCTTCCCCGGCAACGGCGCCAATTTGTTGATAGGGTTTCTCGGCCAACAAATAAATTTGTAAGTCAAGACCCCGCTGAGTACAGTGGAGTCAGGATCGTTCCACAGGAAGCAAGGTTGTTTGTCTATCAATCTAACAAAAATCAAACAAAATCAAAACAAAACACTCACGAGATGCCTCGTTAACGATGTTGTCAGGATCGTTACCGAGCCACCGAACACAAAAAATATTAACTAACGACCTAATTAAATTCTAATTAAAATTCGGTACCAAGGCAAGTACTCAGCAACGAAGATTCACCAGAAATAATTCAAATAAAGCAAAAATCTAGGACAAGGGACACCACAACATAGCCAAGCATAAGAATTCGTAAGAAGATAAGATCATGCCTTTAAACAGATAGAGTTATCAACTTTCGTTGACCTAACAAGTAAATTAATCTACTTTCGCATCCTAATTCACTCAATTGCTTGTTTTGGATCTAAAGCTTGAAACTTTCGTTTTCAAACAATATCAACCTTCAAGTTACTAACTTTCTCTTTCAATCAAGTTAAAAACTCAAATTACCTCAACTTTCGTTTTGGTATTAAGCACAACAAACAATTCTCAATAAAAGATAAAAGGCATTCAACACAATCTTACTCATCAAACATGCTCAACTATGCCGGGCTTAACCCCGACCCTAGAAAAATAAACTACTCACTAATCATAACTAAGAAACTAAAAACTTCAATAAAAAGAAACATTGAAACAAAACTCAAACTCAAATTAATAAGAAAAATATCGTCTTACAGAGATTCAGAAGAAACCGAAAAACATAAAAATCGAACCACAATCACGACCAACGAACACCCGGCAACCGTCGTCTACCGAGCCTCGTGATCCTCTTCCGATCCGATCTCTCTCTCCCCTTCGGCCTTCACAAATCTCCTCCAAAATTAAGCTCCTAAAAACTTCTCTAAATCAAGCCCCCCTTTTCTATGCTAGATAGAAGGGTATTTATACTAAAAAGCTAAAAACTAAAAAGGCTAAAAGATATAAACTTTCCTAAAAAGATAGAAACAATCTCTAAAAGATAGAAATAAAATCTAAAAAGATATTAAGACCTAAAATACATATTCTAACAACCCCAAAAGATTCTAAAAAGATACTCAACCGATACGAAAATAAATTCCTGCTTAGGATCGGCTAATTATAAAATAATACTCGATTTCTTTCTCTTCGTGGCCTCGTTACGACCCCTCACAGCCTCGTTAACGAGCCTGTGCTTTTGTTTTCTTCAACACTTCCTCTTGAACTCTCGAGCTTCGACTTCTTCAATCTTGCACTACTCCGTCTTTCGCTGCAATGCTCCAAATTCAACTCCATTCAGCTCCTTTCCTCGCTAAAACCTACAAAATTCACAAAATAGCGTAGATTCCACTCTTTTCACAGAATTATGCAAAACTAACTAAAAATACTCAAAACTAAACCTAAACTAAACAAAACTAAACCTAATAAGCAAAGAAAACCTATCAAAAACTGTACTAAAAATGCAAACATCATTGTTGTTGTTGGTTTTTGTTGTTGTTGTATGTTGTTGTTGTTGATATTGATGTTGATGTTGATGTTGATGTTGATGTTGTTGTTGTTTGTTGTTTGTTGTTGTTGTTGTTGTTGTTGTTGTTGTTGTTGATGTTGTTGTTGATTTTTGTTGTTGTTGTTGTTTGTTGTTGTTGTTGTTGATGTTGATGTTGATGTTGATGTTGTTGTTTGTTGTTGTTGATATTGATGTTGTTGTTGTTGTTTGTTGTTCATGTTGTTGTTGTTTGTTGGTTGATGTGGTTGTTGTTTGTTGTTGATGTTGATGTTGATGTTGGTTGTTGTTGTTTGTTGGTTGATGTTGATGTTGTTTGTTGCTGATGTTGTTTGTTGTTGTTGTTGTTGTTGTTTGTTGGTTGATGTTGTTGTTGTTTGTTGTTGATGTTGATGTTGATGTTGTTTGTTGCTATTGTTGTTGTTGTTGATTTGTTATTGATGTTGTAAATGATTTAGTTGTTGTTTGTTGTTGATGTTGATGTTGTTTGTTTGTTGTTGTTGTTGTTGATTTGTTGTTGATGTTGTAAATGATTTAGTTGTTGTTTTTTGTTCTTGTTGTTCATTGTTGTTGTTTTAGATTTGTTGTTGTTATTTTATTTTAATTATTTGCGTGATTAGGCGCGGACTCAGGAGATCCTCACCAAGAGGTCGGCGGAAACGGGCACCCCGCCGTCCTTTGAGGACCAGTGTGATGCCTTTCTTACGGCCGTTGGGGGGGCCCGGAGGTGCCGTCTTCGGCCTTGGCAACGCCGCCCATGAGTTTTACGAACACCGATTAACGGCGCCGCGTCGTCCACCTCCTCGTGTGGTGGAATTATCGCAGCAAAACATCAGCCTAAGGCAAGATGTGAATGAGCTCAAGAGTAAGTTCGCGAAGTTCGAGGAGTGGATGCGCAAGAGCGACGGGGGTGAGGGTGGGTCCCGCCCATCCGGTCCCGACGGCTCCGACGACGACGACGGCTCCAGTGCAGCCGTATAGATTAGCATAGTTTAATTATGTTATTGTAAATTATTTAAATTTATGTAAATTAATGAATTTATGTATGTAAATTATTGAAATTTATGAAAATTAATGAATTTCTAGTAATTAATGAATCATTAAATATTTATATTAATTCGTAATTATTTATAATATTTCGTAATTATTTTTTTTAAATTAAAAACAATTAGCGACTATTTGGTCGCTAATTTAAAACATGATCGTGCACCATTGTGCACGATCGTGCGCTCTGAACCAGAGAAAGGCGTCCCCCGTGCGTTTTTTTGGTGCTTTTAGCGACCATATGGTCGCCAATTGTCGCCATCTTTTAGCCAGAATTCGCGACCATATGGTCGCTAAACACTTGGGGACCATATGGTCGCTAACATCAGCGACCATATGGTCGCTGTGGTCGCCAGAATGGTCGCCGCATTGGTGGCGACCAATGGCGGCCATGGTCGCTAAATAGGTATTTTTGTAAGAAATTAGAGTTTCTTAGTATATGAAATTGTCCAAAAGGACATTTATATCTTAACATAGTGAGTATAAACTCTATATGAGTTTGGTTGCCATAAAACACCCCCTTAACATGAAACGGAAGGAGAATTTTAGGCCCTTGGATCAAGGAGATCCAAGGGCTGATCTTCTTTCTCCTTTTATTAAAGAAGGGGGCAATTATGTATTTTCCCTCTCTAATTAATTAATCCTTTTTCTTTTTTTGTTTTGTTTTTGGGGGTAAATTGAAGACTCAATCGATTGAATCGATTTTGTTCAAACGAGATTGAATCGAGGCCCTTCGATTGAATCGATTTTGCCCTTCGATTGAAACGGAAGTGGTAAGAGGTAATCGCCGAATCCGAAAGATTGTGCCCTTCGATCGAAGATTTCGTTCAAACGGAAGATTGTGCCCTTCGATCGAAGATTTCGCAATCGCTGAATCCGAAATCCAACGAGTTTGAATTTACGAGTCTCGTTTTAACCATGGCAGAAAGTGGTAAGAGGAATTCACAAATCCATTGAACGAGATCGAACTGTGTGATTTTTCGGAATCGATTGAACTGGTCAATCGAACTCGTTGAACGAGATCGAACTGTGTGAATTTCGGAATCAATTGAACTGGTCAATCGAACTGTGTGAATCTAGTTGGATTTCGATTGAACTGTGTGAATCGAACTTAATACTAGGCCAATCTTGAACTGCGTGAATCGAATGAATTGTGTGAATCGATTGAACTGTGTAAATTTTCCTGTAAACGGCCAATCTTGCAAAATTCGACGTTGCACTTTTCGGACTTAAGAATGCACTTTTCGGACTTACTAGTGCACTTTTCATACTTCAATAACACACTTTGAACAATGAATTCCTCTTCTCGTTAATACTTTGAACTAATCATAAAGAAGTAATACTAGCAAATGAGAATGCACTTTTAGGACTTAATAATGCACTTTTCATACTTACTAGTGCACTTTTCATACTTACTTGCACTTTTCATAAAGGAGTATTACTAGTATATGCCAATGCACTTTTCAGACTTACTAGTGCACTTTTTATACTTAACAATGCACTTTTCATTTTTGTTTAGAGAACATATATTTGACCATATCTATTTCATTTGTTATAGAGAACATATTTTTATTGCACTTTTCACAGTTAATAATGCACTTTTTACACTTAAGAGTGCACTTTTTCTACTTAATAGCACTTTTTATATCTTTTACTCTTCACTGATTTAGTTAGTAGTTTAGGTAATGCACTTTTCCTAGTATACAATGCACTTTATTATACTTTCAATGCACTTTTACTGATTTTCAACTAACACGTTTATATCTCCCTTTTATGTTGTTGTAGTGGGGACATCAAACTCTTCTTCAACTACTATTCTGAATGAGGAATCACCTAAAAATAGTGGTGAATATTTCATTGAGCTATCTCAAGGAGGAACAACATACTATTTGCCCACATGTCCATCCGAGTTGAAACCATATGAAGGTCAAATTTTTGTTTTAGTACAAGTAGCCTATTAGCTCAAATGGTAGAGCGGTGTGCTTTGTGCACAAAGATGTAGGTTCGATTCCTACATGGGCTAATATGATATCTTACAAAAATTAATTCTTAACACATTTATTCCTAACCAAACTAGCTAGGTACTAAAAGAAGTTATATTTTATCGTGTGTCAAATAACTAATAAACCACTATTTTTCAAAAAAGAACATGATCAAATTAGCTTATATGGGATTCGAAACCACATCTCTGTGCATAAGCACATTGCTCTTCCATTTGAGCTAATAAGCTTTCCTAAAATTAATGCACTTTTACATGTTTTTAATGCACTTTTACATGTTTTTAATGCACTGACATTATACTTGCACTTCTTTCTTATGCACTATTATTAGTTTCTGGTGCACTTTTACATGTTTGTAATGCACTTTTACATATTTTTAATGCACTTTTACATGTTTTTAATGCACTTTTTGACATTATAATTGCACTTCTTTCTTATGCACTATTATTAGTTTCTGGTGCACTTTAACATGTTTTTAATGCACTTTTTGACATTATACTTGCACTTCTTTCTTATGCACTATTATAAGTTTCTGATACACTTTTACATGTTCTTAATGCACTTTTTTTGACATTATAATTTCACTTCTTTCTTATGCACTATTATTAGTTTCTGGTGCACTTTTACATGTTTTTAATGCACTTTTACATTGTTATTCGATTGCTACTAGATCTACCGAATGCTAAAGAGAAGGAAGGAACAAAGGCGAAGAGCCAGGAATTTTGCTCGAAATGGCGGTCTATTGCTACAAGAAATGGCCTCAAGTGACTGTATTGTGGAGAAAACCAAGATTCATGCAACTTTCAAAAAGATAAATCCAATTTTCAAGGTCCATGGTTGTAGTGTGAGTTTATACAGATTTTAGATCCATATACATTGTCTTGTCCTCATTGCAGTAGAATGAATAAAATAAACACAGAGCAATTTTACTTGGCGAAGATAATGTTCACACTACTGGATCTAATCAATATACAAGACGAAGATGACATGTTCCAGATGTCTCCACAATTTTACTTGCATGAGCTTCAACATCACTTTCAAGACGGAAACATTGCATCCTTAAGTGAAATTAGAATTTGATACTAATTTTCATCAAAAGAATAATCGTAATTTGGATCTAGGGTGCTTTTGAAAATTTTATAATCAACTCGATTAACATACAAAATTCATCGGCAAATTTCCTTCTTCAATCGCATAAACAAAGAACAAAAAAAATCAGAATCTGACAAATTTCCTTCTTCAATTGCATAAGGTGAAGAAAATTAGGGCTTATACCTTTTCGATTTGTTTTTGGAGGCATCGTGATTCGTGGGAGAGATTGAAGGCGAAGGTGAGATCGAAGGTGAAGGTGAGGGTGATGGACCGAATCACGTTCCTGGATCGAGCGTTTGTGGAGCCTTCGATCGTTTGGAGACTCGTCGTCCTTTGATCGTCCGTCGATCATCCTTCGATCGTTTGGTGACTTTGAGCGTTTGGAGTAGATTGGGCTTATTTTTGATATTTTAGGTTAAGGGTATAGATGTTGGGTGTATTTACAAAATTGTCACCTTCCTGATTTGTTTTATTTTTTTTTTCAAAATCACAGAAGTAATCTGAGCCATTGGATCATGTGATCCGACGGTTGACAACTATCCTTCCGTTTCATGTTAAAGGTTGGTTTCATTTGAACCAAACTCTATAATATATGGTATATAGTTTAAGTAAAATTACGAAATTTTAGTGGTCTCTCACAAACCCTATTTTTTTTGATAGAACAAACCCTATAATTTTTAAATTTTATTTAGGTGGAGAGATAATCTGGTAAATAAATTGTGTGTGAGCTTATATCACAAATAAATTAAATAAACAAGCTTGAACTCGAACCGAGCTCACCTCGTACTATTTGAGCCGAACCGGACGACTTTCCATAATTATTTTTTTGTGATGGGAGTAGAGGTGTCAAACGGGTCGGTCAGGTCGGGTTCGGGTTCGGTTATTTTGGGTTCGGGTTGAGTCGGGTTCGGGTCGTAACGGGTCACCGGTCAAATCGGGTCGGGTCATTGCGGGTTGTCGGGCGGATCGGGTTGACCTAACAGGTCAAGATAATTGATTTTTATACAATGGTCGGGTTGACCTAACGGGTTGACCTAACGGGTCGGGTCGGTTTTTCAGGTCGGGTCAGCTTTTGACAACTCTAGATGGGAGCAAAGTCGCAAACCGTTAACAAGGAACTAGCCGCCCGGTTCTGAAAATAAAACGCTGGTTCGATTGGGTTTTGTTAAAACACCAAAACTGGTGTCATCAATTGAAACCCTTTTTTCCTGTCCCCCCAATCCTCGTCTAACTTCAGTTCGTGGAATACTTGCAGCCATGAGCCTCCTAAGATCTGCTCAGAGATGCAACCAACTCCTCCAATCCAGCCACCATATCAATGGCGTTCGCCTTTCCGAACGCAGCTTTATTCGCCATCTCACCACTGCCGGACCAGAGCAGCCGTCTCAGGAACAACCTTCTGAGCCGGCTCAGGAACAATCTTCACCGATTGCCCCATTTCTTCAAACACCCAGCTCTTCAGGTATTTTCCCAATTTTCTCCCCCTTCTTTTAGGCTTTTTGATATGTGATATGGTTTTATGTGCATATATGTATCGCCATCCTCTTGAATTTATATCATTTCACTCATTTATTAGTAGGGTTTTTGCGCTTAGGGTTTAGGGCTTGCAGAAGCTTTCTTGGTTTGATCGTTGTCGATGTATCTCTTTCCCGTCGAATCCAGGGTTGATTTTTGTACCAAATAGGGTTCTGGCGTTCTTTTTTCTGGGTCAATTGATATATTAAAGCATTTAATTTGGTTACAATTGACGAGTGTTTGGACATCGGCATTAGCTTCCATTCAATCTGTTATATAATTTTTGTTGAAATAACTATGTGCATGCATTGGTTTTTTTTATCAGTTATTGGGATACTGGAAATGAAGGGCTAATACCTTATGTTCATAACTTCGTATAGATTAGCTATCGAGTTAGATTTCCAATGCTAAGTTGAGGCTGGAATTTACAAAGTTCGGCTGTAGGAGATTTAGATGTGAAATATGTTATCGAACTCTAATCCTAAGACTGCTAAAAAATACAGAGCCTGTATAATGCAAGTTGGAATAGTTCAAATTTTGTAATGGTTTCTTGTTAAAGAATGTTTTGTGGTAGTTAGCAAATAGGAACGGTAGTTATTCTTTCAGAGTTTATGTAGGTTTTGGTTGCCTTAAGGCCCTTAATATGCTTTGTTTGATGCTATATATAATGTTGCTGGTGAAGCAATTTAGGTTCATGCAATTTTTATGGTATGATGTCATCTGCGTTTTATTATTTTTTCTTAGTAGACTCCAGGGAAGTTTCATTGAGATCAAAATGGGAGGCATGAATGATGATTTTGTATACATACTGAGAGACATGACAAGAAATTATAGAATCATCAAAGGCTCTTTTGTTTTTATTCAGGGTTTCATGCTGTATTTGATTGATGCTAGAATAGATGAAGTTTTTTATTACTAACTGTATCTTTTTTGTCCCATTTGTTTGCTAGAGCTTGTGTATGGAAGGGTGCTCGGCATTAACAAACATACATTGAAATCTGACATTATCCGCTTGCTTGAGGGTTCCAATTTGAGTCCAGATAATGTTAAGGTTGCCTACAATAGGGTATACAGTCCAACATCAATGTAATGTTCTTACTCTCTTGATATATTACTGTAGCTTAATGCGGTCTTCAGTTAATCTCGTCAAAAATGGTTTTATAATTCAGATGCACCATTGTTACAATAATTTCACCACCTTTTCTGCAAGGTCCTAATTTATACGGCCTTTTTTATTTTATTTTGAGGCATCTGCATAGGCCATTAAGTTTCCAGATGAAGTAAGCTGAAACAAGAACTAGGAAGGCAATGAGTTCTTTACTTTCATGCATTTTTTTAAAGTTGGGTTAGGACAGATATTTCAGTCATAACTAATATGTAAATGGTTTCACTTGCATATTTAAGGAGTATGGAATTGCTGTATGTGCATGTTCATAGTTTGGTGCACTTATTTGAGATCTGTAGAGAGTAATTAATAGAGAAGGCTCAGTTGTTTGGCCCTTGTTACTGCCTACTTCATTCCTATAGATGAATGCTTTAAAATGTTTGAGTTGTTCATTTTTCATACTTGAGACTGTCTTTTGACATTATGCTGTTTAATGCAGGCTGGTGCAATTTTCTTCTTTAACTGACTTTGCTGCTGCTGTTCGGGCAATTGCTAGGAAGGGGCGAGTTTACAGATTAGAAAAGGTGATGGAACTAGATTTAGTTGGCATACTGTTATTGATCAGAACGGTTATTTACATCTTTCTGTTTTACTAACATTTGTCTTTTGGGTTCAGACTAATGAAAAAGAGTGGGACATTACTAAACCATATAATGCAAGATATGTAAGTACTTTCAGTATCTAAATCTATGGTTTGGAAGCTATCTTTTTCCAAAATGTTTTGAGCTATCAATAATGATCATTCGCTTATATGTTCTCTCATGTTAAAAGTCGTAATTTTGCTACATGCAATTCAAACTTGTACCTCCATCTATTGTTTGGTTTATATATGGAAAGGACTCGTGCCCCAGCTACTATAATGGTTGTTTTACTAATTATTTAATTGTGCGCGATTGTGCTAATCTAAGAACAGAAGTCAAATATTTTCAAATAAACTTTCCAGTTTTTCAGAAACAAGATTCTACTTGTTCTTTGCCATTCTTAGAATATATGGCCATTTCTTTGTCTAAATTCCTTATAGGTACTATGTTGCATGGATTCCCCCTTTTCTCTCTTGATGTGGAATGTGTGAAAATTTGTTATATGTGGTGCTGGGTAGAAGATGCCCCTAAAAATTATATAGGAATTTAACTCTATTGACTTTGGTTCATGCTTCACTTCAGGTTGTAATGCAAGGATTATCCCTCAATACATCCCCAGATGATGTTCACCGCTTTCTAGATGGCTTTAGTTATGATTCGTCTTCATTCGAGATGTTTTCCAGGTTCATATGTTGTTTTAGCTTATTATTTAAAATTAGTTTGCATAGTTTATTATCCTTCCGTGTCTGATTAATTCCAATTTATGCTCTCTTGCAGGCACCCCATAAAAATGGCAAGCGTACGGTTTCCTTCTCAGATTGAGGCTTTCAATGCCTCAATCAGGAAGAATAGAGCATACCTTAATAATAATCAAGTCATGGTTCGAGTTCTTCAGTAGATGAAGAGAATGGGGTTGTGGGGGAGCTTGGTAGATGAGTTTTGCCACTGAGACAATTTCAGGGGGTTTTCGATGCACCGTAATTGGAATCAAGAAGCATGTTAGAGTTCTTAACTGCTGCCTTTGTTTGAGCATAAGACCAACCATAAATTTATTTGAACTATAGTTTAAACAAATAAAATTGAATTTTCAATTTTGCCTTGCTTGCTTTTGGACCGCTATGTCTCGCGAGTCTTGTCCCCTTTGGCCCTTTGGCCTTATCTATGTGATGCATCAAATTCTCTCTTTCATTTACACACTTCAATGGTTTGCTCTACAACCCATCAATTGTGTTAATTTTGGATACAATGAGGGAAATGATTTCAAACCTATGTAACATTTAAGATGATATGCTGCTGAGTTGGATGGTTCAGGCAATAGGCACCATCCTTGGTGATTTTGACCTCTTTAGGATTTGTAAAGAATATTTTTTGAATCAATCCTCGTAAATCAACATCACTATGGCCCTTTTGTTGCTTATTCTAAGCCACTTTCTCATTTTATTCTACTTGGAAACATGGGGGGTGCAAAACAAAACTAAGTATTGATCAATGAGATCGTTTCTTATGCCGAAAACTGCAATGCATATTGCAAGCTTAAGATTCCAACCTGTGCTTTTTATGGCCGTATTGTGAATGCGTACAAGGAATATGGAATTACAACAACAAAACAATATGAATTCCTAGAAAAACCTTGAACAAAACCAAGTCTTTTGACTCTTTGTCCATGCAAACAGGATTAAAACCCTTTTGAGACCTCCATCCCAAGAGATACAGGCTCCCTCGTTTATATCTTCAGATAGTGAAAAGAATACAAGCATTCCTACACTTAAAGCAACATCCAGACTTCTCTTGATCCTATCGCGTATAATAATACATTCCCTTACACAACTTTCACTATCTTAAAATTACCAACAAATCAGTTATCATTCCAAACAAGTTCATAAGCTATCAAGAATCTCTTCAGATGTCTGAACCACACAATCTGAAAAACCTAAATGATCCTTGAGAATCTCAAGCACATCAAGAACCTCCCTCATTTTCGCATTTTCACTATCATCAGCTTTAAATCTATAAACATCACTTCCAATCTCAATCCAGCTAAGCCCTGGATTCGTTTTCAGCACTCTATCTTTCATAATCCTCCTCAATCTTGCAGTCTGGTCCCATTGTCCAAGTCTAGCATACATATTAGAAAGCTGTATATGAGTGGACCCGCATTCCGGTTTTAAAGCAAGTCTTTTCTCAGCAGCCTCTATTCCAATCCAAATATTACCATGAAGCCTACAACAAGAAAGCAGTGCTCCCCAAACTACAGCATTAGGCTGCATTGGCATTTTAAGTACCAAATCTCTTGCCTCCTCTAACAAACCAGCTCTGCCAAGAAGATCAACAAGACATGAATAATGGTCTAAATCAGGCTTAACACCAAAGTCTTCTTCCATGGCATTGAAATAGTGTCGCCCTTGATCAACTAGCCCAGCGTGGCGACATGATGAAAGAACATTAAGGAAAGTAATGGAGTCAGGCTTTATATTGTTTCTCCTCATCTCCTCAAAGAGATCAGTTGCTTGGAGTGTGAGTCCATGGAGCGAGTATCCTGAGATGATTGAGTTCCAGGAGACAATGTCTTTGTTATCCATGGCTTTGAATACATGCAAGGCGTCATGGACTTCTCCGCATTTGCAGTACATTGAGATAATCGCGTTTGAGACGGTAATGTCACAGCTGAAGCCTAGTTGAATTACTTGGCAATGAATGATCCTTCCCATTACAAGAGTCCCACTTCCCATACAAGCACTCAAAAGAGCTGTTAGTGTGTAATCATTGGGGTGAAATCCCGATCGCCTCATTTGGATATACAACTCAAAACACACATCCACCTGCCAATCCTGGGCAAACCCAGAAATCAGAGCACTCCAGGATACAATATTTGGTTCAGGCATTTCCTCGAATACCTTGCAAGCAAACCCCAATTCGCCAGCTTTCCCATACAGACTCACCAGAGAAGTCCCCACATACACATTCTCCATAAACCCACATCTGATGGACAAGCAATGAAGCTGAACACCAAATTGAATGTCTCTAGCGGCCCCACAAGCACCTAATGAGCGTGAAACAATGAAAAGACCAGTATCGCCCAGTCTCATTAACCCTTGTCTGTGTAACCCAAGCAGCAGCGGAATTGGATCCTTCGTCTCGAAGACAGGGGATAAATCGAGCACCCGATCGAATGGTTCGGCTGTAATTTCATCGAAACTTGAACCCGAGGTACCGAATTCAGCAGCTGTCGTCCGTGATTCAGTATTGGGCGGTTGCTCTGGATGTGTTTGTAGAAAGTCCTCAATGAGCCTGAGATGGGCGGGCCGGATTTCGCTGGCGATTCGCGGAGCTGGTTTAGGGGAGATGAGGGACAGAACTCTGAGTGCCTTGTTCGCACTCTTGTTCTTGTTGCTGCTGTCGCTATGAGTTCGAACTGGTTGAGATTTATGGCGGATAAAGGAGGAGGAGAAATAGCTGGATTGGGAGAGAATTTGAAAGGAGAGGACGGATTTGCAGGGCGAATGGCTTGTTCCTCTGAGATGGGGTCGAAGAAGATGGAGGAGAGTGTTGCTGTTCATCGCCCAAGTGAAATGCCATTAAGAAGATTCAGTAATCAGACTTTATTTATTTGATAATGTTTGATGAAATTACTACCTAAGCTATACAATTGTTAATTAAAAAAAAAACAGCAAAGGATGAAGCTATGATTGATAAATTATAACAACATCCGAAGCCTAGATGATATTTTTAGAATAACAAATTATCTCCATTACACCTTTCTGGTTTGGCTTCGTCTCTACTAATCTACTATGGTAGCTGAATAAAAAAATCTATCAACTGCAGGTTTCGATTGAGTGAGAGGTTTAAAAATATTATTATTAGGTTTTTTTTAATCCTGTAGTGTTTTGTCAATGGTTTACCATCTTAATGGCACATAGTTCAATTCCTTGATTGAAATGCATAGTATTAGTTTGAGAAGATGATTGAGTTATTAAAAGGAGTTACACAAACCGATTTCTTGATATTCACACGGTACTGCATTTCGCTTTAATTATTCCGTTCTCTATTTCAAATTCCAAACCGTTCTAAAAGTTCCAGTATCCAAGATTTTTCATCAACCAAAACAAGCAGAGAGGCAAACAAGTGGCCTTTCTAAAGGTTTTTTTTTCCCATCCAATGAGTCTACAATCTTTGGGGCAAACTTTTGTCATTTTTAATGTGTTTTTTAGCCGCAAATATCGCCGGTCGACATTAACGGATCCAAGAATCGATTGAGAGATCCAGCCGGGCTTCGTCAATGTCCTAATCCAACCAACAACACTACTAGTAGTACTCTACCACTGTCAAAGATTCAAAGACTCAGGAGGATATACAAAAATGAATCTAATCCGTCTCAGACATTTAATCAAACATCTAAACTGCATTTCATTCGTTTCGTAAACAACATATCGATCTCCACACCTAAGCACGATGGGATGAAATCGACAGATCAAGCACAGACGAAACAGACCAAATAACACGTAAGACAAACTCGAATTTATTCACCAGATCATGAATATTTACACCTACATCTCAAGAGTGAAGATCGATCGTCAACTTGAAAACACTGAAACCAGAGAAAAGCGAACGAACCGATGCAATTCGCGTAAACCAACCGAGTACGGATTAGCGAAGAAAAGAGAAAAACAAGTTCCGGAACCCTAATTTCAGTGGATGGCGGTGTAGTCCTCGGTCCCTTCGGCGTCTTCGAAGTTCGGGTCCTTGACATCCATGGCCGCATCGGAGGACTGGAACTGGAGATTGCCGCCGTCGCCGGACCAGGTGAACTTGCCGCCGTGGCCGCCCTTCTTGGGAGATCCGCTGACGCCGGCGCTGGATTTGCGGTCCTTGGGCCCGCCTTGGGTGACCTTGGTGTGAGCCTTGGCTCCCTTTCCTGTCTGCTTCATGATGATGGTGATGGTTTCTGGTTTGGGAACTGGGATTGTGATTTGTGAGGGGATCGTAATTCGGAAGTACTGTGGGCAATGCAGGCTATAAATAGAGCGTTCGGTTCATTGTGGGATGATGGTGGGGTAGTGGAAGTGATTTTTTAGATATTTTAATTTGTTAGTATATTTTTTTAGAAAATAAATTTTACAGGAAATTGTATTGTCACACAAATTGGTTTAAATAAAATAGTTTGGATAACACGTACTTTTGGAACTCTCGAAATGGACACGTATGTATAATATATTAATATGAGACCTATAAGTTCAAAAATTAGAATATAGAGGAGCAGGACGTTAAGATAAGATTAGAATGATGTATATTGATACTGTGTGCAAGAGATTGACAAGGACAAATGGATAAGATCAAATATTCAAATCCATGGGTCACCTTGCCTTTTTTTATTTGTATTATATATACTCTTTTCGTCTGAATTGTTGTAGTATTTGATAATTGAACTCTGGGTACAATGCAAATTTTATATTAAGGTAATCCTGTTTATTGTCAATATTTTTACTGGCAATTATTATGCAAGATAGTAAAAAAACTACATTTTAATCTTGATAGGAGATCTGATGTATTCAAATTTGAGTGACAAAAATAAATTACTATTGGATTTACTATTCATAACCATCTTGGAGAGCTTCATAATATTGATGCGGAACGCAATGATTATAGATCAGTTCTAGAGGCGAAAATTTTAACTTATAGCAATAGAAATCTTAGGAACGCAACATATTAAAAAATGAAGCAATCTCTTTTATAAAAATGCACATATTTTCGTGCTCTTAAACTCTATATTCATTTGTTTGTGATAACTTGCATTTAAAAAATAGAGGAAATTGCACTAAATCACCCGTTAAATAGGCGAATTTACACTTAACCACCCGTTATATACGAATTTGTTTTAAACCACCCAAAACTTTCATTCCGTTAACAAATAGCCACCCACGAGCCTTTTCCGTCAAAAAATCCGTTAAATCGTGTACAATTACTACTTTGCCCTCAATTTCGCCCCAAATTGAAACGGGTTCCTTGAACCCCCGCCTCCAATGGCCGCTGCTTCAGCCCCACTCCGAGCCCCTTCATGGGTCTCTTCTCGCCGACGCTGATTCATGCCGAGGGGATTCGCTCGCTTTTCAGCGGAAGCGGAATGGAGCTGCATCAGACCGCAAACGAGGAAGGGGACGAGGGCGAGGCCTCACCAATGTTGCAACCGGTGCCGAAGGGTCAGGAACTCCGATCGGGGCCGTCACTGCTGCTGACCGGGCTGGGACAGGACTCTTTGAGACACAATTCAGCTACTTGCTGAGTTTAATTAACAAGGATTCAGCAAGATCTCGTCCTGTAAGCATCATGAACAAATCAATAGCGATAATTTATCAATTCTAAACATGCGCAAATGCACAGACAAGAGTGAAAGAGAGAGGGACGAACCATGTAGGGATCAGGCCCTATTCAATTTACAAGGATTGAAATTGGAATCGCCCACATGTTGAGGATCACAGTGATTCCTAGCTTTCCCATCTCTATGCGAGAAGATCCAGGTGCAGGTGAAGTGAGAGAAACGTAACCCTAGCCCTCTTCTCAATTTTCTGATTCTGATGAATTGCAAAAAATTCAAGCGCACGCGGTGCGGTTCCGAGGGCTTCAATCGCCAGCTCCAGAACCTGGTGCTCAAATCCAAGGTGTTCGGCGGCCTCCGGAACCTGTGTGGTTGGCGAGCAAGGTTAGAGGCCAGACAAGACGGAAGAAGAAGAAGAAGAAGAAGAAGAAGAAATGATGAACAGTTGAGGGCAAAACTGTCAAAGGGTAGGATTTAACGGATTTTTTGACGGAAAAGGCTCGTGGGTGGCTATTTGTTAACGGAATGAAAGTTTTGGGTGGTTTAAAATAAATTCGTGTATAACGGGTGGTTAAGTGTAAATACGCCTATTTAACGGGTGGTTTAGTGCAATTTTCTCTAAAAAATATTTAGGGGGCATTTTAGGTCATATTGTAATTTTTTGACCAATAATAAGAAATCAGATTCAAAATGGACATGGAAAATTTCTTAATCAATGCAATGTTGCATCTTCCAAATGGATTGCTTCCGCCTAAGCGATTTCAATATCTAAAGTCCCAGAAATTTCTAGGACAATGATTATGGCATCAGGTTTCTTCTTTATGAAATGTTGCTATACTAACATGTGATGTAGACACTTTTTTTATTGAAGGTTTGATGAACATAGATACTTGTTAGTACTTTTTATAGATTATTTTGATGTATGTATGAAATAATTGCATTCTTGATATTAGGTATATATTCATGAATATTTGAATGTGGTATGATCAACTAGTATGGAAAATATTTGCGGAACAAAAAGACATATGGGTTCGTATAATAGTTGAAAAATATTTAAAAGGGCAATACTTTTTACATTATAAGAGAAGAAGAAATGCATCCGATCAATAGAAACAACTTATTAGATTACAAGAAAATTTTAAAGCATGACTTATATGGCAAGTGGGAGATCGACAGATAATTAATTTCTGGACTGATGCATAGGTAACACATACATTCGTAATAGAAATTATACATCCACCAGATGGTGTTGATGATGACAGTTGTAGAGTGGCTTGCTTTATAACTGACACAAGGGAATGGAACCGTGTAGAATTAGCTAAATATATACCATATGACATATTGGAAGCCATTAACTCAATAATAATACCATAAAACCACATAAGAGATAGGTTGTATTGGCAACCAAGCAAAAATGGATGGTTCTCTACAGCCACAATGACTGGCTTAAAGTCTTCGTGCCAAATCAAAGATAAATCCCTAGTTACTCAACTAGTATAGTCGGTAAGTCGGGGTCGAACCCAAGAGACACTTGTATCCTAAGTTTTATTATTATCAACTCAAAGAAGTAACAAAAAGGAGGGATTTTTGTTTGGATTTTAGATGGGGATTTGAGGGTTATTGAGTGGGAATTTGGAAATTTGGAAGTCGGATTTGGGTTTAGAATGGCGAAAGGGTTAAGGAAACGGGTTTGATTTTGATTTTTGGTGGATTTGAAAAATTTCGGTTTGAGAGCTTGAGAGGTTGCAACAATGGAGGCTTGGTAATGGAGGGGAAATGAAGGTAGAAGAAGAAGGTGAGAAGAGGGTAGGGCCGGCCGGTAGGTGAGGGGTAGAACCGGCATTTCCGTCAAGTCCTTTTATATATTATTTTATTATTTTATTTTTATTTTTCTAAATGTGAACAGTACCGCGATCGCGGTGAAGGACCCCCGCGATCGCGGTGCTTGTTGGTGATTTTAGTGTCATCAAGTGATTGTTCCCTATATGGGAACAATGCCGTTTAGTGTGATTGAGATTCATACGACACTATGAGATCTTACTTTGCTATGTCACGGGTTTGGGTGTACGGAGTGCGCGTTCGTGTAAGCATAGTTGAGGTCTAGAGGGAAATATTAAGGAGAAGTTGCGACCTGAAAAGGAACAATGTTTGTTCCCTACAGGAGGAAACAGTGTCTGTTCCCTTGGAGGGAACAGTAGTGGGAACAATAGTTCTCTGACGCATGCCTAAAATTTCGGCACGTTGTTAATTGTTGATAACGGTCGATTTAAACGTTGTGTAACTGCATTGTAACTTCCTTAATGAGTTAATAACTGATAGGTGACGTGGGTTATTGATGATAACCCTTCGTGGCACTTGGTAACCGCCGATAACTTCTGGTAACCGTCGGTAACCGTTCCCTGAAACAGTTTCCTTTGCCTATATAAAAGGCTATTGGGAGTTTGGTGTTGGGTTGGAACATTGGTTCACGTGGTTCACATAATCAGAGGAGAACGTTTTCTCTTCATGATAGAACTTCAAATAGAGTCTAATATCCATTTACATGAACTCTAAGGTTCGATCTCTTTCATAGCCTTGTTAGAGATCGGTTGGTTTGTCTTATCTCAATTCAAATTTCGTGGATTCCCCAAGGCTATGTAGGGGGCGAAATATTGATTTCGGAAAGGGTTTCTACGTGATTCAAACCTATATCAAGTGTTGCATATGATTGATCTACAGAAGAGTCGTCTTCAACTACATCCACGAAGAGGAACTCCACGACTTCAGCATCGCACTGTTCCCTGAGTACCAACAAATACAGGATCTTCGGTGGGAACTATGGAGCGAGAGTCCAAGACACCTACAGTGCTGTGTACTGGCACCTGTCCACCTTTTTCTGTGTACTTCGAGGAATAAATTCCCCAAAATATTTTTGTTCTTTCGAACCTAGTACCTGCATGTTAGTCCGACAAGATTGAAAGGAAAGAAAAAAAACTAAAACTAAAAACTAAAAAAAAACTATCCAAAATGATAAAATAAAATAATAAACAGAAAACTTACCTCGGGTTGCCTCCCGAGCAGCGCCTCTATTTAATGTCGTTGGCCCGACATTTTAGCCCTTTTATTCAGCACCGGAATTTGGATCGGAAAGATCCAACTCTTCTAATACTTCTTGGCTGACTCCCTCATGATATTTCTTCAGTCTCTGACCATTAACTTTAAACACATTTTGAGAGTCCCCGTCCAATAATTCCACAGCCCCATGTGGAAAGACTTGAGTGATTGTAAATGGTCCAACCCATCTGGAACGGAGTTTGCCTGGGAAGAGTGTGAGACGGGACTGAAATAGGAGGACCTTGTCTCCAACTTTGAACTCCTTCCTTAGGATGTTTTTGTCATGCCATGCTTTTGTTTTGTTCTTGTAATTCACAGCATTATCATATGAATCCAATCTCAACTCTTCTAATTTTTGCAATTGTAATTTCCTGAACTCTCCATTCTCTTGAATGTTGAAATTGCACTTCTGGACCGCCCAATAAGCTTTATGCTCAAGCTCAACCGGCAAGTGACAACCTTTGCCATAAACCAATCTGAAGGGAGACATCCCGATGGGTGTCTTGTAAGCAGTACGGTAAGCCCATAAAGCATCATTGAGTCTCAAACTCCAATCTTTCCTGTTAGGCGCCACCATCTTCTCCAGAATAGATTTTATCTCCCTGTTGGACACTTCAGCTTGTCCATTAGTCTGGGGAGGATAGGTTGTAGAGATCTTCTGAGTCACATGGTACTTTTTCAATAAAGCGCTCACAGTCTTGTTGCAAAAATGAGTACCCCTGTCACTTATTAGAGCCTTTGGAATCCCAAATCTGGAAAAAATGTTGTCCTTAAGGAAACCTGCAACTTCTTTTGAATCATCAGTTCTGGTGGCCTTTGCTTCCACCCACTTGGAAACATAGTCCACCGCAAGTAAAATATACAGATTCCCATAGGAAGAGGGGAAAGGTCCCATAAAATCAATGCCCCAAACATCAAAAACTTCACAAAATATCATGCGAGATTGAGGCATCTCATGTCTTTTAGAAATATTACCCACCCTCTAACAACGATCACATGATTTACAGAAAGCATAAGCATCTCTAAAAATATGAGGCCAATAAAATCCAGCTTCTAAAATTTTCCTAGCAGTTTTATTAGTCCCAAAATGACCCCCACATGCATAGGAATGACAAAAAGAAAGGATAGATTGTACCTCAGAATTCGGAACACACCGTCGGATTACCTGATCTGTGCAGTGCTTCCATAAATAAGGATCATCCCAGACATAGAATCGGGATTCATGATGAACCTTGTCCTTCTGGGCCTTGGTAAAAGTAGGTGGGAACTCCCCCGAGACGAGGTAGTTTACAATATTTGCATACCATGGCCGGAATGAATGGATCCCAAAAATGAATTCTTCAAATCGAGGATCAGTGACGTTGTTGATCTCAGCTCCGCGGGCGCGGAGGCTGGTCACCGCGATTGCGGAAGGCTCAACAGATTCACTAATGTCAGATTCAGTTCCGCGGGCACGGGACCCCTTCACCGCGATCGCGGAATCGCTGTTTCGAACTTCGAACAATGTTTCGTCAGGGAAACGTCCTTGAATCTGATCTTGGCTTCCTGGCGTATTTTCCTCGTGCACAAGCCGACTTAGATGATCAGCCACCAGATTCTCAGCTCCCTTTTTGTCTCTGATCTCTATATCAAACTCACTCAACAGGAGAATCCATCTAATCAGTCTTGGCTTAGCCTCCTTTTTCGTCATTAAATAACGAAGCGCTGCATGGTCTGAATATACTATCACTTTTGTTCCCAAAAGATACTGTCTGAACTTTTCCAAAGCAAACACTACAGCAAGCATTTCCTTTTCAGTGGTGGAGTAGTTTCTTTGGGCATCATTTAAGGTCATAGAAGCGTAATGTATAACATGGGATGCTCTATTTTCTTTTTGACCCAAAACAGCCCCAACAGCGTAGTCACTTGCATCACACATGATCTCAAAAGGTTGAGACCAATTTGGGGCTTGAATTATTGGTGCACTTGTTAGGCGTGATTTTAGCTCATCAAACGCCTTTTTGCATGCCTCATTGAACTCAAAGGGCACCTCCTTTTTCAACAAATCACATAATGGGGCCGAGATCTTGGAAAAGTCTTTAATAAACCTGCGATAGAACCCTGCATGGCCTAAAAAAGAACGCACTTCACGCACATTAGTAGGATAAGGCAAGGACTGAATGATATCAATCTTTGCCTTATCGACCTCAATACCCCTGGATGACACTATATGACCTAAAACGATGCCTTTCTCAACCATAAAGTGACACTTCTCAGAGTTTAGAACCAAATTGGTTTCTACACATCTTTGAAGGACTAAAGAGAGATGGTTTAAACAGGCATCAAAGTCATCACCATGTACTGTAAAGTCATCCATAAAAACCTCAATAAAATTTTCGATATACTCAGAAAAGATGCTTACCATACACCGTTGGAATGTACCGGGTGCGTTACACAATCCGAATGGCATTCTGCGGTATGCAAAAGTGCCAAACGGACATGTAAATGTCGTTTTCTCCTGATCCTCCGGTGCAATAGCAATCTGAAAATACCCTAGCAATAATAGGAACGACCGGCAAGTCGCTCAAGCATTTGATCAATGAATGGCAAGGGAAAGTGATCTTTTCTGGTTACCGCATTCAGCTTACGGTAATCAATGCAGACTCTCCAACCAGTCTGAACTCGTGTGGGGACTAAATCCCCATGCACATTTTCTACCACTGTGATTCTGCCCTTCTTGGGCACAACTTGGGTCGGACTAAACCACTGACTATCAGAGATGGGATAAATCATACCTGCCTGTAGGAGCTTCAGTACCTCCTTTTTTACTACCTCCATCATAGGTGGGTTGAGCCTTCTCTGCGGCTGTCTGGATGGCTTGGCACCATCGTATAGGAGGATCCTATGCATACATGTAGAAGAACTAATCCCTTTAATGTCAGCAATAGTCCATCCTAGAGCTGTCTTGTGCTCTTTCAGTACCTGCACCAGTCTTTATTCTTGCTCTTTGGACAGTTTGTTGGAAATAATGACAGGCAAAGTGTCACCATCTCCAAGAAAAGCATATTTTAAATGCCCAGGGAGCTGTTTAAGCTCAATTTCAGGTGCCTGTACTACAGAAGGAAGCAATTTCTCGCTAGGGAGAGTTAGTGGTATGGGCCCAATGGCTAAAGCATCAGCAGGAGTGTCATAGCATGCATTCAGATCAGCAAAAATTTCATGATATCTCTCAGGTAATTCATAATCTGAGCATGCAGGATCTATGTCATTCTCTAGAACAGATTGCAACTCATCTACACAAGTAGTATCAAATACATCTTGTACAATCTGATCAATTACATCAACTGAGCATAGAGAGTGATCATCCTGAGGGTATTCCATAGCATTATCCATACTATATTCAAATTTCTCCCCATCAAATCTCATAGTTAGGACACCTTTACACATATCAATTTTTGTTCTAGCAGTTTTCATGAAAGGACGTCCTAACAGAATGGGTGCAGCATGCACATCATGATCCATATCAAGCACATAAAAATCAGCAGGGAAAATCAGATTATCTACCATAACAAGGACATCTTCAACAACCCCTTTCGGATAAACTGTAGATCTATCAGCTAATTGAACAATAACACCAGTTTCATGTAAGGGTACTACGCCTAGTGAAGTGTAAACAGAGTAAGACATAACATTAATAGAATCTCCTAAATCAAGCATGCCTTTATCTATTTTAGTTTCTCCTATTATGCAGGGAATGCTGAACATGCCTGAATCACTGCACTTTTTAGGCATGCGCCTTTGAAATACAGTAGAGACATGTTCACTGACCTTAACTTTCTGTTTCCCTTTTAATTTTTGGTTCCTTTTGATAGTGCATAATTCTTTCAGAAATTTAGCAAACCTAGGAACACTTTTAATTAGATTGAGCAAAGGGATATTTACCTCACACTTAGAAAACGTCTCAAAGATCTCCTTGTCATTCTCTGGCTTCCTTGTGTCTTTCAGTGCTTCAGGGAAAGGAGGGGATGGCTTCTGTGAAACCATAGAAGGGAAATCTGGGCGAACGTAAGCATTTTCGGGCTCAACTACAGATCCGCGGGCGCGGGCGAGAGGGTCCCGCGGTCGCGGAATTTCGGGTTTTTCAGGATCCGATTTTTCACCGTCTCCGCGATCGCGGAGGTTGGTCACCGCGGGTGCGGAGGCTTCGTCCAGAATCACCATGCTCTCAGTTGGGGTTCCGCGATCGCGGGAACTGTTCACCGCGGGCGCGGAATCGGTCTTCAGAAAATCAGAACTGTCAGCTCGTGGATCGTCATTCACCTCCACGTCCCTATTTAGCTCTTTTCCACTTCTTAATGTGATAGCACTCACATTCCCCCTTGGGTTGATAGGCTATGATGGCAATTTTCCAGAATCTCTGGCCTCCAATTTGCTAATTGCAATAGCCAGTTGAGTGATCTGTGTCTCTATATTTTTGATACTAGCTTGAGTACTCTTGATGCTAGTTTGCGTGTTCTGTCCCAGCTGGTCTACTGTGTTAGCTAGCCTGGCAAACATCTCTTCAGCATTGAATGAGTTGTTTTGATTTTGAACTGGAGTTCTAGGAACATAGGGTTGCCTGGGTTGCTGATTTCCTCCTTGTTGATGATTATATTGAGGCTGATTCTGATTCCCATACCTCAGATTTGGATGGGCCCCCCAACCTGGGTTGTATGTATTAGAGTATGGATCAAAATGAGGTCTAGGGGGTCCATATCCTCCTACAGCATTAACCTCAGCATGAGGTTCTTGGAGTTGTGGACAGGCATCAGTAGGATGTAGTGTATCAGCACATATTTCACATGCCTTTAATTGTTGATGGGTTCCTGACAGCATGAACCTCTTCATCATATCTTTCAACTCTGCCATTTCAGCTTTTATAACAAACGAGGAGTCCACAGCATTGACTCCTTTAGTGCCAGTTCTTTTGTTGAATTGCCTTGAGTTCTTAGATAGCTCAGAGAAGAGCTCAAGGGCATCTGCTGGTGTCTTATTCATCAGGCTCCCACCACAAGTTGTATTCACCATTCTACGCTCTTCATCCAATAATGCACCAAAGAAATACAGTACCAGGTCTTGATCAGAATACCCATGATATGGACAGCTGGCACACAGTCTCTTGAATCGCTCATGATAATCATACAGACTCTCCCCAGCCTGTTGCTCAATGTTGCTCAAGCTCTTCTTCAGACTGTTCTGTTTGGTGGCAGGGAAGTATTTCTCCAAGAACGCCGCTTTCATCTTATTCCAAGTATTTATTGATCCTGGAGAAAGATAGTAGAGCCACTCATTGGCTGAATCCTTCAGAGAGAAAGGAAACGCCCTCAGCTTGATCTGGTCCTCAGTTACATCAGCAGGCTTCATACTTGAGCAGACTTGATCAAATTCAGCAAGATGCTTGTTTGGATCTTCTCCACCATGCCCATGGAATTGGGGTAAAAGATGGATCAAACCCGATTTCAACTCAAACTTAACACCGTCATTCAGCGCAGGAAACTCAACAGCCAGGGGTTGCTGTTGAAAGTTTGGGGCAGTTAACTGCCTCAAAGTCTGATCTCCCATTGTCTCAGTTTCAGCAGAATCCAAGTTGAAAGGTAATTCACGGAGTTGTTCCCGAGCTTCACGTCTCAACCTGGAAAGAGTCCTTTCGATTTCTGAATCAAGAGGCAAAATAGAAGAATCAGTAGCACGAGTGTGGACCATAAACTAGGGTCCACACTAGAGTTGGTAGCAATAAAAACATAGAATGAAACAAAAGTGTCCCCGACAACGGCGCCAAAATTTGACTGGCTTAAAGTCGTCGTGCCAAATCAAAGATAAATCCCTAGTTACTCAACTAGTATAGTCGGTAAGTCGGTGTCGAACCCAAGAGACACTTGTATCCTAAGTTTTATTATTATCAACTCAAAGAAGTAACAAAAAGGGAGGATTTTTTGTATTTTAATCTAAAACTAGGAAAATTAAAGCAAACAAGACAAACAAACAGAGCAAAGGTTGGATTTTTATCAATTAGGGAAAACAATTTTATTCGAGTATCCACTTTTCTTCCTCAAGTTATTGATCCTAGATTCAAACAAGTTATTTCTTTCAGTTATTCCTATCCTGATCAGAATTATAACATGGCAACGAGACATGCAACTTAACATCCAAACAATTCATGAAACGATCATAAATAATAAGGATATTAGCATTAAGAACAAGGATAAACAGGATACATGCAATTGAATTCCAACGAGTCAAACAATCAACATGCATTCAAATCTCTTCTCAATTGTTTTAGTCCAACGAGTCCTAAATCAATTGAGTTGCTACAAAGATTAGGCTTTGCTACGAGAAAACCTAGATCTAGCAATAGATAATATCAATTCCAACAAGTTGGCCGGACAAGCAGAAAACAACACAATCAATAATAATTAAGCACAAGAGAATTGAAATAACCTGTAGAAATAAACCTGAATAGACGAATCTCACAACAACTTGAGTCTGAAAAGCTTCAACTCGAATAGAATTTAGGGAGTTTAGTTCTCCATTAGAGAGAAAAAACACAAAAGGTCTGAAATTAGGTCTAGCAGCATACAAAACAAAGTCTGAAAACTAAACTTAAATAGTCCCGAAAAATATCGGAATAAAAATATAAAAGGCAACTAAAATAAAAGATAAATAGATAGATAAAACGCCGCCTCGGATCTTTGCTGACGTGGACTTCCACGACCGCGGTGAACAACCTCTGCGACCGCGGACTACAGAATCTTCCTCCGAGTCAACGTTGACCCACGACCGCGGCCTTAGGCCACCGCGATCGCGGCACTGAATCTCGGCTCCACCGCGGACTGCTCAACTCCGCGGCCTTCACTTCTCGATCTTCTAGTCCCGACTTCAATTCTTCCAATTTTCTTCAAGTCTTCGGTCTTCTACTCATATATCGTTACAAGCACTAAATGGACCCAAATCTATACATAAAATGTATTAACTAGTCCTAATTATGCTATATGAAATACAGCATATCACACAACTATAGAAATGATTTCGAAGCAACACAATCAGAAAGATAGTGAAATTAGTTGAATTTAAGAACTAGATGCACCCCCATAATAATATGTTTTTATGGAGAATGTGCAATAATGGACAACCTACAAAAGAGCGTTTAGCAAAAAAAATACGTTAATGTGACCCTTGCATGTCTTTTGTGCAACTATCATCTAGAAGACAATATTCATCGTTTTCTCGAATGACCATACTCCAAATAGACTTTAAAACAGGTTAATAAACAAATCCAATCAGAAATAAATAATGTCATAAGTTCATAACAAATCAAAGAAATATCAGACACATTCTAAACCAAGTCAAGATGAAACTAGAAAAGGAACATCCAATATAACTCTACCACCTTGTGGTGCATATAGAAAATAAGAAATCAAACCATTCTCAACCAACAATGAAGCAACATCAAACACGGAGAGTAAATCAAACAAAAAATTAATAGTTGGAATAAGACTAAGATAGTATACTTAGAAGAATAATTTAACAAAAACAATAGCCAATATAGAAAACGAAGAAATAAACAAAATGTCAAATGGGAAAACCTATCACAAGATGCTATTAAAATCAATTTTGATGGGTCAAAGAAGAAACCAGTATGACTACGACATGTTACGTTATGAGAAATCATTTGGGAGATATAATACACCTCGATGCTCATGTGCATAAAACTTGGAGTCCATTACAAGCTGAATAAATCAACGGGTCTATACCTTCTGATAAAAGAAGTTAGGAAAAGATACTTTACTAAAATTGAGATTGAAGGAGATAATATCACTATAATAAAGGTCGTTCAAGGAGATATATAATGCCCTTGGTAGATTGAAATGAATATTATAAACACTTGAGTGAGTCTACAATCCTTTAATGTCGTTAACATGTGCCTCATCAATGTAACTAAGTTGTTGATGTAGTAGTTAGACTGCAACATTTTTTCACTTGCAATTAGATCAAACACAACCCAGATGCTGCGACCTTGCTCAAGGTCAAACCCGACCCCGACTCTGAGACGCCCTAGACCATGGCGATCCCCTTGACATAGGACTTAGTTCATTTATTATGTAATTTCTATATTTATGTTATTTCCCGTTTTAGCATTTCTTTTTCAGTTATTTCTATATATGGGCGTGTGCTTTCTTATACTTAAGAGGGTCACTCCATTAAGTTAGAATAAGGCCCATTAGGGTTAGTTTGCATCTTTATGTTTTCTATTTAAACTCAACTCTTCTAACTTATTATTCACGTCTAGTTTAATGAAAAGAGCCACATCATGAGTTGAGATCCTCCTCCCTTTGGGCTGGACGTCCAACCCTTATAACCCTCTTCCCTCACCCTTGATTCTAGTCCCTGTCTGGCCCAACCCTCGCTAATGAGAGCATTAGAGACCCGCGAGAACATCATGTTGGTCTCGCGGGTTTTGCCTTTTCGAAGGAGATCCCGACATCTCAAGCCTAGACCAGGCCAATCGCAGATCGACCCGTAGCTGGATCGTATCAACTAGTATCAAAGCCCAGACAACTCGTGTGTGCCTTCTTTTCCGAGACACCTTATTGTTGGTCCTCCACTACACCATCGAATCCTCTGCTCGCACCATCGGCGCGCAATGAACTGCATCAAAACTATGATTGCAGCCAGAAATAGCACCGACGACCCGTCCTGCCGCGACCACGGTGCTGCTATCGCACCAAATCTCCGCTCTTCGCTAGCCAACTCGATCCGATGTTGCCCCCATAATCGGAACCTTATACCTAATCCGAAGATTCTATCCTATTTGGTTTCACATAACTTGTGCACCCGCACGCCAATGCCGACACTCAAGACTACCTCGGCACTATTCAAGAGTGTCGACCCGCCCCAAGATCTCAAGCGCGGTTGCACATATTGCGCCTTTGGTTCCGACTCTAGCCCTTGAGGTTCCTACCATGGCCTTGCCTTCGACATCGACCTTCGACTCTAAAGTCGAAGCCAAGATTGAAGTTGAGCTTGACATCGTACCAACCGTGCCACTCGAGACTCAGCCCGCAGTTTTGAGTCCTGTGGTTCTGCCCTCCATTCCAGACTTGATGCTTGTCATGATTCCATATCCAACACCCGACGCCGAGCCAAAGTCAAGCTCGTCCCTGCATCGACACCCTACATATTACTATTCGAGAAGATCCACGTAGATGCCAAGGCTTTGTTGATGCCGACATCGTCTTCCCTTTCCGACCCAACTCAAAGTGAGGACGCTCCTAAACTAGGGAGAGAATGATGCGACCCTACCGAGGGTCAAATCCATCCTCGACTAATCTGAGACACACTAGACCATGGCCACCCCTTTGGCGTAGGACTTGGATCATTTATTATGTAATTTCTATACTTATGTTATTTCCCGTTTTTGCATTTCCCTTTCAGTCATTTCTAATTATGGGTGTGTGCTTTTTTATGCTTAAGATGGTTAGTCCATTGATTTAGAATAAGGCTCAATCAGGCCCATTAGGGTTAGTTTGCACCCTTATATTTTCTATTTGAAGTTTTAAACTCAACCCTTGTAACTTATTATTCACTTCCTCAAATCCATCCTCGACTAGTTCGAGACACACTAGACCATGGCGACCCCTTTGGCGTAGGACTTAGATCATTTATTATGTAATTTCTATATTTATTTTATTTCCCATTTTAGCATTTCCCTTTCAATTATTTCTATTTATGGGTGTGTGCTTTTGTATGCTTAAGAGGGTTAGTCCATTGATTTAGAATAAGGCCCATTAAGGTTAGTTTGCACCCTTATATTTTCTATTTAAACTCAACCCTTGTAACTTATTATTCACGTCCTCAAATCCATCCTCGACTAGTCCGAGACACACTAGACCATGGCGACCCCTTTGGCGTAGGAATTCGATCATTTATTATGTAATTTCTATATTTATTTTATTTCCCGTTTTAGCATTTTCCTTTCAATTATTTCTATTTATGGGTGTGTGCTTTTTTATGCTTAAGATGGTTAGTCCATTGATTTAGAATAAGGCTCAATAAGGCCCATTAGGGTTAGTTTGCACTCTTATATTTTCTATTTAAACTCAACCCTTGTAACTTATTATTCACGTCCTCAAATCCATCCTCGACTAGTCCGAGACACACTAGACCATGGCGACCCCTTTGGCGTAGGACTTCGATCATTTATTATGTAATTTCTATATTTATTTTATTTCCCATTTTAGCATTTGCTTTTCAACTATTTCTATTTATGGATGTGTGCTTTTTTATGCTTAAGAGGGTTAGTACATTGATTTAGAATAAGGCTCAATAAGGCCCATTAGGGTTAGTTTGCACTCTTATATTTTCTATTTAAACTCAACCCTTGTAACTTATTATTCACATCCTCAAATCCATCCTCGACTAGTCCGAGACACACTAGACCATGGCGACCCCTTTGGCATAGGACTTCGATCATTTATTATGTAATTTCTATATTTATTTTATTTCCCATTTTAGCATTTTCCTTTCAATTATTTCTATTTATGGGTGTGTGTGTTTTTATGCTTAAGAGGGTTAGTCTATTGATTTAGAATAAGGCCCATTAAGGTTAGTTTGCACCCTTATATTTTCTATTTAAACTCAACTCTTGTAACTTATTATTCACGTCCAATTTGATGAAAAAAGGCAGAGCTTGAGTCAAGATCCTCCTCCCTTTGACCCCGATGTCCAATCCTTTCAACCCTCTTCCCTCGCCCTTGATTCTAGTCCTTTTCTCGCCCAACCCTCACCAATGCGTGCATTAGAGACCCGTGAGACCATCATGTTGTTCTCATACTTATGCCGGTTACACCCTTTTGGAGGAGATTTGACATTTTGAGCCTAGATCAGGCCAATCACGGTTCGACCCATAGTCGGATCGCATCACCAGAGTTCCACACTCATGCAAGGATGCACTAGGATGAAACTAACTTTCCTCCTAATCTTTACCTCCTACAAAAAAAAACATTAGGACAATTTGAGCATGAATGTCCAAAATTTTCATAATTTTTTTCTTGGTTTGAAAAAGGGCAAAACTTATCCACTTTGCAGGGAATATGTTAAGCATGATCTTGCAACTAGCATCACAAAATAAGGAGAAGCATTGATAGAACAAGTAACAATTAGGATATGTGAAGTGATGAGTATTGATTAGGAGATTCATAGCCACTGTCTTTAGCTCGACTCTAATAAGAACAACCACGTTTTTTAGTTAAAGCCAAACTAAAATTTCTTAAGTCAGACATACAATCTCACCACACCTGGATCACCCTAGGTTATCTTTTGAACCTGTGGCAACATTTAAACTTTACCCACCCAATTGATGGTGAAAACCAGCAAGGGGCATGCAAAAGCAAGGGTGAAATCCTATATTCCTATTAAGGATATGCTACACTTGTAGCAAAAAAGCACTTGTAGTTAAAAAACATTTTTTTTCTCAAAATGCATAAAATTAATTAATTTTTTATGTATTTTAAGACAAAAGCAATACTATTTAGTAAATAGTGCTTTTTAGCTACTAGTTTACGTAGCAGGGCCTAAGTAAATTTTCCTTGCGTCTTTTGTTCTCACTTAATTAAATTATAGCATCATCTTTATCATATTGTATTATAGGACAAATTTCAGCCCAACAAATTTCAAAATCTAGTTGATTTCAATGCCTCTAAATGAACCAAATCACCATCCCAAACAAAGTAAACCACCTATCTATCATCTTCAAACTCTTAGCCAACCAGGATTTGTAAATCAAGAGTGAAAAAGTTAGCCTCTAAATTAGTACCTCCAAAGTTTTTCCAAACAAACTGTATCAAACAACATATAAACAAGTTTCCTCTAAATGACACCTTGGGCAAGCGACATACTAGGAGATGTCGTAGCAAAAATACAAAATGTTGCACTCATGTTTCCATGAACCAAGTGTAGGAACAGTCTTATCCTTTGTCGTACTAATTCTTGTCAATCAACTTGCATCTAAAATCCCTAGAATTTGTTACAGGATCCGCAACAAGCTTAGGGAAAAATTGGTCGAAAACAAGAATGAGGCGGTAGGGTCCCAAACGTTACAATCAATAATTGCAACTTCATACAACCATGCCTTGTTCCAACTCCATCATCTCCCCTAGTAAGTCATCTGGGATCGAAAGCAGAGCACAATCCACTAAATTCTTAAGGGCATTTCCTTTATGCATCCAAAAGAGTGAGCATGTCATATTTCCGATATTTATTCAAACACCTTTGATTAGAAAAGAGGCTCCCTAGTTTACATCACTCCAAGTATAAGAACAAAGTCTAATTGACGTTATCATGCCTATTGTTGCAATATTCCTCCCTTTAATGCCTCATCCCAAAGCAACTTGGGCTTTATCATAAAATGCCAACCCAATTAGCTAGGGGTCCTAGTGTTAGAGGCATGCATTTGATGCACTCTTAGACCACCCTCACCAATCAGTTGAGTAATAGTTTCCCAATGAAAATGATGGAGTTTTTGATGTGTAGTCGTCGATCCTCAATTAAATGGATGAATTGTTTTAACTAAGTCATTAAAATCCCTTTAGGGAGCAAAGTTGATTACATCCCATACATAGGGAAGCTAGTAAGCACCGATTTTGCTAAAGTGATGCGATTCACCAAAGAAAGCATTCTAGCTTGCCACCTTTGAAGTCGTGCATCTAGTTTGTCAAAATGATACATGTATTTCTCCTTCTTCATACGTCCTAGAAGTCTTGATGGAAGCTAAGGGAGCAAGTAACGATTTTCCCACGAAGACAAAGTTTTTTGAAAAGTTAACCCTTTACTAACATGTTCTAGATTTTATCAAGACAAATCTTAATAGTATGAACTCGGTCTATTTTGACTTTTGAAAAATGTAGATCATCAGAAAATTAAAGATGAGAGTTATTAACACCCCCATGGAGACATAAAACCTAAGGGCTTGCTATATTTATAGGAAGTGGCGGGGCCTCGGTGGGCGGTCGCTCCCCCCTATTTGTCGGAGTTAGTAGTCAAACTATGAAGAGGAGTAGTGATAGATAGATGCGGGGCAGGACGGGACAACACTAAGCCATTGAGGGGAGGGGAGGGGCTACTATTGAAAATGAAGTTATTTTGAATCGTTTTCAAAGTTTAGATACTCGTAGATGTCAATTATCCCGCATCAGAAAGTCGCATGTAGTTTGATTAGTACATACGTTCTTTTTTTATGTCAAGTTATCTTTAGTGTTATTGTTATATTCTGCTTTTATATTTAAAACTAGTTTAATTTGTTTGAAAAAAATTGCTATTAGACTTGTTTAACGTTCGTCCCCCATCCAGTCGAATCAAGATCCACAACTGTTTATATGTAAGCAATACTTTTCACATATTTCAAGACAAATAAGAAATACTTTTTACCAAAACTAGTTTTTACACACAAGTGTAGCAAGCCCTAACTAAGTCTTGCATTGCATCCATAACCACCTAAATGATACTCCCTTCCTCCCAAAAATATTTTTCCAAAAAGACAATTCACATAAATTAAGAAAAAGAGATAACAAAAAACAACTAATAAGAAGGGAAGAGAGGTTGTGATGGTGATGAGTAAAGATGGGGAAAAAGAAAAAGAAATAACTAAAAGGCTGAATGACCGAAAACCACCTGTATAATAGGCCATATTAGCGATAACCACCCGTTATATATGAAATTACCAAAAAATACCCTCATAAGGGCTTTCGTTAATAAATGACCACCCGTCCCCAACTCCCATCAAAAAATCCGTCTAAAGTATGAAATTACAAACCCACCCTTTTATTTTTCATTATATTATATTGTTATACATATACCTAATAAATTAAAACTAATAATTGTAAAAAAAATCTATCATCTTCTTCCTCCATCCTCTTTCTGCGTCTTCTACCTGCAACTTCTCCTATCTTCCTCTTCCATCTCCTACACCACGTAGCAGCCATGCTCGCCGCCAAGAAACAACCTTGACCACCACCATTCAACAAATACCACGAACGTACACCATTACTCAATCACACATACAAGACAAAATCAATTACCAAAATTCACCACAAAAATATGAATTAATCTTAAAAAAACACAAATTCAATCTGTATGCAACAAGATTCGAGCATTAAATTTCTCAATACTGTGGAGATTTGAATCAATTAGCCACTAAAATTTTAGGGTTCACTAAACCCAAGTGACAGCCTCGACTCCTACCAAGCAAAATTCCAACACGATTTAACCCTTTCTTTGAACTCGAATGACTTCATTGCCACCGGTGACCTTGTCGGGGACAACATTAATGAAGTTGCATCTTCAACTTCGACCACCAAAATCAAAGGCTCACTTTGCCCCAATCCAGATTTGGCTTGCCTTTGTGCGGTTTGGGCCTACTGGTTCGCCATCAACTCCCTCCATTCCCAAATCTCGCCTTTATTTTAGGGTTAAGCGCACCAATCGTCAAATTTTAGGGTTTGATCTTGAGATTCATTTTTTTGGCCCATTTCCTTTTTTTGTACTTTTATTTCACATTGAAAATTAATAATGGGGCATGTGCATACAACACTGACAGATTTTTTGATGAGAGTTGGGGACGGGTGGTCATTTATTAACGGGAGCCTTTATGAGGGTGGTTTTCGGTAATTTCATATATAACGGGTGGTTATCGCTAATATGGCTTATTATACGGGTGGTTTTCGGTCATTCGGCCTAACTAAAAAATTGATTGAGGTAGGGTTTTTATTAAATAATGTTGATAAAAAATAATATTGGATGAGAGTAATATTGTAAAAAAAAAAGAGTACGACGAATATTTTAAAATGACGAAAATAGAAATTGGACAAATATTTTGGGATATAAGAAATATATAAGAACCGTTCCATACTTCCCTGCATTAATGGACAGAGGATCCTAGCAGACCCATATCGATGCATGGAACCCTCGTTTCAAGTACAAATAAAATTTGAGTATTGTGGGTCGGCCCAGAATAGTAGGCCCAACTTTAGCCATACTATTAAGTGGGCCGGCCTTTGATCCTTTGATATCCCTTTTTATTGCCTCCTCTTTCCATTTTTTTCATTCTGTATTTTTCTTTTTTGAACTCCTTTTTATGTGTCTCTAAAACCTACCATTTTCGATCATTCTCGCTTGGGATTTTTAGATATTTCTTTTAAAAAGTAAGATGGATTTCTAAGTAAGACGGATGTCTCTTCAAACTTGTTTGTGATTTTTTTTTTGAAAGAACTTGCTGCAGAGGCCCATTGTTGGGGGCGACCCTCCCAATTCAATTTTTTCCATACACACCGCCAGGAAGATTCGAACTTCGAACCTTCTGAACATACGCTTAAGGAGCTTAGCACCTCATCCCACCAGACCAATTGGTTATTAATTGTATGATTCGATATTTGAATATGAATGATAATGAGAACTTTTATTGGTCCATTAGAAGCGTCACATGACTGCTTATGCAATTATTCTAATAATGCACACATATAAAATTATTCAAAGTATGTAGAAGTTGTTTGTTTGAGAGTGCCATTGATAGCCAACCAGTAAGCAAAATTTTATTAGAAAGATTAATGATTAAAGTGTAGTTTTCACTTCACTCAAACGGCACTTGAAGGTTGAGGCGATGATGTTCAATCATTATGATTCCAAGGTTGTTTATAATTTCCTTTGATTTCCCCAACTCATTAACAAAAACATGCCACTAATCACCCACATCAAAATCATCATTCGTCATTACCAGGAGCTATGGTAACGGTAGACAGACACTAGACAAACAGAACTCAGATATAAAATAGTCCCATGCCATGCCTGCCTTGTCAATCTCAAAAATTAATTTTGTAAAAAATATTCCGACATATATACACGAGCCAAGTGAGCCACGACGAGGGCTGTTTTAGCCACCAAGTAAGTACTCCTGCAAAATATTTAACTATTATGGTTTTTGGACGATATCAATTGTACTGGTACATTTTTTTAATGTACATATATATGTTTTTGCAGAGTGCAACTTTTTTTTTAATAGGCATCATAAAATTGAATTCTTATTTTTTCTAAGTTATGTATTAGGTCATAAGTTAAAAATCATGATTTTTGGATATATCATATTCTTTAATAGTTATATTTTTGGAGTAATTTAGAAAGATTGAACTAAATTGATACAAAAACCTCTTTGTAAAAAGCAAAAGAAAAAGAGTTGGGCCTTGGCCTTCGTACCAAAAAATTGATTTAAATTCAGTCACGAATTTCTTGGCACATGATAATATCATAAAGAAAATTGAAATGAAATTAGTTACAAAAATGAAGCACCCACACCCACCCCAGCAACATTTGTTGCTATCACACTCTCTGTAGTCTGCAGCAATAAATATTTGTCACACCTTCACAGGCCCCTTTCAGGCAAACCACTGGTGGTTGGGCTTCCTGCTTTATGTTTCCACAAAAACAGTGTGAGGAACAAGTGAAAGTGTTCAGAGAGAGCCTCCTAGCAATAGTTCAAGAACAGACAAACAGTCCATCAGAAATGGAAATCCCTTCCTGTGACCTCCATTCTGACACAAATTGGAGGTCTTTCTCTATTTTCTTGATTTCTCTTTGTTTCTCTCTTTGGATTTGAGTTTACTAATTGGCTTTCTTTCTCAGTGAAAGAAAGATGGAAGAAGGTGAAGCTGATTTGAGGATATTGGAGTGCTTGAGGGGGAGATTGCTTGCAGAGAGAGCTGCTTCCAAGGCTGCAAAGCAAGATGAACTACTCATGAATTCCAAGGTTCTCTCTCATTCTTGATTTCTTCATTTTGATTTGTAATTTGCTGTCTAATGTTGATCTTTTTTGTTCATGTGGGTCCAGTTGAAGGAGCTAGAAGCCCAGTTAAGAAGTGAGACCAAAGCCAGGAAAAGATTTGAGAAGAAGCTCAGCTTCCTCAAAAAGAAGCTTCAGTCTATGAAAATCCCACACATTTTGGAGGATTCAGAAGAATCAAGATCTTCTTCATTGGATAACTCAGATTCTTCATGCATTTCATCTATAGCCTCTACGGATGAACCAGAACAGGAATCCAAATCCACCAGAAGCAATATTTCATCAGATCAAACCACTGAAATTCCTTCAGAAGAATCTCACACTTTACAACAATGCCCATCTCAGGAAACCCCTAAAATTGGCAAGGAATCTGCAAATTCAGAGACAGATTCCCTTAGGTATGTGGGGTCAAATTCAGCAAATTGAGTGAATTTCTTGACATTTTTGAACTGGGTTTTGCATTTTGAGAAATGGGTCTTAATCTGTTTGCTCTTTCACTGACGACCAAAGCTAGAAATGGAGGATGAAAATAATGGAGACACTAGCAAGAGTCAAGAGGATGACTATGAAGTTGATAACTCCATGGCACTGGTTCCCTTGAGCTTTCCTGAAGAAAAAGCAGAGGATTCCGCTGCAAAAGAGGTGGTGAAGAAGATAACAAGTGAAAATGTGAGAGATGTTCTTGGCACTTTGAAGAATATAAGAGAGGAGATCCAGAGAACAATGCAGAGAAGGCAGGCTACTAGGCAGATGATTCAAGTGGGATAGAAAGATAGATTTTGTGTTTCAAGTTAATAATTAATGCTAATATTACTGTTTTTGGTAAAGCTACTACAACTCTACTTGGTCAGAGAATAAAGGTTAATTTTTTTATATTTATATATATTTTTTGTAATTTTGATTTTGCCCATGAGAGTTTCTGCTCTTCTGCTGGCTTTAGAGACTCCAATGAACAAAAAATAAAGTGACTTTGGTTGGCATTTCATCCCTGGGTAAAAAATCCAGTCTTTTGACCCCTTTTTTGTTTAGAATTTTACTTTATTTTTCTTCTTATTTTGCCATCTCCTTATTGAGTTTGATAGTGATTGATGCTCACATGTGGGGATCGCTGCACATGAAATATGAACCAACCTTGAATTTGATCAGCACTTTCAAAAACTCAAGAACATGAATTTGTACTGGAAAATAGTAGTGTGGCTGAAGACAAGTTAGTAGCTGGTGATTAAGGATTCACTATGGAGCATTTATAATTATTGTTCTCTACTCCATAGTTACTTAATCACGCTGCTAAAAATTGGTAAGGTTAGTTGCAATTTAATGTATTTTGTACTTTTGAATTTCAGATCTTCAGAAAAAAAAAATAGATCCTTTGAATTTGATTTAATTTGAATTTACAAACTATTTAGGCTCCATTCGGCAGATCACACTTTCATATGTTTGTACAAAAAAATTTAATTTTTTTTAAAAAAATATAATAAAAAAAACTAGATTAATTAATAAAAAATAATTTATTTGGTCAGAAAATAAAAGATTAATTTATATATATATATATAATATATTGAAATGTTTTTCTATGCATAAAAATACAAAATTTTATATATAAATTTTTTTATACAAAAAAATACAATTTTTATTCATATTTTATTAAAAAATATAAAAAAAAATTTTTCCTAAATTCGCCAGTAATATTTCTGTAGCCAAAAAATTATCAACGAAATTCAGCCCCCACTGAAATAAATTTCTGGCTACGCCACTAGTTTGTACATATGTAATGTAGCTATTATGAATGTTAGGATTCTTGTGGAATGTTTGAAGTTCGTTTCTAAAAAAAAAATTATCGTATTCTTTTTTCCCCTGTGTATTGAATGATTTATCCGTGCAATAATGCTACTTGCCTATGAAGCAAACATACTTTACGTGGCCTGAACTCTTGTTAGACAGCCACAACTTAAAGCCTCGTTTGGTTGGACAATTGAATTCTTATATAATTTTTCAAACAACTTTCCTATTTATACATGGACCGATGTTTTTTTTTGTTAAACGTAATATCACCGACGTTTGAACATTGATATATGTTGGCCATCAACAATTTTGAAATTCATGCAACGCCACCTTCAATCAAGATGTGGCTAATGTAGCCTAATTTTCTTAAAACATGTGTATTGAGGTGCTCAAATCAAGGGAAATAAATTGTACAGATTCTCTTAATAAGTCAAAAAATTCCCCCTATTTTACCGTGTGTAATTTGGATGGGCATGGTACGATTTGTTCACATGTTTTGTCCATTTTGTTCATGCCAATCTTGCATCTGGTTGATCTATATTTGTATTTTCACTCCAATTTCGAAATTTGAAATCAAAATCATTCAAATCATGACCGTAATCAATAAATATGTCCTTACATTTTGAAGCTCACCGGTCACCACCATCCAACTCACCCATAAATCAACGCATTCTCTTTATGTAATGTGTGACTCTTTCACATTTTTGTAAATCACACGAAATTTATACATTTGCATTTCCTTCCGATTATTTAACAAACTAACTCATAACAAGCTCAAGTTGATATTTTTTTGTCCTATTTAAGACTTTCCTAGTTTGCTCAACTAATCATTCTGTCTGGTCAGGTACTCACGGTCCTTTAACAGAGACATAGATCTATTTAAATAGATTGTAAGAATGGGCTTTATTTCCAATGAAATAGATGATAATATAACCTAAACGATTACAGAATAAAATCCTCACATAAACTATGTTCTCATATGTTATTGATATCACTATAGTATAGTGGCTGGTCATTTTAGTTACCCTATTAGCTAGTAGCTACCTCCTGATCACACTATCTGAAACACCAAGTGGAATAAAGGAAGCATTTACTTATTCAGATAATTAGCAAACTGAATTGAGTAAAAGAACATCAAAGTGGACGTGCCGGAGTGGTTATCGGGCATGACTAGAAATCATGTGGGCTTTGCCCGCGCAGGTTCGAATCCTGCCGTTCACGAATCATACTTTTTTTGACAATAAAAAAAGAAGTTACTGGACTCTTCATTTTATTTTTGAAGGTTGACCCCTCAATTCTGCTACATTGGTTAATACTTGATACAATGTCATTTGAATCAGATTCAGTATTGAAAACTATTTCATTTGAATCGGATTCAGTATTCAAAAAAGAACTCAATCACATTGCTGTACAATATGGTCTGGAACTGAGATTTATGCATCCTATGAACGATGGTAATCAATAATCAATATCATTTATTAATTTTAGTAAAAAAAGGATTTCCAATCATCGTGATGACTTACTTAGGTATGGTTACTCCCAAGCATTCTACCGAAAAAAGGGATTTATTCAGGTGATCTCTATTATCATACTAATAGAAATCATCAGTCAAGATTAGGTTATCAAGTACACATAGTCAATAACTACACGTTGCATTTTGTAAATCCTACTTGTGTTTGAGGTTGATTTGTGTATGATTCCTTATTTTCAGTGGCATAACAGATGACAAACAGTATTATATATGGATATAGTTCCAAATTCAGCATGCCTCAAACACATTTGACAAGCCACTTCTGAGAGACGGTTTTAGTAAAGAGAATGCAACAAGATCACACGAGAAGAGGGAATCTCAGTAATACCTATAACAAACAGTATTATATATACATGTTGTGGTGTTTTCTTCTCATAGATTGCCAAAAGGCATGATTGCGATGCGTAATGCATAGTACATTAAACACAGCTTTGCATAGGCGTACTTGTACTCAAGATTTTTATACAACTAATGGATTTCACTGAACCAAAACCCATAAACCAAAAGAAAAGATCACAGGATGAAATTTATATATTTGCATCTGTAATACCTATATCAAGATGAACTAATGTATATATTTGCATCTCAGTAATACCTATATCAAGATGAAGAATCAAAGTTCTATCCGGATTTTCGATTCAATTCTTCATTTTCTCTGCTAGTTATCATTTTGCATGAAACATGGTCATTAACTTGACCGAAGTTGCATATATTGAAGCTCAATGAAAAAGCTAAATGATTAAATGATCATTGATCAACAAATAATAAGAACAAGTGTCCCACATAATAGAAACTAAAATATTTCTAATTACATAAAACCAATTACAATATCCATTTGTCAACACTTGACGGCAAACTGACTTTTTCAAGATGCAATATACCAAACAGAAGAAATAAAAACAAGAAATGAAAAATGAGCTGAACTCCAATGTCAAAAGGCCTACAACAATAGATCAAAGTCACCTCTGACACTTATACTAGTAAGGCACGAGTATAACCAACATCTCCATTATCAATTCACATCAAGTCCAAGGATATCAGAAATCCATTATGCAGTCTCAAGGGGCTAGAAAATGAGCAAAAACAATGGCATGAACCTTTCATAATGACAATTCATCCACTAATATGCAAAACACTATTTCAACAATTATGCAGATAACTATTAACTATAACTACTAATGCATGACAAAACACTTAGTCTCATCCCTGCTTTTCTTAAGATGTCCAAAATTAAGCAGGAAATGTCCCTTGTCATTAAATAGTAAACTATCCTGCCGAGAAAATATAAATCTAATGTTTGCATTGCAAGCTATAAGATTTGTTTTGGTCACCATACGAATCACAGTAGTGATTTCCTATGTAAATTGTTCAAAATCTACAAACAACTCATCCACTAGTGCAACAAAGACTTACCAACAACTTTACCCCACAGTTCACTGCATGAAAATTATATAGGCACTAGCCATTATATAATGAGAATGCAAAACTTACCATCTTACACAATCTCCTTAGATAAAGCATGTTCCAATTATGATTAATGTTCAACTTTTTCATATTCCATTTTAAAGACCATGACATCCAGGGAGAAATTAACTAGAGAGATGCACTAAAGATACTATATGAAGTTCAAACAAATACCATCTCACCCACCTATCCCTCTAAAAACAAAACAAAAAATGTAAAAAAGAAAGACCCCACAGGGACTGGATTTCTGATATCGATGGAGTAGACTTCATGATGAATTAATTGACAATGAGTAGTCATGGGTTAACTTCGCCTTCCTAGATGACATACACATCACTCATGCAACCAAAAAACCATGTTCAGCACAATAAAAACTAAAATAAAACAAAGTCCCAGCAAGCATCCTGAAAGTTGTAGTTTTAATCAAAAACAGTTTGTCAAGTGTCCAAACCTGCCATGATGAGATAAAGATATCTTTAGTAGGAACATAAGAGGTAACAAGAAACATGAACTGATTGTCTGCAGCAAGTAATGCAGAAACAAACCTTATTCAATAAAGGATCATAGTATCTCAAGTACCTCCAGCTGTATTGCCTGCAGCAATAGTTTCCTGAGTTGCCATAAGAAAGCAGTACAAGTGAGATATAAAATATATAACAGAATAAAAATAAGAAAAAACAATATCAGTGGAACAAAATGTCAAATAAGAAGAAGGTTGAGGTGTTTGATTCAAGACTGATATGGATGTTAAGAGGAAAATCAGTTACCAAAGTGGAATGAAGGTGACAAAACTACAAAAAACACTAGAAGTTCAGTCAAAGAGGCTATGTACATTCTTTTATTACCATTTCAACCTTTTGCTTCTCATTTTCTGATACAAAAGCCTTTGCAAACCTGTAAGAAATCAAAGAGATTGGTCGCAAAAAAAATCAAGCACAAAACCAAAAAAACAGCAAACTTACAATCTGTTTGCGTGGGATATATATGGAAGTGATAAGCTACATCCTAAGAATGAATACTGACCTGAGCGCCCTTGCTTTCCTTTTCTCCTCTTCTTGACTGTCAACCTTGACATTTGATCCAAATCTAGCAAGTCGAGCTTTCTTCTTTGCGTCCTCATCAGTAGTAGTAGTAGTTGGTTTTGCTGACAGACCAAATCTGAAGCAATATTTAAATAAAGAATGAGATGCTAAATCCAAATTATACCCCAAATGCAACATAAGCTATAGATATCACTCATCAAAGCAAACCTATCAGCTCTAGCCTTCCTCTTTAGGTCTTCAGAGGATTTTGTCCCATCTGATCCTGGCACAGTGCCAAACCTGAAGCAGATTGGAAATAATTATTAAAACTCATTAGTATGAACAATGTTAAAGCACATAGACAGGCATAGAATAGTCAAAAGCAATTTAGTAAGTTATAATTCTGTGACAGCACTTCATCTCGACCTATACCCCCACTCCCTTTTAACTCCTAAAACAGATGGAGACTTCTTTATTATTTGCAAAAACTACAGAATAAAACTGTGTTCAGTGCTTCTGTGTAGGATTAATATTACTGCATACTTTTTAATCATACCATCAATCCCCAACTGCCTAAAAATCCCAAATTTAACATCAAATCCTTGTTCAAATGGGCTAGCTACTAGCATCTACTCAGAAAATCAGCCAGTGCATATAGCTAAGGGCAAAGATGTTAGCTTTCAAAATCAAATGTTTGTTTTGATGTCTATCAATGTCATTATGATATAACACACACTAAAACTATCGAGAAATACAAGCAAAACCACACACTGAACCAACTCAAACCCCTTGCCTTCAACCTTACCCCTTGACCGACTTATATATATAAGTCTAACCCTAGCCGTTCGCAAATACTAAAGACCCTAGTAGACAGATATCCCCCGGCTGAATGATAGCAACATAGCGATTAGCTACAGATAGCGTATACAGAACCTAATCATCAAGCAGAGATTGCATACTAAATGAAGCGGGCATATACCTCTCAGCCCTGGAGTTCCGCTTTTCCAGCTCTGATAAGTGGACAGGCACCCCGAACCTCTCGGCACGGCGAATCTTCTTCTCAACGTCATTCGACGGTGTGCTAGACAATGCTTCCGACTCTTTTGCCTTCGGATCCGCACCGTTCGTCGCGCCCTCTGCATCTCCGGCGGCTGGCTGTGGCTTCTCCTGTGATGGGGCAAGCGAGTCCAATTCGGGAGTTGAAGCGTCAGGCGGAGTTAGGGTTAGGGTTTTCTTAGGGTTTTCGACTTCGGCCTTCTCGGTGGTAAAGGTTGTATCTTTGGTCGCAGTCGTGGCTGCGGAAGCGGCGGGATTGGTCGTCTTCGTCGCCATCGGTGCAGAGAGATCGAGGAAACGGAGTACAGCGATAGCAAAAGAGGAAGCGAGATTTCTTCTCCTCTGTCCGTATTCTGAAATCCTTGGCAGCCGCTTGGGCCTCCTATATGGCCTGGTTGAATATATTGTTCTTTTTTCCAACAAAAAAAAATATATGGTTTTTTTTTAATAGGTAAAAATTAGGCAGATTAGGTTAGTGGATCCTTACGGATGAGGGTCAGTACCCCTCTATGGTTATGAATCTGATTGATACTACAATCGTGGTGTAGTTTAACAATCAAATCAGCCACAAAATTGCACTCTCGAGGGATATGTTTGGTAATGACCCCCTCGAAAGACTGCAACATAACCAAAGTGTCTGCTATTAACATGTCAATTTTCCAGGGGCTTGATCGACTTCCCTTAAGCGCATTAATCACAATTAGGCTATCGCCTTCAATTTCTATGTACCGAAGATTCCTTCTATGAGCTTCTTGTACAGCCTGATGTAGTCCCATGACTTCAGCTTGTTCCACTGTCCAGTAGTCATTTTTCTTTGCATTCATACTAATGTTATTTCCAAATTGGTCTCTTATGATAAACGCCGCAGTTGCTTTTCCATTATCTCTTTTCGATCCATCAAAATTTATTTTGACATATCCGTTTTGAGGTTTCTCCCATTTACTTTTGCATTTTCGTGGCCTCACTCGCTGCACTCTGGATGACACATTATCTTCATCATTAATATTCTTTGTTTTGTTCCACCACATGGTATGGTTTTGAATGAATTCCTCAGCACTCTTACATGGCCCAGTGTTGTCTTGATTGAAAACCACTTAGTTTTTCCAGAATCATATTCCCCACCAGACAGTAAACAAATGACATAGAGTCTTTTTCGGTAATGTCTTTTTCAAGTTCTGAATGATTTGAGGCATAGTGTTATGGCTTTGTGAAAATATATTGTTCTTTTTCCTACCAAAAATAACTTACTCCGTATAATTTTATTAAAAATTATACAATATTATGATATTAATATAAAAATTTAAAATACTTGTATATAATATCGTAATAAAATTATGTAATTTATAAAAAAAATTAAGATTGTGCCCCATATTTTATCAACGTAAAGATAAAAAAAATTATATACTTGAAGCTGGAGTCTTGTTAAAAGATAAAACAAATTATTATGCATAAATTAATATAGAAATTATTAGATCGAGTTATCATCAACATATAGATAAAAAATTATATACTTGAATCCCAAATCTTGTTACAAGATAAAAAACATATACATAAAAAATATCAACATATAGATTAAGTTATTATCTTATAAAAAAATTAGATAGATTGAAAGAATGATATAAATCATAATAATATTTATTACTAAAAATATAACATTATTTTTTTAAGGAAGCTATGTGGCGCAATTTTTTCAACATACATGATTTCTGCTTTATAATGTATTAGGTAGATATATTACGGAGTATTCTTTTTAGTTTTGATATTATTAATGTTCAAAATAACTCATTTTATTAGTTTATAAATTTTGGGTAACATCTTCGAAATAAAACTAATTAGTCGAATTCTCGTACCATGCACGAATTTTGATTACAACAATAACACTATCTAATATCTTCATTGTACGATTATAACAGAGATAGATATAATAATAAGTTATAATACACGTAAAGTAATTGTCAAAAATCAAAGTGTTAAGAAAAAAAAATTAGAAGACAAAATATGTATATATAACACAGTATAAAGTAGTGTTTGTTAGATAAATTTAAAAAATAATTTGTGTTAGATCAATTAGAATACTAAGATATTTTTAATCAAGTGTTCATTAAAAGAAAGGTTTTTGGATAAATTCAAAAGAACTATTTATATAAAATCATTAAATAGTAAAATATTTTTGAATTAAATTTTTATTAAAAAATAATTTGTAGTGGTTAGCGGTGGAAGTGGGAAAGTGGGTAAGTTTTTTGACAAAATTTATCAAAAATAATAATTTTAACCTTTTCACATGGTGACAAGTGACACAAATTTTCTAAATACTTGATTTCTACTTTATAATTGTACTAGGCAGATTAGGTAATGATTAGGTCTCTCATCTAATTATCTTCCATTATTATGGAGAATAACCAAACTACTTATTGAAAATATATTATTTAAGTATAGGGATCGGATCGGGTGAGAATGGGCGTTAAGGTGAGAAATAAAAAAAACAAGAATCGTTAGATGGAGAGAAATCAATGGAGTTAATCGTTTCACTAGGGGGGATACGCCACGATCGAAGTTTTGTCGAATTATTCGTGCAATTTAAAAAAACAAATGTAGGGCCCGTGCCCAGATTGTTTATTAAAACTGTAATTTTGTGCATCAAAATCAATCATTTGTGCATCAAAAACTTATTGTTTGTGCATCAAAACCTATTGTTTATGCATTAAAAACACATTGTGTGTGCATAAAAATGGTTGAATGTTGTGCATTAATATATGTATGTGCATCATAATTAGCAGTATGTGAGTCAAAACTAACAATTTTATGTGCATCAAAAACTAGATAAATATATGTGTGTGAAACTAATTATATGTGTTAGAAAAAAAAGATAGTCTTAAGGTGAGGGGTACTTATTGTGTTGATATCAAAGTAGTTGATACACCCTCTATGTAACTGTCGAAAAAAAAAACCTCGATGCCCAAAATCAACGCGCTTGCACGCGCACTTCTGCTCGCCTGCCTCCTAGCGGCAACCCTAGCGACGATTGAATCGCCGCCCTCACGGAATCGACCTATCTCCGCCCAAAACCTATCAAAGCTCCAAATTGAACCTCCAATTTCAATCCAAGTCATAGATCGGCACAAATTACTCGGTCTCACCCAAAATATCCGCAAGAATCGGAATGAAAAAAATTGCTCCGACGCGGTGGAATCGAAAAGGCCAAACTGGAAAATGCATATCAAGACTGAAGAGAAGCGTAATAGCAAAGCGTATTAAATCAAGTACAAGAAATTCGAGCCTTCAATTGCTCATCCAGTCCCGAGGTTCAAGTGAGATCTCCCGAAAGGATGAATGCGGCTTCGTTTCGGCGGGCTGCGCATGGTGGCGGGCGTGCAGGAGCCATTACTTCCCTGAGGTCGCCGAAATTGATTCGGCCTGTTCCAAAGGGCATCGGGAGTGCGTCAGTCGAGGCATGGCCTTTGAAGCCAACGATTCTCTTGGCTTCTAACTGGTCACCATACACTGGCTTCAGATTCAAGCCCTCTGCTTTTCTTCCCCGTCCTCTCTTTTATTTTGTCTCTCTCTGGTGTAAACCCCTGTTCACTTACTCTCTCTGCTCTATGGCCGAGTTGCCAACTGACCAAACCAAGCCCACTGCCCAACCCACCTACGTGGAAGCAGTAACCAAACTAAAACAACCAAAAATTACCAACAGGGAGGATGTCGGGGCTACCGACGTCGCAAACCCGCTCAAAAACAAACTATCGAAATTCAAAATCGACTCGGAAGAACTTTACAATCTTTTGCTTTATAACAACACCACCACTATGTTTTTGTACTCAACAACACTTTTAAATCTCTTGTCTTGTGTGGCTATTTTTTTGTTTTACTGGTTGATCTTGTTACTTGTTTCTTGCTGTGTTTTTCGTTTCTTGGCCATCCTTGCTTTGTTGTCTTTGTGGGGTAATCACCCTAAACCTGCTATTAACCTGATGTGGTTGGTTTCAAGGACCCATTATACCCAAAATAATAATACAGAACCTTCATGCGGCAAAATCGCGGTATGCACTATTATCGCCCAATGTGGCCTAAGGTTGAGGACCCTTCATCGGGCTAATCTCGACTTAACCACCTTAATCCCACCCAAGATGGAAATTAATCTTAAAACAGATTCCAATCCTAGGGACGTGTCCGATCTTCGGAGCGTCATCACTAAAAATGGAAGACGTAACATTTCTTGCAAAAGCAATGGGTGGTGGGTTTGTAGTGATAGCTATATTGTCCAAATTCCAACAAGAAAAAAGAATAAAAGTATTATTAAAATCATCACACTAATCCCATTGCAAAAGCAACGGGTGGTGGAACTTGTTCATGCAGTTGGTGAAAATTTACTCTTGAATTTGTTTCTTTGTTTGTGTGTGTTTAAACCTCAAAAGATCCATTTCTGTGGCAATAAATCACAAATACCCAAAAAGGGTTTTTTTGTACTCTAATAACCGAAATCACAAAAAAAAATCATGGGAAGCTAATCTATTATCCTCATACAAGGATTAATCCCAGTGTCGTGATCGGTTTAACCACCTTACAGACTATTTTAATCGATCACAAAAAATACGATAGAATGGCTAAAGGCGTTAAAAATCCAATTGCGTTTTATCTCACTATCTCAAAAGTGCATACGCCAAAACCGAGTCGTAATGACATAAAAATAAAAACAAGGGAATGAAGCCCTATACAAATCCACGAGGAAATCCCTCACTTTATTAATAGTAATCCACATGGTTTCTGTAGAAACACAATGCTAATTAATTGGCACAAAAACAAAAAGTACAATAGTTACTGCCATATACAAATACCGGGGGAATCTCATTACAAGGTAACAAACTTACCAAACTTCAAAAACAACACACTTAAAATCTCTAACCCCTTATTCCACAGTGGGATATTAAACAAGAAAATGAGGAAAACGTTGAAAAGAAGATCATGCAATAATCTGTTCCTATTGATGGCCAAAAGCCATAATTTAGACGGTTATTTATGAAGATAAGTATGTGGAATTGTCGGGGCATGAAGCGCAGGTCTTTTTGGACCGAAATCAACGCTTTTTGCCGCCTTGAAAACATCCAACTAATTTCGCTAGTCGAAAAGAAAACCCAAACCCCACCCGAATGTAAATCCTGGCAAAAAGCCGGTTTTGACTCAATAGAATTTATTCCGGCTAACGGCTTTGTGGGAGGAATATGTGTTCTTTGGAAGGGGGCACAAATTTCAAATGAAAGGATTCAATCCATCCATAAAGATGAACGCTTCATTTGTTTCAGCTATATAAACGTGGAAACAAATAACGAATTGGTCATTATCTTCGCCTATGCTCCACCAAGGGCACAAGAAAAGGACTAGTTCTGGACGAGGCTCACAGAGTTCATCCAAAACTGTAACCTACCTTGCATTATTATGGGAGACCTCAATGAAATTCAACACGCGAATGAAAAACAAGGGGGCGCAAACCCAAACTACTCTAGGTTTGAACGACTCATTAAATTTAAGAACGACTGTGATGTATGCGACATTCCAACTTTGGGAAACAAGTTTACTTGGAGAAGATCCAAGCAACTCGATAACACTACATTTGAGAAACTTGACCGTACTTTAGTTAGCAATCAAATTATCCAATGCTACCCGTCCATAGCGACAAAGAACCATGCATTCTTAACTTCTGATCACTGCCCAATCTCGTGCGATCTCCCTAAAGGAGTACCATTCAGAGCACAACCATTCAAATTTGAAATGATGCGGACTTCTAGAAAAGATTTCCAGAATGTCATTAAACAAGCATGGCGCCATAACGCTGGAGGATCACATATGTTCAACCTCACTAAAAAAACACAACTCCTTAAGAGTAAGGCAAAAGCATGGAATAAGCATACATTTGGAAATATCTTCGAACAAATAAAACCCCTAGATGAAGATCTACTCCAAATTCAGAAAGAAATCATCGAAAACAAAAACATGCAACTTGTCCAAAAGCAGGAACGATTGGCCAAGAAAAGGTGATGCCTAATCAATTTCCATAACTCCTATTGGAAACAAAGGGCCAAAAATACCCACATAAAACTGAATGACAAAAACACGAAATATTTTCACCGGATTGCAAGCGGCAGAAGGAATAGAACCAATATCAAAGAAATTCGCACTGTTGAGGGAACACATATCACTGGAATAGAAAATATTAGAAAAGAAATCAAACGGGACTTCCAGAACCGTTTTCATGCTCTAGAAATAAATCGCAGGAAACTTCATCTCATGACCCAAACCATCCAGAAAGAAATTACAGAAGAACACAACATGGAAATCACAAAACCGGTAACAAACACGGAAGTAAAAAATGCTCTTTTTGATATCGGGGATGACAAATCACCCGACCCGGATGGTATGCCAGCAAGTTTCTATAAGAAATATTGGCACATCGTTGGTCCTGACGTGATTAAAGCTGTTAAAAGTTTCTTCCATACCGGAAAAATCTTGAAACAATTAAATCATACATTTATAACTCTGCTACCCAAATGTGACAACCCCAACTCCACCAATCATTACAGGCCAACCAGCCTATGTAACACCATATACAAAATAATTTCGAAGATCTTAACAAACCGTCTTAAAAGTGTGTTAAATAAACTTATCCACCCGATGCAAGGGGCGTTCATTCAGAACAGAAGTATCCACGATAATAGACTATTAACACATGAAATTTTCCACTCATTCCGAAATAAGCGGGGGAAGGAGGGGTGGATTGCGATAAAACTCGATATGGAAAAAGCCTATGATCGGATCAGCTGGGAATTTCTTTACGTGATTCTCCAAAAGTTTGGTTTCAACGATAAATTCCTGGGTTGGGTCCATGAATGCATTGAAACGATGTCGTTCTCAGTCCTTGTCAACAACGGACCGACAGAGCAATTATACCCTCAACGGGGCCTTAGGCAAGGGGATCCCCTATCGCCATATTTATTCATCCTCGCCGCTGAAATTTTGGCAAGACAACTCCACTCCTGGAGTTTGAATCCTAAAAGCGGCATCGGGATCCAAATCTCGAGAAATGGAACAAAAATCCCTTTCTTAGCATTCGCAGATGATATTATTATTTTTGCAAAAGCGAACGACAAGCATGCAAGAACATCAAGGACATTATTGACGACTACTGCCAGATATCTGGTCAAAAAGTTAATTTCCATAAATCTGCATTCCAAGTTACCAAGAATACTAACAACAACACAAAGGAGTAGATAAAACAAATTCTACAAATAACAAACACAGTTGCACTTGATAAATATCTGGGATGCCCGATAATTAACGGGAGGGTAACACAAAATACTTTGAAACCTATTGTCTTGAGAACCAGGTCCCAATTATCAAAATGGAAAGCTAATGCTATTTCCCAAGAAGGGCGGAAAATTCTGATTAAAGCAAACCTTTCAGCACAATCAAACTATATCATGCAATCATTTATGCTACCAAAATCAACATTGAAGGAACTTGATCGGATAAACAAAAATTTCTTTTGGAACAAGGAAAATAACTACAAGCCATTAATAAGCTGCAACTCTAACTGCCACCCCCCGGCCCATGGGAGATTGGGAATTTCAAAAGCAACTGAAATGAATCAAGCACTTCAAATGAAGCTACTCTGGAAATTTCTTGCTGAACCAAACAACCCATGGGTCAAAATAGTGACCGAAAAATACCTCAAAATGGAAAATATTCTAAACTACAAGAAGAAAAATAATACTTATTGGCAATGGGCTAAATTGGTAAGTTTGAGGGACTTGTTTACTAAGGGCCTCATTTGGCAAGTGGGGGATGGTAAAACCATCCGTTTTTGGAAATATAATTGGACTGGAAATGGTCCCCTAAACCCGAAACCTAAGGCTGCAAACGTCATCGACATGGAGGAATTTGTGACATCGTACCTTCGGGAGGATAACTCCTGGAATTCTGAGAAACTAGCTGGAGTCGTGTCGCCTGATGACTTGGATAGAATCTCCAAAATTATTAACCCCATAAATAAATTACCGGATAGACTGTACTGACAGCTGAGCAAAAATGGTTGGTATTCCACCCACTCGACGATGCAGTGGCTCCACCAAGCTAAAGGAGAACCCAAAATCAACCTTGAATGGATTAACAAGCTAAATATCCCACTCAAAATGAAAAACTTCATGTGGAAAGTAACCCGAAACGGGCTACCAACTAAATCCAGGCTTGCAGCAAACCATATTCCGGTAGTACAAGGTTCTGAAGCTTGTAACTGCATGGTGGAGGATACAAACCATGTGTTACTTTCATGCCCTCTCACTAAGGCAACCCTTAATTCAATTGACCCGAAACTAAAGGGGAAAACTAGCCGAATATCCCCGGATGGAAAAAAACCACATGAGATCATAAAAGATATCAAGAAGATGACAATGAAAGAGGAATTTGAAATCCTCACTAACACGTGGTGGAGCCTCTGGTTTTCGAGAAACAAAAGAGTATTTGATGGCAACACCGGACTAAACCTGACTAATGCTGATCAAATTGCTGCGTTCGTCCAAAACCAGATTAAAGAATGGAAACTTGCGGATACAATTGTCGTCTTTGATCCCCGTAATCGTAATGTACGCGGTCGGAGTGGTAGAAAACGAACGAGATGGGAAAAACCCATAAGTGACTTTATTAAATTAAATTTTGATGGTGTTGTTAGTGCAGATGGCGTGGCTTCGTTCGGGTTCATCCTCAGGGACTCAGGTGGCTCCCCCATCCATTTTGACGGAGGACTGATTGGTCGACAATCTGTTCTGATATTCGAGACCATCGCCTTGCGCCAGGGACTTCTTGAGGCCATCAGACGTGGCATTCCCCGGATTCAGATTGAAGGCGATAGTTTGCAGCTGGTCAATGCCGTACTCGGTGACTGGCGCTGCCCGTGGGAGATCGAGTAGCTGAGTGCGGATATCCACTGCTTGTTGGCTCGTTTCAAGGATTGGCGCATCTCTCACGTCTTTCGGGAGTGCAATTCTGTTGCGGACTACATCGCTGGATCGTTCAGACGTGTCTCCTCCGCCCCACTTGCAGTTGATCCGGGTTTTCTTACCCTCATCCGCCAGGATGCTCTAGGGTGACCATTTACTGGTCATCCTAATTTCTTTCCTTATCAAAAAAAAATAATCAAAGTAGTGGATACACCCTTCGTTTCTTTTTAAAAGTCGTTTAAGCCAAAAGTACAATAATTAAGAGAAAAACAAAATAAAAAAGCACAAAAATTCCCTCTCAATAATGTAAGTGTGTCGAAGAGAAACTCTTCAATTTACGTGCTCCATTAAGAAAAAATATCACCTTTTAATAATGCTCCCTTGGAAAACTCTTTAGTTACATACTCTATAATAACTGTGGTTTTTAAGGATATTTTTGAATTTTTCTCGGATATCCTTTTAACCTCTTTGTCCATTTTAACGCTTAATCCAATATTTTTGTTGGAATTTAAATCCTAGAAATTTTTTAGTGATATCCTAAAATCATAAAGAAATGATTTTATGGATCGGTGTGAATTCTAGGATTTTTCAGTGGAAAAAGAATATTTTTTGGATAAGCCGTCTTTTTAATTATGTACTATAAAGGATTTAAAATACGAAACGAAAGCCTTGAAAGTTGAAGGTAGCGTGATAAAATAATGGAAAATTGATTTTATTGGTCTACATGATTTACGGGACGTTTTGCGTTTAAGAAGTTTTTCCAACTGAGATATACAATTTTACCGCTTTAACGCGAGTCCCGTTCCGAGACGGATTTTGGCTTCAAAACCAATATCTTCTCTGCTTCGTTAAGTAAAGAGAATGATAAAAAGTTGGATGAGGATTGAATAAAAACAGAGGAGAGGGTTCAAGAAAGGAAAAGGAAGCTGGCCACTCCTCCCCCGCCTTCCCCTGCCACCACCTTACCTCCTCCTTCACCTCATCTTCTTCCTCTCGTTGGGCTCGTGCTGGTGAAACCGAGCCAAAGAAAGAATCGGGACGACGATGGAATGGGGAAGAATTCAAACTCTTCTTCATCGTCGACACTTACCTTCTCTGTCGGTCCTTTCCCTGGACGTCGTCGGCGATCCCCTCGCCTTGGGCCACCACCCAGCCACCTGGTTGCCGTTCGAGAGGGAGAGGAGCAGGACGGAATGTGGACGCGGGAGAAGGAGTTCGTCACTGCCGGTGTATCTCCGCCTCGTTATGGGTTACCGTCGGCGATCACCCGCTTGTCCGACCACCACCCACCACGAGGGCCACCACTGGGCAACACCCAACCACCCTTGGGCTCGGGGATCGAGCCATTATTGAGCCAAACGAGCCATAGGCTCAAGTGAAGGTGATTACGATCGAAATTAATTAGCAGTTTGGTTGCGGAGCCACCGTAAGGACCTTTCGGTTCCGCTTTTCTAATTAAATTTATGGTTTTTATAATCTTAACTTTATTACGGTACCACAGGTTCAAACCGCTCGAGAAACGAACGTCAGAATCTTCAGTTATAGCGAATACAACTTTTGACACCGATTGGCAGGTAAAGAACTGCGAATAATTACTCAGGATTCGTTGTTAATCAGTATGATCCGATATTTGGTCACCTTTAAGAATAGTTGCTAATGAACAATTTTTATTTAGAAAATTGTTTCAAAAGTGAAGCCGATAATTAGTTATAATTTCGCCAAGATGGCTTCTTAATCCTGATAGATAAGGATTTGTTATAAGTCGATATACGAAATCAAATCGTTTATCGATTAGGAAGTTGTAGGAGATGAGTATACAACTAAGAAGTGTATCCATGAACTCGTTTTTGAAGAATCTTTTGTTATAACTGGCAGAAGGATGATAAAGATTACTGTTGAATTGCTAAGGACGTTGAGCACGCCTTCTAAGGCAAGTAGACAGATCTCTCTTGCTTTATGGTTATTAAATGAGGAATTGAATTCCATTTGATTTTCATGTTGGAAACAACTTGTGTGTTGAATAAAGTATGCTAGATTGCTATTTTGTTAGAAATAACGACCATGTCGTTATTTCAATTTTTGCGCTAGAACTGAACTTATGACCGTTATGGGATCTTTTATGTTTAGCGGTCTCATGCTGAGACATTATTGCGAAGTAAAATAGTTAGAGATGGGACTTTAGACTCCAAAATATCTCTTTAGTGGTTCTATGCTAAAACACTGTTGTAAAATAAGTTAGTTCAGGGGTAGGAGCCGAGTCTCCAATGACCTCTTTATAACAAAGTTTGTATTGGGGGGCGTAGCTTGCTAGCGGATCCCAATATTGGAGTCATGAATCATGTCTCGCTTCATGTTGAAGGAGGACAATGGTGCACTCTAGCTAATTGCAAAAGGAACTGATGTGGGTCAAGTGGTCACAGATGAAATAGGCCCTCTCACCCCTGACGACATCAGTTACAAGGAAATTTATCGGCAGCAGTTTGGGTCGATTAAAAAGTTATTAAAATGGATATGTAATGTTAAAATCATAAAGTGAAGAGAGTGCGATAGGCACGTTTATGTAACTGAATGGTTAATTCTTTTGATAACCATTCTTGCTCCTGATTAAGGATGATTCTTAATCAAAATTTGATTAAGTTAAGCTGATTAGTCGTTGAAGACGATGGTGAATGTTGTGTGGCTAGTATAAGTTTCCATTAATCATTTATGCTTCTTACAGAAACCACAAGTTGTGGTGTTCTCTCTCTTGATTATGAAAGTCTCCTTCTTATTCTTTATAAGACTGCTAACTGTTGGATCATAATCCGAGTCTAATCGGATTTTGATGCCAATATGTTTAGTTACAACCATAAGAACCAAGTTAGTTTCTCCACTTGCTTAGTCTTTCATTAGACTAAACCGTCCATCTTCTTTTCTTTTGTATGGCTGACTGGTGTCCACCGTTGGTATACGACACATCAGGCTCTTCTTGGAAGTTGATTTAAGAGTTGGATCCAGAGGTTTGAAGCTTCTGAAGTTGAAGAAAGGTTTCCCATGGCTATACTTGAGTGAAGTTCTTGGTTAAGTTGCTGCAAAGTGAAGTGTGAAAGAAGTTAAGAACATACAGAAAACTTTCTAAAGACTTTGTTCAAATAGAAGGTTGTTCTATTTATTTATTCTTTTTAAGTTAAGGTTTGTATAAGACCTTTTACTTGTTTTCCGCTGTAATATTTTACTTAATTTTGTTAGGTTTTAAATGGTTTCTTTTACCTTGTTCTAGTAAATCCTGTCAGGTTAAAGCCTTGGGTAACTCTGGTTTAGTCCTAATCGGGGTTACTGGCGGTGATACCTCCAAGGTAAGTAAGGGGGTGTTACATACTCTAAATATTTCACTCAATTTTTACACAATCTCGCCATAATAGTATGTCAACCGAGAGCTTTTTTGTCCATATATACAAATCAAAACCAAAAAAGCACAATTCAAGCAAAGTAGCTCGAGGAGGATTTAAGAAAAATAATTTTTATTCAACAAGATAACACAAGGATAGATATCAATGCAAATGGTGAAGAATTTAAGGTAGTAGTTTCCACTATATGGATTGGACTCAGAATAGTATGCCAACCAACAAACTGTCCAGATTTGAATATCTTAGATCTTGGCTTTTTCAATGCTATCCAGTCTTTGCAGCATAAGGAGTGTTCGAAGACCATAGAAGAGCTTATACATGCAGTCTGGAAATCTTTCAATGAATATCCTACAAGCAAAGTGAATCATGTGTCCTTAGCTCTACAGAAGTTTATGGAAAAGATCATGGAGGTTGGTGGATCCAATAAATATAAGATCCCACATATAAATAAAATTAGGTTGAAAAGAGATGGTTGTTGTTTTGGGCAGGATAATCGCTCTAACACGTTACCTGCTTTGATATGGGGATTCCTAGCCAAAGATCAGGTGCAACGCATTATAATAAAGACAAAATGTAAAATCGATTAAAGAACATAAAAGACAATATCGAATGAATTGTATCGGGTATATTGTGATCGGCGTTTAGGATGAATTGCCTTTGACACGAATGAATACTTGAATGAAAGTAGAATAACAATGAACAAGGGTAAGTTTCAGCTTTTGGTTTTCTCTCAAATGCTTGTGTCCTTTTTTCATTCTGCTTCAACTTATAATACTCCTCTCTATGTGGACCGTTGGAAGAAACGTTCGCCATATCCCGGAGATCTCGCGGCCATTATCAATGTGGTAGCCGTTGAACCGAATAAATGTTGACTCCGAGATCTTCGCTAGACGTGGATTGATTTTTCGACACTCTCACTCAACCGAAATTGCTTTGGGTTTAGTGGGTTGGGCCTTCGTCGTTCCTTCTGGGATGAGATTTAGGAGGGCCCAACAGTTGCCTCCCAAAAGTAATAACTTGTGATCATTCTCTAGTACAAGGTGTTCTGAATTTTTTTAGCATAATTCTTGTAGATTTAAGTTAGTGTTATGGCCTTGTTTTTTTTGTTGATTATGTTTTGAATATTTCAGTTTCAAGTTGTTGGAGCTATCTTGAACTCTTTCCTGTTTGAGATTTTGTGGTTAATTTGTTTAGCCCAATGTAGTATTGTCATTGTAAGATGCTCAATTGCAAGATGTTGATTTTTCTTATGTGGCAACCAACTCATTTACTGTTTGGTGTTAATATGGGCTTGGTGTTAATGTTAGGTTTGTTGATTTATTTCAAATAGGCTACACATTATACTCACATTTTTAAGGCCAAATGGTGGTAAATAACACAAACTTTCACTTTGTGATGTTCAATAGCACCAACTTTCAAAAAAACAAATATAATCACCAACTTTAAAGCTAGTGGCGTTTAGTGGAACCAATTTTAAAAAAAAAATATCCACCAAAAAGTGGTTATGGGTCGAGTAGTTAAAGGTTGATCGGTTGGACAACCGTAAAGGTGGTCAGCCCGTGACTCGGCTCGTAAACCCGTAACCCATTTTATAGTTACGGGTCGGGTCATGGGTCAACATCATTTTTCTTACAAGTCGTCGGGTTTACTAGTTGGACAAACCCTAAAGGTAGTGGTGTTTAGCGAGACTGCTGGGACAATTTCTATACGGTAACAAGAACGTGATGAAAACATATTTGATCGAAGCGATAACATATTTATAGAGAAAGACCAAGTTGGAATTATAGCCAACATCTTTAGCCCAACCAAGGCGACTAAATTCGATATCGAGATGAAACCCAAGGGCCAAGTAAAGTCAGCCAAGGGTGATTGACGTTGAAATGAGATCGGGACATGACCCGAGTCAAGTTTGAACCTAGTTTAAGAATATTTTATACTGCTAAACGCCACCATTTTTTAAAATTGGTGGGTATTTTTTTTATTTTTTCAAATTTGGTGTCAATGAACACCACCACCCTTAAAGTTGGTGATTATATTTGATTTTTTAAAAAGCTAGTGTTATTAAACACTACAAAGTGAAAGTTTGTGTTATTTACCACCATTTGGAAAGAAGTGGGAAACATACTTAAAAAATTTATCCGTTTTAAATTGAATTTAGCCAATGCATCACATTTGATGAAGAAACATCCTAGTCAACATCAGCTAAAAAGTTCATGAATTTGGGTCATAAAATTGATTAATCTTATGGTTCCATGTAGCTACAAAGTTTACATATGATTCCTTATCTCCCTAACCTTCTAAAATTTTTTAAAAAAATCCATCTTTTCTACTAATGCGGGACAACATCCTTCGAAGCCAAAGTTTGATCTTGAAGTAATTGACTTGGAAACAGACGAGACTAAGAATCATGTGTACTAGGCTTATTTATACATAATGTGTACTGGGCCGATTTATGCATCAATGTGTAGTTTTAACTTGTGCCATTGTCCACCCATCATCATGTTTTCGAGGCTAGTTTTTTGTTTGTGGACTTAGAAAGTGCTTTTTTTTTAAAAAAATTGTTTGGATGACCAACAATATCTTGAATCTATTTAGATGACCAATAAATGATCTCACATTAGTGAGTTATCTCAGTGACCAATATCTTGAATCTATTTTCTTGGTGTAGAATGTAGAATGTAGATCTTGGCTTCTAGCATCAGTATGTAGTTTTTTTTGAAGGTGCATTTGTATGTAGTTATGCCTTTGATCAGTGTTCTAAAAAACTCTAGACGGACCCTATCCAGATAGGTACGTACCGCCTAACGCCTAGACGGTCTAAACGAGCACCTTGATGAACTAGATAGTCTAGAAGGCTAGGCAGAGCAGTACCTTCCAGCGCCTAAGCGGGACATAGACGGAGCTAGGCGGAGATTTTTAGAACAATGCCTTTGATGCGCCAAGAAAATACAGAGTACTCCGTAATCCGTATAAACCCAGATGTGAAAACAAAAAATATTAATCCACTAGCTACTTTTACAATAACTGAAATTGATAACACTCACATGTTAATTAATTTGATGAAACCAACTTAAAAGCCTATAAATGATAAGATAAAAGAACCTTCAACATCATCAACTTAAAGCGTTGAAACTCTTTGCCGCTATCATTTGTTTCAAAGAATCTTGTAATAACATTTGTTTAAGTCCAATGGAAAGTCGAATTCATCCAAACATATGGCTTTTCAACTCCTTGCTTTATATCCCGCTCATTGCTTGTGTTTTCTTCTTTTCCCTGTTGATTCTCTTTGCTCTAAAGAAGTTCTCCTTCATGTAATAGATCTTCTTTACCCTCTTGATTATCTTTGTTGCAATGAAGCTCTCCTTCCTCATGATAGAATTTGTTGAGATCAAAGGTAAAATTGGAATCGTCTTCACTATCTTTACTTTCGACTGTAATAGATCTTGCTCACCCAGATCTCCCTCGACTGTAATAGATCTTGTACATTTGGCTTTTCAACTCCTTTACTCTAGATCTCCCTCATTGCGCTTGTGTATTCTTCCTCTTGATTCTCTTTGTTGTAAGGAAGCTCTCCTTCCTCATGATAGGATTTGTTGAGATCAAATAAAAAATTGTAATCATCTTCACTATCTTACACTTCCAATTATAATAGTTCTTGTTCATCAATGGTTTGGAAATTCACCTTTGACATTGCAAACGACAAGAGTAAAGAGAGAGAGTTAAAGATGGTGCCCATTAATACAGGTTGGCTTGGAAATTGCAAACGTCTACATAAATGAGGAAAGGAGTAAAAAATTTCATGTAATACACGATATCTTCGAAAATTAAAACGTCGAAAGATGGTGCTCATTAACTTTGTGTCCTTGAAAAGTAAAAACGGCACTTAATTTTTTTTTTGGTAGAAAAACAACACTTGATTTGCAATACTAATATTTGGCTCAAACCACTTCTAAAAAGAAACGAAGGGGTATCATTGATAGAGCATATAGATGTAGTTGTTAGAGCATGTTTTTATTCTCGGTTTATGCATTTTTAGCTAGGATTTCATTCTAAGTTTTAGTTTAGGTTTTATTAATTATTTTAGTTCGGAATCTACGCATCTTGGTGCATAATTGCAGGTTGGAAGGTGGAAGACGGTAGATGGAAGGCTTGGGACGGAACCTCGGGATGCATAGGAAGCGTCAAAGTGAAGACTTGAATCAAGGATTATGAAGGCAAGGAAACCGCGGAGTGGAGCTTGGACCGCGCCGAAAGGAGTAGAGTTTTTGTGGCGTGAGCGCGGGGGAAACTGGGAGAGCGCGACCACGCTCTCATGCGCACCAAATCGCACTCTGGCGCGTCGATGCGGCAAGGACTTGGGCTTCCGCGAGATCTTTTGGGCCGACTCTAATATTGCTTTTGGATATTTTTAGACTTGATATAAATACTTTCCTTAGATTTTATTTTGGGATTATGATATCTTTTACTTGTGTTCTAAGTTTGAACAATTTGGAGATTTGAGGGAGACAAAAACCCTAGTTTTGCAATTGAAGATCAATTTGACTTTTGTAAGTTTTGTTTTTCTTCAATGACAATTTCTAGCTATTTTTCTCATGTCCAACTAGTTAGTTGAAGTTGTGTGCATGATTGTTTGTGAGATTTGAATTATTTTAGTTTACCTTGACTAGATTGAATCTCTCCATGCTTGATTGGTTAAATTCACTTAGGATTATAATAGATTGGCCACCTATTCTACTTCTAGGTTGAATTACAACTAGAATAATTAAATAGACGGTGGAATTTGATTATTCATGGATGAATCCTTTGATTAAACTTATAGACGGTGGAATAAGGTTAATCAAAGGCGGAGAATTTAATCATGAGACTTCATGAGTAGACGGTGGAATTCATGACTATTGTTTCTATTGAATGCTTTGAACTTAATCGCATGATCAACTTGACATAGAAGGCTTTCTAGGTTAATTGATTAAAAGGTTGTTAAAGACGGTGTACATTAACAACCACAATAAGCTTGAATTCATAAATTCACAATAGATTAGTCAAGGGAAATTGAAATAAGGATAATCGATGATCAAAACTCATGTATGCAATGGATACGAAACTAGTTGGACGCTCTTCTCTAATTTGAATCTTAAACCACTTTACTTGCTTAGCTTTAATTAGTTTAATTACTTAGATTTTAGTTTATAATCACAAAATCCCCCTTTAATTTAGTAATATTAATTAAATACAAATATTCCGAGTCTTTGTGGGTTCGACCCTTACTTCCACTTTGCTAAGGTTAGGAAGTTAGGAATAATTCTTTGACAATGCTTTTATAGCGACGTAAAAGTGCTCGTCAAATTTGGCGCCGTTGCCGGGGACTCGGCAAATTATTTGTATTTATCTAGTGTTACTTTTTATTTCTTTTTGGGTGTGAACCACTTGTATGGTTCATACCCGTACTACTAATCCATCTCTTGTTGCGTTTGATTCAAAAATCGAAAGGACAATCTCTAGGTTGCGCAGGCAAGCTTGTGCGAATTCTCGAGAACTACTGTTCAACCTGGCATCTTCTTCTTCTTCTTCTTCTTCTTCTTCTTATGATTCTGATAGCATTCCTGAAATAGTAGAGATGGCTCAGACACTGAGACAGTTAACTGCATCAGATTTGGCACAACAACCATTGGCGGTTAAGATACCTGCACTCCTTGACGGTGTCCAATTTGAGCTGAAATCAGGATTGATTCACCTCCTTCCTCAATTCTATGGGAAAGCGGGTGAAGATCCCAACAAGCATTTATCAGTTTTTCATGTTGTCTGCACTAGCATGAAACCAAATGGAGTCACTGATGATCAAATCAAGTTGAGAGCTTTCGCGTTCTCTTTGAAAGATGCAGTAAGTGACTGGCTCTATTATCTGGCTCCTAGCAGTATCGAGACTTGGGAGGAACTGAAAAAGGCTTTCCTTGAGAAGTATTTCCCAACCACAAAGCTCTCGAGTATGAAAAAGAGCATTAACAACATTGAACAGCTCCCGAATGAATCGCTTTATGAGTATTATGAGAGGTTCAAAAAGCTAATTTCAAGCTGCCCCTATCATGATTATTCTAAGATGGATCTTGTTATGTACCTTCATGAAGGCTTATTGGATGAAGAACGCCGACATGTTAATGCTTCTTGTGGAGGAAACATCCTGAACAAGACCCCCGATGAAGCTTTTGATCTATTTCATGAACTCTCTGAAGGCTCTCGTCAATTCAGTAAAAGAGCTTCAATGAAGGCAGCCCATTTTGTTGATGTTACGGCTTTACATGAAGATGTGAATGAGTTGAAGTCAATGTTCAGGCAATTCATGCTGAAGGGACAACAACAAGTCAAGCCTTGCGGTTTCTGCTCTGATGTTACTCATAAGACGGATGCTTGTCCTACTCTTCATGTTCAAGAGGAGGAAGTTAATGCACTAGGAGGCTATGGGACAAGAAGACCAGCATATGATCCTTATTCAAACTCGTACAATCCGGGCTGGAAGGATCATCACAATTTGAGGTACGGAAATCAAAATCAACAACATGCACCTCAAAACGGGCCTCCAGGTTTTAGACCTCCCTTTCAACATCAACCTCAGACTCAAGCACCAAATCAAGGTCCATCCTCATCCACAGATGATATGATCTGTGCTCTTACCCAGAATATGACCATTATGCAGCAGACTATGGGCCAAATTCAGCAAGATACCAAGTCGAGCATCACCAACTTGGAAAACCAAATGAGCAAACTTGCAAAGGCAATGAGCAAATTTGAAGCTACAGATTCCAACAGGTCACCCTCTCAGACGGAACTCAATCCTAAACAGAATGTGAATGCAATCTCTCTCCGTAGTGGTAAAGTGTTGGAAACCAAAGCCGAAAAGCAACAAACTTTGCTTGATGAAGAACCCGAGGGAGGCGAAAATTCGGAGTTTGAATATCATGTCGAGCGCGGGCAAAGCAGCCAGAGCGCCCCCGTACCACCGAGCCATCAACCGCACTCTGAGGGGCCGAGTTACTGTGGCCAGAGCGCGGTCAAAACCGGCCAGAGCGCGACCGCGCTCCGGGACGGCCAAACCGCGCCGGCGGTGATCTGCGACGATCCTTCGATTCCTTCGACTTCGGCTCTCAAACCTCCCCCACCTTTTCCCGAAGCCTTAAAGGAGACCCATAAGATCGAGAACGATAAAGATATCTTCGAAACATTTAGCAAGTGCGAGGTGAATATTCCATTCCTCAAGCTTATCAAAAGCATTCCCCGCTATGCTAAATTTTTGAAGGAGTTATGTACGGTCAAGCGGAATCAAAAGCAAAAAAGGGAAGCAAAAGATCAAGGTCAGTGAGCAAATCTCAGCGGTCTTCCAAAGACGATTGCCACAAAAATGCGAGGACCCAGGTATGTTCACTATCCCTTGTATCATAGGTGAGAAATTTTTTTGAAAAGGCTATGCTAGACTTAGGTGCTTCTATCAATGTTTTGCCTTATTCAATTTATGAGTCTCTTGAGCTAGGTCCATTGCATGCAACAACTGTAGTTATTCAACTGGATGATAGGTCTAACGTCTACCCAAAGGGGATAATAGAAGATGTGCTTGTTATGGTTGATAAGTTGATTTTCCCTGCTGATTTTTACGTACTTGAAATGGAACATGACAAGCATGCTGCTTCAATCCTTTTAGGTAGACCATTCCTAAAAACAGCCAAAACTAAAATTGATGTGTGTAGTAGTTCATTAACCATGGAGTTTGATGGGGGAAAAGTGGAATACAATATTTATGATGCTATGAAATTTCCCTATGATGTTCATTCTTTATGTTCAATTGATGTGTTAGATTCTCTTGTTCAAGATTTCTTTGACATTAATGATCATGATGAATTGCAATCTACTCTTGAAAATTATGCGGTTGATAAAAATGAAGTGGAATTTATGCTGAATGATGATATGCAAGAAATTGTAGCCGAGTTGAACGCTCACTATGAGCGACCACTCTTGCTATCGGGCTCAAAGCCCATTCCACTAACATTGCCAAGCGAGAAGCTTGTTCCCTCCATTGTGCAGGCCCCAAAGGTAGAGCTTAAGCAACTACCGGACCACCTCAAGTACGCTTTTCTAGGTGATGAAGATACTCTACTGGTGATAATCTCAAACAAGCTGACTCAAGATCTAGAAAACCGGTTGTTGGATGTTTTAAGGGAGCATAAATCCGCTATAGGATGGACTATCGCCGACATTAGAGGAATAAGCCCCTCTACATGTATGCATAGAATCCTATTGGAGGATGAAGCAAAGCCCTCAAGACAACCACAAAGGAGGTTGAACCCACCTATGATGGAAGTAGTGAAGAAGGAGGTCCTGAAACTTTTTCAAGCAGGAATGATTTTTCCCATATCGGATAGCAAATGGGTAAGTCCTACTCAGGTCGTTCCTAAGAAAGGTGGAATCACGGTTAAGGAGAATCAAGATGGTGAGCTTATTCCAACAAGAATTCAAACCGGGTGGCGTGTATGCATCGATTACCGAAAGCTCAACACGGTAACCCGTAAAGACCATTTTCCTTTACCTTTTATTGACCAAATGCTTGAGCGACTTGCGGGTCGTTCCTTCTATTGTTTCTTGGATGGGTATTCAGGTTATTTTCAGATAGCAATTGCACCCGAGGATCAAGAGAAGACAACATTTACTTGCCCATTTGGCACATTCGCTTACAGAAGAATGCCATTTGGTCTATGTAATGCACCCGCAACTTTCCAAAGGTGTATGGTCAGTATATTCTCTGAATACATTGAGAACTTCATTGAAATTTTCATGGATGATTTTACCGTTCATGACAATGATTTTGATTCTTGTTTAACTCACTTGACACTTGTGCTAAAACGTTGTGAGGAAACTAACCTTTGTCTTAATTCTGAAAAATGCCATTTTATGGTAGAACTTCGCATAGTGTTAGGTCATATAGTGTCATCTAAAGGGATTGAAGTTGATAAGGCAAAGGTTGAAGTAATTCAATCCTTGCCTTATCATACTAATGTTCGAGAAGTACGTTCTTTTCTTGGTCATGCAGGTTTTTACCGCAGGTTCATTAAAGACTTCTCCAAGATCGCTTCACCCTTTTGTGAGTTACTCAAGAAGGATGTGACCTTTGACTTTAATGAAGCTTGTCAAAAAGCTTTTGATGAGTTGAAGGCTCGCCTCACCACTGCACCAATAATTAAACCCCCAGATTGGTCCCTACCTTTTGAGTTGATGTGTGATGCAAGCGACTATGCGGTAGGAGCAGTTTTGGGCCAAAAGATTGGTAAGGCTTCTCATGTTATCCATTATGCTTCTATGACTCTTAATGAAGCACATAAAAATTATTACACAACCGAGAAGGAACTCTTGGCGGTGGTGTTTGCTTTGGAAAAGTTTCGGTCTTATTTGCTAGGTACAAAGGTGATCGTCTACACGGATTATGCAACCCTTCGTTACTTGTTGACGAAGAAGGAGGCAAAGCCCAGATTGATTAGATGGATCTTATTGTTGAGTGAATTCAACATTGAGATCAAAGATAAAAAGGGGGAAGAAAACATGGTGGCGGACCATCTTAGTCGCTTAGTTCATGAGGGGGAACGATGTGCTCAAGTCACATCGATTAGAGAAGAATTTCCAGATGATACCTTGTTTTCGGTACGTGTACTTCAACCTTGGTATGCTCATTTGGTAAATTTTCTCGTTTCGAGTGTGTTTCCTCCTAGCTTTAGCAAGGCTCAAAGGGATAAACTCAAGAGTAAAGCACGGTATTATGTGTGGGACGATCCATATCTTTGGAAACATTGTTCCGATCAGGTAATCCGGCGTTGTCTTCCGGATAATGAGGTAACTTCAGTTTTATCGTTTTGTCATTCTTATGCTTGTGGGGGGCATTTCAGTGCTAGGAAAACCTCTAGGAAAGTGTTGGATGCAGGATTCTTTTGGCCTACTATCTTTCGGGATGCGTATGCCTTTTGCAAATCCTGTGGCCGATGCCAAAGGGTCGGAAATATATCCCGAAGGGATGAAATGCCTCAAACTTCAATTATCTTTTGTGAGGTATTTGATGTTTGAGGTATTGATTTCATGGGCCCCTTTCCTAGCTCTTACGAGAATATTTATATTTTATTAGCGGTGGACTACGTTTCAAAATGGGTGGAAGCGAAGGCCACCAGGACTGATGATTCCCGAGTTGTGGCAGATTTTTTGAAGGCGCATATATTCTCAAGATTTGGAATTCCTAGAGCTTTAATTAGTGACAAGGGATCCCATTTTTGCAACAAAACGGCCAGTGTGCTCTAGAAGAAATATCATGTCACACACAAGATTTCTACGACCTACCACCCACAAACGAATGGACAAGCTGAGGTATCTAACAGAGAGATCAAAGCCATTCTTGAGAAGACGATGTCGCCAAACCGGAAGGATTGGAGTACTCGTTTAGACGATGCTCTATGGGCGTATAGGATGGCTTACAAAACACCGATTGGTATGTCGCCTTTTCGGTTGGTGTTTGGCAAAGTGATAGCTCGCATTTAGGTAGTGTTTAGGATGCATATTTATGTTTAATTTTGCATGGTTTTAGCTTAGTTTAGCTTAGTTTCTAGGTTTTAGGTTTTCTAGGAAATTCGGGTTTTGTGCTTGTTTTGTTCGGTTTTGCAGATCTTTAGGTAAACAAGCATGGACGGGATGGATCTTAGATGATTGTGGAGGATCAATATGAGGCTTAAAGTGGTGCAAGTGAAGATTGGAAGAGCTAAGGCCCAAGAGCTTGAGGGATAAAAATGCTTAAACTCGGGTCATGCATTGGAGTCTTATTTTGACACCTCTATCTTGCAATGCTTGGTTTGGGAGCTATAGTACTTGGATGAAGCTGAATTTGGTATCACTAGAAAGCTAACTCCAAGAGCTACAATTCATATTTTTACTCCGAGTCCAAACTCCAACTCGAAGGGTGTCAAAACATCCTCCAAAGTGTCACTAAAGTTGTTGCTGGCAGAGCGCGGCCAAAAGCCTCGGAGCGCGACCGCGCTCTGGCGCGTTGATCCGACGCTGACTTGGGCCTCGGGTGATCTTATGGGCCGACCTTATTAGTGTTTTTGGATATTTTTAGAGATAAATACTTTCCTTAGGGTTACTTGGGGATTATGCCATCTTTTACTTGTGTTCTAAGTTTGATTGAGTTTGGAGATTTGTGGGAGACAAAACCCTAGTTTTGCAATTGAAAATCAATTTGACTCTTGTAAGTTTTGTTTTTCTTCAATGATAATTTTTATCTAATTTTCTCATGTTCAACTAGTTAGTTGAAGTTGTGTGCATGATTGTTTGTGAGATTTGAATTATTTTAGTTTGCCTTGACTAGATTGAATCTCTCCATGCTTGGTTGATTAAATTCACTTAGGATTATAATAACTTGATCACCTATTCTATTTCTAGGTTGAATTACAACTAGGATAATTAAATAGACGGTGGAATTTGATTATTCATGGATGAATCCTTTGATTAAACTTATAGACGGTGGAATAAGGTTAATCAAAGACGGAGAATTTAATCACAAGACTTCATGAATAGACGGTGGAATTCATGAATATTGTTTCTATTGAATGCTTTGAACTTAATTGCATGATCAACTTGACATAGAATGCTTTCTAGGTTAATTGATTAAAAGGTTGTTAAAGACGGTCTATATTAACAACCACAATAAGCTTGAATTCATAAATTCATAATAGATTAGTCAAGGGAAATTGAAATAAGGATAATCGATGATCAAAACTCATGTATGCAATGGATACGAAACTAGTTGGACGCTTTTCTCCATATTTGAATCTCAACTTATTTTACTTGCTTAGCTTTAATTAGTTTAATTTACTTAGATTTTAGTTTATAATCACAAAATCCCCCTTCAATTTAGTAATATTACTTAAATACAAATATTCCGAATCTCTGTGGGTTCGACCCTTACTTCCACTTTGTTAAGGTTAGGAAGTTAGGAATAATTCTTTGACAGTGCTTTTATAGCGACGTAAAAGTGCTCGTTAATCATTTATCCTTTTTTTGTCCCTTTTGATTTTTCCCAATAAAATCCACAATAAAATAAGTGTGTTCTTAATAATTATTTTACAATAAAATTCAACTAATATCAACTATTTTTCACCGAATATATAATAATTTATTTAAAAAATAAATATTTAATTTTAACTACTAATTAATTTCAACATCAACACCAGGTCACCAGCATTAACATTTAACATTATCGCCACCATTAACTAGACCTGGGTCCGGTTTGCAAACCGACGGTTCCGGTTTGCAAACCGGCGGTTCCGGTTCCCCTAAACATGGAACCGGAACCGGGCATGGCCCGGTTTCCCGGTTCCGATTTCCGCCGGTTTCGGCGCCGGTTTCGCCCGGTTTTGGTGCGGCAATTTTAAAATTAAAAATAAAAAATAAAAAAATAAATCCAATTTCCCAAAACTGCGACCGCGGCCTAGAGGGCCGCGATCGCGGTTTTCCATTCCACGACCGCGGGTCTCAGGCCGCGGTCGCGGTTTCGAAAATCTTTCAAAAAAATATATGCCGGTAACCCCGGAAACCGGTGGTTTGAACCGGCGAAACCGGAACCGGCGGTTCCCGATTTTGGAACCGCCAGTTCACCGGTTTCCGGGAAGATAAACCGGAACCGAAACCGTGGGGGAACCGGACCCGCCGGTTCATAAACCGGACCGGCGGTTTCAATTCCCACCGGTTTCCCGCCGGTTCAAGTAAACCGTGACCCAGGTCTACCATTAACATGAATGTGTGCTCTGGGTTTATAAAAAAGTTGTGTATCAAAATCATCCCCCCAAAAAGATTTATTCTATGAAAATGAATAAAACATATCCCAGCTTGACAAATAAGGTGGTCACCGTCAGTGGATTGAACACCATTAGATTATCTGAAAGCTTCTCCCCCATGCACAAAATCCACTCGATCCCCTCCCACCACAACTGATTTCCTCCAAACTCCGCCATCAAATCTCCCAGTTTCCGGCGTCGGAGTCCCAGGGCGGCGTTCTCTCTCTAGAAAGCTGCTGAGCAATGGAGGTTACGTCCGTAATCCACAGCGGCCTCCATGCTCCTCCAAAATTCGGCACTGTGTTCAGTAGAATGCCTTCAATTTCTGCCCATTTTCGATCCAGTGATTGGGCTAGGGTTCAATTTTTCCACAATCGAATTCGAATTTTGACAGGTAATGTGTGTTATCTTTGTCTCTGGACTTTTGCTGATTACTGCGGGCTTGTGATGTTTACTTGGTGAATTGTGTACAGTTGGTAACTCTACCCGTGGGCGCAATCTTCCAATTTTCTTTTCCAAGAGTACGAAAGAGGAAAATGGTATATCCACTTCTTCAGGTTGATTCGGCGCTCTATCTTCTTGTTTTGAGTACTTAATGACTATGACCTTCATATATCTATATTTTTATTCAAGTGATGAGCATTATATTATCGATATAGCTTAATTTGTGATTATGCAGAAAATTTGATGATTGCAAACCTATGCAAAAAATTAGAATATAACTCAATTTGTAATGAACTTGCAAAGTTTGATGATTGCAAAACTAGAGTCTTCTTCTTTTTGGCCGCATAAGTTTTATTACTGTAATAAGAAAATGCAATTTTCATCCAGTTTGCAATGATCGTAGCTTTCCTCTCTGAATAAGCTATAGGAACTAAAGTTTTTGGAGATAAGTAGGACTTCAAATTCCCATTGGTTTGGATACAAATATATGGAAGCCAAATCTTAATAATGGTGCCATTACACTGTCATGTAACTCTTAACCCTATGCAAGCTCAAGAATCCTTTTAATGGTCTATAGTTCCCACTAATAATTATAATTATATTATCTCTTTGAAATGAATATATTCTGCATCTTGAGCTAATAATAATACAAGCATAATTAGATGTATGCTTATAGTTTTCCTATTAACTCAAGAACTGGCTTTGTTTGAGTTCAATCGCTTTTCTTTGTTAGTCTGTGGGTTGCTGAGCAAAGAGACCATTTTTACTTCCTTTTGTTATTTTGTTTCTTCTTCTTATTATTATACTCCAATCACTCGTATTGTGTATGTGGCTCATGATAATTTTCAATTTTTCATCTTCTGGGGGTGTATAATGTAATAGTGGAGGGATTTCTATAAATTGCCGTGCTTAGCTTTATCAATTTCTTATGTTTGTTTGTTTTCTTTCTAATCTCAACTTCTTCCCTGTATTCAGTTGTTATGAAACATCTGATCTTTGATATGAATGATGAACAAACTTCTTTGAACTGGCTTTGTTGATTTAATATCTTTCAGAGTACAGAACTGGGAAGAGATGTGCTGATGGGACTACTGGCTCTACTAAGTCCGGCCTATCTGCTCCTGAAGACCGTTCACAAGTAGAAAAGCATGAAGCTGAGAGCTTTGCATACTCTGTGAGAACTGTTGCCTTCTGGGTAAGTGACTCTTGAGCTTTTCATAATTCTTAAAAAGAGCTTCTTCATTCTGTATATTACATCCTATTTAGTCAATTGTTCTTTTAGGTATGCACTGCAGTGGTATTTGGTATTGGAGTAGGTTTCAAAGAGGGAGTTGGCAAGGCTTCTGAGTTCTTTGCTGGGTATGAAACTACATAATTCCCTTAGTCACTGCATAGTTTCACAATGCAGGTCTGTTGTGACATCTGTATATGATAGATGCCAAAGGGAAAACTTTTGTCTTTGTTGTCTGTAGAGTCTCTATCTTTCTGGCAACAAGTTTCTGAAAATGTTTATGTTAACAAGACTTTGAAAAGAAAAATAATTGGATCTGGTGAATGATGTTTTAAGATAGTTAATATTACTTGAGATTATCATATGTTATGCTTTCTTTAATTGGCTCTCTGCATCCATTTATAGGATGCTTAAGAATTTTCACTTTCAGGAATCAGTATAGTTAAAATCTTCACTATAATAATTGCCATTCAGATATCTTTTGGAGCAAAGTCTATCAGTGGACAACCTATTTGTGTTTGTTCTGATTTTCAAATACTTCAAGGTTCCTATTATATATCAGGTAAGATGCGCTATTCTTTACCCCTTACTGGCTGGTAGTGTCTCAAGAGGCCAACTGCACTAAAACTTAATCTTTTGTATCAACCTTTCCCCACTCCCCTATACAACCTTTATATTGTAGTTGAACTTTCATGAGGTGATTTTGCTAATTTTAGATCTCTGAATGTTGAGACATAGAATCGGGTTCTTTCATATGGAATCGCTGGTGCAGTTATCTTTCGTTTGTCAATAATACTTCTTGGGACAGCAACCATTCAGGTACATTACTCTGTCTCTCTCCTACTCATTGTTTATTACATGTTAGAAAACAATGTTTCTGTCTTAAGTTTTTCCCCTTTTCCTCCTTTTTAGAGATTTGAAGCTGTAAATCTACTTTTGGCAGCAATACTCCTGTACTCATCATTCAAGGTATCACTTTTCTGGGACTGTATATGTTGGTTGTGTAGTGAATGTACTTCATCTGACTTATCCTTCTTGAATGCTTAGATTTCGGTCTGAATGTGGTTCTTCGTAGCTTCTATAACTATGTGTAACTCTTCTAAATCCAGGAAAGCCATAATATACAAAAAAATTGGTTAGAAGTTAAAATTTTATGCTGGTGTTTTTATTCCCTTTTGGTAATAAAGATAAATTCTTGTAACGAAAAACTTGTGTAGCACCTCCAACACATCTCTTGCACCACTAATTTTGACTTGTAAAGACACTTCTCATCTTTTTAAAAACTTTCCTATTTCTGAAATGTTCTTCCTTTTTCATTTTGGGCATATGAAATAGTTATTTGGTGAAGATGAGGAAGAAGATGACCTGTCTGATAATTTTTTGGTAAAAACATGCCAGAAATTTATACCCGTGACAGGTAATGTTTAAGCTTTTGCTTCTTTCTGCCTTCTTAAATCATGCTTTATGTTCATAGTAGTAGAAGTATAGGTTTGCTATTGACTCTTTCTTTTGTGTAGAAGTAAAATTCTGAGTGCATAGAATAAATTACAGGCTTATAGAAACAAATATATTAAGCTGCAAAAAACCTTTGAAACATAAAAATTGATGTTTTAGGCTTTTAGCTATGAGCAGGGTGATATGATAATCTCAAAGGACTTTTATTTGCAAATACAGAGGTACAAGCCTTGAAATGGTACTGTAGGACTAGTCATTCTTAAGAATCAATTAATCAAGATTCTAACTCTTGGCCATTTCTTAAATGTTGCAGCTAATTATGATGGCAACAGATTTTTTACACTTGAGAATGGTGTAAGGAAGGTGGGTTATTAATGTTAATTGAAGTTGTCTTATTAGTTATTGTATATAAATATTATGGTGCATCTTCAGCTTTAGAGGATTTCTCATATTATAGTGTAGTCTCTCACATAGTCACATGTAGGAGAGCATTGGTACTTGTTATAATGGGTGATTGATGGCTTGTAGTTCCCGAACATTGGAACATTATATGAATACTTGGTCAATAAAATCAGAATGATATGCTGCTTCAAGCCGTGTTCTATGTGGTTCCATGTATTCACATATTTGCCAACTATTTGAATTGTTTTTCTTGTGTAGAACTGTTAAATTGTTAAAAATCAGATTTGAAACATGGAAGCACAGTTAACTGGTTCCTTAGTATAGGAACTAGTTACATTGCTGAAGTTGGTTAAACACGCTCATTTCACCGATTTCGTCCATTCTTAACTAGCCCAGAAACCTAGTGCTCATATTCCCCTGCTCCCAACCCTAACCAAGAACGATATCCATTCATGCTAACTTATATATGATTTTAGCAAATTGTGTTTATAATTTGTTCCCTGATTCCTTCATCAACTTCAGTGCATGCAATACGTATTGGGAATTATTTTCTAGAAGCAAGAAGTTTTAGATTATAGAGTTTGTCTTTGTTCTCATTTGTAGGTGAGGAACTTTTAAATTATTCTTTTCAGTTTGCAGTAGTATATATGTTTCTAACTGGTGTCAAACATTTGAAGCAGGCTACACCTTTGCTTCTCACAGTGGCAGTAATTGAACTGAGTGATATTGCTTTTGCTGTAAGCTTTCTTGTCCCTTGTTTACGTTAGTCTTTTAAAATGTTGCATCTCAGATTCTCAAGCTATGTAGTCAATACTGTTTCTAATTGTTGAACAACAGCTTGTAAACTTTTGTCTCTTTGTGAAGGTGGACTCTATACCAGCAGTATTTGGAGTAACACGTGATCCATTCATTGTATTCAGTTCAAATATGTTTGCCATATTAGGTAAGTATTGTCTCCAGTAACTATGTTAATTCTACTATGTTTAAGGCTTGATTTCAGGGAAGTAAAAATAAAAAATGTCACTTTTGTCATTATATATTGTATGTTGCTTAATTGTTAAAATGGATATAAATTGATAAGATGGTCTGCAGATTTCACTCCATATATGATTATGTACACTAAAATTGTTTTCACTAAATTCTGTGATTACATTTTCATCAATTTATAGGTTTAAGGTCATTATATACTCTTATATCTGAGAGCATGTCTCAATTGGAGTATCTTCAGGTGAGTAAATGCTCTCTGTGAACCGAAGAAGTCTAAATTCAGTAAATTGTGCTTTGCATTTCCTTCAAATTGAAGCTTTCATTGTGATGATTCATTTATAGTCAAGTAAACATTTATAATCAAGTATCTATTACAGTTGCCTGTATAGAGACTCCAAATTGTAAGACATAGTGTAACTTGTATCAGTCAAGTCTTTTAGTGTCCCTAAACAAATATAGGAGTAATTAGGAACCTTAGGTGCCAGTTTATATATACATTTATATTTTCTATAAATCGTGTCTTTCCCTGAAGGAACCACACAATAATAAGAGGCAAAACCAAGAAGACCCAACTCCCATTTTATGCACAAAAAATGCTACTGATTCTTATTGCGGCATGCAACTGTTGAGGGACTAAACTGGCTTAGGAAGCTAAATGTTAAGAGTCACTTTGTTTGCTAATGATTTCATCTGTTATTTTGAGCGGACACATTATTGACAATTTTCTCGCTGCATATCAGCCTTCAATTGCTGTGGTTCTGGGCTTCATTGGGTGTAAGATGATCCTTGATTTCTTTGGTGGGTATTCTCAATTCAATTTATGTGCTCTGCATTTTTATCTTTCTCTTATGTGTTTACATCAATTGTAACACATTGCCATTTTTCAGGATACCATGTATCTACTGAAGCATCTCTTGGTTTTGTTGCCACAAGCCTTACAGCAGGGGTGATCTTGAGTCTGATGAAGAAGTCTGACTAGATAATACAGAAATTAACATAAGGTAAGGTTTTGGATCCTTCTACTTCACAAGAACTGAACTATTTTGTTATGTCCAATTTTCTTTTTTCACCTTTTTGGATAATTTAAGGGTAGCTAAGATCAGTTTCCATTGATGTATCTAAGATCTGCCTACCAGAGGACGTACTAAAATTATTGAATACTTCATCTTTTTAATATAGCAATCTATACAATATCTATGCAAATTGTTATTCTGTCTGAATTCCATTAACGCTGTTCTTTCTTGATGTTGCAGCGTGATGTGCCGCCAATAATAACCAGCTGTACACTTTTATTAATATGAGCCCAGATGTAATTAAAGTAATAAAAGCTAGGGTTTGTGGAAGAGGAGCTCCAAAATTGGTTGAAGCCTAAATCATGAACTTTTGCAGCCAAATTCTTCAGTTCTTCCCCATAGTTTCGTCTTTTTTGTTTGTGTATCATCTTCTCCTTCCTTTGAGAGGAGTTGGGGATTCTGTATACTAACATGCCTAGAAAGTCCAATATTGATTTTGTAGGGTTCTTGGGTATTCTTCTGGTTGATTTGTTTGGGTTCAATGTATTGTAGTTAAATGTGGTTGGGTTGCTTACTTGCTTCATTGCCCACTACTGAAAATAGAAGGATAACTTGCAGCACAGAACTATTACTGAGCTTATTCTGGCTTTCCATTTTCCATAGCTCTTGGCAGTATGAATTTCATTTTGGAGGGTGAATTTGTGAAGTGTCTTGTCTTTTATTCTTACGGAGGAATTTATATAGCATATGACAAAACTTTTTTTTTTTTTGGTTGAATAGCATATGACAAAACTAGAGTTATGGAAAATTTACCCGCTCTTATGTATAGCCAAAACGAAAACAAGATTGTAACTCAACAAAACTAGAGTTATGGAAAATTTACCCGCTCTTATGTATAGCCAAAACGAAAACAAGATTGTAACTCAACTTTCGCCCGTGTCATTTTTTTATTAAAAATATACGAATAATACAAAAAAATTTACTTGTGTCTTTTTTTAATCTTTTTTAGCCAGTCCATGAAAATTCTCCCTTTTGAATTCTAATCATAAATATTGATTTTTTGGAGGAGGCAACTAAAATTTATTCTTATTTTTTATTTGAGCGTTCATTTTCACATGACTTTTTTTCAACTTCCAAATCATAGATTATTTATAAGGTTGCTTCTTTAATTGTTTTTATAGTGGAGTTGTGTTAGTGATCTACAATTTTTTTCCATAAAAATGATATTTTCAATTCTTAATTCAGAAGAAAAAAAACTTTCAATTAAACTATTTTCAAGTGTTTAAATAAGGAAATGTGACGACACGTGACCAACAACCTCCCGCTCTTAATATAATGGCTTTGAAGTGTCACCTCAGCACGACGCGAGGGAAGAAATAATTGATAGCGCGGAAAAATCTTAAATCAGACGAAGAGGTTTGATCATGAAACCCTACTGATCCGCGAATTCCACATGGATCGATCGCGTGTTTTACCCCCTCTTTCTATGGCGGACAATAAATCGCACTCTCACATCAATGCTGACCTCAAACGGTAACTAACATTTATATCTTGAACGATTCCCGTTTCACTCTGCCTCTTCGTGTTCGTCGATCCTGAAATTTCGTCTTAACCGCGTTGACTCGCAAGTTATTGAACTTAAGGCGGTTAGCATAATTTTCGATGCTTTTGCCTTTTCCTTTTTTGTTTATCAAATTTCCGTAAAGCATTGCGAAATTGAAATTGGAAACAGGATCACAATTTGATCTTAATCTATGTCTGGGGTTTGAATGTGAATTTGCCTATGAGAACTAGTGGAGGTAAGAGATATGGGAGGTGAACTTGATGCTTGTAGTTGTGAAGCATTATGTTGTTGTCGTCATTGAGTAGGCGTTCATTGGAGGGTGATTCTAGGTAATTATTATTTATCGATTTTCTCCGATCATATATGATTCGGCTGATCTTTTAGGACTCCTTTGGTATTGAGTATGGAAAGGTATCTAGTCTATTTTTAGTTTAGGCTGTGTAGAACTCTAAAGTTCGTATCTCATTTGGGAAATGAATAACAGAATAGCATTTCAGATTTCTCAGCTTTGTGAATCATAATGGAATACTGTTGTTTCTTTTGAAAAGCATTTGCGTGTGTGTCATTTGACTTTTGTGGTTTGAGGGTTTTTATTGAGATCCAGCTGTGAATTTTTTATTGCAGGGATTCGTATGGTTTTATTGTAAGACCACATCATCTAGAGATATATAGAGAGTACAGTCACATATACAAGGTGGATTTCTATTCTTAACATCTTCTTGTGAATGTCTGGGCACTTGCATTGGCTAAAACATTGATGATTTTTACCATTTGTGCTGGTACATTTCTGATATTAGAAGGAGGAGGAAGAAAGATTGGGAAAGTGGAGAAACTTTCTTGAACACTATGGAGGATCTGTGCAACTGTACTCTCCTCCTGAAACCACAAAAGAGAAGAAGACTGAACACAGTTCAGACAGCTGTTCAAATGGCAACCCTGTATCTTCAGTTGAAGGTAGTTCTAGAACGGAGATACCAATGGCAAAAAGATCGAAACCTCATAACCTCCAAACATGGATTCCAATTAGGCCACCTTTTTCGCTCATCGAGAAGATGATGGGTGTTCGCTTCAAAAATAAAGTGAATATTAATGAAAATAGTAGTGTGAAGATTCCAGAAACCTCTGGAACACTCTTTCCTTGGAAAGAAGAGCTAGAGTTTCTTGTTCGTGGTGGTGTACCGAAATATCTCAGGGGAGAGGTATATATATTTCTCTAGAATTTACAATATGTATAGAAAAATTCATGTCTCTATGTTTAATGAATCATTCTTCATTGCAGATGTGGCAAGTCTTTACCGGAGTGCAGACTCGTCACGTAGAAAGGTATTACCAGAAGTTGGTGTCATCAGAAATGGATCCTGGTCACAAAAAAGGATTGGATGCAGGCATCAACAGATTAACTATAAATGATCATGCTGTACCTGAAAAAATAAAGAAGCAAATTGAGAAGGTCATTACATGCGCCGGCCTTGGACTTATATTGATTTGTAGGTGATATTTCTATAACTTTGAATTGTGAGTTCGATTTCTTTCCTAAGCTGAATTTTATTTTATCTTTGCAGGACTTGTCTCGAACTTTTCCAGGTCATCCTGCCTTAAATGAAGAAGGTAGAAATTCCTTGCGTCGTATACTTACAGCTTATGCTCGACATAACCCTAAAGTTGGATATTGTCAGGTACTAATCTGTAGAATGTAGTTCTTGCTGATCAATGTTTTGTACCATATAATGTAGTCTATCTGTTGCGCACATGATAGAATGCAAAAACTGGTTTCAGTTTTTGTCTCACTATTAGTATGAATGTATATTATTAATATGCACATTCTCTCAATTATGAAGCCTATTCCCAGCATTTTTTTCCCTTTAATGCTGATAATTCTCTCATCTAGGTTTTTTCTTACTTCTGATATGCACATCGTCTTAATCTTTGATTTTTGCACACTTCCAGGCTATGAATTTCTTTGCTGGATTATTTCTTCTTTTAATGCCCGAGGAAAATGCTTTTTGGTATGTTCAAGAATTGCTTTTGTTATTGCCATTGCACTTTTAGTTGTTTCTTCTACTTCCCTTCTGTTGATTCCCATTTAACTTCAACTTTACCAGGGCATTGGTTGGAATTATTGATGACTACTTTGATGGATATTACACATATGACATGATAGAATCCCAGGTAATGTGTCTCCACATGATCTACATGCAGTTCTTTGCCACATTCTCAGTACTGATGCAAATTTACTGCATATACACGACTTGTACAAATGTGTTTGAATTGGACAAAACTGTCTAATTTGTGCAGTCAAAATAAATCATAATGAAATGGGCGATTCTATATTCGCAGGTGGACCAACTTGTCTTCGAAGAGTTGATGCGTGAAAGATTTCCTAAACTCTGTATGTTTGTTCTCCCATATGAGTCTTTGTTTCTTGAACATTCATGTCTATTGATGATATATTGGATTAAGTCTCATATTCTTGTTTATGCATTTGGTGCAGTTAATCATCTCGATTACTTGGGAGTGCAGGTGACATGGATAACATCACCTTGGTTTATTTCCATCTTTGCAAATATGCTTCCATGGGAAACTGGTGAGCATTTATGCTCTGATTTTTGAGATTCTTATATTTTACCTTAATCACTAGAAATGTTTTTTTTTGCTTCTTTGGTGTATCTGTAACCAGTTCTACGAATATGGGATGTACTTCTGTTTGAAGGGAATCGTGTAATGCTTTTCCGTTCAGCACTTGCAATTATGGAGCTGTATGGTAATCTTGTAAATTTGGATGAATCCGCTTTCATCATTTTTTTGCATAAAATAATTTTGAAATCATCATCAGTACTTTTTTTCTTCTTCTAAATTTCATAGGACCTGTTATAATTACCACAAAGGATGCTGGGGAAGCTATGACATTGCTACAATCCTTCGCAGCATCAACATTTGACAGCAGTCAACTCGTAATCACTGCATGTATGAGTTTTCTTGCAGTAACCGAAGACCGATTACAAGCTCTGAGAAACAAACATCGACCTTCTGTACTAGGAATAATTGAGGAGAGAACAAGAGGCAGCCAAGCCTCCAAAGAATCCAAAAGCATTGCAACCAAGCTCAGTAGTTTCAAAAATGGTCCTCAAGGAGTGATGAAAATGACCCGAGGGCCAAGTGTTCGGGCGTCTAGAAGGAAGATTTCTAGAACAATGTCTTCAGCAAACAACTTTGATGAATTTCTCAGCAGCATTAGTGCTGGTAATGAAAAAGAATCTGTTCCAGATATTCAGGAGCAGGTGATTGCTGAACCCTGTTGTTTTACCTTAACAAGCCTGTTCTATCCGTTAAAAAAATTGATCATTTCGGCTTCATAACTTATTACGTGCAGGTCGGCTTATTGAAGCTAGAGATCAGTTTTTTGCTTGAGGAGAAAAAATTAGCTACTCTCAGGTGCATTTATCTATGATACAGCAGCTATGAACTTGTATTTAGTATTGAATGCATTATTTCATATAGATGCAATTTCCATTTATCTCTGAACTCTGAGCCATCATCACATCAGACTTCAAATTGTATCCTTCCAGTAACTGGACAAATCTGTGAGGAAACGTTGCTGATTTATACTTCTACCTTTTAAAAATTCAGAGCTGAGGAGCTTGAGACTGCTTTTACGGAGATGGTGAAGCAAGATAATCGCACGCAGTTGAGTGCCAGGGTACAGTTTGTGTTCTTTTTTAAAACTGTCGACAATTTTTGCTTTGGAACATTGTAGATAAGAACATGTTGGGTATGGATGATTTTTCTTATATCTTTAGGATCACTGTAAATATTTACTTATATTACTCAGGTTAAGCAATTACAACATGAGGTTGGTGAGCTTCAAAAGATTCTTGCTAGCAAGGAACAACAAGAAACAAAAATGCTGGAGGTGTGGTTTTCCCTCTTCCTTTTGATCATATTGTGTGGATAAAGATGGGGAAATTCCCACCTATGCAATGAATTTATGTAACACAAGTGCATTCTTTTAGGTCCTGATGCGTGTAGAGCAAAAACAAAGAGTAAGTGAAGACGCTCGACTTGCAGCAGAGCACGAAGTGGCCAGTCAGAGAGATGCTGCTCAATTGCTGCGGGTACTTTTGATTTGATTTCATCATTCAGTTTATATAAAATGATTCTCTTAAATTTTAGTTATTTTATTTTAAAACACAAATTCATGCATTATATTGCACATATAATTTACTACACAGGAAAAGTATGAGAGAACAGCAGCATCATTGGCTGAAATGGAGAAAAAGGTTGTCATGGCAGAATCAATGTTGGAGGCTACTTTGCAATATCAATCAGGACAAGCAAAGGCACTATCCTCTCCAAGGTACACAAGCCTAGTCTAATATTATTCTAGATTTTTTCCTTCATTTATCACAAACTTGACAGAAAGATAGCAAGCTAAATATCTTTTATTGTTAATTATGCCCAAACTCAGGCTGACTTGTAGTTTTAAGCATTATATTGTCAATGTTGAGTAGTCATTTTATAAAGCAGACTTTCTTTTCCTCATTGCTCTACATGCTGTTATGTAGAATGGGGCGCCAAGACTCCTCGAGTGGCCGTTCTGTTAAAAAAACAAGTATACTCAACTTTGGATTAGGCTGGGGCGACAAGAATAAGGTAAGTTTACAATGTATTATTAGTCTCATAATGTTCTTAGCTTCAATTGTGTATATATAATTTCTGCTTTTTGAGTAGATGGATAAAGGTTTAGTCTTTTTGCAAGATTTTGCCATTCAACTAATTTATAATTTGACAGGCGAAGCTGAGCAATGTGGAAGAGCCTGATGGAAAGTGATGAAGAAGTACACCTACAAACGTATAGACACCCTAAGCTAATTAATCAAGACCTGGGCTAACTGACTATCATCACTAGGCACTTGAAACATATTGCCATTTCTACTACAGTAATTATCTTAACCATGACAGTTTACAGGAGGAAACTAGAGAAGTTGATAGTGGCTTTTTAAAGATGTAAATTTTCATATAAGGAAGAAATTGAACCATGACTCATATGGGATTATGTACTGTAAGAAGTGAGCTCTGAACAGCATAGTTTATACGTTTATTTATCATATTCTTATGTACATAAAAGATCTAAGAACGAGATAAAACTGTTCTCCTACTAGATTTTGTAATACATCAGTTCTGGCTGAAGTGGTCGTCACTCAGCCGATAAGTCGAGCAAATCGACCTGTGGGACCCAAACACATGCGTTATCATTATCTAAAATTGAGGGACCGAAAAATAACAATGGCTTAAAATTTGGTTAGCTGAGCTCACTTGCGTATAAAAATCAATTGTCGAATAAATGTAAGCAACAAAATAACATCCAAATGAATTGAAATTATCAACGTCAATCAAAACCTGATTGAACTCAACCTCACCCACAAATAACACTGCAATGATTCCAAATTGACAACACCCACTTGAATGTGACTTCTACTTTTCCTTACCTTAAATTTTAAACCAATGATGCACAAGTCTTGAAACTACAGTTAACCTCCCAATCAATTTCAACTGTCAACTCTTGCCTTTGCAGCCAAGCATTTATACATGATCATTTTGGAAGAAATGATACCAATACAAAAATACAAAAAAGAGAGGAAAGAATACATATGAACTTGCCTAACTTGGTTTGTTTCAAACACCAAATCACGGTCCAAGTCCCGAAAATCAAAGCAAACAAAACACAATGTCCTCAAAATACAGCATCTTATGTATACTCTCTCCTATAAATAGAGTTTTCAATCTAACTCCCACCTAATCCATATCCCCTGTAAAACAAAAAGCATCTCGCAACTTTACAAAGAAACAACAAAAAAATGTGAATGAAACAAATAGTTCATGTATGTGATTGGGAGAAGGAAGGGTCAATTTTCTTCAACAGAGAAGAAAAGAAAAAAAAATGCCAAAGAATCATCCCAAATGTGTGAAGAATTCTAGGTGAGCTATGTGATTACTGATTTTGAGCTTCTGGTGATCCAGAACTACTCTGAATGTTTTTGGCTTGCCTCGTCTCGCGCTGTTGTTTGTTCGAGGCAAGGTATGACAACGCCATGACAACATCTGCTATAACGGGGCGTAAGTTAGGCTGTTCTTGAACACACATGGCTGCTATAGAGATAGCCTGGTAGAGACTCCGAGATGGATATCGACCTTGCATTGCGGGATCTGCCATCTTCAAGAACTGTTCTCTGTCTTTTAGTAAGGGTCTTGCCTGCATACAAATTTCAGAATTTATAATGATTTGATTGAGACACCTATACTTGGTTAAGAGAACACCTAACTCTGACCCTATTCAACAAGCACCATATCGCAACAAATTTCAACACTTGTATACAGCAAGTGCAACAAAGAAATTAAACTTTGATATCTCTTACCCATGCAACAAGATTTTGATCTTTCCCGGTAGCTGTAGGATCGAGTGCTTTCCTTCCTGTAAATATCTCCAAAAGGACAACACCAAAGCTGTAAATATCTGACTTCAATGTCAACTGACCAGTCATGGCATATTCTGGAGCACAATAACCATAGGTACCCATAACTCTTGTTGACACATGCGTGTCGTCTCCAACAGGTGCAAGCTTGGCCAGTCCAAAATCAGAGAGCTTTGGATGAAAATTTTCATCAAGCAAAATGTTGGAGGCCTTTAAATCACGGTATATGACTGGTGGTTTAGCTTTGTTGTGCAGATACTCTATTCCTTTAGCTGCACCAACAGCGATTTTCATTCTAGTGTTCCACTCCAAGGGTTTTTTACCAGTAGGAAGATCTGCACCGAATTTGCACGAATTAAGCATTTGACAAGATAAATTAAGGATGCATTTGGATTAAATACCAAAATGCATTATCTTGCCTTATAATGCATTAAATCCTGCATCATACTGCAATATAATGCATTATCTTGCCTTATAATGCATTAAATCCTGCATCATACTGCAAGATAATGCATTCTGTGGAGTGATCCAAATGCACCCTAAAGGAAGTGAGATGGATAGGGATTTAAAAAAAACGAACCATATAGATGGTCAGCCAAAGAACCAAAAGGCATGTACTCATAAACTAGAAGCCTTTGATCTCCCTCAGCACAATAGCCAATCATATTGACAAGATTAGGATGATGAAGCAAACTCAACATGAGTACCTCCACAATGAACTCTCTGTTTCCTTGCCAACCATGTGGGTTGAGCTGTTTAATAGCCACAGTCTACATTGTACAATGAGCAAATACAGGTTTGATCAAATTTCATACATACAAGCCTCACTATATTGAAGATACTTATTCATCTATTTATTGATCATTGTTTTTGACTGACCTGATTTATGCTTTCTAACTGGCCTTTAAAAACTTTTCCGAATCCACCCTCACCAAGAAAGAAATCTTCGCTGAAGTTCTTAGTGGCTGCTGCCAAGTCACGGAACCTGAAAGTATTGGCATTTATGGAGGAAGACATCTGTCCATCAATGGAAGCTACTTTTCCCTTATTGTCCGAACTTGGCCTAGACCTCGCTAAGAAACAAAATGTTTTATGCCCATGAAACAATTAGCACAAGAAGCAAGCTGAAATTACAGAGCAAAAACATGAAATTCTCAATTGCTGTGGTGGGTTCAATCAACAATTTGAACACCAATAAAGTAAATGGCCTTCATTAAAAAAAGAAGAAGCCTGGAATCCAAAGCAATTGATCAATGAACTGATACAGGAAGCTAACCAAAAGATTTCGTTTTAGTCAATGACACAAGGCATAGCACATACACAACAAATTATACATTTCTGTAACTGAGAGAAGAACCAGATTACCCTTGAAAACAAATCAAGGGTAATAAGAATAGCCAAAAATTAAGAAGAAAAATATATTTATCTTCACATATAGCATTCATGCAAATTTTGGAAAATTCTCAGTACCCAACCCTACACCGTAGACAATGGTTAATGGTATTTCTTCCCATCCATCACTTGTCTAAAAAAAACGATATAGATGATTGCACATATTATTTCAAACACCCAATTCTTCATCAATCAATCAAGAAAAGAACACCGATGATCATAAGCCGAACTATTTTCCCTTGGGGAAAAAAACCAATAAAGATGAAAATGAAATCGGTACAAAAAGAACAGCAGAGTTGCAATGAAGAGTAAGAATTACCTGGATACAGACCAGATGGATCTTTCTTCTGCACGTCGGATTTGATTTCATCGTTTGTTGTGGGCGCCGAAAAACACAGACAACCCATAACCCTCGACTTCTTTCAGTCTTTTGCTTGCTATGAGATCCAAATTCAGGACGGAGATGAAGCGGAAACTAGGGTTTTGCTTTTTCAGAATCGAATTCAGACCAGAAAGAATTATTCTTTCTGACAACCCACAAGAAGAGATATATGAGAGCGAGAGTGAATATAAAAAAATTAAAAACGCTCGAAACTTTGCTTCTTGTGTTGTATAGTAACGCGTTCACTTGAATTGGGTCAATTTTTTCTCACCAAAAAATTTGGGTCAATTTTTGGATGAAACTATTATTTTTTGGGGGGCAATGGCTTAGCAGTTCCAGTTAGCACAAACCCAAGATTTGTACCTACCCTTGTTTCTTTGTGTAGACCAGTTTCCTTTCAATCATATTATATATCAAAAAACTTTACAGCTAAAAAAACCAGCCTTGAGAAGAATTGCCATAAAGCAGAACACACAATAATTTCTTGCATTTTTATTCATGACATTGCATAATGCATGCCCTGTACTTTACCTTTTACTGATCTCCTAATTAATAACGTTATTTATTAAACATTTCAATTATGAAAGTCATAAATATAATAATTGAATATAAGCATACATTCGAGAAAAAATAATGTTGTTGTGTAAACCAATCAAATTAATATTTATGCAGAAGTTATCATGTTTATCAAGAGTGCAACTGTGCAGGAATTAAAACACCACGTAGAAAAAACTTTTGTAAAAATGCAGTTTCAAATTGCTTCATTCTATTGGGCCTTAAAATTTTGCTTCCTTAGCAAGTAATTTTGACGTGGGCGTTGCTTAAAATATTTAGAGCAATGTCTGCAATTCTCTATTATAGTTGGCATGTATGTGTCCTTGTTGCAACTGTCCTTTTTTTATTCCATCCCCTATAAAGGAGAACCGATTCTAGTGAGAAATGGACAAATCGTCATCTGTGGTGTCCGAAACTGTGACTTTGGGGTATTACCCTATTACTTAACCGCTAAAACAAATGCCCGAAGGCTTCAGTTTGCCCTGTTTGAATTACTTTTCATATTGCATTATTTTATATCAATATAACATAATGTAAAATTTTGTATTATAATGCAAAAGTTTATATATAATAAAAAATAATGCATTATGAAAGATAATTCAAATATGCTCTTTGTTTTCTCGTCAGAAGTCAGAATTGCCATATTCAATTAATATGGGGATTTTTTTTAATTTACATTATCATTTAAAGAATCACGATCAGATGGATTAAATTGCTACAGTGAAATATGTGAGCAAATGTTATCCATTTGAACATGATACATCTACGGTCATGATCAACACATGCGTTCAAGTGATTTTAGACACGGAGGGACATTTTTGTCTTTTACCCATTTAATTAGAACACGAGTTACATGAGTCATCTTCTTCCTTTCAACGTGGAGCTTTCATTCTCTTTTCGATCGCTTCTTCTCTAAAATTGTTGCTCCTTTCTTCTTCTAATTTGGTTCGCATTTTTGTTGATCTCAACCCCAATTTGTATTTTCTCTTCATGAATTTTGGTAGATCTATTTTCTATGGTTTCAAGTTCACATTTGAGTTTTTTTCAATTTTGGGAGCTTTGATACTACGATTTACATGTTGTGTGTGTTTTTGGACTGATTTTTGTTGGTTTTAATCAACATATGAATATTGTGTAGGTTTTGCCTTACAATTTCAAGTTTTTGATTGAAAATAAAAGCTAATGTCCTATTCTTATCTAACCGCCCACCATGTGTTTGACAAAATACTCAAATGGTCAACTTAGTGTATAGAGCACTTTTTTTTACCAATTGTTCATCAATTATAAACCTAACATACCAAAATTATTAACTTATACCATTTATGAACTAGAATACATGACACGAGTAACAATTATTGTGAATTGAATTTCATGAACTGTATTAAAATTGTTATGAACCTAATCATATAAAGACATGAACCCACAACATACGATTTATGTACTAGATTACATATAAAAAATAACAAGTATTATAAATTGAATTTCATGAACCTTAATGACAATTGTTATGAACTTAACCATATACTGACTTGAACCAACATAATATCATTTATGAAACATGGCACAAATAAAAAGTATTGTTTATTAATTTTCATGAACCTTATTGACAATTGTTATGAACCTGGCCGTAAAAAGTCATGCACCATTGGTCCAACTTTTATGAATTAAAAATCGAAAGATGAAATATTATAAACTTATGCTTATAAAAACATGAACTAAAAGAACAAAAGTCATGAACCAACATAATTAGAATGACTTAAAAGACATGAACTATAAGATAGACTACTAAGAATTAAAAGTCATGAACCATAAGAATTATTATGAACCTAGCATACAAAAAGATGAACAGAAAAAACAAGTATCATGAACCAAAAATCACGAAAGAATATAATAACTAGCATGAACTAAAAGACATGAACAATAAGATACACTTTGATGAACCTAAGATTATTCAAATATGAACCAAAAGAACAATTTTTATAAACAAAAAAGCATGGAACAAAATTTATGAACCATAAGAAGAAATACCTTAAAAAGTCATGAACCAAAAGAACAACCGATATGAACAAAAAGACACCGTATCAAAAATTAGCCTATGTGGGATTTGAACTCACATCTATGTGCATATGCACATTGCTCTATTATTTTTTGAGCCAATAAGCTAACAATGACATGATCATTCAAAAATTTTGATTTCCAAACATTTAAAAATCAAATAAAATCAACAAAATATGTAATGAACACGATGTTTATTATAACGACCTCTCTATACCATGGGGCAATCAATAATATACAGAATTTGCTACATTGACCCCACCATGAATCAAAATAATATCTATCATGAACCAAATGTTATGACATAATTGCTATCATGAAAAAAAAAACAATGAACCATAATAGTGCTTATGATGAACCTCATCATATAAAGATGTGAACCAATAGAACAATTAATACATTTTCAATCAGGACAACCAATGAAACAATCAATTCAACGATCAATGCACCAAATTTCCTCCTCAAACTTTAATTCAATAGATGCACATTTCTTAGATTCAATACATTCGACAACCAACATCTCAACAACAATCATATGGAATACTAGATCTGGAAGAATCAAATTAGATCTAAAAATCCATCTTGAAACCGACATTGCAGATCTACATCATAGCCTAACTTTTCAAGTAAAATCAGCCACACAAAGAGTTGGGAATTGGAATGAAAATCAAAATCTCGATCAAACAAGAAACAAAAACTAATTTGTTTTCCTTTTCTATGGATGTATTTTTGTGAAGATGAATTTGAGGAAAAGAGCAGTTTGCTGGGCTTTTGGAGGAGCTTCGAGGGTTTTCTATTTTCATGGGAATATAATGATCTCATTATAGAATTTTAATGGCTTAAAACATATACAACTCCTTGTACTTGTGCCAATTTGTCATATAGACACCCCACCTTCGGTTTGGACCTATTGAATACTTGAACTTAAATATTATGTTCTATTGAACACCAAATTGCTGACATGGCAATGTGCGTCAATTGTACGCTCTATTAAGCGAGTGAAAACATAAGATAGAAGTCAATTTAAAAAAAAATATTTTACTAATTTTTTTAACAGAAATTATATCCTATAATTTAATATTCTGATTTATTTCTTTTAGAGTAAAAAGGGGCAAGTGACTTCATCTTCTACCTCGAGCGGGTAGAGTAGGGTATGGGCAAGCGGCACAGATCGACACGACCCCAACTGCTTCCGACATGTATCAATGAGACAAGGTGATGGGCGGTGATGACACGGCCTTTTGGTGGAGCAACAAAGGATAAATCGCTGATTTACGGTGGCGGACATGCGTGGTTTTGCTAGGGGCGAGCGACAACTTCTACGGTGAACTCGAGGTTGTTAGGCGGTAGATTGAGGGCAAAAATTAAGGGGTTTTTGTAGAGATTTCTATGAGCAATGCAAATCTAGGTTTAATTTGAAGAGAAAAGAAGGAAAGACGGACCGAGGCGAGATGGCCAGTTCATCTTCTACATAGCAGATTCTCCAAGATTCATCACGGATCCTCCAAGGTCACCAACAGATCCCCCATCAATCTCTCTACAGCCCGTTTCCACTTCTTCTTTGGCTTCACCTCCTATTTCAAACCTAAATCTCAATCCGCCATTGAAACAAGGACGATTCCGGCAGCTCCGTAGCAGCGACAACTCTATGCTCTCCGCCCATCCTTTTCAAGTGAAGTGGCGCCGGTGTAGAAGATCAACGGATTTGCTTCTTTTTGTTCGGCCTAATTCATGAAAACCCCTTTTTTCTTTTTATAAAAAAATTGAATTAATTCTTAATGGTATTATGTGGCACATATGTGGCATACACGTTCCATACACATGGCATATGTGGAACAAATTATTCACACGTCAGCGCGCGTCTAATACACTCAACAATATTGTTCTCGACCAGATGTTCAATAGAACACAATATATAAGCTCAAGTGTTCAATAGGTCCAAACCAAAGGTGGGGTCTATATGAAAAATTGACACAAGTACAGGGGGCTATGTATGTTTTAAGCCGAATTTTAATAGAAATTACGTTCCATCCCATCTTTAATGATTCACCCCCTTTTTTCTTTTTCTTTTTTCTAAGTCCTTTTATTTTAATCTCATCCGTTCGTTTATGTAATCTAACGATCCTAAATTGCTCTCACTTTTCACCCTATCACTTATTAACACCAGAGCATGACTCATCATTTAAATTCACCTTCCTATAGCATACAAAAAAATCGTAAATCGTATTTGATAATTTTTCTTTTCTTTTCTTTTCATGTAACCCTCCTTTATTTTGAAATTCACAGGAAATCAAACTTTATTAAACTTTTTTTAGTAGTTGTTTGTTCCAAAAAAAAAATTTAGTATTTAATCACGGCAGAATATATATACCGACGACACATGTACTTGTGTAAAATAGTCATTTAGACACTTGACCTTTGAGTTTGTTATATTGAACACTTGAATTTAACTTTTTGTGTTCTATTGGACACGTTTTTGCCGATGTGGTAATGTAGATATAATCCACTCTCTAATGGGAGAGTGAGTCTTAAATTCTCTCTGATTTTGTCCGATGTGGATATTAAATGACAAAAAAAAAACAAATTTAATTGCATAAAAAAACCCCTTTCTCCCTTCCTTCTACCCTAAAATCGCCATTTTTAATCTTCTTCTTAACATTCTCTTCTTCCACCTATCTTCTTTTTGGAAAATAGTCATTAGTTCGAGCATTTTAACCATTTTCCTGGAGCGAGAGAGGAAACACGTGTCGCTGATGTCTTCTTCTTCGAGCATGTGGTCTTAAACTGACGACCAACCCCGATTCGTTTTTCCGACGTGTTACCGTGGAGTCGTAGCTTGCATGAGACACTCATGGACGGTATCAAATCCAGGGAGGTGCTTTTTTTGTTGTCCCAACTATAGAGCAAATCCAATTTTGCTTTTATTGAACCCTAAAAATTGTAGAGAATGAGGGCATGCAGTTTATCGAGAACAAGGGCATGCAGGTTATCTTGAAAGTCCAATTTTGCTTTTATGTTCACTTGAAAGCTCAATTGAATGGGGACATTAGGGTTTATGTTGAATTGAGGTCTTAATTGAATATTTACTTGCTTTCTTTACAAAGAATGGGGGTATGTAGGTTTTTTAGATGGCTGGATCCACCAATGACAAAACATGCTAAGCATGCTATTACTGGTTTGCTCAGAAATGTCAAGGAGAAAGAAGTAGAAAGGGACATGGCCAAGCGTCGAGCTAATGTATTGGTGTTGGTTCTAAGGGTTATGATAGAGGTTCATTATTTCAAATGCATTATGTCAAATGTGAGATAAAGGTTGTGTATGTTGTGAGATAACTATGTCATAGGTGTAAGCAAGCTAATGTTAGAAGAAGCAGAGGAAGTATGGACTCGAAATGCTAGAAGAAGGTATTTTCTTAAATCAGATGAAGTATGCACTCGAAATGCTAGAAGAAGCAGGTAAGTCTACATCAAAGCCTTTATATACTCCTCTTGATAGTCATGAGAAATAATCAAAGGAGGGGGAGCCTTTAGCTAATCCACATCAATATAGGAGAATCATTGGAAAATTGATCTACTTGACTATATATGATAAGGCCTGATATTACTTATGCAGTGCAAGTTTTAAGCCAATTTATACAGTAGCCTCGTATTGAACATTGGAAAGCTGTGAAGCTCCTACTCAGATATGTGAAGGGTTCACCAGGACAAGGCTTGTTGTTGCATAGCAAGTCAAATTATATTTGAAGATTTATGCTTATTGTGATGTAGATTGACAATCATGCCAAATGACTAGAAAGTCAATTACTGGTTTTTGCATCCCTCTGGGTAGATCTCTTATATCAGTCATTTGTTACCATGTCAACAGTTAAAATCTAAATATAGAGCCATGGCATCCACAAGTTGTGAAGTCACATGGTTGGTAAGATTACTTAATGATCTGGATATACATCATAAGGAGTATGTGCAACTTTTTTGTGATAATCAATCAGCTCTCTATATTGCTAAGAACCCAATCTTTCATGAGAGGACAACATACATCGAGAATGATTATCACTTAGTCAGAGACAATATTCTGAAAAAGGAAATGGAGGCAAAATACATCCATACTAAAGAGCAACTAACTGATCTATTTACAAAAATCTCGAGTCTAGATCAAAGTAAGAAATTAACTCTCGAGCTTGGAGTGGTAAATCAATTTACCTCTCAAACTTGAGGGAGATTGTTATGTGTAATTTCTTGTTTTTCAAGTCTTGGTTTGTAAATAAATAGACGAGAGGGTAAGTGGTGAGATAAACTAAGATTATATGTAATCTTTTCCGCTCTTCTTCATTTGAGATAGAACAATGTAATGAGTCGATCGCCATGAAAAACTCCGTTGAATCATAGTTGAGAGCATAATTTGCTCATCTTTTTACTCTTGCTTGTGAATTGTGATCTTCTTTTCTTCTTCAATCTGTTCTATTTGCTTCCTCTGTTCAGCTCAATCTTATCATCAGCTGCTATAGAAATTCTCCATAAAATAATTAACCTTTCACGACTTAGCACAGGAGCAACCACCTCTTTCTCTTATGTGCCCAAACCAATGACATGGCAACTATGTATTTTATCTCCTATATTGGTGACTTCAACATAAACTAATGATAATGAAAATTTAAAATTGAATGATAGTTTTGTAAGAGGTGGTAACGAAGGATATGTATATATAATTTCATATCTTATCTTGTTCTTACCTATGAGAGGATATTTAAATGTCTAAAATAGTTGTCATAAAACTTGTTGTTTCTCCTACCAAAAAATAAATAAAAAGGGTTGTTTTCATCAATTGCTGGCACTTCCTAATTTTCAAATTACATAGTCATTATCACGATCATAATCATTCTCGGTTTTCTAATAACCTAATCTATATGAATTAATTAGTATCTTATTATCTTGATTATGTATATTTCATTTGTATTCACATTCACATGCTTTTATTTTGTTTTCTCTTTAAGTTTTACTACTATTTTTCCCTCTTTTTTTTATAGAAGGAGAGGCGGCATTCTGTATCCCCTCAAACGGAAGTACATGTTTGTCATAAAAGGAAGAAGCCTCCATCACTTTTTTTATATATATAGAAGTATATATTTCCCCTTTGGAATAAATCGATCACATTCTCAATTAAAACTTAACTTATTAAATATACGGTGATGGGTGGATCTAGATTCTAAAATGTTTTTTTTTAACTCATGTATATTTCACTTACTGTCCTATTTGGTCAAATTGTAAGTATATTTAAGGCGATATAATTGAGTGTCGATTGTTTTGTCACTCTTAGTGTGAGAGTACGGTTTTTCTCTGGCATAGGTTAATAACCTAAATTTAGACATAAATCATGAATTCGTATTTATAATTTTTTTTAGGTTTTTAAAAGAGTTTATACTTTCCAATTTTTAAGGTTTTAGTTTTTAAATATACATTCTATGTCCTAAGAGAATAGGGAAAAAAAATTAGGTCAAAAAAAATACTGAATGAGACTTTTCATTATTTTTAACACACAAAGAAGCTACACAACTGAAATTCAGTTTGTTCAATATAATTTTTTTAATCTAAGTGATCAAGTGATATAATTTTGAACTGGCAAATATAAAAATGTAAATTTACAATTTTCTCCGTCTTGAACTCGTTAATAGTCAGTCTAATTGAACCGATACTGTTTTTGAACATCTAGTCAAGCGATAGTACCGTCATATCATGAAGCAAAATAAAACGTTACAATAAAGGACGAAACGAACACCGAAAAAACTTTGATTCGCCAACTAGTTCAAGCAAGTAAACTACTACTACACTGCCTTGATTTTATGAGCATAGTGAGCTAGAGTACATATTGCACAGTGTGGCCGTTTTCACTCTCCCACTAACTTGACACGCACTTTTGTCTGCCAGCTTTAGTTTGTTAGAAGTTAACTCTAGTTAGATCATTCTAGGCTAACTCTAGTTCCTCTAACCTCTTGTATATATATAACCCTTTAACTCTCCTATACAGAACTAACTCGTCATAATATACAAAACCCAGAGAGCTTTTCTCTGCATTTCCATGGCGTTCTAGACGAGTTTAACCTGATTTTGCTTACATTTCACATGGTATCAGAGCAGCAGAGCTCGATCCTGTGACTTAATTCCCTTCGTACCTTGCTTACCTGGTTTTCTTCCTCATTTACTCCTTTCCACGTTTTCTTTCCGCTTGCGATGTCTCATCAATCCGATTCTAATAGCTCCAGTGTAGGCAACTCATCTCGAGGGCGTCGTCGTTTGGCCACGAGTCGCTATCGATCACTTCCGAACGATGATCCGTTGTTTCTGGCCAATAGCGATCATCCAGGTGCCCAGCTTACTGCTGCTCCGTTCAATGGTACCAATTTTCCAAGCTGGAGCAGATCCATCAAATTTGCTCTCGGTGCGAAGTCGAAACAAGGCTTCATTACTGGTGCGTATCCTCGACCCATGTAGGGAATTGAAGACTTTCAGCGTTGGATTAAGGTCGATTATATGATACGATGCTGGATACTCAACTCCATGATTCCCAGTCTCTCAGAGGGGTTTATGTTCGTTGAATCTGCACAACAATTGTGGAGTGAACTTGTCGAGAGGTACTCTCAGGTTAATGCTCCTCTCATTTATCAACTTAAGCGTAATTTGGCCAATCTGAAACAGGACAACTTGTCCGTTGTTGATTATTATGCTCGAAGAAACGTATCTGGGATGAGCTTAGTAGTATTGAGGGACTTCCTCATTGTGATTGTGGTGCTATGAATAATTGTATCTGTCTCTTGCTTAAGCGTGTGAACGTTGCTGAGAATCAGAAAAAGGTGATGCAGTTTCTCATGGGTCTCAATGATGAATTTGATGGGATTCGTTCTCAAATTCTCGGTACCGACCCATTACCTTCACTTAACAAGGTGTATTACTTCGTCACTCAACGTGAGGTTCAAACAAATGTCGTTGGCGAGAATTCTGGTGGGCAGGAGGTTACTGCTCTTGCAGCAGGGCGTCACCAGATGGGAGGCCAGCGCTCTAATACTCATCGATCTCAAGATACTAAAACTTATGGGTCTTCTAGCCATGGTAAAACTGATAACATGGATTACAAGAGACAAAAGTACAATCGTTATTGTGATTTCTGCAAGGTCAAAATGGAAACTTGCTTCAAAATCCATGGTTACCCTGATTGGTACAAGGAGTACAAGGAGAAAATGGCTAATCAGAAGTCTGAAGCTAATGCTACTTCTTAGATGGATAATCCACTTGACTATGATCGTGCTGAAAATTCTAAGGCTAATGCAGCTAGCACTTTTGAGCAGTGTGACCCAGCTCTAGTTAAAGCGGCTTTTCAACAGCTTGTTCGTGCTCTGAAAGGCAAAGACAAGGCAGAAGTTGCAGCCAACTTTGCTGATTTCGCAGGTATTAAGTCTAATCCAATTGCATTCAATGTTAGCTCAGGTTTTGAACATTTTGATTGGGTTATTGATACTGGTGCTACAAACCACATGTGCTATGATTCGAATTTGTTCTCTACTATTCATCCCATGTCTAAACCTATGATGGTTGGACTTCTTGATGGATCCATTAAGAGTGTCACTATGAAAGGAACTGTGACACTTAATTCTAGTCTAAAACTACATGATGTGCTCCTTATCCCTGAGTTTCGACACAATTTACTCTCAATATCTAAACTACTTGAGGATACTACTTCTTTGGCTTGGTTTTCTAAGGAAGGGTGTCTTTTTCAGGACCCTTTAACTAAGCATATCAAGGCAAAAGGAGACAGAGTTGGAGGTCTTTACAGATTTTAAGGGGAACCAGTCAAGAACAATGAAATTTCCACCAGTTTATATCCTAGTAGTTTTCATTCTCCTAAAGAGCAAACAGTGACTCCAGTCAATTCAGTTGTTGCTTCTGATTTACTTCTTTTACATGCTCGTTTTGGACATATTTCTCTGTCTAAGTTGCAAATTTTGAACTTGGTTGATATGAATGATTGCAAGCAGTTTCATTGTGATACTTGTGTCTTGTCTAAGCACCACAAATTGCCTTATTCTCGAAGCACAACAATTGCTTCTTGCATATTTGATTTGGTTCACATGGACCTTTGGGGACCATATAAACATCCCAACATAGGGGGTGCTCGGTATTTTCTAACTATAGTTGAAGACTATAGTCGGACCACATGGACATATTTACTAGCTACTAAAGATCAAGTCTATTCAGTTATTGTTAATTTTCTAGCACTGGTTGAAACTCAGTTTGCAGTCTCAGTCAAAAAGGTTAGAAGTGACAATGGCACTGAGTTTGTCAATTCCAAGTGTCGAGAGTTATTTGCCTCTAAAGGTATTCTTCACCAGCGGTCAGTTGCAGGCAATCCACAACAGAATGAGCGCGTTGAAAGGAAGCACCGTCATTTAGTTGAGACCGCTCGAGCACTCATGCTTCACGCTTGTTTTCCCAAAGGTTTCTGGGGTGAATGCATACTTGCTGCAACATATCTCATCAACATTATGCCTTCCTCTGTTCTTGGTAACAAAATCCCATATGAAATTCTTATGAATCGCCCACCTGATTACAGTCGTCTCAAGATCATTGGATGCATGTGCTATGCTCTGCATAAAAACACCGACAAGTTTGGCCCCAAGGCCAAGAGATGCGTTTTAGTTGGATATCCATACCAGCAAAAAGCTTATAAATTGTATGATCTCGACAGTCATAAGTTCATCATCAGTCGAGATGTTATTTTTAAAGAAGATATTATTCCTTATGCCACCACTCCTTCTACACCACCTTCTCCCAACCTTGCAACCGCTTCTTTACCACTAGTTAATCCAGCCTTCGACCATCAAGATTCACCATCAATACCTCCCAGTTCCCATTTTTCCAATTCTCCAACTACTTTCATTTCTTCTCCATCCCTTTCTCCTCTTCCACCTGCTTTTCATACACCTGATTCTTCACTTTCATCCTCACCAGCACATTCCCTAACCCCTAACCCCACACTAGTTCCTCCTAATATTTCTACTAGACCACACCGACAAGTACTTGTTCCGGCCAAATATAATGATTTTGTTTGCCCCACCTTGCATCACGATCCTTCAATGTCTCTATCTTTCCTAGTGACTAATTCCAACTTAAAGGCCTATTCCACTGAATACATGGCTTCTCTATCCAATGTTATGCAAGTGTTGGAACCTGTCACATATTCTCAAGCTATACTTGACAAAAATTGGCAGGATGCCATGGATACTGAAATACGAGCATTAGAGAACAATCACACATGGGATATTGTACCCTTACCACCCACTCACAAAGCAATTGGTAGCAATTGGGTCTATAAGGTCAAATTTCGACCTGATGGTTCTGTGGAATGATACAAGGCCAGACTCGTAGCTAAAGGTTACAATCAAGTTAAAGGCAAAGATTTTAAACACACTTTCTCCCCGGTTCCTAAATTTGCATCTGTTCGATCTTTACTCGCAGTAGCTACAACTCATAATTGGTTTATTAAGCAACTGGACATAAACAACGCCTTTCTCCATGGCTATCTAGAAGAAGAAGTTTACATGAAACCACCAGAGGGTTATTCCAAGGTACTTCCTGGTCAAGTTTGTCGACTAAAGCGATCTATCTATGGGTTAAAACAAGCCTCCAAGCAATGGAATGTCGAACTCACAAGTGACTTCTTTCCCTTGGTTTCATCCAATCCAAAATGGATTACTCCATGTTCATCAAGCAATCTCTGGATCACATCACTGTGGCTCTCGTATATGTCGATGATCTCATCTTATCTGGCAATTCCCAATCTGATATTGAGGCTACCAAACAAGCTTTGCATACAGCTTTTACCATAAAGGATTTGGGTGATATTCGATATTTTCTTGGTATAGAAGTGGCCCGGTCTTCTAATGGCACACTTTTAAACCAAAGAAAATATATTATCGATCTCTTGAAAGACACATGCATGCTCTCTTGCAAGGCAGCTGTCTTTCCCATGACTCGGACCCCAAAATTATCCATTGATGAAGGAGCTCTCCTCGATGATCCAGAAGTGTACACTAGGCTAGTTGGTCGCCTACTCTACTTGAACATGACACGTCCTGACCTCTCTTATGCCACTTAACACCTTAGTCAGTTTATGAATGCCCCACGTGAACCGCACCTACAAGCTGCCAAGCATGTCATTCGCTATCTCAAAGGCACACTTGATCTCGGACTCTTCTATCCAGCCAAATTGGACATTACACTTCGTGGATACACAAATGTTCATTGGGGTGCCTGTAATTTCAGTGGTAGATCAGTCACCGGCTATTGCATCTTCCTTGGCAAGTCTCTTATCTCCTAGAAAACGAAGAAACAAAAAACGGTTTCAAAGAGCTCCACTGAATCTGAATACAGGGCAATGTCCACCACCTCCACTGAGTTAGTCTGGTTGAATGGGCTGCTTCATGATCTTCAAGTTCTTATTCCCACACCCATAACACTTCACTGTGACAACAAAGCCTCCCAACACATCGCCGAGAACCCGGTTTTTCATGAGCGTACTAAACACCTCAACATTGACTGCCATTATGTTCGAGACAAAGTTCAAGAAGGGTTCATTGAGACGCACTTTGTTCCTTCTTCTCAACAGCTCGCAGACATTTTCACGAAAGCCCTTGGAGAGCAACAACACCATTTCCTAGTGTCCAAGTTGGGACTTGTCTCTCAACCCCCAAGTCCAACTTGAGGGGGGGCTATGAGCATAGTGAGCTAGAGTACATATTGCACAGTGTGGCCGTTTTCACTCTCCCACTAACTTGACACGCACCTTTGTCTGCCAGCTTTAGTTTGTTAGAAGTTAACTCTAGTTAGATCATTCTAGGCTAACTCTAGTTCCCCTAACCTCTTGTATATATATAACCCTTTAACTCTCCTGTACAGAACTAACTCGTCATAATATACAAAACCCAGAGAGCTTTTCTCTACATTTCCATGGCGTTCTAGACGAGTTTAACCTGATTTTGCTTACATTTCACAGATTCATTCCTTTCCGAACTGCAATGATCACTATCTCGACTTGCTAGAATCTCTCCTCTATAAATTTATCTTGTCAAAGACTATGTAATATATAAGTAATAACACACTCTATAACCTAGGAATACTCCCTATTTATATAGACGTATTCTCTAGCTAACTTATCTTAGTTAATTCCCATATAAATTGTCTTACTTACCATGAAAACTGTTGGATCGTGACGCGTTAGTAACAATACAGGGAACTAGTAAGGTTCTCTGGGCAGCGGAAATAAATAGTAAGAACACAAAATTTATAGAGGAAACCTTCTGTCCGACCAACAAGTCGTAGAAAGAAAAACCTCTACCCCTGAGACTCCTTCTCAAAAGATTTTCAATAGAATACCTTTATTAAATTTCAACGATTACAAGGCAAGTCAAGTAACTAAGGCACCAACCAAAGTTCCCTGGCAACCACGGCACCGACCGAAGTTCAACCAACTAGACTTCTACAACCCTAAGCGTAAACCTAAATCGAAAGTAAACTACTGACTTACTTGTGGATTCTTCACCGGAAAAAGCCACACACTCGTACACTTGAAAAACTCTCTCTCCAAGTTCGTCGTCTACCACCACCCGAAAACCACCACTTTTACCCTAGCTAAACCTAGCTATTTATAAGATAAGTTAAGTCTGATCTCACACGTAATTCTTGCCTAATTACGCTGATATTCCACTTAACAAATCCCACACAATAAGGAAAAGTATTGTTTTGTGATTTGCGATCTTCAACCATGTCGATTTTTGCCAAAACCGAATGATATCGGATCTCTTTAGATAAGATCGTGTGAAGATTGATCTTATCCTCTCTTTTATCTCCTTAAGCAACCACCTACAGCTGTAGAATCTTCGTAGAAGATTGCTCGCAGAAGATATGGTAACTTTCCATTTATAGAAAGTCGTGTTCCTTCTGGACGCGCTTCCTAAATCTGTCACTCGTTCCCTCCATCGTTCCTCACAATGTTTCGTCACTCGTGACCATGTACCTGTTTTCCTGAAAAACACTTACATGTAAAAGCAAGTTATACCAACTAAGTTTGTTATCATTAAAATTAAGAGAAACCATGAAACAACTATTGTTCCAACAAAAACTAATCTAATTTACTAATATAAACATCCTAAAAATGACAACGAATTCATCAAATCAAAGTCTTCTCTTTTGCATTCCTATAAGATATATAAATGCCCATTATCTTATCTTTTCTCTATATTTAAGCGCCAATTTTCCTTCTCCCTCCTCATCCAACAACCTTGTCATGTCTTTGATCTAGTTTAGAAGATATCTTCTTATATTTTTCAACCTAAAAATCAATCGGACATCTCTGTCATATATACTTCCATAGCCAATCTATCAACCACATTCCTCTCTAAGCACACAACAAACCTCTCAGACTCTCTGTACCTATGAGTTATTCGAAACACTCAACACACACGTTAATTAATGTTTGTTGCATTAAAATACAAGGAACTTAACAATTATATTTTAATATATCGATCTTCCTATTCGTATGTAGAAGGTGGTGGTGATCAGGAGAGAAACTAAACACGTAATCTCATTTCACAACCACAATATTACAATAACACCATATATATATTCCATATACTTGTTGACTAATTAAATTTTTATGAATACGACATGATATTTATAATAATAGGAGTGGTTTCATTATTTCGTACACCCTAATATAAACCTCTAATTATGGGCTATGGAATCAAAAGGTATAAATGTTCGTAATTAGGATGTATTTGGTAAACATAACTATATAATTAATAATTAATAATTTAAACAGCGTGTTGATTGTTCCATGTATGAATTAAAATTTATCACGTACGACTAAATAATGAATGGCATGTGTACGTAGAGTTGTGTGTTGGGGAAGCTAAATCCTCTAACACGAGTACAGCTGTATATGACTAGATTCCTTCATTTGGCAGACACCTACTATATAATATATATCTGTCACCTCATATTCTATATATAGTATACACACTCATGAAAATATATATGCAACTCATTGAGTTTGCACCCTAAACAAAGAAATATAGACGGGAAATAAGGTCGGCTTTAGGCTGTATTTTAAAGGGGGTAAGATTTGAATCAATTCACTTGAGTTACAAGTTAGGTTTTATAAATATGTGCTAATGTGCTTTCGCAGTTAACATATGACAAGTTTTAATAGTGAGATTGTTTCTAAAATTTAGAAATAATTATTTAGGTAACTCTTTCTTAAAATTTTTTGTATACTGATAAAGTAGAGGGTTCATGTAAAACTCAAATATGTCCCGGAGCAACCTTTTCTTTAACAAAGTGAATATCAAACTCTATATACATGGTTTGCTGATATTGAACTAGATTAATTATACGCCACATATGTAGCTAAAACATTATCTATGTGTACTAGAGAGCCTCACGAGAGTGGATAGGGAAGCTTCATAAGAAGATTTCGAAGCCAGGAGCACTTGGCCGCTACGTCAGCAACTCCCATGTACTCAGCTTCAACACTGGATTGAGATATGACAGATTGACATTTAGCCGACCAGGATAATAGAGTGGATTGAGAAAAATACAGTACCTAGATGTTGATTGGCGAGTGTTAAGGCAACCTATCCAATCAACATCTGTGTAAGCAACCAAATTCGGCGAGGGTGACATTGTAATGGTGATGACGAGCTTTACAATACCATGAATATAATGTATCAAAATTGATGGTGCTATTTTGATACATTACATTCATGGTATTTGAATAATCTGCCATGATTTGTTCGTGGTTGAGGACCAAAATTTTGTTGATTCAATTAGTTCAGACCAAAGTCTTGTTTTATAATTTTTTTGCTATTTTTTTATAGGGTAAGGATTAGGGTCGTCAAAGTACTAATTGGGCTTGCCTAGAGCATCCACTAAGGATGAGAACTGGTTACTAACCAATTTTAAAAAGAAAAGAGCAAACCGCCGCCGATGAGATTCAAAATGTTGACCTTAGGATACTACCCTAAAGCTTTAACCATCGAACCAAATGAGTGAAGGCAATTTTTTTTGCCATTTTGATTATGGAAGAATAACACCAATGTTGGAGTAGTGAAAGGATTTCTACAAAAAATATGTAAATGCAAACAAAAAATACTATTGCATTTAGGCAAATTTGTATTGCAGAAATTATTATTATATGAGTTATTATGATAATGAGTTTCGGTGGTAAGATATGTATATGTGGTTAGACAAATCAATTATCAGTACGTGTTCATGTAAATAATCTGGATCAGATTGCCCAAAGAACGTCATAGATATCAGAATCAAATGTACATTATGCACCTAATTAATTAACCTCAGAATTTGTGTTCTTTGACATGTCTTTCACCTGTGCTATAATATACACGAACGGAAATAACAACGCACTGGGCCTACTTGGGTTAAGCCTATAGGGGCTCAATTTGTGCTTCGAAACAATTGGGCTGGGTTGGCCCAACAGAAACATTTCCATGAGCTGTTATCTTTTTTAGTTCGGCCAATACGTTATTTTTTTTCGATAACTAGTAAAACAAGAGGTAGAGGAGCTCGATAATCGGACAAACCCGCGGCATGAGAAAACGAACAAACGAACAACCAGCCAAAAACAACGAACAAACAAAGATCACAAAATGGTTTCGAAATTGGCCGGTACTTTATGAAGGGCAAATTATACCGCGCGCCACTAGAAGAAAAAAGACGAGGTCTTGGAGAACAAATATAGTATGTCACTTTAAATTTAGACTTGCAATGAGAGTGTTTAGGCATCACTCACCAAACTTGTATATTAGGTTTTATTGAGATCAGGGTGATTTGTTATAAATTATTTGTTTTTTTTAGTGCTCTAAAATTCTGAGCCGTCGAATCAAAGTATTTTACATCCACTTTGGTAAATAAAGAAAACAGTAGTACCCCATAAACACCACAAAACTTTCCATAAAGAAGTGAGTTTTGACGTTGTATAAGTCGAATGATGGCTTCAGTTTAGTCAAACCAACAGCAACGGATGTAACTAAATCCAAGCTTATATCAAGTTGCATCCAATCAAAAAACATATTAAATTTTTTTGGCATTATAAACACAAATACACAATCAACACTCATATCAAGTAGGCCCAAACCAGCACTAGCTCACATTGACAAGTAAAAATTGCAAGTATTTCCAACGAAATCCCAATTATAATCTACTAAAATGTTGATCGGTCTGACTCATGCCCAACTTGCTACTATCATCAAAGAGTTGAACAGATATTAGTCGAAATAGAGTACCCTAAAATCTAAATTTTTTTTGGGGGTGGATCGTGTTGGTTGTTTGGACGAACTGGGTAACCATGTTACCCATACTTACATACGGCAATGAAAGGTGCATTTTTTTTTTTTTTTTGCATCATGATGCTATAAGAAGTTTTTTAGTGTTTTTTTTTTTTTTTTTTTATCAATTTATTCACCATGGATATAGCGTATATACCTAATTAATATTGTCAAGTAAGAAGCAAGCTAATCTTACAAGAAACAGAGACAGGGAAAGACAAAGACAATGGCTTGAATTGGCAACCCCATTACATCATCTTTAGAATCTCCACCCCCACCTCCAAAAAGTATTCTTCTTCTCTCCATCTACATTTCTTGTTGATCCATCCCAATAGTTTTCTTACACCTCAAATTACACATTCCTTTTCCACACATCTTCCTCTGATTATTCTCATCCCTCAAACTGACTCCAAAACATGAAAGCTGCAAACTGTTGCAGGGGGCTCAATTCCCCATATAACTAACCCATATATCTAACTAACTTAACTACCCTACAAACTGAAAAAAACATGCCCCTTTTTCCCTTCCCATGTGCCCTTTATCTCTTCTTCTTTCTCCTCCACACCCCTTCATTTCCCGCCAAAACACTTCCCTCTAATTATATTCACAATCCATGGCGGAATTTCTCCAGATTCCTCGACCTAGAACGGGGAAGCTTCGTCCCGGGAATTTCCCAGCTCAAGAAATACTTCATAAGATTCGGCTACTTGACCTCCGACGAGCTTTCCGGCGCCGGCGACGCCTTCGACGCCGCTCTGGAGTCCGCCGTCATCTCCTACCAGAGAAACCTCGGACTACCCGTCACCGGAAAGCTCGACTCCCAAACCCTAAGGCTGATCATGTCCCCGAGGTGCGGCCTGGGTGATAGCCTCGAAACGGCGCCGTTCCAGGCCACGAGCAGGAGGTTCGCCTACTTCTCCGGCCACCCGCGGTGGACGAAGCCGGCGCCGATCACCTACGCGTTCTCCGAGGCCCACACGATCGATTACCTCCGATCGGGAGAAATCCGGCGCGTTTTCCGGCGAGCGTTTTCGCGGTGGTCGGCGGTGATCCCGGTCAACTTCACGGAGACGGCGGAGTTCGCGGCGGCGGACATCAAGATCGGGTTTTTCCGGGGGGACCACGGCGACGGGGAGCCGTTTGACGGGGTGTTGGGAATCCTGGGGCACGCGTTCTCGCCGGAGAACGGGCGGCTCCACCTGGACGCGGCGGAGACGTGGGCGGTGGATTTCGGGAAGCAGCGGTCAAGCGTGGCCGTTGATTTGGAGTCGGTTGTGATACACGAGATTGGTCACGTGCTGGGGTTGGCCCACAGCTCGGTGAAGGAGGCTGTTATGTACCCGAATTTGAGCCCCAGGACGAGGAAAGTGGAGCTCCGGATTGATGACGTGGAAGGGGTCCAGGCGCTATACGGGTCCAACCCCAATTTTAAGTTCAGCTCGCTGTTGGCATCTTTCACTTCTTCCGCCGCTGATGGTTTGGCCTTGGATCTGACCGTCCGTTGGAGAACTTGGTTCGCGCTATCAACGGCTGTGATTGGGTTCTTATTTTTCTTTTGATTGTTGACACTTGACCTACACCGTACATATATACCCGGTTGACTAAACACCGAAACAAAAACATACCTGGTTGACTGACCAAAATTGGTACACCAATTTCTATCAAAATTTTTTGGTAGATCAAAGTAGGTCGGTAAATGAAGAAAGTTGTTCGTAGAAATCGGTGTTTGGTTAGATTAAATCTATTCGTGTTCGGCTTAGTTTGTAAATAAGTCGAGTTTGAGCACAATTTTAAGGCTTAAAAATAAATGAACTAAGCCTGATCACAATATAACTCGACTCGTTTGTTCATGAACAAACTCGATTATATGATTATGAGCAAATTTGATTAGACACTCATAAAAAACTACATTATACGTTCATGACTCTATTATATATACATATATTATATACAATATAGAGTTTATGTTAAATTACATAGTTTTGGTGACCTCTCTCAAACTATGTAGTATAATCTTTTTATTTGCTTGTATAATTGATCAAGTAAATGAGTAGCTCACAAATTTGTCTCACAAAAAAACTAAATGACAGGCTCGCGAGCTAAGTTCGATCTCGGTGATCATTTAAATGAATCAAGCTCAAACAAAAATGTGAGCTTAAACCAAGCTCGCGTTCGAGATCGAGCTCACCTATTTTTAACCAAGCCAAGCTTGAACAACTCAAAATTCAGCTCGACTCAGTTCGCTTACAGCCCTACCAAAAATATACTAGGTATATGTTTTGAAAGGGGGATTTTGAAAAATAGCCTTTAAATAGGGGGCTATTTGCCCTTAAGTTGAGTTATATGTTTTAATTGCATGGGGTAATCCTCACTTCTCCCACCTTCTACGCATTGTGAGTTGATTGAAGCATTGACCGGCCATTGACCACAACCTATTGTCTACAACTTATTGTCAACAACCTATTGTCAACATTCGTCAACAACTGTCAACATGAATAATTATTGTCAAAAAATTTTGTTAACCAAAAAGTGTCAACAAATTCCTTTGTTATGTACAGACATCCGTCTAGTAGAAGATTCCAATTGAGAGCCGTAGTGGATATAACTATGAGCTCTTCATCATTTATTATATTTTTTGCGCATTCACTTCCCGTATTTTTCCCTTCTTTTTGCTCCCGCTTTTACTTCCTTTTTCTTTTTCTTTTTCTTTTTGCTTTGGGCATGTAATACACATCTTTCCAACTATCATTAGCGATAATGGTAGATACATCTTAACCCCGGATTCAGTTTATATCGAAATGTATCTATGTAGATATATACATATTGTTGTTGTTGTATAACGCATGTATATTATTTTTATGGAACATATGAAATCCATATACCATAAGATGGAGTATGTTGATATACGTACAGTTAATAAAGCTTCAAGAGGAAGGAGGAGAGCCAGGGTCATGTTTGGGGTTCGCCCCAGGTGGAGAGTAATCATTGGTGTCCACTTGTAAAAGCTTTCTTCCTAATTCTGCCCTATTCTTTCTTCTACTTTCAACTCTTCCTTCATCAATTTTCTCCCAATTGGATATATGCCCCTGTAATGATTTATATTTCACCAAATCAATAATCTCGATCAACAAAGCCATTTATATTCGCTAAATTAATCAGGCTCGATCACATGCATCAAAAACAAGGACAATAACAATGATAACAGATGTTGGTCAATGTATTTTATTCTCCGTATCTAGTATGTCACCGTGAAATATATTGGTTAAAAATATTAATTTGGTACGAGTATCCAATCTACTTTGTATAGATGAAACTATCAAGAGTATGCCGGCCATATTACGAACTACGAAGTAGTAAAAATACAAAGAAATTGGATATAATCTAAAAAGATCAATTCTTAGCATTGAATAATATAAGACTCACAATACAAAAATCGCATAGTAATTAGTTTGTATTCAAAGTTTATCATAGCACCACTAGCTAGGGATCTAGGGGCATGTTGCTAGATAAGTAGTAGGAAGAGTTAGACCTGTACAAATTCGGGTTCGGGTCAGATTCGGATCGGGCTTTAAATAAAAATTATGCCCATTTATTTGAGCAGGTTTGGGTGAAGCGGGTGATTCGGGCCGACAAGGATGTCCAAGTTCGCCCGGACATCCGGATTCAAGTAGCTTGTCGGAACCCGGACATAAATTCATAAATAATTATTTTTTCATGTCAATTAAAAAACTAGAAAATCCTAATATTATAATTACACCGTCTAACATTATTTGAAATTAAGATCGCATTTATGCTTGCTTTTTAGGTGACAAGATGAAGGAACTATAATAACTAACTCTCTTTTGTACTAATTCTACAATCAATTGCCCCAAGACATTCTTTGCAAGCATATCTTTATTTATAAATATAAATATTTATTCTAAATATTTAATGTATTCGGGTATTCGGGCGGGTTATCCGGGATATTCGGTCAAAAATATTATCTGTGTCCCGCCCATGAATCCATGCGGGTCGGGCTTATTTACCCTTTCAGGTTATAAATCTTGTCTAAGTTCGTCCATTTTTCCGGGCGGGCGGTATGAGTTGGGCGGGTTAGTCCGATTTTATTCAGGCCTAGTAATGGTGTAGGGACTAGACTATCTCAATATATTAAATTGCTTCCCATAATACATAGAAAAAAAAAGTTGGCACAATGTAATGGTCGCCCCTTCTCCTGTGGTCATGGGTTTTGAGTCTTATGAGTTTCACCTATTTTTTCTCTCTTTCTTTCATATTTGTAAGGCTTTTTTTTCACTCCTTAAAGAGGATTATTTTTTTCTCCCTTCATCTTAAAATGGGCAATGATGGAGGATGATAGAGAATCAAACAATGGAAATTAGTCTAGGTCACCAATTAGACGTCGTCGATCACCTGGAAAGAGGTATACAGGAGCATGGATTTCGTTTTCACCTCAACGATTTAGGAAAAAATATGATCTCTTCACCGGAGATTATTTTCAATCTTTCAATCCATTTTTCTTGTCAAACTCATATAATCCTAGAACACAACTAGTTGGCTTTAGATTCAATGGATTTATTTCTCTAGCTAGAGTCGTAGTGTTAAGATGCAACTAGGTGCGAAGATGAAACTGGGTTTCATCAATGAAAGTTGTCCAAAAACTGATCGAGTCTAATGATTATGATCGCTTGGAACGTTAGGATTCTATTTTGTCTAAATCTGGAGATTATGTTTCTATTAGGATTGACAATGCTATTGTTCCCAGAAGATCACACATATTAGTCAAGCCTCTTACAAAGTTTGATGATCTATGTTTGTACTTATTTGCCCTCTTCAAAAGTAGTTCCTAAATTAACACAAGTGATAATTGATGCGCATACATATTCATTTTCTCAACAATTTCATATTGTTTCCCTGTCTAACTTATAAGATTATTCATCAAGTTACGTTCACTCCTTGTTTAATGTCGTATTTGGTTGATCCAACTACTTATGAACAAGAAAGACGTGACGATGGATGGGTTGAAGTCATAATAAGGAATTAATGGCTTTAGGTAAAAAAAAAATCATACTTGAGAACTCACAAACCTGCCTCCTAAAAATAAGGCCATTGGATTAAAGTGGGTTTACAAGATCAATTTTCAACAAGTGGTAAAGTTGAAAGACTCAAAGCTACCAAGGGGTTTAATCGGGCTAAAGACAAGGATTATGAACATACTTATTTTCCATGTGACAAAGTTTACTATAGTTAAGGTTTTAATAACTTTAGATGCTTCTTTGAACTAGGATTTGCAACACTTAGACATCAATAATGTTTTTTTACATGGTTATCTTGATGAAGATGTGTTTATAGTTCCACCTAATGTTATCAGAATTCCGATCCGATTCTATGATTCTAGCGATCCTATGATCCATAACATGCGAAACGATCCACAATCCCAAGTAGGGTCTAATTGGAGTAGGATCTTAAATGATTTAGAATACAATCTCGATTCAATCCCAATTTTACATACGATTTTAAGGTACAATCCTATAAACGATTCTAATGATCCTACAACGATGTTAACGATCCTATAAAATGAAATTTTTAACTATATATTATTAATAATTGTACGATTAACGTATCATTTCCATTAAAATAGTTGATTAATTTATCCTACAATATTTTTAATAATCACATTAATAAGGTTTATCATTTTCTTACTTCATATATAACAAAATATATAATCTATTAGATTATTCTTGCATACTTTTAGTTATAATGTAGGATCTTGCGATTCAGCGATTCGATCTTGTGATCCGATCCAAAAGACCCCCAAACGATCCAACCTAGAATCCCGATCTTAATAGCCCCACATTTGCATGGTTATTCTAAAGTCAAACCAGGGCAAGTACGTAGACTCGATCAAACACTCACTCTATGGATTGAAACACGCAAGTCGTCAATGGAGTATTGAGCTCACTAAACATCTTCAACAATTGGGATTTGTTCAATTAAAATATGACTATTCATTATTTGTGTTGAAAAATAAGACTTCCATTACTATCTCTCTTTTATATGTTGATGACATGTTGCTTTCTAGAAATGATCCTTCTGTTATCACATCTACAACGACTTCTTTTGATAATGCCTTCACTACTAAAGAGCTAGGATTCGTAAGATATTTTCCTGGGGATCGAAGTTATAAGATTAGAATCTAGGATAAGGTTGAATCAAAGGAAGTATGTACTTGATCTGTTGAGAGATGCAAAAAAGATTGATTGTAAAGCCTTCCTTTCCCATGCAAAGAAATCTTCAACCACAACCTGATGTAAGTGAGATTATGGAAAATCTAGAGAGTTAAGAAGGTTAGTTGGGAGGTTGTTGTATTTTACTCTTTCAAGGTCAGATATTTGATCAACAGTTCAGCAACTTAAACAATTCATTGACTCCCCACGTCAACCACATATGCAAGCTTACATTATTTCTTCTCAGTATTTTAAGGGTATAATCAATTGCTCCTTATTTCATCCTAGCAATACAAATCTTTTTTTTGGGGGCGCATCCTCATGCTCATTGGCTTTTGTACAATGCCTTTGAGATGGATATAACCCCTATATCAATTTTGGTGCATTCTAACTAGATTCAGTTATCATTGTCACATACCTGAATTTTAGTGTTCCTTGGGTTTTCCGGGCAATGATAATACTTGGGCCGTCTTCATAAACCCTCTCGATTTTGTATTGGGGCAAGGGTGTGTACATCATGGCCCCCCAGATCCCGCCCGAGGCGGGTTAACACTGGGTTGATGATGATGATGAATACAAATCTTTCTTTGAATGCATACCGTGATGCGGATTAGGGAAGCTGTGCATTCACATGTTGATTTATTTTTGGGTGTTGCATTTTTATGGGAGGAGCATTGGTTTCTTGGAAGTCTAAGAAACAAAATACTATATCCAAATCCACAGCAGAGAATGAGTAAAAAAGTATGTCATGCAAGAAAAGTGATCTAGTTTAGCTTGAAGGATTAAGAAGAGATTTTAATGTGCATATTTCTCTTCCCATTCCACTATATCGCGACAATAAGGCTATCCAACACTTGTGGCTGATGCAGTTTGTTTAAGCCGATTTTCTTACTATCGTTTTTCACGGCCTCTCAATTATACCGAGCATGTCCGGTAAACCAAATTCTTACATTTTAAACAAAAAATTTACTGTAGATTTTTATATGGATATATTTATTTTTTATTGAGATGTATAGGTTAAAAAATTTGTTATTAGGATATTATATATAGGTAATTTATTCGAAGAAGTATATGTTAGAAAACTACACTGTTGATGAACATATATAATATATGATGAGCTCATCTAACGTCTCAATTTCACAACCACCATGCTAATCATATAACAAACACCTCGTGGCACACGGTTAGAAAAGAGGTGGCAATAGGCATATTGATTTGAAAGGGCGTAATTATTTAACGAATTGTCTTCTTTCCCGGCGCATATTGGATTTATCTCCATACAAATCTTTAAACGTCATACACCACAAAATTCTCATTTCTTATCAATGTAAAAAATTCCCGCCAGAACCCCCACATTGTTCCATATTTGCAAATCGGGACCAACAATATAAACATTTTTTTTTTCACATGGGTCGCAAATTGATGATTTCGAATTTAGCAATTCTTTGATTGTTTGCTTATTTGAATGTGTTTTTAATTTATAAGATTGATCAATTGAACAAGTTAATTCGTATAAGTCTAGTACTTGATCGATCAAAGTTTATTTTTTAAATTCAATAGAACAGTTTTTTGTCCCGAAACTCCTGGTATGCAACTGAGCTAAAATATTTTGCTTTTTTCACATATATACCAATAAATTAGGAGATTTTTCCATAAAATCAACCATAATTACTACAAGTCTACAAAATTACACCAAAATCATCCATATATATACTAGGCCTTTTTTTTTCAAATGGACCCACCCACAAATTTTTAATGTTTCAAAATATTAATTTATCACTTTATTCTTCAATATTTTGGTTACTTTGTTTCGGATCAGGTTTCTTAATTTCGATGACTTAATATAGTGGTAATATAACATTTAAAAAGTTTTTAAGCATAAAAGTGTTATATCTACATGTTTTTATTGGAAAACCTAATATATGATCCGTTTGCCTAGTTTTTATTTGTTTTAATTCATCTATGAGTTCGTGAAAATTCTCCCAGCTTATGATTATGTGCAATAACCTTAATTAATTATACTATGATTCTATGAAAAATATAATAGATCGATTGATAGAGGACCAGATCCAAAAGAAGAAAAGATCGATAACCTGTCGGACAGCAGGCGCATCAGTATAAACCGCTCCCATAGAATCCTCTGCACGGATTAATTCATCCATCCAAATCAAATTTTACTCATTCAATTGAGATTCGAATAATTAAAATGGGGTTTAAATATTTTGAACTTACTTGATAAGAGGAGGAGAAGGAGGAAGAGGGGTAGAAGAAGTGCAGCTTTGTGATGATGGGTTGCCATTTGCGTTCTTCTTCTCAAAATTAATTGTGAGTGGATTACTGGATTGGATTGGATTTATATTGAAAAGGACAACCCTACATATATAATGTCATAATATAGGTGAGGTTGGTAAACAAGTCAACTTTTTCCGCTATTTCTAGGTGTCATATACAACAACACCAGGACTAGTGACTTGCAAAATCAGCCCAGTATGAGAAAGATGTGATACGCAATTAATTTGTTTAAAGGCACTACCTATTGTTAGATTTTGCTTTAAAGGCACAACTTATAAAAATCAAATTCAAAACTTCTTAATACTCCCTCAGTATAACTTTAGTTGTCTTTCTAGCCTTTAATTTCTTGTATAATTCTACTTATCTTTTAATGTATTTTGTTCAAATTTTTCCCTTTTTATCTTCAGACAGACGTCAAATGCCCAATTCCTCAATATAACCGTGTAAGGTCATCTCCAACAATTTTTCTATAATTTTTTCCAAAATGAAGAGCCAAAAGTCATATTTTCCAAATAAAATTTACTTTAACTCCAACAACTTTTTCATTTTAGAGAATCTTACATTTATTAGTTTTATTTATATATAAATTTTTTTTATAAAATTTCATATGGCCAATCACAAGTTTTCATGTATACACTTTTAATTAATGCATTCTCCGAATAAATTTAGAGAATTATCTAAATATAGGGAAAACACTTCAATCTTTTGGAGAATTCTCCATTATAGAGAATTAGATAAGAAAGTGATTGGGGCAAAAAAATGGGCAAAATTCTCCAAATGCACAATTTTCAAAAATTTAGGAAAGCTATTGGAGATGGCTTAATCACTCTCTGATAGTGTTTTGACGGAAGAAAAAATCACGCTTATATTACTTCATTCATTACTCTTTCTATTCCCTATGTTCAAGAAGAAGGCTTTTCTCCTTTATCGATAACTTTCTCTCATAGTGAAATGGAAGACTTACACCAGATCCATGTTAAACTTCCTAATCCCCTATTCAAGCGCCCTGTTCAGCCAATAAAACAAACTCTCTTGAGCAATTCCACGTAGAAATTAACAAAAGAACTGCCAAGTAGTGTAACTATTCTAATAAAAAAGATTTGACATGAAATCAGGACTTGATTTTAAAAGTACATATCTTCACTGATCACTACAGTACTGTTATGATTAAGCTTAGTATTATCTCTAGTGACATAAATATTGGTATGGCACTTGTAATAACATGAATTGAGGTAGAAGAAATAACCAAGTTCAGAACCGGGTTTAACAATATTTATACTCGACTAAATTCTAGTGAACCGGATTAAGCAACCCCGGGCCGAACCCGGTTGGATGGCTTAAACTGGGAGCTACTGAGATTAGTCAGTTTAGATTGTTGTTGGGCCTTGACCTAGGTGATGGGCTTTGGCATCTCGCTTGTGACTTGGCCCAATCTCCTTGTCCGCTTCGAAGACGAGCTCCTTGCTTGACCTAGCTATAAGTAGCTCGCTTCTCCTCTTTTGGAGCTCACTTGCAACGGCGGATCTGAAAAAGAGAGAGAGAAAGAAAGAGAGAGAAAAGAAAGAGAAAGGAGAGAGAGAGAGAGAATCCGGTGGCTTGAGAGCTTCTCCGGTGTTCCGAAGTTGGTGTTTGAAGAAGGCGACAAGAGCTTCTTCTTCCTCGTGGTTCAGATCGTGCAAAGCTCCCTCTCCGAGTTTTGTCAGCCTTAGGGGGCCGAAACCCTAGATCTACTCTTCTTCCCTTTTCTGTGTTTCTCCGTTCTTGTACCTTTGAATCTGTTTGTTCTTTGGTGTTCTTCGCTCTTCTTGTTGTTTGTGTAACCTGCTCTGTAACTCTGAGATCTAGTGGATATTTTGAGATGAGCTTCCTCTCTGAGGCTCCGCAGATGTAGGCTTTGCCGAACTGCGTCACCAACTCTCTTGTTTTCACTTGTTCTTCTTTTACTTGCTTGATTACTTGTTGGTTTTTGAGTTGATTCGAGTTTCTGAGTCGAATGAGAATTACAAATTGGTATCAGATCTTGATTTAGGTTTATTTCTTGCTTTGTTGCTAGATCCTGTCGCTTCCGCTTTCTCATTCTTGATTTCCTTTTCAGATAATGATTTCTTCTCTGTGTTTGCGCTTGCCTTTGTCACTGCATCTCAAGTAAGGGTTTGCTTGGGGGGCAGGGGAATCTTGATAGAAGGGCTTCGACTTGTGTCGATTGCTTCCCACTGTCGGTTCCTACATTAGAGTCTAGGAATACTGATAAGTTTCTTGGCTTGTGTTTTGACTGATGTCTTGTCTCAAAGAGATTAAGATCCAACGAAATTTCCTCTGTTTGTCTCTTGCTTTTCTTAGGAGTAACTCTCTGTTCTTGAAACAGGTACCTAGATGGGAGATGCTTACAGGATTAAGCCCTACGATGGGCACTCAGACTATGCTATGTGGAAGGTCAAAATGAAAGTTGTTCTCACCAAAGAAAAACTATGGCATGCTGTTGATGACACGTGGGACGCCACTGCAACAGATTTCCAAAAGAAACAGGCCAAAGAACTGGCTCATGCAGAGATAATGCTTAGACTATCCGATGAGGTAGCTAGGCAGGTTGTAAGTATTACTGAACCAAAACCTCTTTGGGATGCTTTAGATGCTAAGTATCTCTCTAAATCTCTGCCCTGTCTCATCTCTCTTCTGTCTAAGTTGTTCAGTTTTAAAATGGACCTAGGACAGATAATTGAGGAAAATCTTGATAGGTTTCTTAGGATAACCCAAGATCTTGAGAGATTTGATGATAAAATTAAAGACACTCACCAGTTCATGCTTCTTATGAATGCTTTGCCTGCTCAGTTTGATGTCTTGAAAGATGTATGTCAGTTTGGTCGTGATGGTATGACTGCTGCTAGAATGTCTGAATTTATAATTCAGAAAAATGAATCTTTAAAAGTCTTCAAGATAAAAGGGGGAAGTTCTAAAACTTCTGAGAAAACTGAGTCCAAAAATGAGGTCATGATGGCCAAAGGGAAAAAGAACTTCAATAAGAACAAGAAAAAGAAGTCTGGTGATCTTAACAATGACAAGAAAGATATGTCAAATGTTAAGTGTTATTACTGTGGTATTACTGGTCATTATTCTACTGATTGTACCAAAAAGAAAAGGGATAATAAAAATAAATCAAAAGATAATAATGGTGTATCAAATGTGTTTGAATCATGCTCACAATATTCTCATGAACTACTGGTAGTCTCTAATACCTCTAATAATGATGATTGGATCTTAGATTCTGGGTGTACAATGCATGCAACCCCTAATAAGGGTTTCTTTGAATCTTTGACTCTCTGTGATGATGGTATTGTTATGCTGGGTGATCACTCTGTGTTGCCCATTAAGGGCATAGGGACTGTTCCTCTGAGAATGCATGATGTGAAAATAAGAATTCTCCAAAAGGTAAGGTGGGTACCAAACCTTAGGAGAAACTTACTCTCAGAGTCTGTCTTTGATGATCTTAATTGTCATATAATCACTCACCAAGGGATAAGGGATGTTATTAGAAATGGAACAGTCCTTATTAGGAGAATTAAAAAGGGAGGGTTATATCATGTTATTGCTACTCTTGAATTAAATGTCTCTGCAAGTGTTAAAATTGACAAGATGGGTCATACAAAGATATGGCATGCTAGGCTTGGTCATATAGGCAATAAGGGTCTTAAATATCTTCATAAACATATCATGATTGATTGTGATCCTTGTGATATTGACTTTTGTGAATACTGTATCTTGGGAAAGAAGACTTCCCATTCTTTCAATAAATCAACCTACACTGCTTCACAACCCCTAGAGTACATTCACTCTGATCTCTGGGGGCCTGCTCAAGTAGATACTATAGGAGGAAGGAAGTATTTCCTTTCTCTCATAGATCATTACTCGAGGAAAGTATGGGTTTATTTACTGAAAACAAAAGATGAAGCCTTTGAAAACTTTAAAAATTGGAAACTTATGGTTGAAAGGCAAACTAATCACAAGGTTAAGTACCTTAAGACTGACAATGGATTTGAGTTTTGCAATAAAATGTTTGATGAGTTTTGCAGACAATAGGGCATAAAAAGGCACTTAACAGTTCCTGGGACTCCATAGCAAAATGGTACAACTGAGAGGATGAACAGAACTCTGTTGGAAAACGCAAGATGCATGCTTATAAGTGCTGGAATGAAAAATTCTTTATGGGGAGAAGTTGTAACAACTGCAGCATATCTGATCAACAGATCACCCTCCTCTGCCATTGAGTTCAAAACTCCACAAGAAATGTGGATGGGTAAGAAGCCTGGCCTAGCTCACCTTAGGCCTTTTGGGTGCACAGCTTATGCCCAAGTTTCACAAGGCAAGCTGCAACCCAGGGCCTATAAGTGTGTCATGCGAGGCTACCCCCCTGGGGTAAAAGGCTACAAACTCCTTTTAATACAACTTGGAGGCTATAAAGTCATAACCTCTAGGTCTGTTACATTCAATGAAAAAGATTTTCACTTTAAAAATAAAATGACAATGCCTCATGTTGCAAGTCCATGCACTGAGAATGATGAAGAAGAAAACACTCCACCCCCAACACCATATCTCCCTGCAAATGGTAATTTCTTCCAAGAAGATAATGTACCACCACAGGATGAAGAGGAATTCGACATAGGATACTCTTCAGGTGCACAGGACTCCTCTTAACATAAGAATAATGATGAGGATGACTCTGTTGCACAGAACAATGAAGGTGCTCCTGAAGCACAAAATGATGAGGGCAACAACACAAATCAAAGTGATTCAGCCTCAACAAGTACACAACCTCACCAATTGGGTGGGGGAGTAAGCAACTCTAACTCAAATTCTTTACCTCTTTCCTCTCCCTCTATCTCTGAGCATGATAGTTCTAGTTCTTCCTCTTCTTCCTCTGCTGTGAATGATTTGGTTGACTACCAGCTTACTAGGGATAGAGAACCTAGGATAAGAATTCCTAATAAAAGGTTTGAAGTGAATTTGATTGAGTGCTTTGATAAAATTGTTGAGTTTGCTTTTACTGTTGCTGAGATCATTAAAAACTTTACTCCTGACAGCTATGAACAAGCTGTCAGTTGTAAACAGGCTAATGAATGGGTTAAGGCCATGCATGAAGAGATCCAATCCATGGTTGTTAATAACACCTGGACCCTAGTTCCTAAACCTGCTAAAGCTAGACTAATAGATTGCAAATGGATTTATAAAATTAAGGATGGGGCTACTAAAAATGATCCTCCTAGGTTTAAAGCAAGGTTGGTTGCCAAAGGCTTTACTCAGAAAGAGGGGGTTGATTATAATGATATTTTTGCTCCTGTTGTGAAATATAAAACCATGCGTCTATTACTTGCTATGACTGCTGTGTTTGATTGGGAACTTGAACAAATGGATGTAAAGACTGCTTTCTTGCATGGTGACTTAATTGAAACCATTTACATGAGACAGCCTAAAGGCTTTGTAGATAAGACTAAACCTGATCATGCTTGTTTGCTTAAAAAATCAATATATGGCTTAAAACAGTCACCTAGACAGTGGAATAAAAAGTTTGATACTTGCATGATTTCTCTTGGTTTCTCTAGAAGCAGCTACGACACTTGCTTATATTTCAAAGGTGTTAAGTCTACTTCTCCTATTTACATTCTTTTGTATGTTGATGACATATTACTTGTCAGTAGCTCTAAAGCGGTAATTTATGGAGTTAAGCATGACTTAAAGAAACACTTTGACATGAAAGATTTAGGAGCTGCATCCAAAATTCTAGGGGTAAATATCATTAGAAATAGGGTTAAGAGAACTATTTTCTTGTCTCAGACTGACTACCTGCATAAAGTACTTGACAGGTTTGCCATGATCAATTCTAAGTCTGCACCAATACCTCTTGGAGGGCACTTAGAGTTTACCAAACAAGACTATCCCACCACTGAAGAAGAAAAGAAGAATATGGAGCATGTTCCATATGATGTAGCAGTGGGAAGCATTATGTATGCTATGATTTGTACTAGGCCAGATTTAGCTTTTGCTATTAGTGTACTTAGTCGCTTTATGTCCAACCCTGGACAAAAACACTGGGCATGTATGAAATACCTGCTCAAATATGTAAAAGGGACTGAGAACATTGGTTTGGTATATGTTGAACATAGTCCGAGAACCACACTTACAGGGTATGTGGACTCGGACTATGCCAGTAACAGGGACAACAGGAAGTCTACTACAACTTATTTTTACTGTTGGGCAGGAAATTGCATTTCCTGGAAATCCCAACTGCAATCTATAGTTGCACTCTCCTCAACTGAGGTTGAGTACATTGCAGCTACAGAAGCCTCAAAAGAGGCTACTTGGTTATGTGGAATCTTGCATGAAATTGAAGGCAAAACATACTTGCATGTTCTCTTCACTGATAGTCAAAGCGCCTTGTATCTTTGCAAGGATCTTGTCTATCATGAAAGAACCAAACATATAGATGTGAGATATCACTTTATCCGGAGAATGGTGGAGGACCAGGAAATTAATGTGAAGAAAACACCTAGAGACACCAATCCTGCAGATTTTGGAACAAAAATAGTCCCCACAAACAAATTTGTGTTCTGCAGGAAAGAACTCCATATTGATGATGTTACATGAAATATGGAGATGAGTCAATGATGATATGACGAAATTCATTTCAAAATCCACTAGATATAAAAGTTACCTCTAGTGATAATACTGAGCTTAAGAGGGCATTTGTTATGATTAAGCTTAGTATTATCTCTAGTGACATAAGTATTAATATGACACTTGTAATAACATGAATTGAGGTAGAAGAAATAACCAAGTTCAGAACCGGGTTTAACAATATTTATACTCGACTAAATTCTAGTGAACCGGATTAAGCAACCCCGGGCCGAACCCGATTGGATGGCTTAAACCGGGAGCTACTGAGATTAGTCGGTTTAGATTGTTGTTGGGCCTTGACCTAGGTGATGGGCTTTGGCATCTCGCTTGTGACTTGGCCCAATCTCCTTGTCCGCTTCGAAGACGAGCTCCTTGCTTGACCTAGCTATAAGTAGCTCGCTTCTCCTCTTTTGGAGCTCACTTGCAACGGCGCATCTGAAAAAGAGAGAGAGAAAGAAAGAGAGAGAAAAGAAAGAGAAAGGAGAGAGAGAGAGAATCCGGTGGCTTGAGAGCTTCTCCGGTGTTTCGACGTTGGTGTTTGAAGAAGGCGATAAGAGCTTCTTCTTCCTCGTGGTTCAGATCGTGCAAAGATCCATCTCCGAGTTTTGTCAGCCTTAGGGGGCCGAAACCCTAGATCTACTCTTCTTCCCTTTTCTGTGTTTCTCCGTTCTTGTACCTTTGAATCTGTTTGTTCTTTGGTGTTCTTCGCTCTTCTTGTTGTTTGTGTAACCTGCTTTGTAACTCTGAGATCTAGTGGATATTTTGAGATGAGCTTCCTCTCTGAGGCTCCGCAGATGTAGGCTTTGCCGAACTGCGTCACCAACTCTCTTGTGTTCACTTGTTCTTCTTTTACTTGCTTGATTACTTGTTGGTTTTTGAGTTGATTCGAGTTTCTGAGTCGAATGAGAATTACAAGTACATATCATAGCTTGAAAAATTCTATATTTAAAGATATACTAAAAGGAAAAATTCTAAATATTGAATTGTATTTATCAAATCTTTCATATGCTAATCAACTCCCAGCCCTTAATTTAAGTAAAAAGATCATAAAACACATTTGGTCAATCAAATCATTTTTTTTATCACCAAAACCACCGAATAGATTAAACACTAGTAAGATCCAATTGAATTACATCAAAACAAGGAGGTAAAGAAAAAACATTTGAACAAACAAAAAAAGCTTTGGGTAACAATCTGCTAAGAACATGAGCAGCTTGGTTTGAACTCCTACGAACAAAGCTCCAGGTGCACGCCTCAAATTCATGTGACATGGCTAAAATTTGTGCAATAAGTACACCAGCAACAGATCGTGGCAGAGAGCGAAGCTTCAGTTTTTGAATTGTCGTCTGACAATCAGAAGCGAACACAACCTTAGGGAAACCAGCTTGGATTGCATTCTCCATCCCCCACTTTAAGGCCTCCAGCTCAGCGATTTCCACAGTGGTCCCTGTTTGAATACATTTGGAACCTGCAATAACAACTTCTCCCTCAGAATTCCTTCCCACAAAACCAATTCCACAAGCCTTGTTCAGCACCGTGGCATCATAGTTTATTAAGATCCAATCTGCCTCAGGTTTAGTCCAGCGAGTCTCAGCATCAGCAGTTGGCCTATTTGAACAGTCACTCATCAGCTGCACACTATCTTTGTATTCCACACAAGCTCTCCAGCTCTGATCAATCAACTCAGCGGGATCCACACATTTCCCCTCAAACACCAGCATATTACGTGCCCGCCAAATGCGCCAAATCAATTCAGTCCAGAGCCGAGCCTTACTTTCCTCCAGATTGTTCACAATAAAACCAAACCAGTCTAAAAACGAGAACTCCCGCTTGAGTTTCGGTTTGAATTCCGGGAAATGGTCCCAGATCAACTTCGGTAAAAGGCAATTACTTAAAGCATGCATCACAGATTCTTCCCTTCCACATCTCAGACAATCTGCATTGTCTGTAATATTTCTATGCCTAAGATTACGTTTGCAAGGGAGTATTTCTTTGCTAGCTCGCCATAAAAAAGATCTGACTCTCGGCATTACTTTCAGCTTCCACAACTTCTTCCACAAAGAACCCACAACACCCCTTTCTCCACTTTGTTCAGCTTCTCAAAAGGCTTTGATTTGCAAAGAATAAGCTGATTTCACTGTGAAATCACCATGGGCCGTATAATACCAAAGGATCGAATCAGGTATTGAAGCGTCAACTAGATGAATGCCAAGAACAATGTCCACGTCACAAGGAGATAACCATTTCCTGACTTCATTTTCGCGCCAGCTTCTACTTTCCCAGTTAATAAGCTCTATAACTTTCATATTGTTATCAGCCCCACCAAAATTTCCAACAACCTTAAAAGAGTTAGGACGAGGTAACCATTTGTCATTCCATACCGAGAGAGAGCTGCCATTACCAACTTGCCAGTAAAGTCCTTTCTCCAGTATTTCCCTAGCCTTCAAAAGACTACGCCAGGCATAACTTGGATTGTGTCCCAAAGCTGCCTTTAAAAAAGAAGAGTTCGGGAAGTACTTGCCTTTGTAAAGTCTTGCAAGAAGTGAATCTGGGGACTGTAATATCCTCCAGCCTTGACGTGCTAGGAGGGCCAAGTTGAAATACTCTAAATCACAAAATCCCAATCCCCCCCTTGCTTTTTGGTAGACATAGCCTTTTCCAACTCATCCAATTCAAGGCCCTGTTCGACCCACCCCCTTTCCATAGAAAATTACACATAAGTTGCTCCATCTCCCGACAGTGGCGGAGCGGAGGGGGGCGCCCCCCTCCCCCCCTCTCCTTTAATTTAATATATAGATAAACATAGAATATATGGGATGCAAAGAATGTTAGTTCAGTGGTATTATACCAATTTACATGACCATATAGGTCCGTGTTCGACTCCAGCCCACTTTTTTCCTTTTTTTTTTTGCCCGCCTTCCAAATTTTTTTTGAGATATTTATTAAGGTAATAATAGCTAGGATATATCTTCACCAAAAAAAATAGCTAGGATACTATTTTATTAAATTTAATTAGTATGGATAGTATGTATGACTAAGTATGAGAAATGCATAAGAAAGAAAATAGGCTTAAGATTAGAAATTTAACAATAATTGTATTTGACATATCAAAATTATATATAATATATAGAGTATCATACTAAATATCTTAATTAATTTATATTTTCTTGAACAACTCTACTAATTATTATTTATATTTTTTACTTGGTAAGTTGGTATACACATATTTAGTTTGTTATTAACTAGGCCCCTATAATTTTATATCATGACCTATAATATTTTTAATTATTAATTAGTAATAAAATACTTTATTTTTTAAAAAAAATCATTTTTATAATTATCGCCCCTCCTTTCCAAATGTTCTGGCTCCGCCACTGTCTCCCGACATAAAGAGGATGGGAAAAGAAAGCAAGACATAGCATACATGGGTATCGATTGAACAACTGATTTAATCAGAACCTCCTTTCCTGCCCTTGATAGAGTGCTAGCCTTCCATCCACTCAACTTCTTCAACACCCTCTCTTTTACTTGACCAAAGATTACCTTTTTTGACCTCCCAGTCATAGTAGGTAGTCCCAAATAACGCTCATGCTTCTCAACTTCTTGCACATTAAGAATTTCTTGAATATCCTCCCGCATTGTGTCACTTACATTCTTGCTAAAAGATAGCTCAGATTTTGCAAAATTGACTTGTTGTCCTGACGCTGCTTCATAGTTTTGGAGGATATGAACAATTTCTAAGGCCTGTTGACAAGTAGCTCTTGCAAACATCATACTATCATCCGCAAAAAATAAGTGAGAAACAACCGGGGCATTACGAGCAATTCGAATTCCCCTTATCTTTCCCGCGTGCTCACTCTGCTGTATCAAAAAAGTAAAGCCCTCGGCGCAAAGAAGAAATAAATGAGGAGAAAGAGGGTCTCCTTGACGAAGTCCTCTAGACGGAAAGAAGACCAGAGAAGGAGATCTATCCATGAGCACCGAGAAAGAAACACTGGAGACGCACTTCATTATCAACCTAACCCATCGATCACAAAAGCCCAACTGTCTCATGCATTGCTCTATAAAACCCCACTCCACTCTATCGTATGCCTTGGCCATGTCCAGCTTCAAAGCAAGATAACCTGTTTTTCCTGTTCTCAAATTCCTCATGTAGTGGAAGATCTCAAAAGCAGATAAAACATTATCCGTAATCATTCTACCCGGGACAAAAGCACTCTGGGATATAGAGATCACCTTATCTAGTACAAGTTTGAGTCTATTTGCCAACACCTTCGAAATTATCTTATAGATAACATTGCATAGGCTAATAGGTCTCAAATCTCGCATTCGATAAGGATCATTAATTTTTGGAATTAAGGAAATGAAAGTATGATTAAGATTATTTGGAAAAGGAGCACCCTCAAGAATATTAAGAACAAAATGAATAATGCCAGTCCCAAGAATATGCCAGTGTTTTTGAAAAAACAAAGCTGACATACCATCAGGATCAGGGGATTTTGTAGGGTACATAGAGAAAAGGGCGGAACGTACCTCCTCTCCAGAAAATGGACGCAAGAGCTCGACATTTTCCATGTTGGTTAAAATAGGCGAGATTCCTTGAGGAGCTGGTATTGGATAAATGTCATGATCGGATTTAAACAGTTTCTCAAAGTATTCTACAACAACCCTTGACATGTTTTCCATACTCCTCCACTCCATTCCCCCCTCATCTACCAGCCTTCTTAACTTGTTTCTTTTTCTTCTTCCTGAGGCTTTTTTATGAAAATACTCCGTATTCATATCCCCACACAACATCTCATTTGACTTCGCTCTTTGAAACCACAACATCTCCTCTCTTTCCATAAGTTCCCTTTCCTGTTTCTCCAACTCATTTCGACGAGCAACCATCACACCATTCATTCCCCTTTTTTGCAAGCCCCTTAATTCTTCACGCACAGCTTGAAGTTTCAACAAAACATTACCAAATTCCACTTTATTCCACTCTTTAAGATCTTGAGCACAAATCTCTAATTTTCCCATCACTCCCTCTGCCCATGATCTTTCACTAGGATTTTTCCATGCATTCTCAACAACAATCTGACAGCCTTCATTTTGCACCCACATAGCTTCAAAACGAAAAGGCCTATGCGCTCTTCTCCGATCTCCCGACTCTTCCTCAACATTAAACACCTCAAGCATAATAGGGATGTGATCTGAGCCCGCTCTTTCTAGATGTCTTATGCCTCCCCCGGGAAACAGACTCATCCAATTCTCATTTGCAAAACCCATGTCGAGTCTTTCTTGAATAAATTCTTCCCCTACCCTTCCATTATCCCACGTAAACCTCGGCCCCAAATATTTGATTTGCTTAAGCTCACAAAAATCCAGCGCCTCCCTAAACTAAGCATATCACTATAATTCGGTAAATTTCCTCCCTCTTTATCATCACTACTGAGCACCTGATTGAAATCTCCTATACAAATCCATGCATTGTGATCAAATTCTTTCAGTCTTTTCAACATCATCCACGTTTTCTTCTTATCCTCCTTTTTTGGCCAGCCATACACACAAGTCTGTCTCCACTGCAGTGCTCCATTCTTCTCAGATACAACAACATCAATATGGTGTTGTGTAAAGTATTGAACTTCCACCTTCAAGCTCTCCTCCCACATGATACTAATTCCTCCCGACTTTCCCAAACAATCCACCAAAAAACATCCCTCAAAACCTAATTTCAGCCTTATGTCCTCCATCTTTTTCTTTTCACATTTAGTTTCCATCAAGAAAACTAAATTTGGGGCCTCCCTTCTCACCAAACTGGCGAGTCTTGCAATTGCCCGGGCCTTCCCCAATCCCTGGCAATTGTAACTTAAAGTATTCATGGCGTTTGGCAAGAGAGACGCTCCGTCTCTCCCGCCGATATCGCTTTCAAATTTTTAACATCAACTGACACCAATTCAACCTCCATGAACTCCATTTCATCTGATTTCCTCTTGTTCTGTTTATCTCCTGGCTCCCCAACTTCATTATTTTTTCTAGCTAACCGTTTCCATTTTCTGCCTCTTTTCTCACTATCTTGTTCAATTTGCTCCTGCGTTTTATATTTAACCATTTCATTTTCCTTTGCCACCTCATCCCCCTCCAGGTTAATGCTTTCCACCATGGCATTCTTTCCCTCCTTTACAACAACAATTTTTCCTTCTGACTGCCCTACCTTGCTCACCACGTTTTCATTCGCCTCCCCTCCCTTACCTTTTTCCTCTACTGTTAACTTATCAGTATTTTTGACACTTCCAAACTCTTCTGAATTTCCTAGAGACAGCTTTGCTACCCCTTGAATCGTGTCTTCTCCTTCGCTCTCATCTGATTTACTTCCATGTTCCGAAGACACATTATCATTATCTTCCAAAAGAGCTAACAGAGATTTCCTAGTTCCTTCTTTCAACTTTTTTCCTTCAGTATCTTCCCCCTGTGTTACCTTTGAAGCGCCTTTTAGTACCAGTCTTTCTTGTTCCCTCTCTGCCTCTCCCCTTTGATTTTGTGTTGAGGGCGAAGCCTGCAACCAATCACCATACTCATGCTGTGATCCTCGTGCCTGATCATCCAAACAATCGAACTTCACATGTCCCACCAGACCACAAGAATAACATAAATTTGGTAGTCTCTCATATTTTATTTCTGCCCAAAACTTTCTGCCACAAACTTTCAGCATAATCCCCCTTCTTAGCGGTTTCGTTATGTCAATGGATACCCGCAGCCTTATGAACTTCGAGCATCCGATAAAATCCTTCTCATCAATCTCCTCAAGTCCACCAAAAGCCAAACCTACTGCTTCCGCAGTCTTCACCGTCATAGCCTCAAGAGGAAGATCATATATTCTAACCCAGAAAGAAACTTTGTCGATCACCACTTTAGAAGGTTGTTCTAGTCCTGGTTCTTTAAGAGCAAGTAGTGCTCGATCAAAAGACCAAGGCCCTCCCCTTAACACCTTTTCTTTGTCTTCAATCTCTGCAAATTTAAAAAGGAATAGATTGCTACGTAACTCTCTAAATATAAATCCATTCTTCAATCTCCATGCACCCCTCATGGTAGAATTTAGGGCATATGAGTTGAAGGGCCTTCTCGACAGTAATGTACCAACTAGGATTAGTGAGCCCCTACTCGAACTAGCACCCTCATCCCTTACTTTTCCTTCAACAACAACACATTCTTCCGAAGTCAAGTTCAAGTCACGTCTTCATCCAGTATTTGCCATGAAACACTTTGAGAAACTAACCGACCGATCGCAAAGACACAAACCAAATCGATGAACCCCGCACGTTGCCGACGGGAGAACCCTAGCCCACATAGCCACAGACCGGAGGGAGGCAGACGAGTTGAAGATCGCCAGAGAAACAATCGCCAATGAGTCGCCTTTGAGTCGCCCTAGGGTTTCTGTCTTGGTTCCACCTATAGATGGTCAATCAAATCATTTAAACCATAATTGTTTCCACAATGTGATTGGGAAACTCTTTTAACAATAATTACGTTAGGGTTTAGCTAAGGTGGAATTACTCTACTTAGAGTTTGAGAAATCTTGACCATTAATTATCAAATAAAGAGTTGAAATTTGATCCATTTTTTCTCCAAATCGTTTTTGTTTTTTATACTTTTTTATAGTTGTGTTTATTATTTTTGTGAGAGGGTTTATAACTCTATATGTAGAGTTCTTAACACAACTCCACCGATATAACGTATACAAGCCATTTTGAAAAAAAAAGTGAAGCATTTGTTGGAGATGCTCTAAGATATTTTACCGTATCAAAATTGAATCATGTATAATGGCATCTCCATTAGTAGAGACCCAAATTGGTCTCTCACCAATTAAATAATATTTTTTTAACCCAAATGGGTCTCTCAAAGTCCCTCACCCTCAAAGTCCCTCAATTAAGAGACTCTTCTCACAAATTGGGTCTCTCACCAATTATTTTATTATTTATTTCCTTGTTTTTTAATTATGAGGGACCTTGTGAGTGCCCCCAATGTGGGTGCTCTAAGAAGATAGTGAGACTTGTGAGTTCTGACCAAAACAAAAAGATAATAAACCTATGTTTATTGGTTACTAAAAACTAGGGGTGTCCATAAAAAACCGAAAAACCGATTATTTTTTAGGTTAACCAAATCAATTTTTTTTGAAATTTTTTTTGGTTAACCGAACCGAAAATATTTTTCGGTTTATCGGTTCGATTTCGGTTCAAAACTTTACATATAACGGTTAACTAAAAACTGAAAATATAATATTTTTTTTCAAATATTTTTATTTTTTATTTATTTAGTGGCTAAACTCTATGATCTTCAAGGTGTTAATGTAGTTTGAGTCTTTTTTTCTTCAATTTTAACATTTTACACACTATTTTTTCACTTCTCATTGATATAAGAGCCGCTTATTAAATTTGATGGAATAAAAATTAATACACACAATGTTTGATTCCACATAATATAATATATACTCTCGATATTTGTTTACAACAACCAAAACAATATGATATAAGTACATATTTAAAATAAAAGTCTTGCTTGATCACTTTTTTATTCAAATTTTATTATTTTAGTTTTAATTATTTAAGGTAAAATTACATAAACGGTTATCAGTTAATCGAGAAAACCGAACCGAAAAATTGGTTAAATGAACTAAGGTTAACTGGGATTCATGGTTCAGTTTTGGTTCATGATTTTAACTAACCGAATCATGGTTAACCGAACTTCAGTTAACCGAGCAGGTTTGGACACCCCTACTAAAAACTAGTTGGAGTTTTTAACTAGCTATGGAAACTCATATAAACACCGTTTGGAAGTATAGGATATTGTACATAAGGGTGTAGAATCAAATCAAGAACAAGACATTAAGGAAGCATCACCGTCAACTCAAGCCAGTCATCAAGAAGCAGCATCATAGCATCCTAGAATAGTACATTAATGTGATATTCTTGGATGATATGTGAGACCGTGATAGAAATAATGCTTGCTTTTGGTAAATGTAGTGTTTTTGGTAAAAAAATAGTTTTATCTCATATGAAAATAGGACATTAATGCAGACAACATTATGTATTATTTTGAGTATAATCTCAAGTATCATCATAAGGCTCACTGGCATAAATAGGAATGATTTCCTATGGTGTATTAATGCAATGAACAAATAGGAATGACACCTCACTAATACAAAGACTTCATCATTGATTTTATTGATATAAATTAATCTCAAATATCCTTAGTAGTCATTAACTAATTCACCCTTTTGCCCTTAAATCAAATTGTACATTAGCCTCATTCAGTCTCAAAGAGAACGGTTTCTCAATTCAATTGGGTTCAAATCGAGCATCATTACAATTAATTATCTCAGCTTAAAGACTTCATCATTGACCAAATTTCATAAACAAGAATAATAAAATGGGACACACAAAGAGGAAAATGGAAGAACTTTCAAGGGACAACTTAAAGACTTCAAAAAATCATGTTAGATATGGGAAACCCTAAAATCAAAGTCATTTTAGAATTATCTAAGGTTAAAGAGTTCATCATTGACCATTATGATAAACCTTGCTCACAATCATGCTTATAACAAGGATTGTAGGGTTGAAGCTCATAATCATCATTGACCAAATTAACAGGACATTTTCCAAGTTTATCATCAGCATCAACAGTATATAAACCATGCTTATATGATAAGAAACAATAAGATTAAGAGATTATCGGTCACTTAGCTAATTGTCTTTAGATTTTGGAGTGACAAGTCTTTCGAGAAGGTCAATAGGATCAACTCCATCGACAACATCATAGGAAGCTTGCCAAAATTGCCATCATCAACCACATTAGGGACATATTGTAAGTTCCCCTCTACAATTTTTTGGAATAATGGGGACTAAAGGAGTGAACTCCTTGGTAATCGGTTCCAATCGCAACGTGGATACAAGGAGCAGTGGCTACTCTCGGATTCAACCAAACCCAGGGGATAAATTTCAAATATGGGTGTGTGATCTCTACTCATGATGAAGAGTGAGAGATATGAGTACGCCTTTTTGGTTTCGCATATGAAGAAAAGATAGAGAAATAGAGGACAAAGCAAGAAAGAGCGAGAAGGAGCAAGATTCAAAGTGACAAAACAAAAGAACAACCACACTTTGAGAGAGAACGAGCATGGAGGATATGGGTTTCTAAGGTTTGTGGATACTCCTAGGGTTGGATGGTTTGTTGGTATAAATGGTTAAGGTTTTGTAGGTAAGTTGGAGGGTTTGATGAGGGTTATTTTGTAAATTGGACACCTCCCCAAAAGAAAAGTTTTAGAAATGGGCTTAATAAAATGGGACACCCAAAGAGGAATATGGGAAGAAGCTTTAGTGATAGAGGGCGTAGTCATTTTTAAAATTAAAAAAATTCATAAATAAGAATTGGCCTACCATAAAGTGAAATTTAAAATTACCACTTTTTTTTATCAAGAAGAAGCTGACTTTATTTAATTAAGTAGAAAAGTGATGGCCAACAAGGCCTACAACATCAGCAGAAGCAATAATAGAAATAAAAGGGGGCAGAACATTATGAATTGTTAAGGGGGGATTAAGCGTAATCGCCCAATTAGCTAAAGCATCGGCTGTTTTGTTGGCATTGCGCTTCAGATGACGAAGACGAACTTCCCATCCATCTTGATCAATTAAATCCCAGCACTGCGTAAGATTACCACTTACTACAATAAACTAGTTAAACATTATCAAACAATGTTTATATAGATTTTTTGAAACTCTAGCTATTTTTACAACTTCTTTTGCAACTCCAACTAGTTTTTTAGTTACTTAACAAACATAGCCTAAGACAAACATCAATACATGTGTCATACACATGGTCGTTATAAATCAATCGGTCAAATTTTGATATTAAGAGGAGAATGTACATGTGGATGATGGTATGTACATGTACCGTCTACGCAACCACTTGCCGAACATGCATTAGATCATCACGAACGAAAGAACATTTTTCATTTATCATTGTTTATTAGGTATGAATTCGAAATGCTAGACATGCATAATAAATTTAGAAATCGTTGAAAGAAGACATCCAAAACATAGAGAGGTAAGTCGGAATGATAACGGAAGCAAAAATTGAGCATGACAAGTATACACAACCAAGAACACGAAACATAACAAGTATAGGAGTAGGGTGAGTCAAATTGTCGTTGGCATAAGGGTCAACCCAAACAAATCCATGGACAGTGAAAATGGACCCGTCCACCAAAATGAAAGATTTAAAAGACCTTAAAACATGAATGCGACATTGTCGATCACAACTCGGTCCATAATCTAAACTTGGTTCCAACCAACCAACAAATTAACAAGCAAATAAACAACACATATCAACAACTACGGAACAAGCTAAAAAACAACACAACAAACAAAGATAACAAAAGGACTAAAGGCAAGTTGGGCCTAAAGACAAAAGCAATTGCCTACAACCATCATCTATAAGATAGGTCCACTATCACCGAACACACAACCAAGATCAATTTTGCAGAAACCGAATAGACCCAATCGGTGACCTAATTATTCTTCAATGCTTCAGATTGTAATCATTCAGCTTTGTATTACATTACAACAATTTAAAAAAAAAACAGCTAAATTAACCTAGAAGATATCATGTGAAACAAGTGACTTACTTTCGCAAAACAATACCAAGATTAGTTTATTCCTTAGCTCAATAAATCTGTCCATTCCATGTATATCTTTCCTTGTAAGAAAACTAAAGGATTCGGATGATCAATGAGATGCTGGTGAGTTGATGATCCTCAAAGGCATGTCGTGGTTGTGCTTTCCCTCGTACGTTGTGATGAATGATTTTGGATCTTCCGATGTTCTCTCTACGTGCTTACGCACATTACACTTGATACTCGTACATTTGTAGTAGCTCCTGCAATTCAATCAATTAAGTTTAATCCATGTCATGTAACCCAAAAATTTCCAACAAAAATAATGTTCAAGTCCTAAATCCTATACTACACCAAAAATGTGAGCTTAGTTTAAGGCAAAGTTGATAAATGTTTCATTAAACACTAACCTAGGATATGGATTTCCCTTGACAACCTTCTGACCATATTTCCTCCAGCGAAATCCGTCTCCTAAAATCGTGGTTTCAGCAGCATTCTGCACCGAAATCCGAGGCTCTTGGACGATCCCTTCCCCTGACGTTCCTGTTTCATTGTATTGATTTATGCTCTTCCTGATAAAATGAGACCACAAATCCACATTAAAATTACATAATCACATTTAAAGAACTTCAGGATCATATTCTAGACCCTCCAATAACAATAGTCCAAGATATATGATCATATATTCAAGTATAGATATATACCATCTCTTGCTCCTAGGCTCGTCGTCGTCTGCTTCACAATCTGCACTATGAGATAATTGGGCAGATCTTCTAAGGTAAGTTGATTGAGTGGGTGATACTACTATGACTTCACCATGATTCTCTGCATGTCCTTCTGAACCCTCATTTGGTTCACTAAAATTATTGTTACTCGACTTAGGATTTTTCGTATCTTGGTCATTTCCTTGAGCCCCAGATGAGCTTTTCTTTGGAGGTAGTACTGGCTTTGGGTGATTATGCTCTCCTTTGTACACAATCTCTGCTATTTGCCCATCAAGTGATCTCTCCACTTTCTTCTTCACAGGACAATTTGGATGTGTACACTTGTAATAGCTTCTCGGGTACTCGCTTCCTTTGACTTGCTTTTGCCCGTATTTTCTCCAATTATAGCCATCGTATGAGGGCCGGTCTACATTTGCAGAGGCTATAAAAGGCTTTGGCTCTTCTTCCACCGCCTCTGATGTCGAGTTTACCTTTTGATCAGCTCGTGTTGGAGGAATAATATCCGAAGTTGGATATGAGATTGGCTTGTTTGTCAAATGAAGCTTGCCCTGGTTCACATGTTGTGCACGCGCCTCAACTTGAGCTAGCACTTGTTGATGAGTAATAATACTAGGACTTCCCTGCTGAAAGACGTAGAAAATTACTTTCAAATAAGAAGGCATTTCGACTAAGGGAGCGTTTGGATTGTATTTGATGATGCATTAACACACATTAAATCTTGCATTATAAAAAAACATAATGCAAGATATGCCATACAGCAAAGCACAAGCTTTAGGGTATACTTGGATTAAACTTGGAAACGAAAGATAATGCATTATCAAGTGTAATCCAAAAAAAAAAAAAAAGTTTTTATTTGGGGATAGTGGGAACTGACCATACTAGCCAAGAGTGAAAGAGTTGCCTTGGAGACAACTTTTGCTAATGGCTTGTAAATCACTGAGGACTTGAATTCTGGTAGTTTTGAGGATTGAGCTGTCCCTGATGCTTCTCCCTGAATTTTAATAAAGACTTATGAAATAACTAAGAGGAGGAATTAGAATAATAGTCTTTGAACAGAGGAAATGAGAACTGACCTGAGAAGGCAGCGTTGCAAAAGAAGCTCGGTTTACTATTGGCTTAACTCTTACAGTCTTGGGTCTAATGGCAGCCATTGCAGTTTCGGTGAATACCTTAGGCGGAGATGGGGAGGCGTTGATTGCACCGGCTAGTAACTCTGAGAAGGATTTGAAGTTTGAAAAACTGGGCTTTGAAGCAACTGGTTTTTTAATTTCCATATCTTTAAAAAAATTGCACAATGTGCAGAGTTTTACACAAACTGGAATTGTAACTTTGTATGTGAAATGTTAATTTGCGGGCGCAATGTGAGCTGTCATCAATATTTGGAACAAAGTTGATGCTAAGGATCTAAGCTTGCCAATGTTTATAACGTTCTTCTGAATCTTGAATGTGTATGGTTCAAAAGGCCTGCAAAATTCTGCACACATCATGAATATTACAAGTATGAAGAAGAAGAAGTATGCGATAGAATCCTCGATAAACTTAGGCAAATCCCAAATGCTCATAGCTGAAATAAACTTCTTACAAACTGTGAGTATAGTCGAGAAATAAATTTCCTTGTTAAGTGCTGTTTTGTGAAAAGTAACATATATAAGGGGTTGTTTGTAATTTATAATGCTGGATCCTTCCATCCTCTGAACTCATGGAAGTAAAAAACTACATAATCTCAAGCTCAACAACACAAAAGAGTTGAAGGATTCACTATATTGATATTTCACATTAGAAAAGTAAGCTAGGGACTAGCAAAAGCTTTTAAGCTCCAGTTCACTGAAAAAGGGTGGTTAGGGGAACCCATGGGAAAGCAAAATCAAGTAATCAATCACAGAACACATCAAGATAAACCCTAAGAAACCCAGAAAAGGTGAGGCAGAGTTCTACATACCCAGATGAAAATAGTTGTATTCTAATTGTTGAAAGAATCCAACAAACAAAAAGTTCATGAAATACTAACCAGCTTCAGTAGACAGTTCACAACTTTCATTCTTTCTAATGAGAATTATACATCACTTGTCTTCCAAGGATTCACAACTCTCCTAAGAATCAAAAACACCTGTATTGTATAAATAATAGGAAAAAAATTATAAAACGACAAAAAAAAAATGCAGATTTCTGCCCAAAATCATTAACCCCATAAAAAAAAAGAATAAGGTCCTTGGGACATTCTGATACTGAAACTTAAAACAAATACAAGAGCTACTACTTGTAGCAGAAATTATGCAGGCTGATGAGTTGTTTCTCTCCAAAGATAAATTACCTTGTTGGATTGAGATGATATGAGAGTTACCCAGATGTACAGAAGAGAGGACAGTGGAATTATTGAATGTAAAAGTTGGCGTAGGAAGAAAGGCAAATGAAATTTTGTGGGCTTTGGTTTTGCAATTTTCTAAGCTCTGACAACCGAATTGAAAAAGCCTGATTTTCCCTTTCCGTGTACTGATTTCGATGAAAGGAGTTGAGCTTTAAAGATTATATAGTAATGTGAAATTATATGTAATTTGGATAACTGGGTGTCTAGCTGGTTTGGTTGAGACTTGAGAGGTCCATGGCCAATTGGCTATATTGGCTAACAAATGTCCGTGGTGTTATGAATTTTGTATGTATTGTGTGTTGTGTTAGTGTAGGTTGATAAGGTTCTTAGAAAAAAAAAAAAGCTTGATAAGTGTTTATTGTCATGTGAATATGTGATGCACAAATGTAGATCAGAATAATAGTTTAGATCTCCAAGCAAGAGATGTAACATTAACTATATTAATGAGACTTGATCCATTATTTTGATTCTTGCTTTCTACCTTTAGGATTAGGCTTTGTTGCAAAAAAAAAAATGAAAGAGACTGAGAATTGATAGTAACATATTTCGGTCATTTTTGTAAGAAAACAAAGTTAAAATCAGCACACATTATAAAAATCCTTTTACTATTGTATTATGGAGATATTTAAGGGTTTTACCATTATATCTCTATTTATATTGAATCCAAATTCACTTGGTTTATTGCTCAATAAAATCACTTGGACTAAAATAAGGTCATCAGTCAATGGTAATTCAACCCATCGGCTTAAACAATTAGATGAAAAATAAACTATAGGGTTCAATTATCAAGTAGCATTTATGGTATAGGATTTAGCGCTTCATGTTTTAGGGTTTAAGATTCTAGAATTTAGGGTTTAGTACATAGATTGAATTTAGTATTGAGAATTTAGTATTCATGATTCTTTAACAAGCATATATAGTTAAAATAAGCAAATATACATGACAAAACTGCAACTAATCCACTCATAATATAAAAAAATTATAAATAGCCCACTTTTATTGTCTAAGCTCATTTACATTTTAGTTAGCAAGACCCATGTTGCTAATAAAGAAATTTTCCGCTGCATATAAGTTGTTAACCAAAAAAAAAGGTGAGATAATCAAGTATACAGGAAAACCTAAAAAGGAATTAAGTACAACAGTGAATGTGAAGAAGTGAGCGCCACTTGTCGGAGATTTGAAACCCTCCTTGACTTTAGAAATTTGGAAAGTTAGTTGAGCTAATGCCAGCACGTGCGCACGTGACCACCCCCACCTTCCAACCTGAAATTCCAACCCCTCTTATTCTTTTGACTGGTAGGTGTGTCTTACTGTATGTCAAACCAATTCCATCCAAATAAACCTTTCATGGGTTCAGCCATATTAATGAGCTTTTGACAAATACATTTGTGGTCATGTACGAACGAGAATCCCGATTCCATTTTTCAAGATGCTTATAATACATAAGGAGTGTAAAGTCAAAAAGATGCCCTTCTCTGATGAATGTGTGTTTCAATGAAAAAAATATACTCCTATGGTAAAAATAAAATTGCAAATTGTGGAGCTAAATGAGCCAATCAGTCTTGGAACCTGAATTAGCTGCAAAAAGCTTGACCAACGTTAGGCTCGAGATCTAGATGATTGACTCCGGGAATAATTTGATGAAGGCACCTACAAATATATAGTAATTCCGTTTAGAAAAATTTTAATTCTATAGAGTAGTATACTTCAAAAAAAGTTCAACAAGTGATGCAGATGAGAGACCAATAATACTATGATAAGGCGTACCTGGTAAGTCCGAGGTCCCTTCTTGATCAGATAACCAACGCTATTCAGGTTATCGACAAATGTATCAATATCAGGAACTCTTAAACCAATTCTATCTGCCAAGCTGTATATTTCCTGCACAAAAAAAATGGACATTTGAATTGATTTAACTAACAAGTAGGTTGCATATGCTACAAGGTAATATGGATTGAGAAGTTTGTACTGCAATGGAATAGCAATCCTTTTGGTCCAACTCGGATTGCTTATTGAGGGCATTCAAGAATCTTTTGGCTTCTTTTTGCTGACTCATACCACCGCTTCGACCAAAGTCAATCATGCCATGTTCATCTACATACTTGTCATACAAAGACTCTTTCATGATTTCAACAGCGTCCTGCAAGGCAAGAAATGGGGTTCAGCTGATGCATTTGATGCTTTACATAAAAAAAAAATTGTTGTTTGATGATTTATGTGGTGTTTCAATCTGAATTACAGCAGTGTCATCATCAATTTTCTTTTGTAAAGTTTGCCATTCTCACAGGATACTTAATCATAACACCAATTACACATACTGGCATTACTAACTCACTACACATGGTTTCATAAGTAAAAACTAAGAAACCCTTCAAGGAAGGGTGTGTTTGGGTTACATTGGAAAATGCATTATCCTGTATTATAATCCATTGTTTTGCATTTAATTTTTAGATATAATGCAATATAATACATTTTCTCATGTAATCCAAATGCGCCCTAAAATGTCAAAACCATCCAAATGTCACATGTTGCATGTGAGTTCAATACCAATATTGAATCATAATTTCACAGAAACAAAAAGATCAAATCCCTTTATATTCTGTCAAGACTTACCAAGGCATCTTGCTTTGTTATTTCTTCTCGTAGATCCAATCTTGCTCGGGCTTCAGCCAGCCTTACTAGGCTTTCAAGTTGCCTTGCAGTTATTGGTGTACCATCTGATGAAGTGTTATGGTCTCTCAACTTTAGGTAGAAGTTCTGTAAAATATCTGCTGCAGGTTTCGTCATCCTGCAACTGACATATTTTAGCGTAAGGGGTCAAATGAAAAATGTTCTCTACTAGGTGGGATCTTATTCACCTTGGAAAGACGTAGGTTCTAGCATAAGAAATATATTTTCTAAGAAGAGGACCGGGCAAGGGTGCAAAGTCAGCATCCTTCTTAGGATCTAATCTCAGGCGTGAAATTAATGAATCACTTCTTTCACTGATGTTGATCTCTCCAGCATCCTGTGATGCTGCAATTGAAAGAACTCTCTTAGAAAAAAATACCATGTTATACTTTAGTAAATGTAAAAAAGAACAAAAAAAGGTGCCACCAAACCTCTGCATACTCTTTTGGCTGCAGGTGACTTCTCCCCATATCCAGAATGAAGCTACAAGGGGGAAAAATTTTTTAAAAAAAACAAGATTATACCATCTCTTAGTTTTAGTCTCTAATAATAATAATAATAATAATAATAATAATAATAATAATAATAATAATAATAATAATAGTAATAATAATAATAGTAATAGTAATAGTAATAGTAATAGTAATAGTAATAATAGTAATAGTAATAGTAATAGTAATAGTAATAGTAGTAGTAGTAATAGTAATAGTAATAGTAATAGTAATAGTAATAGTAGTAGTAGTAATAGTAATAATAATAGTAATAGTAATAGTAATAGTAATAGTAATAATAATAATAATAATAATAATAATAATAATAATAATAATAATAATAATTACAGTAAAGAAACCATCATTTATTTGCATGCATAAATTCACAAGACTGATGGTTCGAAATCTTATACCTCAGAAGAATTTGGATATATTGTAAAAGTGCATTTTTTGTCCTCTATTTGCATGGGAAATTGGGCTTTAAGAAAAACAGAAAAGCCAATTGAACTGATTTTGACCCATATAGTAGTTACTCTAGTTACTTCCTGCACTAAATTGACAGAACAATTTTAAGATGACAAGTTGCATCATTACAAGTTTTCTAATTGGTATAGCCCCGTGTTGTTATCAAAAGAATGGTTATGTACTAGTATTTGTCCACCTTACTAGAACCCACCAGTAGTCCTAGTTCCTATATCTAGTCCAACAGCACCGGAGGCGGTAAAAAGAAGCTGCTATAAGCCTACAAGTGGGTTGCTTTTTGGATTAGGATGTCCAGAAACACTAAGAAATTTCTCTTCTGTTCCTTCCAAAGCTTATACTCAAACAACATGCAATAAATAGAATAACTTACTAACATAATGTGCTCTGAGAGCCACTTATCCAGCTGTTCATCAGGTCGATCAAGTAATATGAAGACCAGATCAAATCTTGAAAGGAGTGGAGCACTCATCTTCAAATTTTCATTTACAGTTTTTGCACGGCTGCATTGTCACAGTCAAATAAGTTTTGCTCAAGCAAATTTACTGCAATTACTAAATGTAATATGCACAGGTCTGCAATTTAGTACCTGATATAAGGTATAAAAGCTAGTTAAGAGATAAAAGTTGACAAACATCTAATGCTTTAAGCTTATACTGATGAAATTGTTATATCCACAGTAATTGACTTAAGTCTGGATATTCAGAGTAAAGGCTACATACCCAAACTGAAACAGCTAAAAGACAGTTGAAAAAACAAGAATTAACCCAAAAAATTGAGCAGTCATTATTAGGGGTCCATCAGCAGCCGATTAATACAAGACTATCAAAGTGAGAAAAATGATGTAGGATATGACTGGATAGTGATATTTTATATTAAATAAAAAGCAAACAAAAACAGATTGCCATGAACATTGTTGAGGATAGCGTTGATCATTCATGATACCAATCAAAACTGAAACAGCTAAAAGACAGTAAACAGGAAAAGAATAAGCTACAACAGAAATATTACTTGTAGTGACCACCAACAGGGTTTCCTGCAGCTAATACAGAAGTCCGAGCAGATAAACTAGCGATAAGTCCAGCCTTTGCAACAGAGACACATTGCTGCTCCATGGCTTCTAGGAGTGCCTAAAGATCAGTGTTCATGTTTAAAACAATATAGACACGCATACTAATAATTTACATGGATGCATATAGTCAGGACAAACCTGATGTTCAGCAGACATTTTATCGAACTCATCTATACAGCACAATCCACGATCTGCAAGAACCATGGCACCTATAGGGGAAAAAAGAAATGGTTCGCTGTAATATCAGCTGTGCATGAAGCAATGAATGTTATCAACAAAACAGAGCAGACTCGAGCCACATCTATTGAAAATTTAGTATATAAAGTTGCACACTATAACATGTATCATCCATAGGTGTCTCATGACTCATGAAGCACAATAATATTACTCTTTACCACCTAACCTAATTAGTCTTATGAGATATTTATCAACTGGGAGTATCGCCTGAAGTGCTCTTTTGCCACCAAATGCCATGAATTGCCATGATCATGAGGAAAATAGTGGTTTGTTTACATGTGATTGAAATTCTGACTGAAATAGTCTGTGCATATTTAATACTCAAAGAGACTGAGAGTGCAGGGTCCGAAGCACCATTACAGTAAGCTTAAATATTGAGGGTGCATTTGAAATACCCAATTTAATGCATGTAACACATTGGAGACAAGCTAAACAAGTTCATGAAAGACAAAATTAGAGTATTTGGGGTGATTGGGGTGATGAATCTAATAGAGAGTTCATTTGTTAGAGACTGTGAAGGACAAGCTCACAAAAGACAGCTACATAGAATATAAGTGATCAAACTCTAAATAAAGTAGGAGTATATAAACAAGTTATAAAGAAGACATTTGTGTTAATTTGTGTGTGGTTGCATATTTTTATTTTTTGTACATTTGAAATAATCATTCCTTCTCTTTTGTCATATCTTTTTATTGGATTATTGTGTTTTTTTTAACTTTTTAGCTTCAACTTGGAAAAACATACTTAATGGATGTGCATGAGAACTGGTTGTAGATAGACCATATTTTTTCACTAGAGATTGGTGAACTGATTACTTACCAGCTTCAAAGGCATAATCATTAGTCATACGATCTTTTACAACAGCCACAGTTAGACCAGCATTTGTTGTTGCATTGCCACATACATATATCCCGCGGGGAGAAATAGCAGCTGCAGCTTGAAGCAGTTGACTTTTACCCAATCCCGGGTCACCTGAAGGTATGACATTCAGCTAAAGTCTTCATTCTTATTGACAAATAGAAGAAAGTAGTTCTTTAGACCACCAATCTAGGAAAGCTGAATAAAGATCTTGTGCATACCTACAATAATGACATGAATATCGCCTCTTACTGGTACTTTGTTCTGATCCATTGCATGCTTGCGTACACCTCCAAACAGTGCTAAGGTTATTCCAGCTGCCAAAAAAAAAAGAATATCAGCATAAACCGAGGCAAAGTTGAAAAAAATTAGGATTAATCCGCTTATAATAATTCTCAAAAATGTCCGATCAGAGAAGATAAGCAGTAATTGCTAATTTTATATCGATAATAACCAGTGCCACAATGCCACTAGCAAATGGTGCAGAAAGTGATATCCACTGGGCAGCTAGAAAATTTCTCAGGTGAAATTCAGAAATACTTTCCAGTTCCTAAAAATGATTTAATCTTGAATATCAGTTTAATTAACTAGCCAAACGACCTAGGACATCTTAGCAAACTTTACTTTTAAAAATGACAAGCTGTTTTAGTTTGTTATAAACTGCAACCGCAAGTGAAACACAATGCAAATCAGTTCCTGCAAAAATAAAAGTTCAGAGTGGTGAGATTACCTTTCACAAGTTCGTGACCGTAGATAGAGGGACAGACAGACTGAACTATTTGACGCAATATATCTGATCCATTTTCTTCCTTAAACTTCACAATAAATTCCAGATCCCTTGAGGAAAATGAGAATAAATCTGACATCTCTGTAATTCTAGCATCAACATCTACAGCTTGTGAATCAACCAGCCCTTGCTGCGACTTTGAATTCTTTATCGAGACTGCTTCAATGTATAAATAGTACAATCCTTGGTGTTTGTTTTTGGATTTACCTGAAATATGTTCAACCTTGCTTAAGGCAACAGACATGTACAAGTATGGAATATTGATAAAATATGTATCATACTATTTCATATAGATGCTCTCCACTAATGCACATCGGTGACAGTAAAAGACTAAAAGGAAATCCAGTGTGGCTAGTATCTCCAAAAATCCAGAGTATATAAACAGTAGGATCAGAAACATCACTTGCTCAGGATGAAATCCTAATCCTGGAAAGCCTTTTGGGGAAGTTAATGATGGCAATAAACTATAATGCTAAGCAAGTTTTGTTGACCCGTATAAAACACAAAACAAAGCTTGTCACTTTCTCAAGCTTAGATGGCAAACATATAGGGCAAGTGAAACTAGTAATGGTTCAAATACCACACTGCACCAATGCAACGTTGACAGCTTGGTTCATTAATTAACTTCAAATTTTCACAAAATAATGTTGCAAGCAATGGAGCATGAAGCTCCATTAGTCAAATGAGCTCTAGGTACCTACTTCCTTGCAAACAAAAAATATATCAAAAAGATGTGTAAGCCAGCTCCTCATGCCTATTTTACTACGAACAAACACAATAAAAAAAAACTTAAACCAAGAAGAATCTGAAAAGGTCAGGTTGCTATATTGACTGAACACAAAATACAGCATAGTTTATTCTCATTATGATTCAGCAGCAACAGAGTCAGTTGTCATGTATCAATAAGTCATGAAATGGCCATGAGTATATACACATGACTATTCAACTCCAGAAAGCAGTAAAGGCTAAATGCTGGATATTCCTGCTGACAAAGAGTCTACAACTAATTGAATGTAGACTGAAGAGTTTTGGCACTTAAAAGCGATACAAAACACAAAATACAGATACCCTCCAATGTCCATGATACCTCCTCCAATGTCCATGTAATTATTTATCTGTCTTATGATTCCAGTAACAGTCACAATATCCCCAGGGATACAAGCATCAACAAGATCTTCAGTTAGTTCACATTCAACTGTCCGAGGAACCCGGCCTTCTTCGTGATTTTCAGATTTCAGTTGCTCCTGCAGCCTGGGAACCAGAAAACAGATTAGTAAAAAATTCTCATGACTCTCCTTTATAAATACACTTTCTGTTTCACTACACTGCTTCAAAAACAGAATAATTATGAAGGAAACTGTAGGCAATAAGTAGAACCAGTATTATATAGCTTACCTTATTTTCTGGAAATCAATTGGTCTTGCTGTAGATCTTATAGGAGTAAATGTTTTCCCTTTGCAGCATTGCATAATGCATTTTGGTGGTGGAGAAAATTTCCCATCAGGAAATTTGCGCACTATGTCAACTCCGCACGTTGTACATCTAAAGCTCATCTCAATCACAAGAGGTTTGACAGTGCTAACCTTGATAACAGTACCACGTACAGATACAAGCCTATCTGCCATCTCCAAGAAAAAGAGAGTATTTATTCTTTGACTTCATACTATAAGCTATAGACAATAGAAATGACATGAGACGGATAAAATCTAAGGAGATGGTACAAATTTACCAATATAAGCAGCTTTTAGATTCCTTAAAGCAATTATAGATTCTGGGTAATTGTGTAATCGTATATTTATTTTCACATTTTCGTCCATTTTGAGCTTCTCATCCTGGGCCAACATAACCTGCAGCCACATATCTTAATGAAGTTAAAGGGAGTGACTAGAGCATTGAATGATTTACAAAATACCAACAATGTCAATGAGAGCCTGGAACCTTATGAATGGCAGCACCCATGCACAAAAGAGCTTCTTTAGGGTGTTCTTCTAAGTTTGTGTAAAAGCTCTCCATATCACATGTCTTCCTGAACAGTTGGAAATCCAATGGAAGAGAAAATATTTCTTCTTCATCCTTAACCTGCTCATACAATTCAAACGTGTAGACTCTTCAGAGACTTTTATATACCCCTATAATAAGAAATAGCAACCTAGTTGAGCAGCAAGACAGCAAGACAAATGTAACCATATTCTCAATATCCTTGAAAGAAACAGTGGTAAGAAACTATTTAACAATCAAATGCAAATATTTTGCATAACAGACTCGAGTCTAATCAGCCAAAGCCCACAATTCACGATTCACAAGGAAAGGGTCCACTTTCATGAACATCTGCGACACTGTTTCTATCAGATAATTCATCAATAAACTAAGGGGAAAGAAGATCCTATCAGATAACCTATTTCCCCCAATTCTATTGACGATCACACAAAATCACGAACATCAAAGTGTGTTGCCCTACACTAGGACATCTCCTACATCGCAATTCAAGAGCCAACCAAGGTTTCTTCTTGTCATTTTCCGGCATTCTTCTCAACAATTACAACTACACTTCGAAAATTTTCATACTGAACGTTCCACGTGAAGTAGGAAGACGGAATCTAACCCTAAGACTTCCGATTAGGCTTGACAACCTCAAAAGGAGAGACGGAGAGCAATAGAGACCTGGGAGACGAAATGGCGACCACGGGGAGTGGCGAAGAAGCAAGCAAGCCTGGAGATGAGGCCACACTTCCAGTCACTGTCGGAGAAATCGCTGTCGGGAAAATACACCGGCCAGAGAAAGCCGATGTCATAGTGGCCGTCGGAAATCGCCATAGCAGGAGGTTGCTTCATCTTCATCAGTATCCCTTCTCCATTTGTTCCGATCATCGCTCCTCTCTCCGCCTGTAGAGATGCAAGACTTTGAGAAGATGAAACCCGAAAAAAAGGTTATTCAATTTGCTTCCAATCTCTAAAGTCCTCCATTGGCGGGAAGATGATAAATTTTTCTGGGCTTAAATTACATAAAACCACCCGTAAAATAAGGTATTTTACAAAATCACCAGTAAATTTAAAAATGATTCAAACCAAAAACTTGGTTCTCCACCGCCTCTACTAATCTTTGTTATGAATAATTTTTTTTTAAATGGTTAAATCATCACTAAACTTTATTAACATGTCTCAAATATAAAAAGGGGAATTTGGAGGCCAGACCTAGCTTAAAGTAATTTTATTTATTTTTAATTATGGTAATTTAAAAATATTTTCTGAATAGTTTTTGTGTAATTACCCCTTTTGTCAATAATAATTTACAATATTTATAATTATATTGGCTACAACTGGAAAAAAAATGGTTCATAAAGTACATTGGAAAAAATGTTTATAACAAAGATTTGTGAAAAATGTTTATAACAAAGATTTGTGAGACGAACTTAGCAAATCTAGGGATGAAAATATTATTTATCTATTTTTATACTTATACGATTAATTGAAAATAAGCAAATATTTTAATATTGTGTTTGGATGCAAGTTAAGGAGGGAGAAGGAAGGGTGAGTAAATGAGAAAAAAAAAAATAGTATAGCCCACGCACTTTGTATAGATTTAGCATAAAATAACATTAACGGGTGTAAAAGGAAAAAAAAATCATGAGAATACAATGATTGATGAAGAAAACACATATGTTAAAAAACAAAGCCAAACAATGGAACAAAACAATACTTCATATTTGTAAAAATATTTGAACAACTCAATAAATAAGAAGAGTACCTCACCAACATTCAAAAGAGGATTATCACCAACAATGAGTAAGCACTTATATGCAAATAAAACAACCTTTTAAAAAAAAATTAATAACCTTCCACCACACTTATTAGGCACAACAAGCGAAAAGTAAGCATTTGAAAGCTATGGATTCTAATTCCATGTACTTTCATAGAATACCAAATGGAAGACGAAACAGAAAACTCATTGAAGAAATCTAGAACAATGAAGGTACGCAAATCATAGAATTAAAGAACATCAAAAATAAAATAAAAAAGACTGTGAAAAAGAGGTTTAGAAAACAAAAAATGTTGGGCTCCAAAATATTAAGCCTCTTCCGATATTGGGCCACGATAAGGAGAAAGGTTAACTCAACGATAACGACCACGAGGTGAGCAAAATTGGCGGAGAAGAGCAAAAATGTTCATAGTTTTTAGGGGAGCATAACTCCATGGTGAAATCCCTGGGTTGAATCCTCCAATGTCATCAAAGAGGACTATAAAGGAGAATGCTTAGGATGACGAGAGGGTATCTGAAATTAGGAAAACAAATATCACATATTCTCATTCCAATAAAATTGTATCTAAGAAATTCTCAATTCTCATTTGATTTTAACAAGAACCGAAGGCTAAAGAATCAATGTACTCTCGGAATTCATCGTTTGTTACATACATCTAAACTGAGTAGTCCAACTCTTATTTCAGTTATATATTTTATATATTTTGTCTTCATATCATAACATGCTAATATATTTAGATTGGTGATTGATTTGAGTTCCCTCATTATTGCAAATCTCGTGTTTACATGTTAGATTTTCCCAAATCAATTGGCACTCATCGTGGGGCCTTTAGCCGAAAAATCAACCAAACACCTTACTATCATCCTACCGACAAAATGATTTCGATTGAACTTCCAACACCAGCCCCTCTGGTACTTGGAAGTCAACCTTGTTACCCACGATCAGTCTCAAATCACCCCTCCCATCACCTAACACGATCCATGAAGAGGGGGTCACTTCAGATTCAGCTGTTATAGCCGAACTTAGAGTGTCAAAGTCTGGTGTTCGTCCGTACGCACAAGTGCTTTATGGGACTAGCATATAAGTTCATGGAGTTCCATCCTAAAACCAATTGACAATAGGAGGAGTAACTCAAGTAATTATATGTTAGCCAATTATCTTTCATATTTTAGACATGGGAAATCATTTGTCTCCACACGCCCCTCAAGTGCAATTGCCTAGTTTCACTATGCTAGTTGCACACTTGACGTCATGCCTTAAGGCCGACTAGCCCAATCATATCTTTAAGACTGACAAGCCCAATCAACCACGAATCGGGACCTATGACTGAACCGCTCTGATACCATGTCAAAGTCCGGTGGGCCTATATAACGTGGGGATCCACACGTCTAGGGATGAAAAAAAATCACTAGGGACGGGGATTAGCAAGGACCTGCCCATTAGGGGCGAGGATTCCTCGACTTGGTGGGGAACGGGGCGGGGATGAGGATCAATTTCGTATCCCCGATTTAAAATGGGGCGGAGACGGGGAATGTATTATCCGCCCCGAATCCCTTCTACTTATACCCGATATGTTTTTTTAATTTTTTTTAGTTATAAAACATAGAATAAAAAATTGATTTTAAATATAATTGTAGTTTTTAATTTTAAAACTTATATATATGCAAATTATGTAATGAAATTTAAAATTTATGCTATTAAATTTGATATTTGAAAGCTTTTTTTAAAGTTTAAAATACTTTTTTATAATAAATGGGGCCCCGTTAACAACCCAATATCCGACGGGGATTCCCCGCCCCGTTTCCCGTGGGGATTAGACGGGGACGGGGCAGGGATGGGGTGTTGGTGATTTGTGTAAAGTCATCAAATCTCATTAAGAGCATGTTGAGGTTATTAAGTCACAAGGATAATGTCGATTGAGAAATTGACTTATGTGACTTGCCATGATATGATAAAGAGAGTTTGTCATGATTAGAAATGATCCAAAGTAAAGGCACACCAACGCCAAGGGACAAACTTCACATGCCACGACACTAGGAGAGGGCGCGCCTTGGAGGCGTCGTCACTCGTTGGCGGCACGATGCATCGGCATGGTGCAAGGGCACGGCGCGCTAGGAGCTCGATCTTGAGATTCGAGACTTGGCAGCTTGTGGCGCGCCTTGTTCTCGGTTTTGAGGTTCAAGTATAGGTTGTTGGGATGCGCCTTGATGTTCGCATTTTTAGTATAGTTTTTGATAGATTTTCTTTGTTTATTAGGTTTAGTTTTGTTTAGTTTGGGTTTAGTTTTGAGTATTTTTAGTTAGTTTTGCATAATTCTGTGAAAAAGAGTGGAATCTACGCTATTTTGTGTATTTTGCAGGTTTTAGCGAGGAAAGGAGCTAAATGGAGCTAAATTTGGAGCATTGCAGCGAAGGACGGAGGAGTGCAAGATTGAAGAAGTCGAAGCTAGGGAGTACAAGAAGAAGTGTCGAAGAAAACAAACCCCAGGCTCGTTAACGAGGCTGTGAAGCGTCGTTAACGAGGCCACGAAGAGAAAGATTTCGAGTATTATTTTTATTATTCACCGATCCTGAGCGGGAATTTATTTCCGTATCGGTTGAGTATCTTTTTAGAATCTTTTGGGGTTGTTAGAATATGTATTTTAGGGTTTAATATCTTTTTAGATTTTATTTCTATCTTTTAGAGATTGTTTCTATCTTTTTAGGAAAGTCTATATCTTTTAGCCTTTTTAGTTTTTTAGGTTTTTTAGTATAAATACCCTTCTATCTAGCATAGAAAGGGGGGCTTGATTTTGGAGAAGATTTGGAGGAAGGCCGAAGGAGAGAGAATCGGATCGGAAGTCGGTGACGAGATTCGGTAGATGACAGTTGCCGAGTGTTCGTTGGTCGTGTTTGTGGTTCGGTGTATGTTTTTCGGTTTTCTTCTGAATCTCTGTAAGACGATATTTTTCTTATTAATTTAAAGTTGAGTTTTGTTTCAATGGTTGTTTTTATTGAAGTTTTTAGTTTCTTAGTCATGAGTAGTGAGTAGTTTATTTTTCTAGGGTCGGGGTTAAGCCCGACATAGTCGAGCATGTTTGATGAGTAAGATTGTGTGTTGATTGCCTTTTATCTTTTATTGAGATTGTTTGTTGTGCTTAATACCAAGACGAAAGTTGAGGTAATTTGAGTTTTAACTTGATTGAAAGAGAAAGTTAGTAACTTGAAGGTTGATATTGTTTGTAAACGAAAGTTTCAACCTTTAGATCCAAATCAAGCAATTGAGTTAGTTAGTTTATGAAAGTAGATTAATTTACTTGTTAAGTCAACGAAAGTTGATGACTCTATCTATTTAAAGGCATGATCTTATCTTCTTATGAATTCTTATGCTTGGCTATGTTGTGGTGTCCCTTGTCCTAGATTTTTGTTTAATTTGAATTATTTCTGGTGAATCTTCGTTGCTGAGTACTTGCCTCGGTACCGAATTTTAATTAGAATTTTATTAGGTCGTTAGTTGATATTTTTGTGTTTGGTGGCTCGGTAACGATCCTGACAAGGTCGTTAACGAGGCATCTCGTGAGTGTTTTGTTTGAATTTGTTTGATTTCAGTTAGATTGATAGACAAACAACCTTGCTTCCTGTGGAACGATCCTGACTCCCCTGTACTCAGCGGGGTCTTGACTTACAAATTTATTTGTTGGCCGAGAAACGCTCTCAACAAATTGGCGTTGTTGCCGGGGAAGCAACGTGTTGTTAGTTTACCTTCGGGATCGGGAATAGCCCGCCCCCGTTTTTGTTTTTAATCTTTGTTTTCTTTGTTTGTTTTCTCAGTGTATGCCGGTAGGACGAAGAAGGCTTAAGTTTGATAACTCTAGTTATTACTCAGAACCCGAACGTTCCCTGCACCGTCGACTCCGAGAAAACCGAGCCATGGCCACAGCAAAAGAGATGGCTCGAGAGTTAGAGATCCTCCGGACCCAGATGGAGGCACTGAAAGCCGAGAAAGACGGCGCAGACGCAGACAAGGCTCGACTGCAAGAGGAGCTAAATGCCTATCCAAGGAATGCCAAGCAATACATGCATCCGGAACTGAGGGTGCCAGAATCTCCTATTGTGCTTCCTGCGATAGAGAAACCTTTTGAGATCAAGTCTCAAAATTCACTCTCCCAATCCCTTTCCCTTCCCAAAATTCTACCACAATCCCTTCAAAATTCTACCCCTCCCAAAATTCTACCACAATCCCTTCAAAATTCACTCTCAAACCTAAAACTCTCTCAATCCCTTTCCCTTCTCTCCCACCGAGTCGGAATTCCCACGCTAACGACCGCCGGAGACGCCATTGTTACCGGAGTTCGGAAGCCACACACCATCGACGCCGAGCTCGTTAACTACCCCGATTCCAACCCTTGTTCTTTAAATTCTCGGTTCTCTTGTATGATTTCTAAACCCTTGCTTGAAATTGCATGATTGATTTATCTATAGGGTTGAATTTCATATCTTGAATCATGATTTTTAGGGAGATCGATAAGCATGCTTAAATTCCGTTCTAAAAATTCTTGATTGTGCTTAGTTGTTCATGTTTTAGGAAAAGATTATTCATGTTAGATTAGCTATTGTAACCCTTTAGTTAGGAAAGCATGAATTTTTCTTGTTCTAGATCTAAAAGTTCGAACTTTGCATGTCAAAATTCCAGGAAATTTTTAGCATGTTCGGGATGGGTAATTGAGTAAGTATGGGGTGCTTATACCCGATAGGGGATTTGTGAAAAATAATAGAAGATTTCATGCTTGATTTGTGCTGATTAGAGGTAGATTTAATTTCGGAACATACTGGTTTTGCTCTCGGCAGGTCGTTAACGACCCACCCAGGCTCGTTAACGACCCTGCACTTCATCATTGATCAATCAGAGCCCCGCATCGTGAACAACCCAATTGGGTAGTTTATGAATAAATCCGAGGTTAATTTTGAGACCAAGTATGGGGTCTCGTACCTATTATTTTTGAGTAGATCTTATCTTGGAAAATTTTCGATTATTTTGTAGGATCCATGGTTAGTTCAAGCAGACCCGCTACCCGAGCCCAAAAGAAGAGGAGGAACCACATGTCTCCATCTCCACTCCGGGTGGATGATGTGATTTTGAGCAGCCAGAGCCATGTACGGCGCTACCGGGATTTTTTGGAGAAGGACCATTACACCCGATGGTTCTCGAAGTCTAGCGCCGTCTCTACAGGCATCTACACGGATATCAAGGACGCCTTCATCATCCTTCGGGCCGCTCACCTATTGAATCAAGAGAACTTGCCACATTACCCGGCCCTTACATCCGAGTTCTTGGCCACTTTGGAGACCAACTTCTCGACGAAGACCTCAGCGGGACGTATTCGGTTCCGGCTCGGTAACGAGGATCGTGACTTCACCATGGCGGAGTTCAATTCAATCTTGGAGCTCCCAAACCCGTCAAGAGATTATAGCTTGAAGGACTACCGAGTGACCCGCACTTGGAGCTACATCACCGGAGAGGTTCAATCCTCCATCGCGGCGCTATCCGGGGCAAACATAGTCAACCCCATCTTCCGGATTATCTTGAGAGTCCTCGCCGCAACATTTTGGCCGAAAAGAGAGTTGAACCGGTCTACAAGGACGGAGGTCGCTTGCTTCCGCACCATTCTCTTTGAGGAGCCCGACCCCTTGAATTTGGGGTACGAATGGCTCTACTATGTCGAGAAGTCCACCAAGTCCAAAGAGGTGTGGTGTGGCAATTTGGTTAGCCTCTTGGCTAAGAATCTCGGAGTTGATCTCACCCGCTACACACCGGCCCACGCCCAACTCCTCAACAAGAACTATTGGTATAGTTCCGGGATTTTCGCACAAGCCGAGGGAGGCTACAAGGTGAAGGTGCATGATCGACTAGTCATACCTTCCCTCGATATGTACGAGCTACTCTATGTACCAAATTGGTACGAAGCGTGGACGGGACATCCCTACCCTTTGGAGCCAAAACCGGAGGACGAGCTCTCACTTAGGCCTTGTGAAACCCGGTTTGAGCGGGACGACGTGGATGAGTATGAAGAAGAAGAAGAGCAAGAGGATACCGAGGTGGTAGACAATGACACCGAGGAAGCCGACACCGAGGGCGGCACTGAGGAGCTCAACTTTGACGAAGAAGACATGGACACGGAGGGACTAGGCGGCCACATCTTCGTTGACGAGCCCACCAGGGTCGTTAACGACCACTTCCAGCCACCACCCAACATTGTTAACGAGGCACCCAGCTTCGTTAACGAGGTGCCGAGAGCTCCTGTCGACCCACCACCAGCTCCTGTCGACCCTCATGCTTACGGTCTCATGCCTTACATCCCGGTGATGTATCAAGACCATTTCCAGCCTCACTACCCACCACCTCCTCAGCCCGAGTATGCAGGATCTAGTATACCACCACCATGGGCCGAGGATCTTTCTGCACGGATGCAGCAGCTTCACCTCCAGACGGATCACATTCATATGAGGGTGGATAGATGGGAAACCGTCTATTCCGCTCGCATGTCGATGGAGGATGAGCGGCAACGTCAGAGAGAAGCGGAGGATGCTGAGCGTTGGAGGACTATGTACGACTTCATGGGGAACTTTGAGCACTATTTTCCTCCACCGAACCGTTGATTCAAGCTCAAAGATGAAGTTTCCTTTCCTTGTTTCCACTTTTGTAAGTTTTATGTCTTTCTTTTTCTTTTTAGTTTTTTGTTTTCTTTTCTATTTCTTTTCCCTCTTTTTCTTATTTTCCTTACAGTGCGGACACTGTAATTTTAAGTATGGGTGGGAAGAAAGTAGAAAAATTATGTCCTATGTGTTTTTATGTTCTATGTAGTTGTTATTTCTTTTAAATTGAAAAAATCGGAAAAACCAAAAAAAAAATTGAAAAATTGAAAAATCAAAAAAGAGTTTAGAATTGATAGATATCCCTTCTTAAAGTTCTATGATAGCAATCACTAGCTTAATCATATAATTCCTTGCAAACATGTCTTTGAAAGTATAGCCGGATTCTTAAAATTGAAATTATTGTTTTTAGAAGAGAATAGCACTTGATGAAATTGAGCACATATACTTTATAGCATAGATGATGCAATCCAACAAAATCTACCTTGTGAGTATTTTTGGCCTTATAGGGAGAACATCTATAAATCCCTCTTCTTTTGTTGTGTGATTTACTCTCTTTTTGCATATTATCTCTTGGAATTGTGATGGTTATCTATTTCTTGAGACCCTTATAAGATTTATAGTTCATTACTTGTGAAAATCATATGATAGAGAACTTATTTTATGAGCCCTATTATTCCCTATCTACCTTTACATTATTCCTTCTTTTGATAACCAATTCTGGCCTGAAACCTCTTATTTTTAGCTCCACAAAAATTATTCCCTAGCCGAGATAAGCTTGACCCTATCCGGGAATTAGGACTTAGATTGGAGAGGTAAAGTTTTGTGTTTTGTTAAAAAGAAAAGAGTTTATCTTTGCTTGAATTGAAGGGTATTTGGGAAGGGTAGATTGGAAGTCTCTTGTTATTACATGTAAGAAAGGTCTCTTGATAAAAAATGCACAAAGTAAAGTTTTAAAGGAAGGAATGTTTACGGTGGATCGTTAACGACCCGGATGTGGGTTCGTTAACGAGGCAGCGAATGAAAAAAATAAATAAATAAATAAATAAAATAAGAGAAAAAGAAAGAAGGAAAAAGTTGAAGTGCATTTGTGTTTATAGATAATATCAAGAGATTCTTTTATTTTGATTATGAGACTTTCTAGGATGATAAAGGGTGAGTGAAAATGGGTATGCATAATGAAAAGTGAGTTTGGTATGTTGTTATATGAGAGTTTTTGGTGAGATGTGTGAGTTTTTAGGAGTCTTTGATTCCCGGATATTATTAGCACCACATGACCAAATATTTTCCATGCCCTATTGTTATTACCAAGCCCCATTACAACCCGGCCGAATAGAAGCTTCTTTGAAGTTTTTCATTGAGCCCCCTAAGTTCTCTTGATGATTCTTTGCTTGTTTTGACAAATCTTGGGTGGAGAGTATTGGTGATATAAGTTCCAATTTCTATGAGTTTTTGTATATAAGACGAGTTTAGAGATTGAATTTATAAGCCTAAACACTTGAGAGTTGAGTGAAACACATTATATCCCTTGAGAGGTTGGATTGTATTATTTTATGTCTATTTAAGTGCATATATGTGTGAGGATGTTAATAGTCTTTTGCTATAATTTTCTTATGTGTAGATGTTTTTTTTTTATTAGAAGATGGCTATGTCTTGATGAGCATGATTTGTTTTGGTTTTGGTTAGTGTCTTGTTTATTGCTTGAGGACAAGCAAGTCTAAGTATGAGGTATTTTGATGTTCGCATTTTTAGTATAGTTTTTGATAGATTTTCTTTGTTTATTAGGTTTATTTTTGTTTAGTTTAGGTTTAGTTTTGAGTATTTTTATTTAGTTTTGCATAATTCTGTGAAAAGAGTGGAATCTACGCTATTTTGTGTATTTTGCAGGTTTTAGCGAGGAAAGGAGCTAAATGGAGCTAAATTTGGAGCATTGCAGCGAAGGACGGAGGAGTCCAAGATTGAAGAAGTCGAAGCTAGGGAGTACAAGAAGAAGTGTCGAAGAAAACAAACCCCAGGCTCGTTAACGAGGCTATGAAGGGTCGTTAACGAGGCCACGAAGAGAAAGATTTCGAATATTATTTTTATTATTCACCGATCCTGAGCGGGAATTTATTTCCGTATCGGTTGAGTATCTTTTTAGAATCTTTTGGGGTTGTTAGAATATGTATTTTAGGGTTTAATATCTTTTTAGATTTTATTTCTATCTTTTAGAAATTGTTTCTATCTTTTTAGGAAAGTCTATATCTTTTAGCCTTTTTAGTTTTTTTAGGTTTTTTTAGTATAAATACCCTTCTATCTAGCATAGAAAGGGGGGGCTTGATTTTGGAGAAGATTTGGAGGAAGGCCGAAGGAGAGAGAATACGATCGGAAGTCGGTGACGAGGTTCGGTAGACGACAGTTGCCGAGTGTTCGTTGGTCGTGTTTGTGGTTCGGTGTATGTTTTTCGGTTTTCTTCTGAATCTCTGTAAGACGATATTTTTCTTATTAATTTAAAGTTGAGTTTTGTTTCAATGGTTGTTTTTATTGAAGTTTTTAGTTTCTTAGTCATGAGTAGTGAGTAGTTTATTTTTCTAGGGTCGGGGTTAAGCCCGACATAGTCGAGCATGTTTGATGAGTAAGATTGTGTGTTGATTGCCTTTTATCTTTTATTGAGATTGTTTGTTGTGCTTAATACCAAGACGAAAGTTGAGGTAATTTGAGTTTTAACTTGATTGAAAGAGAAAGTTAGTAACTTGAAGGTTGATATTGTTTGTAAACGAAAGTTTCAAGCTTTAGATCCAAATCAAGCAATTGAGTGAGTTAGTTTATGAAAGTAGATTAATTTACTTGTTAAGTCAACGAAAGTTGATGACTCTATCTATTTAAAGGCATGATCTTATCTTCTTATGAATTCTTATGCTTGGCTATGTTGTGGTGTCCCTTGTCCTAGATTTTTGTTTAATTTGAATTATTTCTGGTGAATCTTCGTTGCTGAGTACTTGCCTCGGTACCGAATTTTAATTAGAATTTTATTAGGTCGTTAGTTGATATTTTTGTGTTCGGTGGCTCGGTAACGATCCTGACAAGGTCGTTAACGAGGCATCTCGTGAGTGTTTTGTTTGAATTTGTTTGATTTCTGTTAGATTGATAGACAAACAACCTTGCTTCCTGTGGAACGATCCTGACTCCCCTGTACTCAGCGGGGTCTTGACTTACAAATTTATTTGTTGGCCGAGAAACCCTCTCAACACGCCTATGCCGCTACGATGGCACGACTGATTTGCAACGCTCCAAGGTGGTATGCGATGAGCTTGCGGCGCGCCTAGGGTAAAGGCACGAGGCGTCGAGTGGTTGTGATTGAGCTAAGGTATGGTTTCGAGCTTGTTATACGAGTTTTATAGCTTTGTGCTTATTCTAATGAAGTTAGGAAGCTTAACTTAATCTTGGTGAATGGTTTAAACAAGAACCAAAGCTTAACTTTAGCTTGGCACATATCTATGTATGCTAGAAAGGAGTTTAGAAGCTTCAAACTAGCTTAGAGTTAGCTTTAGAGGCTTGAACAAGCTCTAGACTCAAAGTATGAGCTTGGTAAGAAGCTCATGTAGCTAGGGTTTAGCTCATGGAAGCTCAAACTAGCTCACACTAGCTCAAGTTAGCTCATGAAGCTTGAAAGTCAGCTCAACGAACTCAAACGCAGCTCAAGCCAACTCAACTAGCTGGATGCTAGCTCAACTAGATAAGGGCCAACTACACTAGGTAAGTGACCTACCTAGCTATGCTAGCTAGGTGTGGGCCTTGGTGGGCCGGCCCATGGGGCGCGCGTGTGGGCTAGATGGGTCGCATGCATGTGCGCATGGCATGGGCCTCATGCCTTGTTTTTGGGTCGTGGCTATGGGCCTTTTGGATTGGATTTCTTAGTGGTTTTTGGGCTTTCTCTTGAGCCATTCTAGGCTGGAACGAGACGCCTTTTGAAGTACATGGGGGGCTGTATTTAGATGCCCATGATGACAAGAAAAGAGAAGGAGGAAGTTACAACTTCTTTCCCCTACTTTCACTCTCAGCCTCCCATCTATTCAACCGATTGGTAACCGCCACTTTGGGCAGTTTTGGACAGATTCTCACGCCTATTTAAAGGTGAGAATGTCGTTGATTTGGACAAGGGAGAGACACACAAAATTCAGTCCACTCGTCCACACAATTCGGTGAAAACACAACTCTTGTAGTCGGTTTTGACTAGGGTTTATTTGTGAGAGTTTTTCTCAAAGTAAATCAAACACAAGAGTGATATCATGGATCAATCTTCTCGAGTGAAAGTGGATAAGAAACCTCATGTGGCGATGCATGAAGAGTTCATCCAAGTGAAGGAGGAACCGCGCTCGTCATGGGAAGAAGACTTCGTTCAAGTGAAGAATGAAGAAGAATCATGGGACTCGAACAAGGTACATTTAATCTTAATAGAGTTGTCTTGCCAACATCTCTATTGTTCGTATGGTACGTTTTATCTCACAACGATATTGCAAAATCCCTTGGCATGGAATAGGGGCAATATACGTTGAAGGAAAGATCGATCTAATCGGTTGACTCGTAGCCTTTATCCGGTTAACTTAATGAAATGTTTTAAAGTGGGTCGGTGGTGATTATATTTACGGTCTACACCCAAACGAGACTACCCTTGGGGTATACTCACAAGACTACCCTTTGGGGGTCTACTCAAACCGCCTTGATTATCCTTTGGATCTACAAGGGCCGACTTTCACTTCAACTTGTTTATGCAAATATGATATTCAGTTTTATTCATATCCAAAAAATAACATGGGGGCCTAATAGTATGACGGAGATGGGGCTGATGAATGCATTCCCCGCCCCGCCCCGCCCCCATGTGCATCCCTACACATTTATGTCCGTGCGCATAAGCGCGTTATGGGCCTAGCATATAATCCCATGGGGTTTCATCCTAAAACCAATTGGTAATAGGAGGAGTCCAAGTACTTATATGTTAGGCAATTATCTTTCATATTTTAGATGTGGAAACCCATTTGTCTCCCATATAGCCTCGATGATTAATTTATACAAAAGCTTGGAAGAGCAAAAAGAGGCCAATAATCGCTTCACAAAATTTTAAGAAAAACCAATTATGACTCTAACTCGTGAAAGAGATTTGCTTTAATTGAAAGTACAATCACAGATGCAATCGCAGGTTCATTCGGAACCAAGTTGGCCACGAGCCTTGGGGGTAACAAAGGGCATAGTATAACAGTTGGATCTCGACGACCTCAATCGTGTCACGCCAAATGTGTGCGCGTGATTATATAAGTGAAATGTGCATAATATTGTTATTGAGTGTGAATGATTATACAAATGAATATATTTAATTTTTGTAGCTAAGTTTGCATGACCTTTTATAATTGAGTGTGCATGACTTTATATCATCATTCACACTTAGTTATAGGGTAACGTACACTCAATTATAGGGTCATACACACTTAGTATTAAAATTATACACACTCAATTGTAAGATTATATATGCACACTCATTATAAAGTCATACACACTCTTTTAAAATAGGGCATGCACACTTGGTGAAAAAACCATGTACACTTAGTGTGAAAATTATGTATAGTCAATCGAAAATTGTGCACGATCAGTTATAAAATTTATGCACATACACTTATAAAATTACGCATAGAGAATTTTTTAATTTTTTAATTTAGATAACGCATAATTTAATCATTGAATTTTTGAAATTGAATGCCTATGAAACATTTCCAATTCTCTCCTAAAAAGAGTTCTTGAATAGGACCCAATTTTAAATATAAAGAATGGTACCATTTTGCCTTTCTCAGACATTCTGATGGGTAATTTTGCATTAGGCCCAAATTGAGTCAAGTCCGCAACAAGTACAACTTGGAGCGCGACAACATTTTTATTAGTAGGAAAGGATTAGGCCAAAAAAATATCAACATAAGGAATCTTTACAGATGAGGGTTTGAAGCTATGAATGGGTCAATTTGACTAACACTAACCACATGTCGAAGATCAATTATTAAATCTGCCACTTTATTACATTCACGAGGTGTATGGAGAAAGAGAACAACCTCAAAGGACTGCAGATTAACTAACGTATCAACAATTAGCATTTCGATTTGTCATGGACAAGATCTACTTCCTTTTAAAGTATTAATGACAATAAGGTTATCCCTTTTAATGTTAGGGGCGCTTTCTCCTCTCTCTATTTTCTAGAGAGACAAGGGGCGCTTTAGGCCGAGAAGGCCACCGCCGAGAAGGCGAGATCTCATTGAGAAAGCGTGTTATAGACACTGATTTAGGAGACTGGGTCTCATAAATTATGCCTTTGATCTGGTTTGTACAACGAACCCTAGAGTTTCTATACAGAAGAGTTTGAGAGATTTTTTCAAAATTGAGCTCTCCTTTTTCTTGATTTCTACTGATGGAAAGTTTGACCTCAAGATTTGAGACCAAACCATAAATATGTTTAAGGCTTGAGATCTGTCTTTGGAGTAAACTGTTTTGACATGAGGAAGAGACATGTAGTATCTTATTTCAATCTCTATTTCAATAAATTGTCTTTGGAGTAAATTCGCTTGGGAGTTCGATCATTGTTGCCTCTCTGTCTTTAGCTACTCGTGACTTTTCATCTCCGACTACTTCCATAGGTCCATCCCTTCCGACCGTCTCTTTTATGGTCGTTTTGGTTTGGGGGTGGTCGACAGTTTAATTCGATTTGTCCTTTGGGACTACTTTTCTTTTGTGGCCCTTTCTAGAACGTAGGTGGCTCAGTGTCGACATTTTGTTTGGCGGGACTATGTCTCCGTCATCGTCGCCATTGCGCTTGGCCCCTTGTGTCGATTGATGGTTGTCTTGGAACTTTTGGGTTCTTATATCGACCGGCGGTTGTCGATGTTCCACGTCTCCACTTTGCTTAGATCTGTTGTTGCAACATTTTTTGGGCCCAATTTGAGATCTTTTTTGAGTTAATGGGCTTTTGGCCCTTTTTGGACTCGGTCCTCCTTTGTGGCTTTCTTGGAGCCTCTTTTTCTTGGTGTTTTTTGTAATACTCCTCTTTTTCAGAATCATAAAGGAAATTATTTTAATTATTTCTCCAATTATATATTACTTGTTATAATTTATTTTGTTCTTTCTCGTATAAGAAGAAGCATGAAATAAATATAACTTGTAGGAAAATAATTCAATAAATGATTTCAGCAAAGTAAAATTTACTTAATAATGTATATACTTGAAATAATATATTTGACTTATATACTAAGGAGACTATTTATGATTAAAAACAACATTATAGTTGAAAATAGGGCGGAGAATGGACGAAATTATAAAAGTTGGGAACTTTTCGTAATTAACCTTAAAGTGCGGGCACTTGCGCGTAATTTCTGGAAAATACACAGCTGAGTCGTTGTTGTTGTTCAATGAAAAATTCAATCTTGTAAAGGCTAATTTGGACTCGTTTCTTAACCAAATTCGATTCCGAAAGAACCTACATACTCTCCTAGATGTTATGTACGAAACCCCTCAACAAACTCGGTAAATTTTGTGGAAAATCTTATTTAATTCGACTCTTGAAGATAAGAGGTTATGTAAACGCGTTTTTCGGTTGAAGATAGATTTTTATCCGAATCAAGCAGCGTTTTGGCTCGGACTTTCCTTGGAAACGAATCATTCAGGAACCCTAACCCCTCCCTATAAATATAGGCCGAACCCCATCACTTTTACTCATCCAAAAACCTCTAGAAAACCCTTCGAAACCTCGTGCCCTGTTTCTGCGCAGCCACTGTTTTTGAGCGTTTTCGGCTTGAAATCGAAATCGAAAGTTGCGTTTGTTGCCAACAGTAGGTAGTAATCGACCCAACGAGTCTAACGCCACCGATCCCGTCCTTTTTCGTGTCCATTCGAGGGAGAACCGAGCCATCAAACACAACCATCTATACTCTGTTTTTTTCGAAGAACAACCGAGCCTTTTCGTGTGGTAAGCCTGCGTTCTGAATTAATTCAGTTCAGCCTTGAACATGTATACATATTTGTTTTAGTTGAACATGTATACATATTTGATTAAAAGTTTAACATGCATATTATATGTATGTTATGATCCCACATACGTAAGGAAGGAGCTATATTACGTGGATGGAGTGTTCAATAATGTTGAATTAACTTCCTGTATATGTATAAACAATAGTTAATTAGTCCCACATAGTAAGCATGCACATATATATACATAGTTATATAAATTAGTTGTATAATCATGTTATATATGATTGCTTTTTGGATCATTTAAGGAGGTAAGTAAAATAAATTAATTATAATTTATTTTTATTTTTACCGATCTACCATAATTAGGATTTGGAGCAGACGGTACTTTCAAGCGTTAAAGTCAACCATCATCAAGTTGGTCTTCGGAAATAAGGCATGTGGTTTGGTTCGCTTTGCATTATTTCGTTAAGCATTGGAATTGAATCCATGTTTAATTATGTTGGGAATTGTTTGTGTGGAAATAATTGGACTAGGTTTATTTATCGTTTTAGATTTAATGACCTTGTTATAAAGCGCTATATATATATAGGGGGAGGTTCCGGTAGAAAGGATTTTATGGTAGAAAGTGAGGGTGAATATAGTGCGTTGGATTAAAATGGATTAATGGTCAGATTTGATGTTCCGTTTTAATTGAAATGGGATGAATATTACCATAGTAGATTTCATTTGCCAAATTAAACCCATATTCCTTAAAAGTAGCAAACAACTTATTTAAAAAAGGAAAGAATAATATCAATCAACCAAATCAGGTAGAAAATCTGAAATCTCTTGTGAATATTAATTCTCTCTCCTATTTTTAAATCAAAACAAATAATTTTTAATATTGATTAGATTTTATTTTAAAACTAATTGATTTCATCACTATTCTCGTAACTTGCCAGATGATCGAATACCAACGTGATCAACAATAATATACATCATTGCAGTCTGTCGAGTGAATATCATCGTGATAAACAATGAATATCTACTTGTATTACGGTGAATAGGATTAAAATTAATAGTTGTACAATCTCATTATAATTTTTAAAATGAATACATCTGTTTATATTGAATATATATTAAAATGAAGATGAATATCATCATAAAATTACATGAATACTATGAGTTTGTCACAACCCAATTACATAAAATGGATAAATATCACCACTAATTAATTTCTTGAATATCACCACCTTATCTTCATCTCTCGATCTTCATCGATCTTCTTAATCTTCATCTTTCGAATCTTTATACTCCACTTAATATTGTAGGTCCTTGATCTTCATCTTCCTACAAGTACAAAGGCTTATTCAATAATCTTCTTTGCACGAGTTGTTTAAAAGGTGAAAAACAATGAATATCAACTTTGACAAAAAGGAATATCAATGTGAAAGATAATGAATATCAATGACTACTTAATAGTTATTCACGAAATAAATACAAATATATTACATAGAAACTCAAAGTGAATAACATATAATAAACCAATTTACGATGATGAATATCAATGCACACTTTAATGAATACCAACCTTAATCTAAATGAATATCATCATTGCATACCAAGTAAAATCAAAAAAATAATCGTAATTAGCATATTATAAACCATTTTTTTAAAATAAATATCAATTCACAATAATATCATAATTAATCTCAATGAATATCATAATTGAAAAACACATACAACTAAAAACCCGTTTGTGAATATCATAGTATCAAACAATTTAAAAGAGGAATATCAGTGGACAATATGATGAATACCAGAATTAATCTCAGAGAATATGACATACGATTTCCTCAATATGCGATTGATTATAAATTCTGATTTCTTCATTAATTTTGGACATAATTCCTTAAAATTTGTCCTCCTTTCAATTCACATGGCATATCAAGCATCGATACCAGAATTAATCTCAAAAAATATGACATATCAAGCATGAGTCCCTTCTTCAATGGAGTTTGACATAAACCCAAAATCAAATCCAAAAAAACCAACAAAAACATAAAATTGAAATTGAACTAAAAGGAATCGGAATCAATTTACATACATCGATAATGGCATCAAGTTGTGCATAAACCTAAAATCAAAAACATGAAATTGGTGTCTATGTGTTCAAAGTACAAATCGGAAATTGAAAAGACAAAAAAAAAAACGACCGAAAATAGTAGAATAAAAGATGGAATAGTTGATTGTTCTATGAAAATCCAAAAATCCGTATATAATCAGTGAATCCCAAAGAGAGGAGATAGGAAAGAGAAAGTGGTAGATATTTTTGTAACTTAACCGTAAAAAAAATAAAAAATGAGAATATCTTTCCAATTTTACCTTATTGAGACGTGTTTCCCTGAAACGCTTATTATATGCACCTTTGACATTCAAATCTGGAACGTTCAATAATATTCATCTAACGGTCTATATTTACCCTCATTTTCCACCCTAAAAACCTTTCTACTAGATCCCTATATATATATATATAGGGCATGGTTCCGGTGAGGACCACCCTTGTGGTAAGACACATTGCTTAAAATGAGGACCAATCTCAAGTCTCAACCATTGGATTTACCCCTCTATTATGTATTCAATGGTCAAGATTTTTTCAATTTTTTTCATTTTTCATTTTTTTAAATTTTTTTTAATGTTTTTAATGTTTTTATTTTATTTTTATTTTTTTATTTTTGTTATTTTTTTATTTTTGCGAAAATCGAATTATTTTAAAAATGAACTTAAAACACATAAAAATTGAACTTATCATAGATAAAAAATGAACTCGTAGAATATAAAAATTGAACTCATACAATATTGAATATTGAACTCCTAATATAAAAAAACTGAACTTCTAGTGTATAAAAATGAACTCGTAGTATATAAAAATTGAACTTTCCTATTTAACGTTTTTAAAGCTTTTTTCAATTTTTATCAATTTTTATTTTTTTTTTCAATTTTTTATTTTTTTATTTTTTTATTTTTTATGCTATTTTTTTAGTTTTGCAAAAATCGAATTATTTGAAAAATGAACTCAAAGCACATAAAAAATGAACTTATATCATAGATTAAAAATGAACTCGTAGAATATTAAAATTGAACTCATACAATATTGAAAATTGAACTCCTAACATAAAAAATTGAACTTCTAGTGTATAAAAATGAACTCGTAGTATATAAAAATTGAACCGTCATATTTAACGTTTTTAAAGCTTTTTCTCAATTTTTTTTCATTCTTCATTTTTTTTAAAATTTTTATTTTTATTTTTTTTTTATTTTATTTTTTTAGTTTGCTATTTTTTTAGTTTTGCGAAAATCGAATTATTTTAAAAATGAACTCAAAACACATAAAATTGAACTTATCATAGATAAAAAATGAACTCGTAGAATATAAAAATTGAACTCATACAATATTGAAAATTGAACTCCTAACATAAAAAAACTGAACTTCTAGTGTATAAAAATGAACTCGTAGTATATAAAAATTGAACTGTCATATTTAATATTTTTAAAGCTTTTTTTAACAAAGAATATAATATAAAAAATACGAAAAAAGTCCTCATTTTAATTTTTTTAATTTTTTAATTTTTTATTTTTTTTTGGAATTTTTTTCGTATTTTTTATATTATATTCTTTGTAAAAAAAAGCGAGAGAGAAGATTTTTTTATTTCGTATTTTTTATAGTATCATTTATATAAATAATACATAAATGATACTAAATCCTAATCCAAGGGGGTCTCCAAGGTCTAGGACGTCTCGGGTCCGTCTGAGTAGGGTCCGAGCTAGGCCAGAATGGCATCAAAACCCTAGTTGATCAGGCTAGAAACTGTTGAAACAAATCATAAACAGTCAAGCAAGAGAGAAGATTAAATCCAAACAATAGATAAGGAATTAGAAATCTCACAACTTTAATCAAAACGATGCTTCAATTGTCTAACTAAGCAAAAGAGTTTAGTTCTGCATGAAAGCTAAAAACTCTGAAAGGAGGAAAATATGATAATAATGTATGAATAGATGAGAGGTGCAACTCTCTAAAACCCTAATATAACAAACTAAGTCTCCAAAAGTATATCCAAAAATACAAAAATCGGATTAAAGCTGATAGATGAGGAGCCAATCAAAATAAAACACGTGTCAAGTAAAGGTCTCCGCGGCGGTCAGGGGCGGCGGGCGCCGCTGGGTTGGCGGCGGTCGCCGCCAGCACATCGGTTCACAACTCAAGTCACACTTCAGGGGCTGTTTTGACTCCCTTCGAGTTGGAATTTGGACTCGGGGTAAAAACATGAATTGTAGCTCTTTGAATTATCTTTCCAATGATGCTAAACTCAACTTTATCAGATCACTATAGCTTCCGAACGAGCTCTCACAAGACAGAGGTGTCGAACCAGCAACTCCAATGGATTGCCCGAATTCAAGCATTCTTCTCCCGATTTCCATTCCTTTCACACTTGTTCACTTTAAGACCTATAAAACAACATAGAACAAGTGCAAAAACCCAAAACTCCTAGACACTCTAATAACTTAAAGAAACTAACTAAAACTACCTAAAAACAAAGCAAACGGAACGTAAACATGCATCCTAAATACTACCTATATGCAAGCTATCAAAGTGTTAGCTTCTAGGTGACATAGGATATGGTATAGCACTATGTAAATACACTGGGTAGACCAACAAGTCAAGAACCTGGTTCAATATTAATTATTAAGCCTATTTGATAGCTAAACCGGTCAAGTATGCCACCCCGGGTCAAACCGGTTCGGAGGCAACTAATCGGGCTTGCAATCTTAACCTGGCTTTAGCATGTTAAATTGAATCCAGGCCCAATTGTGACTTTGGCCCAAATCTTGAAGGTCGGCCTGTTTCTCCAGTCTGGAGCTCGCCTTTAGCTGGAACGACGCGTTTTGTGCTCGAGCTTGAGAAGCTTCGAGACCTCACTATATAAGCTCTCTATTAGCTCTCGGGAGCTCATTCGCCGCTTTGCAAAACCCTAGATCCAGTTTGAAAGAGAGAGAGAGAGAGAGGGAAAAGAGAGAGCTTGACGCCGGTGTTGAAGAAGGAGAGTGAGAGGACGATCCTTGTGCCGGAGAAGACGTCGGAAGCTCTCATCGAAGCTTTAGCTCAAAGCTTTGTCAGCCACTGGGGGGCCGAAACCCTAGAATCTTCTTCCCTAGCTTCTTGTTTCGCTATTTGGTTCTTCTTGTGCTATTGTCTTAGGGTTCTAGATTGATTTGTGGTTTGCCGTGTATGAACATTTGTGGAACCATCCTTGAAAACCTTGATAGTGGATTGGGAAGGGTCTCCCCACTGAGACTCCGCGGACGTAGGTTTTAACACCGAACCGCGTAGCCATCTCTGGTGTCACTTGTTCTTCGCTTTCTTGTTCAATCTTGTATGTTTGTGTGCGTTTCCATTACTATATCGAGTAGATCTAGTTTTACAAAGTGGTATCAGAGCTTGGCTCTGTAGATCCGTGGTATTCTATGTGTGCTTCCGCTATTTCTGTGTGTTATAGTCACTGTAGTAGGCCTTTGGGTCGAGGCAGGGGAATCTTGACAGAAGGGTAACGACTTGTGTCGGTTTAATCCCACTGCCGGTTCCTACACCGTCTTTCTCTGTGTTTTTTGAGTTCCTTAGTCACTGTAGTAGGCCTTTGGGTTGAGGCAGGGGAATCTTGACAGAAGGGTAACAACTTATATTGGTCCAATCCCACTGTCGGTTCCTACACCGTCATCTTTGAGTGTTTTTCATCTTATAGTCGAGTCTAGAGGTCTTCTTGTATTAATTAGGTTGTGTCTTGCTGTTTTCTGTATTTTCTCATATTTTTATTCCTTCAAATACTGACTTGACTTCTCTGTATCAACAGGTACAAAATTGTCAGAACAGTATAGGGTGAAGCCCTATGATGGGCACATGGACTATGCCATGTGGAAAGTAAAGATGAGGGCCATACTAACAAAAGAAAAATGCTATGTGGCTGTGACAGAAAACTGGGCTGTTGAATTCTATGCTGCACGAAGGCAAGAACTCAAAGATCAGGCTCATGCTGAGATCATGCTTCGTATAAATGATGAAGTTGCAAGACAAGTGGTTAGTCATACTGAACCTAAGCCTCTGTGGGATGCTCTTGACACAATTTATCAGTCTAAATCCTTGCCTAGCCTAATCTCCACTATCTGTAAGTTCTTTAACTTTAGGATGGATACCAATCCTTGCCTAGCCTAATCTCCACTATCTGTATGTTCAGCTTGCGATAATCAATACACACCCGCCACCCGGTCTGGACTCTGGTGGGAATGAGATCACCCTTTTGATTCTCAACCACTGTGATACCACCCTTTTTAGGGACAACCTGAGTTGGGCTGACCATTTGCTATCAGAAATAGGAAAGATCATACCTGCCTGAAGGAACTTCAGCACCTCCTTCTTCACCACCTCCATCATCGGGGGATTCAGTCTTCTTTGGGGCTGTCTAGACGGTGTAGTTTCATCTTCTAATAGAATCCGATGCATACATGTTGAGTGACTAATCCCTTTAAAGTCTGCAATGGTCCATCCTATGGCCGTCTTGTGCTCCCTCAGAACTGCCACTAATCTTCCTTCTTGCTCATTGCTAAGCTTGTTGGATATAATTACTGGCAAAGTATCCCCTTCACCTAAGAAAGCATACTTGAGATGATCTGGAAGTTGCTTCAATTCTACCACTGGTTCCTGCACAATAGATGGCAAAAGCTTCTCGCTTGGCAAGGTTAGTGGTATGGGCTTTGAGCCCAGTGGCATGAGCGGACGCTCAAAGTGAGCATTCAACTCTGCCACCACTTCCTGCAGGTCAGTCTTTAATTCCAAATCCGAAGTTTCATTCATAATAGCATTTTCCAAGGTGGATTTCAAAGCTTCAGATTCATGCATGTTGAAAAATTCTTGAGCAAGTGGCTCTACTACATCAACTAAGCACTGTGAGGAGTCTTCGGGAGGGTATTTCATTGCATCATAAATATTATACTCTACCCTTTCCCCGTCGAATTCCATAGTAAGAGAACCACTACAGACGTCAATCTTAGTTTTAGCTGTTTTCAGACAAGGTCTACCTAGCAAAATAGGTGCAGCATGCTTATCATGGTCCATATCTAAGACATAGAAATCAGCAGGAAATATCAGATTATCAACCATTACAAGCACATGTTCAACTACTCCTTTAGGATAAGCATTTGACCTATCAGCTAACTGTATCACAACACCAGTTTCTTGCAGAGGACCCAATTCAAGCATTTTGTACACAGAGTAAGGTACAACATTAATTGAAGCACCTAGATCTAGCATGGCTTTATCAATTTTTGTATCACCAATAATGCAGGGAATAGTGAACATGCCAGGGTCACCACATTTCTGAGGCATACGCCTTTGAAACACAGCTGACACATGTTCACTTACAGAGATTTTCTGTTTCCCTTTTAGCTTTTGAGTTCTTTTTATGGTGCACAATTCTTTCAAAAACTTAGCATATCTAGGAATGCTTTTGATCAGTTTAAGTAAAGGAATGTTTACCTCACACTTGTTGAATGTCTCAAACAATTCCTTGTCATTCTCCAGCTTTCGGGTCTCTTTTAATGCCTCTGGGAAGGGTGGAACCGATGCATAAGACTTCAGAGGGGTTTCAGACAAATCAGCATTGACGTCCAGATTGCTTGGGATCGCCTCCGATTGCGCGGCCGCGCTTTCAGCAGCCAAGCCGCGCAATCCTGACTGAGACGTCATTGCGCGGCCGCGCTTTGTGGCGTCTCGTCCCCGCGCAATCCCAACTGGGACTGTATTGCGCGGGGTGGCAATTGCTCGGCCGCACTTTTAGCAGGCTGGCCGAGCAATTCGTCCCCGAATGAATTACTTGGAATCTCATCTGTAAGCTCGATTTTTTCTTCTGTCTCGCCCTTAGCTTCTTCTGTAATGCCCCTTCTGATTGGTATGTGCCCGTCCATGGGCTCTACTTGAAGCTCTCGTCCACTCCTCAGAGTAATAGCATTGACATTCTGTTTCGGATTGAGCTCGGTCTGAGATGGCAACTTACTTGAATCTCTAGCTTCTAGTTTGCCTACAACATTGGCAATTTGACTGACTTGAGTCTCTAGATTGTGGATGCTAGACTTGGTCTCTTGTTGAAATTGGCGCATTGAGCCTTGCATTATAGTCACAGTCTGTGCAAGAGTCCGAATCATATCTTCAGTAGACATGGCATTCTGGTTGGCCCCCTGAGGACGGGGTTGAAAAGGTGGCTTATATGGAGCTTGGCCAACCTGCTGATTGAATTGCTGATTGTTTGAATTTCCGTACCTTAGATTAGGATGATCCCTCCAGCCTGGATTGTAGGTGTTGGAGAAGGGGTCATACCTCGGCCTAGGTGGTCCATAGCCTCCCAATGCATTCACCTCAACGTTTTGCTCTTGAAGTGTAGGGCATGAATCAGTGAGATGCATGGTATCAAAACAAATCTCACAGGATTTCACCTGCTGTCTACCACCTTGCTGCAACAGCTGCTTCATCATCATTTTCAATTCAGTGATTTCATCTTGGATTCTTGTATTAGCCACCACTGAATTTGCAGCTCTCGAGCTAGTCTCTTTTTTGAACTGTCTTGTGCCCTCAGACAGTTGTGTAACCAGGTCAAACGCAGCAACAGGAGTTTTGTTGAGAATGTGACCCTGGCAAGCTGCATTGACCATTCTTCTCTCATCATCCAAGAGGCCATTGAAAAGATATAGAATCAGGTCTTGATCAATGTAGCCATGGAAAGGACAGCTGGCTACCAACCTCTTGAACCTCTCATAGTATTCGTACAAGGACTCATTAGCTTCTTGTTCGATATTACTGATTCGCTTTTTTAGATCGTTGAGCCTTGTAGCAGGGAAGTACTTCTCCAGAAAAGCTTCCTTCATCTTAGCCCATGTATCAATACTTCTCGGAGCCAAGTAGTAAAACCAGTCTTTAGCCTGATCCTTGAGAGAAAAAGGAAAGGCTCTCAGAGCGATCTGGTCATGAGTCACATCAGCAGGCTTTGTGCTGGAGCACACATCATGAAATTCAGAAAGATGCTTGTTGGGGTCTTCACCACTATGCCCATAGAATGAAGGCAAAAGGTGGATCAACCCGGATTTCAGCTCAAACTTGACTCCCTCACCGAGAGCAGGGAATTGCAGTGCCAATGGCTGTTGTGTCAGATTTGGTGCAGTCAACTGTCTTAGAGTTTGGTCACCCATCTCAGCAGATTCAGCAAATTCAAATTCAGAGTCAGATTCTTCAAGGAAGAATGATAAGGCCTGAAAGTGATTCCGGATTTCCTTCCTTAGCTTGAAGAGTGTCCTGTCAATATCTGGATCAAACAACAGGGGAGATGAGTTAGTAGCACGGGTATGAACCATATAACAGGTTCACACCCAAAACAGCACAAAAGTAATAAACACAAATAGCGACGAGTCCCCGGCAACGGCGCCAAATTTGATGAGGTATTTTCGGTGGTCGTTGATACCTATCAAAGAATCCTTAGCTTAACCAACTCAGTAGAGCGGCAAGTAAGGGTCGATCCCACAGAGACTCGTGTAAATGTGTTATTGCTTAAGTGCCAAGTAACGAATATGGGGGGTTTGTAATTGTAAATTCTAAACTACCATGCAAAATAGAAAACTATCTAAGAATTAAAAAGATGGTTTTAATCAAATAAGAGACAAGCGTGTTCAACTAGTTAAATCCATCATAGATATGCTTATTGATCATTGATTCTTTCGATTCTCAATTCCCTTGAATAATCTACCGTGGATTATTATCCAAATGTTTATATTTAGTTGAAAGAGCTAACAGTCTGAACAACCCTAATCATCTAACAACCTAGAACAACGTCTAGGTTCAATTAAACGACATCTTTAAGTTCAAAGTATCGATAGAAACAAATACTCAACGCAAACAGCTAATCAAGTTATTTGCGGTTTATTCCCTCTACAATTGAATAGCTCGAACGGGTCTAAACAATTATAGTTGCTACTTTATCTAATCAATCCCGAACGGGACTTGATCAGATTAGTTGCAAATTAACATAGAAATTCTATTAGGTAGCTAATCTAACAAAACTCTAGAATAATTCTGATTCAATTAAGCACAGGGAATAAAACCTATTCAAGTTGACGAGAATCAATCAAACCTCACAATATTATGCAATCTATGATTTCAATAACTAGTCAAACACAATAAATTTAGCAATGCATAATTAAAATAAAATCAAACTTACAAGAGGTTCAAAGATTGCTCCTTTGAGAAAACTCTCTCCAAAGAAACCCTAGCCTCCAAAGTTGATCCAAAAGTTATCTAAAAATAAACTAACATAAAGTATTTATATGTCTCTAAAAATATCCTCATAAGATATAATGAACCATACAACTCGGATTCATAAGCCCAAACATCAACATATCAAAGCCCAAAACCAATCTTTGGCCCAAACTTGCGTCAGTGAGAAACACCAAATTGCGCGGCCGCGCTTTGTCCTCCCCGCGCAATTGGCACTCAGATGGGATTGCGCGGGCTCGATTGCTCGGGATCGATCCCGAGCACTTGGCTTGTCTTTGGCTTGGTTCTTTCTTGTCTTAGCTTGTCTCCTAGCATGTCCTAGCTTCCTTAGCTTGCTTGACTCGTCCACCACCACCATGATCCATCTGCACTCGCCCCGTTGTTGCTCCTGAACCTAAAAACCTGTAAAACCGAGCAAACCAACGCATAATACCCGACAACACAAAAACCTAAAAACTACATAAAAGCTAACCAAAACCTAACAAAAACATATATAAAACATGCATCTAAACTACTCCTATATGCAAGCTATCACGCGGTGTTGCGCGTGCTGGTGCGTCGCTGCAGGGCTGGACTGTGCCAGGATCCGAGTCCTGGCACGCTGGCGGCGGAGTCCTGGCACGCTGGTGCGTCCTGACGCGCTGGCTGGTTCGTATTTCGGCCTTTTGGAGGGGCAAACGACGTCCGTTTTGGACAAATTATATATGCCCGGACTCGTATCGAAAAGACCTACAGTAATATGGAAAAAATTGCAGAAAAATAAATTTTTTGTGGCCAAAATCTGGGCAGAAGTCGACGTGTTTTTTTTGAAGGGACGGAGAAGGGTCCGTTCGAACCGCCTGACGCTCTAATACCAATTGATGTGTCCCTAGGGTCACAAGGGGCGGATCTAGGCTCGAAACGTCCGAATCTTCTCCGACAAGGGTAACCGGATAAATACGAGACCACAAAAGTGGACTCGCGACCTCTAGTGCTCGTCGGAACGAGGGTGGGGCGAGGGAAAGGACTAGAACGTCGGTCGTTAGACTCGACAAAGTAACCGGGGTGACGTCGGGCCAAAGTAGGAGGATTCTCGACTCTACTATAACTTTGGCTTAATTCATCTTGACATAAATAATAAGAGGGGGTGTGGCTCCTTTATATAGAGGAGGCCACACAAAACCCTAGTTCTAAATGGGCTGGATTAGGGTTAGCAACATGCTAGGCCCAACATCCAAGCCCATAATACTAATAATAGTAACTGCTAAAAATAGAAAGTTGCAATCTAACCCTAATGGCCTAATGGGCTTTATGATAGCTTAATGGGCCGGTCTCTTAAGCATAAGAGAACACACGCCCAAAATAGTAAAGACGGAATGTAAATGACGGAAATAGAAATAATAATATAAATAATACATAAATGATACTAAGTCCTAATCCAAGGGGGTCTCCAAGATCTAGGACGTCTCGGGTCCGTCTGAGTAGGGTCCGAGCTAGGGCAAAGTCGCATCAAAACCCTAGTTGATCAGGCTAGAAACTATTGAAACAAATCATAAACAGTCAAGCAAGAGAGAAGATTAAATCCAAACAATAGATAGGAATTAGAAATCTCACAACTTTAATCAAAACAATGCTTCAATTGTCTGACTAAGCAAAAGGGTTTAGTTCTCCATGAAAGCTAGAAACTCTGAAAGGAGGAAAATATGATAATAATGTATGAATAGATGAGAGGTGCAACTCTCTAAAACCCTATTATAACAAACTAAGTCTCCAAAAGTATATCCAAAAATACAAAAGTCGGAAGAAAGCTGATAGATAAGGAGCCAATCAAAATAAAACACGTGTCAAGTAAAGGTCTCCGCGGCGGTCAGGGGCGGCGGGCGCCGCTGGGTTGATGGCGGTCGCCGCCAGCACATCGGTTCAGAAATCAAGTCACACTTCAGGGGCTGTTTTGACTCCCTTCGAGTTGGAATTTGGACTCGGGGTAAAAACATGAATTGTAGCTCTTTGAATTATCTTTCCAATGATGCTAAACTCAACTTTATCAGATCACTATAGCTTCCGAACGAGCTCTCACAAGACAGAGGTGTCGAACCAGCAACTCCAATGGATTGCCCGAATTCAAGCATTCTTCTCCCGATTTCCATTCCTTTCACACTTGTTCACTTTAAGACCTGTAAAACAACATAGAACAAGTGCAAAAACCCAAAACTCCTAGACACTCTAATAACTTAAAGAAACTAACTAAAACTACCTAAAAACAAAGCAAACGGAACGTAAACATGCATCCTAAATACTACCTATATGCAAGCTATCAAAGTGTTAGCTTCTAGGTGACATAGGATATGGTATAGCACTATGTAAATACACTGGGTAGACCAACAAGTCAAGAACCTGGTTCAATATTAATTATTAAGCCTATTTGATAGCTAAACCGGTCAAGTATGCCACCCCGGGTCAAACCGGTTCGGAGGCAACTAATCGGGCTTGCAATCTTAACCTGGCTTTAGCATGTTAAATTGAATCCAGGCCCAATTGTGACTTTGGCCCAAATCTTGAAGGTCGGCCTGTTTCTCCAGTCTGGAGCTCGCCTTTAGCTGGAACGACGCGTTTTGTGCTCGAGCTTGAGAAGCTTCGAGACCTCACTATATAAGCTCTCTATTAGCTCTCGGGAGCTCATTCGCCGCTTTGCAAAACCCTAGATCCAGTTTGAAAGAGAGAGAGAGAGAGAGAGGGAAAAGAGAGAGCTTGACGCCGGTGTTGAAGAAGGAGAGTGAGAGGACGATCCTTGTGCCGGAGAAGACGTCGGAAGCTCTCATCGAAGCTTTAGCTCAAAGCTTTGTCAGCCACTGGGGGGCCGAAACCCTAGAATCTTCTTCCCTAGCTTCTTGTTTCGCTATTTGGTTCTTCTTGTGCTATTGTCTTAGGGTTCTAGATTGATTTGTGGTTTGCCGTGTATGAACATTTGTGGAACCATCCTTGAAAACCTTGATAGTGGATTGGGAAGGGTCTCCCCACTGAGACTCCGCGGACGTAGGTTTTAACACCGAACCGCGTAGCCATCTCTGGTGTCACTTGTTCTTCGCTTTCTTGTTCAATCTTGTATGTTTGTGTGCGTTTCCATTACTATATCGAGTAGATCTAGTTTTACAAAGTGGTATCAGAGCTTGGCTCTGTAGATCCGTGGTATTCTATGTGTGCTTCCGCTATTTCTGTGTGTTATAGTCACTGTAGTAGGCCTTTGGGTCGAGGCAGGGGAATCTTGACAGAAGGGTAACGACTTGTGTCGGTTTAATCCCACTGCCGGTTCCTACACCGTCTTTCTCTGTGTTTTTTGAGTTCTTTAGTCACTGTAGTAGGCCTTTGGGTTGAGGCAGGGGAATCTTGACAGAAGGGTAACAACTTATGTTGGTCCAATCCCACTGTCGGTTCCTACACCGTCATCTTTGAGTGTTTTTCATCTTATAGTCGAGTCTAGAGGTCTTCTTGTATTAATTAGGTTGTGTCTTGCTGTTTTCTGTATTTTCTCATATTTTTATTCCTTCAAATTCTGACGTGACTTCTTTGTATCAACAGGTACAAAAATGTCAGAACAGTATAGGGTGAAGCCTTATGATGGGCACATGGACTATGCCATGTGGAAAGTAAAGATGAGGGCCATACTAACAAAAGAAAAATGCTATGTGGCTGTGACAGAAAACTGGCATGTTGAATTCTCTGCTGCACGAAGGCAAGAACTCAAAGATCAGGCTCATGCTGAGATCATGCTTCGTCTAAATGATGAAGTTGCAAGACAAGTGGTTAGTCATACTGAACCTAAGCCTCTGTGGGATGCTCTTGACACAATTTATCAGTCTAAATCCTTGCCTAGCCTAATCTCCACTATCTGTAAGTTCTTTAACTTTAGGATGGATACCAATCTCACCCTAAATGAAAATCTTGATAAATTTTTGAAATTTTCTCAGGATTTAGAAAGGTGTGATGAAAAAGTAAAAGAAAGCTACAAAGTTGGTATCGTGTTAAATGCAATTCCTAGTCAGTTCGATGTCCTTAAAGATGTTGTACAATTTGCTAGGGATGACCTTCCAGTTGAGAGGATAGTTGAATATCTAACCCAGAAAAATGACTCCCTGAAAGTCTTCAAGAGTAAAAATGGTTCTAAAAATCAGCAGAAAACTGAGTCTAAAAATGAGGTTATGTTCACTAAAGGAAAAGGCAAGAATAATAGGCAGAAAAAGAAGAAAAATAAGTCTAATGATATCAATTCTTCTAACAAAAAGGATATGTCTATAGTAAAGTGCTATTACTATGGTGTCATGGGGCATTATTCAAGAGACTGTACCAAGAAGAAAAAAGATGACAAAAATAAAGAGAAAGACAATAATGGTTCTTCTAATGTGTTTGAATATTGTCCTCAATATTCCTTTGAACTGTTAATGTGCACTCATCATGATGATAATTTGATTAATATGCATGAGTCTACTGTTAGTGATGACTGGATTCTAGACTCATGATGTACTTTGCATGCTACACCTCATAAACATTAATTTAGTGAATTAACTGAAGCTGATGGTGGTGTAGTTATGCTAGGAGATCATACATCTCTTAAAATCAAAGGCACACGTACAGTTCCCTTGAGAATGTTTGATGGTAAGGTAAGGGTCCTCCAAAAGGTCAGGTGGGTCCCTAATCTGAGGAGAAATTTACTATCTGGGTCTGTCTTAGATGATTTAGGTTGTCAGATTGTTACCTCAGGAGGGATAAGAGATGTTATTAGAAATAAAAATATTCTTATTAGGAGCATCAAGAAGGAAGGGTTGTACTATGTTATAGCTACTCCTGAATTGAATCTCTCCAAAGGTAAAATACAATTTGAAAATCAAAATACTTCTAAGATTTGGCATGATAGGATGGGGCATATAGGCAATAAAGGGTTACATCACCTGTTCAAACTTGGCATGATATCTATAAAACCTGACTTGATTGACTTCTGTGAGGATTGCATCTTAGGTAAGAAAGTTGCTCACAGTTTAAGTAGGTCAACCTACACTGCAAGCAAGCCCCTGGAGTATGTTCATTCAGATCTCTGGGGGCCTGCACAAGTAGAGACAATTGGAGGTAGAAAATATTTTCTATCTTTGATTGATCACTACTCAAGAAAAGTGTGGGTTTACCTTCTTAAAACCAAAGATGAGGCTTTTGAGAATTTCAAAAACTGGAAGACAATGGTAGAAAGTCAATCAGAATTTAAATTGAAATGCCTTAAGACTGATAATGGGTTAGAATTCTGTAATCATGCCTTTAATGATTTCTGTAAAACACATGGTGTTAAAAGACACCTGACTGTCCCTGGCACACCTCAGCAGAATGTTACTGCTGAGAGAATGAACAGAACCCTACTTGAAAAAGCTAGGTGTATGCTCTTCAGTGCTGGAATGAAAAGTTCCCTATGGGGAGAGGTTGTGATGACTGCCTCTTACCTTATAAATAGATCACCTTGTTCTGCAATAGGGTTTAAAACACCCTAGGAATTGTGGACAGGTAAGATCCCTAACATTTCACACTTAAGGCCTTTTGGATGCATTGCATATGCCCAGATATCATAGGGCAAGTTGCAACCTAGGGCCCTAAAGTGTGCAATGCTGGGCTATCCTGAAGGAACTAAAGGATATAAGTTGTTACTTATTCAACCAAGAGGTTATAAGGTAATAACTTCCAGGTCTGTCACTTTTAATGAAAAAGATTTACATTTCAAGTCAATTCTAACACCAGTGGTTGAGAAGACAGGTACCCCATCAGACCCTAAAGATAATAATGGCACATTTTTTGAAGACCATGACAATCTGGAGGAAGATGAAGAGTTTGACATTGGACATTCCTCCAGAGCTTTCCAAGAAGAGAGTGAAAGCAATAATTACCAAACTGAAGAGCATTCAGATAATACAGTTCTGCAACCTCACCAATTAGGTGGGGCAGTAAGTGATTCTGATCCCTCTAGTAGTTCTGTGAATAGCAACTTGCCTGACTTACATGATGAAGTGGACATGCATGATAATGATGTTGCTATACCTGAACATGATTTGCATGAACATAACATACCTGTTCCTATTGCAAATGACTTGGCTGACTACCAACTTGCTAGAGATAGGGAACCTAGAGTTAGGATTCCCAATACCAGATTTGCTGAATTTGTGAACCTGCATGAATACACTCAACTATACCAGAATTACTCTAAAATTGTTGAGTTTGCTTTCTTAGTTGCTGAGGTTGTTAGAAATACTGTTCCTGACTCTTATGAACAAGCAATAAAATGTGCTCATGCTAATGACTGGCTTAAAGCAATGCATGAAGAAATTCAATCCATGTATGTTAATAACACTTGGATTCTTGTTCCTAAACCTGATAAAGTAAAATTGGTAGACTGTAAGTGGATTTATAAGCTTAAAGAAGGAGCTAATGTCAATGATCCACCTAGATATAAAGCCAGGCTTGTAGCCAAAGGCTTTATACAGAAAGAAGGGATAGATTACAATGACATATTTTCTCCTGTAGTTAAATATAAAACTATGAGATTGCTTATTGCCATGACTGCAGTATATGATTGGGAACTTGAACAAATGGATGTTAAGACTGCTTTTTTGCATGGTGACTTGATTGAAACTATTTACATGCGCCAGCCTAAGGGTTTTGTTGATAAAAATAAACCTGAGCATGCTTGTTTACTTAAGAAGTCCATATATGGGTTAAAACAATCACCCAGGCAATGGAACAAAAATTTGACTCTTGTATGCTTAAAATGAACTTCACTAGGAGTAAGTATGACTCATGTCTGTACTTTAAAAATGTGAAGACTAAAACACCCCTGTATGTGCTCCTTTATGTTGATGATATACTACTAATCAGTACTTCTAAGGCTGCTATTACTGGGGTTAAGCATGATCTTAAAAACAATTTTGATATGAAAGACTTGGGTCCTGCACAAAAGATTCTAGGAGTCAAAATTATTAGAAACAGACCTAAGAGAACCATATACTTGTCTCAGTCTGACTACTTGTATAAGGTGCTAGACAGGTTTGCTATGAAAGGATCCAAACCATCTCCAATACCATTAGGAGGGCACTTAGAGCTCTCCAAGAAGGATTGCCCTGTTTCTGAAACTGACAAGAAGAAGATGGAGAATGTTCCCTATGATGTAGCAGTTGGCTCCATTATGTATTCCATGTTATGTACTAGGCCTGATCTAGCATTTGCTATCTCTGTATTAAGTAGATACATGTCTAACCCAGGAGAAAAACACTGGGCAGCCATGAAATACCTTTTGAAATATGTAACAGGTACTGTGAATATTGATTTGGTATATGCTGAGCATAAGCCGAGAACTGACCTACAAGGTTATGTTGACTCGGATTATGCTAGCAATAAGGAAAACAGGAAATCAACCACTGCCTATTTTTATACTTGGGCAGGGAATTGTATTTCCTGGAAGTCCCAACAGCAGCCTATTGTTGCTCTGTCTTCAACTGAAGCAGAGTACATTGCTGCAACTGAAGCTTCTAAGGAAGCTACATGGATGAAGGGAATACTGTTTGAAATTGAAGGCAAGAAATATCTGCCTATACTAAACATGGATAGTCAAAGTGCTTTGTACTTGTGTAAGGACCCAGTCCTGCATGAGAGAACAAAGCATATAGATGTCCGATTCCATTACATTCGACAGCAAGTTGAGGAACAAGAAATCTTTGTGAAGAAAATCCTCGGAGATGTGAACCCTGCTGATTTTGGAACAAAAATTGTTCCTTCTAACAAGTTTCTGTTTTGCAAGGCAGCACTCCACATCAATGATGTTACTTGAGATGTGGGGTTGAGTCAATGATGGAGGGAAACCTTTACTAATCCACTGTTAAAGAACTTTCTTCCTAAGAAACTAAAACTTGGTTTAGGAGGGCATTTGTTATGCTTAATGATAAATCCAAGTGTTAGCTTCTAGGTGACATAGGATATGGTATAGCACTATGTAAATACACTAGGTAGACCAACAAGTCAAGAACCTGGTTCAATATTAATTATTAAGCCTATTTGATAGCTAAATCGGTCAAGTATGCCACCCCGGGTCAAACCGGTTCGGAGGCAACTTACCGGGCTTGCAATCTTAACATGGCTTTAGCATGTTAAATTGAATCCAGGCCCAATTGTGACTTTGGCCCAAATCTTGAAGGCCGGCCCGTTTCTCCAGTCTGGAGCTCGCCTTTAGCTGGAACGACGCGTTTTGTGCTCGAGCTTGAGAAGCTTCGAGACCTCACTATATAAGCTCTCTATTAGCTCTCGGGAGCTCATTCGCCGCTTTGCAAAACCCTAGATCCAGTTTGAAAGAGAGAGAGCGAGAGGGAAAAGAGAGAGCTTGACGCCGGTGTTGAAGAAGGAGAGTGAGAGGACGATCCTTGTGCCAGAGAAGACGTCGGAAGCTCTCGTCGAAGCTTTAGCTCAAAGCTTTGTCAGCCACTGGGGGGCCGAAACCCTAGAATCTTCTTCCGTAACTTCTTGTTTCTCTATTTGGTTCTTCCTGTGCTATTGTCTTAGGGTTCTAGATTGATTTGTGGTTTGCCGTGTATGAACATTTGTGTAGCCATCCTTGAAAGCCTTGATAGTGGATTGGGAAGGGTCTCCCCACTGAGACTCCGCGGACGTAGGTTTTAACACCGAACCGCGTAACCATCTCTGGTGTCACTTGTTCTTCGCTTTCTTGTTCAATCTTGTATGTTTGTGTGCGTTTCCATTACTATATCAAGTAGATCTAGTTTTACACGGATTGAGGAAACAAATTTGAAGCTCAGCCGAGGGAAGGACCTTCACCGATTTGGTTCATCGGCCTTTCAAGGTTGAACTACTGTGTCCAAGGGGCACACTGCATAAAATGGAAGCTTCCACCATGGGTGAGAAGCTTCAAAGCTTTCTACGATGATTTTTCTTAAAGTTTTTGTTTTTGTTTTTCTATTTAAAATTTTAAATGGTTTTGATTTTTCCTCTGTAATAAAAAAATCAATATAAGAATTAAAAAAAGATAACATTTAACAGATACTTAACGGAAATTTGGGGTGGGTGGTTAATTGGTAACGAAATTGGATATATGGGTGGTTTTCAATAATTTTATATTATACGGGTGGTTATTTACAATGTGCTCTGTTATATGGGTGGTTTTCGGTGAATTGGCCATATATATATGTTAGGTTGTGGGTAGCCCTCGGGCTTGTTTGTGAATCGTTGTGCTTTGTCTATGGACTTATATGCTAGTGTAGTACTAGGGGTGTAGGACTTGTGATCTTTGGACACATCTCTATAACATTCGCATTAGGATGGACTTAAACCCTAATGCTGGTCATGACCCTGCCCGTCTCATCCGTGCATGAGGGGTGTAGCATCTAGCTAATGCTCTCTATCGAATCCCAAGTAGTTCTTGTATTCGCGCCTCGACTAGTTCGAGAAGTATTAAAAGCTTATAACTCGATGTGTAATGATTTGTCATTTCAATAAGATAAGTGCCCAATGCACACATTTAATGAACCAGGGTGGTGGTTACAATTTTGTGACCCTACTCTTGCTTCCGGCTAAGTAATTCTTCTTTCCAATCTGAATGCATGCTCGGGTTTGTTAAAACGCCTATAAAATGGCAAGACGGGCTTGGTACTTAAGCGCCTTCGCGGCCACCTCCCTGTCGGCACCCTCCGAGTATGATGAGGTTGGTCGGGACCCAATTAGTCGACGCGAGGCTTTTCAAAATAAAATTATGTGAATAATAAAACGTTCCCAACAATCGCATATTTCCTTAAAGGAACCACATTCCTTGTGACGTCCCCTCTCTTTTATTGCATTCCTCTTTTCTTTTCCATGGAAGTATTGTAGTTACTAAACCGTTGACCGACTTTTATTCGGAATTCAATGGTGGTGATTTAATACAACCACAAGAACCACTCACAAAAAGTCCCATTTGCTTAGTCTGTCACAAGACTAACCCGACCGTTTCTTTCTTTTGCATGGTCAGCTGGTGTCAACCCGTCCCTATACGGAAACATCAGGTCTTAAGCTTACGGAGTGAAGAAGGTGATTACAGCATACTTGGAGTTTCTATTTAGTGACAAGGGTTCTATTAAGTTATTTCTTTATTTATAATAAAGGCGAGATCCTTGGCTTGTGAGGTCCGTCAAAACAAGTTTGCATTCAAGGATTGTTTTAAATTCCGCATTTTTAAAGTTGGGTTATTTATGTACACACTCTTTTTTATAATTTGTTATTCTACTTTCTATTTTATTATGAATTTTGTTGTTACTGTAAAGCCTTGGTTGGCTTAGGATGAATTTCCTAGGTCACTGGCGTGTAACCTATCCGAGGGAAATCGGGGGTGTTACAATTATGGTATCAGAGCTAAAAGTTTTAAATGAGTTTTAAACCGTGTTAGAAAAAGATTTACAATATCTAAAAGTTCTAGTCCTAATGTAAAAGATTTCTCAAGTAATTGTTTTTAAAAAAAAACAGAGTATAGATGGTTGTGTTTGATGGCTCGGTTCTCCCTCGAATCGACACGAAAAAGGACGGGATCGGTGGCGTTAGACTCGTGGGATCGAGTACTACCTACTATTGGCAACAAACGCAGCTTTCAGTTTCGATTTCAAGCCTAAAACGCTCAAAAACAGTGGCTGCGCAGAAACAGGGCACGAGGTTTCGAAGGGTTTTCTAGAGGTTTTTGGATGAGTAAAAGTGATGGGGTTCGGCCTATATTTATAGGGAGGGGTTAGGGTTCTTGAATGGTTCGTTTCCAAGGAAAATTCGAGCCAAAACGCTGCTTTTTTGATAAAAATCTATCTTCAACCAAAAAACGCGTTTACATAACCTCTTATCTTCAAGAGTCGAATTAGATAAGATTTTCCACACAATTTACCGAGTTTGTTGAGTGGTTTCGTAGATAACATCTAGGAGAGTATGTCGGTTCTTTCGGAATCGAATTTGGTTAAGAAACGAGTCCAACTTAGCCTTTACAAGATTGAATTTTTCATTGAAAAAAACAACGACTCAGCTGTGTATTTTCCAGAAATTATGCGCGAGTGCCCGCACTTTAAGGTTAATTACGAAAAGTTTCCAACTTTTCTAATTTCGTCCATTCTCCGCCCTATTTTCAACTATAATGTTGTTTTTAATTATAAATAGTCTCCTTAGTATATAAGTCAAATATATTATTTAAAGTATATACATTATTAAGTAATTTTTACTTTGCTCAAATCATTTATTGAATTATTTTCCTACAAGTTATATTTATTTCATGCTTCTTCTTATACAAGAAAGAACAAAATAAATTATAACAAGTCATATATAATTGGAGAAATAATTTCAATAATTTCCTTTATGATTTTGAAAAAGAGTAGTATTACAATAGTACCCTCTTAAAAAGAGTTTCGTCCTTGAAACTGGACTAGAAAGCAAAATTTAACTACGAACACATGTTTATTAAGGACACATATGTTTATTTCGGGAAGGGATATTACATTATTTTGGTCTTTTGTTTACGTGGTTTGTGGTCTTGTTAGTTTTTTTTTTTGGGTTCTTGTGTTGGTTTTCAGGGTAGCTCATTCACGGTTTGTACAGTTTCGGGATTTGGCTCTGGAATTGGATGTGGTTCGCTCGTGATTGGCGCGGTCGCCGGGACGTTCTCGAGATCGCTGAAGATCATTCATCCCAATGGAGGCAACGTAAGTAGTCCACTTCATTATATTTGTCCACTTTAACCCGAATGATAAAGAAGTTGATCTTTAGCCCCTCACATCTACCACTTCTCCTTTCGTTTTAGTGCCTTTTTCGTCAATTATACTTACTTTTCGTGTTTTGTTTGTGTTTGTGTGTTCCTGCTAGTTTTTCGATAGTTGTTAACTCGGCCTCTCGATTTTACCGAGCCTGTCTAGTAAACTGAATTCTTACCTCATCAAAAAAATAAAAAAAAATAAAGTTGTATTTTTTAATTTCAATTTTCGATATGTGCCTAGCCTTAGTTTCACAAACTGTTTCGTATATTTTTTTAGCCTCGACTTGAATAACACTCCAATTTCGTTGACCATAGTGTTCATTGTGATCATCCTACCCTAATAATATCTCGCTGTTATTATTCCATTGTTTTTTTTTAACCCGTCAAAATTAATTTTTATAAATAGCTGTGTTAGTTTTAGTCCAGGAGCGTGACAACGGTTATAAATTCATAAATAACACTCAATTAAAAAAAATTAGGCAAATTGATTAAAATAAACAACCACACGTGTAAGCAAGTGGCACCTGAGACAAATATTTTCCTCCTGCACTGTCATGTTCTCCACTTGCCTTGGCCAAAAGGAGAGGAGATGCCCTTGGTTATATTTGTAAATTCCAGTATAACACTAATCATTGCTTAAATAATCCAGATTTATCGATTTAAATTATAATAAACTCTTAAAAATATACCCACTTGTGAAGAATTAATTTAGAACGCTGAAAGCAAACGCAGCGTCAGAGATGCAGTACGAAGGAGAACAATTCAAGAAACCCGTTGGACCGGTTGCCGGTAAACGTACTTTAGGTTTTAGCCAACTTTATCTTCCCTTGTGTGGCGGCCAATACTTATCGGTTACCGGTTTGTCCGGTTGCTTATGTCCTCCTTCATTTCTCAATTTCCTCCTCTTGATTTCTTTCTCATTGTTGCTTTGAGTTGAGTTTCTCACTTTCTCAGTACTGTTCGCTTTAAGGTGAAGCTCTTTATGAAATCCTAACCTACTATTCAGTTGTGATTTTGATTCAATTAATTTTGCTTGAATTTTGTTTTGTTGGATTTGTGGTGGTTTGTTTTCTGCTCAACTTATCAATTTCATGTGGCTTCTGTGTGGAATATTTGATTACTTTTCATAATATCTTGCCGTTTCATAATTTCTTCATGTTCTTCATGGTGACCCTAGTTTTCATTTTTTTAAAGAACTTTTCAGGATTAGTTATTATGATTTGCTGTTTGATAAAAGTGGATGAAAATTGAAACATAATATAAGAAATTAATTCAAAGTATACTGGTCAACTATTGTTGACCTTAATTTGATAGTCAAAATTTACCTTTTCCCTTTCTTCTTCTGTGTCCCGTTGAGTGTTTTTTGAGTTCTTGATTTGTCGGTTTCTTTACAAAGCCCTATTAATTACAGTGCTCTCCACATATCTGTGAAATTATCTTCCAGAATTTCCATCAAATTTACTAGAATTTGAAGAAATAATATCCACCTTTTTGTCTTTGAATATGAATCATTGTTTAATTTCTTCTTGTACAGATAATCAAGTACCCTTACGATGAAGAGCAGTAGGGGAAAGGGGGCAGCAGCCAAGGATAAGGAAACTTTGAAGGTTGTAGATGACAGGTTAGCTAAATTACCATCTCCTGGACACTTGACAAAGTGCTCTCAATTCTGATGCAAAATTAAATGTTTCTTCCTGATATTAGTTATGGAATGGTATTAATCCTCTAGTGAATGAGTTTGTTTCTGGACAAGATCTGATAAATTCATATTGATTGGTGTATTACAGAGGTCACAGGAATATTGTAGTGATGGGTATCATGTATATCTTTAATTCTTTTCAGAAAGGTTGGGAAGAGGAAGGCTGCTGCTCCTAAGGCTGATAAGAGCAGCAAAAAGGTCAAGAAGGAGAAGCCCGCTAAGAAAGACCCCAACAAACCGAAAAGGCCTCCAAGCGCCTTTTTCGTGTTCCTGTCTGTATTTTCTTTCTCTCTTTCGTTCTATTGTGTATTATTTTGATGGGCTTAGTAATCGGCAATTGTTGAGGATTGAAATTTCTTTGCTGGATTTATTGTAGGGAGGATTTCAGGAAGACCTTTAAAAAGGAGAACCCAAATGTGAAGGCTGTCTCGGCTGTAAGTCTACATGAGAACAATAGTTTGTAAACTTGTGATTTCAGTGTATTGACGAGATTTGGTTTGGAGATTGATTTGTTTGCTATGTGATAAAAGGTTGGGAAAGCTGGAGGTGCTAAGTGGAAGTCCATGTCTGATGCTGTGAGTAGATACTAGTTCTACATAATTTCTTCAGTTTGACTAAATTGTTCTGTCTTGCAATATGTTATCTATTCCAATAAAAGAGGAAACTTTTTTAAAATAATAGGAAATGTTATGTGCATTGGTTAGCTATTTATGGGGCTGAGCCTCTTACCAGTGCTAATCTCTTAGTATACAACTGAGAAAAGGGGAAATCGCCTCATTGTGTGCTTACTAACTTGAGTTTTTTTCCTGTTCTGTACAGGAAAAAGCCCCGTTTGAAGCCAAAGCTGCAAAGAGGAAGGTTGATTATGAAAAGGAGATGACTGCTTATAACAAGAAGCAGGTAAAATATATACATGCACATTTTACTACAAAGCATCATCATCATCATCATCATTGACCCAGTGAGGCTCCACTACAGCGGAATCTGGGGGGTCAAGATGGGGGTACCCCTGCCCAAGGGAAAGGGGGTACGCCCCCGATAGACCCAAGAAAAACTAAAATTCAGCTATGTGACAATAATAACTGAATTTAGTTGGAATGCACCAAAATTGATATAGGGACTAAATCCATCTCAAAGGCACTGTATAAAAGCCAATGAGCATGAGGATGCGTCCCATATTATCATCTTAAATCTTCTTACCCATATTATCATTCCTATCTGGTCTGCAGGAAGGTGCAGATGATGAGGATGAGTCTGATAAGTCCAAGTCTGAAATCCATGACGAAGATAACGAAGAGAGCGCAGAGGTAGCTAGCTACTGCCTTGTAATTACAATTACTTTTAACATGCCTTATAATTAACGTGGATAATCAGTTTAAATCTGGATTGATGTCAAAGTGACCTTGATTAGAGGTTTTCTGAATTTGAAACTCCAACATAGTATACAAACTAAAATATTTACCATAATTTTTCTTGCACATTTATAGGATGATGGAGAGGAAGATGATGATGAAGAGGACGACGAGGATTGAATACTGATAAACATGACCTTGGGAGATGCACGACACAAGGTATCGGTCCGGAAAAAGACTTCTGGAGGTGTATGTAATAATTAGTGTATATGACATATGTGGTGGTGATGTTTCTCTTGTGCATCTTTCTTCCCCTTTGTTGTGGTTTTTTTTTGCTGTTGGTTTTCCAGTTGAAGGGAGGGAGGGTGTAGTAAAAATTGGCAACTTACTGACTTTTGCCTGGTAAAGGGGATGTTATGGCAATGTGTTTCTTGCTTTGTTAAATTTTAGTCTTGCCTTGACAATTATTTGTTACTAGATCTGTTAAAATAGGGTTAGTTTGAAAACCCAATATTTGACCCTATTGACAGGTGTACTTTTTATAACTTACAACAGTTGTTGGGGACGAGAAAGATGAAATTGGAAGGAAAACAATGTGTTTTTTTTCTTTATTATTAAATTATTTATTGAAATTTGAACATGTTATTATGCTAACTATATGAATGAATCATTTGAGTCCCAAATTTTGAATCTGACTAATAATTTGCTAAACGAGCAATTTTATCTACAACCACCCTGTGACAGTGTGACTTGTGAGTAACAATCAAGCTATTTGAATACTCTTTTTAACCCCAAGCTATTTGAATACTGTAATTGTAGGCCTTTCTTTATAATTGGAAAAAGGGAGACACGAAATGACCCTTAATTGATATTGGATGCTCTCATCGTATGGGGAGGTTCTTGAACCCGTGCATTCTGATAACCCCCACCACCACTTGTCTATACCCAATAAAAGATAGATTATGCTTTCTTTTGAATGTTGCTATTATAAACAAGTTGTCAAATAGTAGGTATGGACGTCATAAGATTATAAACAAGTCGAGGAGATGTTGAATTATTTCAACAAGAGGGAGTGAGGGACCGGAGGCATTTATTTGTTTCAAGTTGCATCACAGGCATACGTGTCTTCTTATTTATACGAAATGTATCAAGGTTAGGTTCCATGAAAGGCTGAAAGCTAAGGTCCGAAGGATTGGCTTTAATACGTTTTGTTCTTCCTGTTTTTAAAGCTTTTTTATTTGTTCAAAAGAGGAATATTTTTTGGTGGGGGAATAACGCCATTTGGAAGAAGAACAAGTTCACTTGTCAAGTGGGGATAATAAGGACTCGATCGAATGCTCAATTTTCGAAGAGCATTTGAATCATCCGATCTGATAGAAATTAGAATGGTTCACATTCGCCATTTGGACTTGCTGGAAGAGAGACAAGTACTAACTTGCCAATAAGAAACTTGTGTTGTTGCTCTCCCAATGCCTTTGTGCCAATTGCATATGCGATAAGACATGTTGAGTTTGGACTGAAACCATTATGAACTTGATCTCTAACATAACGACGATCAATGTTGTGATGCTTAGCCCTCTCGTGAAAAATCGAGTTAGCCGCAATGTGTTCGGCTGTCTTATTATCACAAAAGAGTGTGATTGGTTTTGGTACCTTGACGAACAAACCAGCAATCCAGACTAACTCACTTCATGTGGATGACATAACACGATACTCTGATTCTGCTCAACTTTGTGATACAGTCTTTTGCTTCTTCGTGTAATGTGCGCGCGCCGCTGCCTATATGTGTTTTTTGATAATCTGTCCGAGGATGCTTTTCTTGGATCTTTTCGGGGGTCTTCCTGCATGCGGAACCCCCCGTAGAATGCTTTTGACATCGCCATTTTGTAACGGATGTCGGTTATTTTGTCCGCTATTACATGGTTTTATTCATGCACCATCAGAGACCTCAACGCCAAACAAACAGTATTTAGGAGAGTGAACCAAAAACTTGTAGCCAAGTACTTTGGGCCCTTCAAAATCTTGAAGAAAATTGGGATAGTAGCTTATTAGTTAGAGCTTCCTTCAACTGCCAAAATCCACCTCCGTATTCCATGTCTCCTTGTTAAAACTTGTTGGAGAGCATAAAGTTGTAACATTCTCAAGGTAATACATTCTGGCCAATCGAATGCGTGTCACAAGGTGTTGGTGGAATGGAAAGGCAAGCCCATCGAAGAAGCCTTGTGGATGACTTGTGAAGATTTCAAGCTCCAATTTTCCATCTCTAACCTTGTGGGCAAGATTTGTTTGATTGGGGGTGGAATTGTTAATACACCAGCTCAGCGTGTGAGGCCATATATTGTATATTCTAAGAAGAATAGAAGCTGGGAAAGGAGGGAAATATGCCATGGCAAAGGAATTAGGAGGGACAATTAAGAATTTTATAATAGAGGCGGTTATGAAAGAAAACGGCCTCACTATTATAAATAGAAGGCATTAGCCAATAGGAAAAGTATCTAGAAATTATCAAAGAAAACGGCCTTTGGCCTTGGGCTCAATTTGGGGTTGTCCCAATTGAGATTATCTTGTTCTCAGTATTAATCAAGGAGTTTTTCGTTTGTTAGTATCTAGAAATTATCTTGTTCACGGTATCAATCAAGGAGTATCTTCGTTTGTGAGTGTCTAGATCACCTTCTTGTCTAACACCTACACAATCAAAGATTACCAAATAAGTCATATAATATATAACATCTAATATTAACTATAATACTTTACAAAATTTCAATACGGAGTACAACATAAGATACACACATAGCATACATATGACTCTGTTCTTCCTTCTTGGCAAACTGAATTTGCCCATACACCATCACAATTACACACAAATATATCAACCATCGCCCCAGCACAACAGCTGAAATTATTCAAAATCAAAAGCTATACTCAAACCATTGCCTCAGGACGATGGTTAACATTATCATTGTGTAGACCAATAAAAGTAAAGACCCAGATACCAAACCACCAATGGCTTCATAACTCATCCACATTGTCACCACGATACATGCTCCAATCACTAGAGTAGTAATTATTTGGCAACCCTAACCAAAACTTAAAAGCTTCAGCTGCCCTTTTCCTCTCCCTTCTTCTTTCCTGCCTCGCTTGTGACGCGTGCTTACTAGTAAACATCCTCGAATGCATCTCAACATAAATCCTACCATACTTGGACTTGTTAGGCGATATTCCATATTCCTCCATACAAGCCACAATCTCCAACGCCTTTTTAAAAAACGCAGCTCTCACACATATATCAGCCAATGTATCAAGCAACCCTTCATCCGGCTTTATAGTAGGAGCCAATGAAGTCTCTTCGTCTCCTTCATCTTCCTTGTACTTGACCTTGCACCTCTCCTTCACTTCCTTCCATAGAAGCAGAGCTTCACCAGGCTTCCTAGCAACTGCAATCCCATTTGCAAGGCTACCATAAGTAGCGACATTGGGATAAAACCCATTCTCAGTCATTCTCTCCACTACTTTCTTTGCTTCTTCGATTAAGCCCAGTTTACAATACCCCTCAACAAGCATATTCCAAGCAACCTGATCAACCTTAACCCGAGGATCCTTGAGCATTTCATCAAACACCTTGGATGCAAGATTCGGTTGCCCAGACAAGGCAAAGGCTTTCATCAAAGTAGTGTAACTGATCTTTGTAGGCGCGAGTCCTCTCGCTCTCATCTCATTAAAGTAATTCAGTGCTCCTGAGCTGTCCTCTGCCAATATACATCCATCAATGAGTGTGTTATAGGACACAACATCTGGCAAGATTCCTGAATTAGTCATCTCCCTAACCAACTCCTTTGCCCTTTCAATCTGCTGGTGTTGACAATAGCCCTTAAGCAGGATGTTGTAAGTGACCCTATTAGCAGGGACACCGACACGTGTCATCTCAGCAAGGACTTGTCGGGCTCGGTCCATCGACCCAGTTTTGACAAATGCTGAGATCACTGTGGTGTAAGACACGTGATCAGGGTGACTAGAGGTGTCCTTTTGGTGTCTCATTGCTTCTAATGTTCTTACTGTTTCTGAAACTCTTCCTGCCTTCATATAGCCCTTCATTAGGGTAGTGTAAATTCGAGAATCTGGTGTGTATTCCCTTGGTAACAATGGCGGTACAAAAGCATTCTCCTTAACAGCTGCTGGAATCAACTTGTCAAGAATTTCATTATTCTCATTGGTAATGCATGTTTCAGTGTCATCCTCATATTCAATTTCTTCCTCCTCCTCCTCCTCATCATCACTATATTCATCTTCTTCTTCTTCAGAGCCTTCTTCTTGATTTTCATTCAAATTGGCATGCCTAAGAATTTGACAAACATCTCTCCTGCCATCGCGCATCGCCTGCACAAGCTTCTCAGCAGTATCCAAGTCCCCAAAACCGACATAGGCGGCGACAAGCGAATGGAAAGTGGTTGCACAGGGCTGGATCCCCTTGAGCAGAAGCATCTCCAAGACAGAAACAAGCAAGTCTTTCCGCTGAGCTCTAGCGCACAGCTTGATCAACACATTGTAAGTCAAAACATCAGGGGTCGAATTCCACTGAGGCATTTCGTCGAACAGCTGGCAGAACCTCTTGACGTCGCCAACATTCGCGCAGGCATTGAGCACGGCGTTGAAGGCGGCCGTATCAGGCTTGGAGTCTCCGGCGATGTCGAGGCGGCGGACGCGGAGGGTGACGGCGGAGAACAGGCGGATGGCCTCGAGAGGGCCGTCATCGGGGGAGGCAGCGAGGCGGCTGACGACGGCGCTCCAGGCCTTGACGTGAGGGAGGAAATTGGAGCGGAGCATGGACTTGATGAGGGAATTGGCGTAGCGGATGTCGCCGGACTTGGCGGCGGAGGCGGCCAGGAGGCCGAGGGAGTTGGAATCGAGGCGGTGGAGCTGGCCGGCATGGCGGAGGCGGGAGATAATCGATTGGGCGCGGGAGAGGGATTCAGGGGTGTTCTGGTAGGAGAGCTGGGCTACAAGGCGGCTAAGGCAGGTGGAGCTAGGGAGGCTGGCGGAGGCGGAGGCGGAGGAGTAAATCTGCCAGGCCTCTTCGGTCTTCCTCTGCCGGAGAAGGGAGATCAAGGCTTGGTCTTGGGAATCGTAGTGGGCGGGGGAGAGATAGAGTGATGTGTTGGCGGGGGGAGCCTGTGCGCAGAGGGCCGGTGTGAGCTTGGCGGTGGTGGCGGCGGCTGAGGAGGAGGGACGGAGAGGAGGAGAAAGGAAGGAGGAGTTGGAGGAGGAAAGGGGGAAAAATGGAGAAGAAGGGGAGAGGGAGGTAATGGTCATGGGGAGAGAGAAAGAGAAAGAGAGGAAATGGGTGAGGAATGGTGTTGCAGCATATTATTGTAGAGAGCAAACGATGGTGCAGGGGAAGAGAAGATAGGGGAAAGATTTGAATGTAGTAATTGGGTGGAGACGGTGAGTGCTACGTTTCAGACTTTGTGGTTTTTTTTTTTTTTTGTTGGAGCTCTGTGGTCTGTTGTTTTTGTCAATACAAAAACTATACAAGGTGGGAAAACAGTCATGTGTGTCAAGTTCGACCAGACACACATTCGCTCATCCGATACTTTTGAAGATAACACAATCACCCTTATATGTAGAGAACATTGATAAAAGCCAGACTCCATTGAAAAACGCTCTCTTTGAAAAACACATTTTCCCGCCTAGGGTTTACTTTCCGTCCTTACGCTGCCTCTCATGGCGTCGCCGGACGACGCTAACCACCCACCCATCCGGATATCACATCTTCTGCAATGGAGATTGACAATCCAACCAACACGCCACAAACTGAAACCAATACTCCCATGGCTACTCCACAGAACTCGCCAAACCCGAGTAGTCCTCCCCAACCAAAGGGGGTGTCATACCGTGATAAAGTGGCGGGATCTTCTTCAAGATTGGATCCAATCATTGAAGCTTTGGCAAGCCTTGAAGAAAGGCGGAGTTGTACGACACTGATGATGATGAGATCCCTGAACATGACGACCCGACATGTCCAACAATTACGCTGACCAAACAGGAAAAATGCGAATTGCGTCGACCATGAGTCAATACGCTCATAATCAACATGTTCGACAAGGGGTCATGATATGTGCAAATCAAGAAGAAATTGGAGCAAAAATGGAAGCTTAAGGGAGGGCTGACTCTTGTGGACATTAACAACGCTCACCATGTGGCCAAATTCACTAATATGGAGGATTTGAACCATGTCTTAACTCAAGGGTCATGGATGATAGGGGACAATTATTTGATGATCCATCGATGGGTACCCAACTTCGATCCTTATGAGGATAAATTTCAGATTCGTACGGCCTAGATTCGTATACCGGGTTTGTAAATTTCTAAGCCGTATTGGTAATACTGTGAGAAGGATTCTACGCATCGACAAGACAACAATGGATGCTGATCGAGGTCAGTTTGTTCGGCTCGGGGTGGAGATTAATTTGGAGCATGCTCTATTATCAAAATTTCAATTTCGGGGTAGATTATGGTCAATTCAGTATGAAGGGATTCGTTCTTTATGTTATGAATGTGTAGTAATTGGCCACACGAAAGAGCGGTGTCCGTTATTGGAGAATCACAATCAAGGCCATGAGCCTGATGATGCCGGGGAAATTCAGAATGCTCGATTTCCCAAGTCTAACATTCCCATGGTTCCAGTAGACGAGAACTTCAGGCCATGGAAGCACCTCAAAAAACCTTTCCGAAAACTGAAGACCCAAAAACAACCAAGTGACAATATGCCTACAAGGGAGATTGTGGGTGATCAAGCCCAAAATAAGGGATCTCGAGTTGCAGTGTTGATGATTCCTGAAAATGCAACCCAAGAGTCTATACCTCCAACGCAAATGACACCGGTAAGGCCAGAGACCAGTCAGCCAAACCAAAGCCGTCCGGACAAGGGCAAATCAGTCGTTTCTCAAGCAGAGGGTTCTCACTCCTCAAACCCTAGCGTGTCAAACAAGAAAAATAAGACTGTCAAAGCCGTTATTTCAGAAGCAGCAGTCGCGACAGCGAAGGTAGATCGGAAGGATCTTGGGGCGATAATAATGGATAAAAATCCGCAGGGGTCCACACATGCCGATCAACAAGGCAATAAAATCTTGAAGATTAAAAGATAAAAAAGAAAATAAAGATTCGACACTATCTTTTGTGATCAAAACAAGCAAGAAGCAATCTTCTGTGTCGATTACCACCTCAAAAGATATGGAAATCCGTAATGCTCGGTTAATAGCGGAAAGTGTACAACTTATGCAAGACACACCAAAACAAATTACCCCACCACCGCCACAATCGAACATTACCATTCAAAAGACGCCAACAGAACTCCCTCACCACCCCAAACATGAACCACCACCAACCACGCCACCCAACGAGGATAGAGACAACCCGGGTCCTCAACAGGTCAAGTATGATGTGAAGGTTTATTAGATGCGTTAAGCGGAATTTCAGATCATATCTAAACATCTAATCGTAGGATCTTCATGCATAATTTATAGATCAATCATTGTTTATAGGAAATACCTGTTGATGCGTGAACCGGATCTAATCGGGTAGGAACGAAAGAGATGAGAGCCCCACGTGTTGCTCCTCTAGTTGGTCCACACGAGCCCGGTCTAGATCGCCTTTGACTTCGACTGCTAGGAAGAAGAACAATGGAGAACACAAAAATGGAGAGAATAAAGCTAGAAGGAAAAATCAATCAATATGAGGAGAGTCAATTCCGTTTAAATATCATTCTCATCCTCAATTGTAATATCTCCTCATAATTAAGGAATAATGAATTTTGGAGGAGTTACAAAAGCCTTTCAAATGTAACATTCATCCAAAATGTAACTCCTTCTCCATTCATTACATCCCACTTAATTATTTATTTATTTCACAAATAAATCTTATCTCATTACTATTAGTATATATCCAATATATATATATTAATAATATAAACCATCTTTCATTTTGATCTAGTCCGTCAACTCTTAGTGTGTGACCGCATAGGACCCGATTATAATAGCCATGGGCTTAACCCATTTAACCCCATTAATCGTAGTTGGATTCTAGCAAAGCACTACGACTCCTAAGATAATCGGATTAAATTATATCCGTTAATTGTTCTATCCAAGTTTTAGTCATTGCACATTAAATTAAAGGACACAATTCCTTCAATCTCCCACTTGTCCTTAAACAAGTGTGCAATATAAGATACCTTTGTCTCTTAATGTCTTATTTGACGATATGGTGACATTCATATCTAATGTCAAATGTGTTTCTTGAACTCCGAGTTTGAACTTCAATTAAACGAATGAAAAATAATCATCCGAGCATGGTCATGCATTTTCAGTTCTCGCTCTTCAAGTGGCCGAGACACCAGTCCTATTCAATGTATCATTGTATACACGAACTAGGAGGACTTCTCCAGTCTTGTATGACTATGGCTCTCACTCAACTTTTGGCAATCCCAACCACTGGCTTTATAACTCCCTTTTACGGAAAGCGTTTAACAGTGTCAAAGAAATACAAATTATCAAGAGAGACCATAACACACTCATGTCTGAGGAATCTACTAATCCTGGTTCAACTTAAAACTCTACAATCTCTTTTGGAAAGTCTTAAGGTGGGTCAGTCTTACATGTATCATCCATACACATATATGTAAAAGACTAGATATCTCCATGTCCCTATAGCCCATGAAACTTGACGCTATCAGTCAACTTACAATATACTTACTAATAAAATCATCTATGTCCATTTTGATGATTTCAAACTATAGACTTTCAATAATTCAAAACTTCATTTCACTTAATGGAGTTTCATTCACCAAAACACTTAAGGTGATCCCATTTGTTAATAATGAATTATTTGGACATATTATTTAATATCGATTAAAACAATATATAAATAAGGATGAAATATCATATATCATAAAATCATCAAGTCAAACATAAAACAAGTGTCTAACACTCTCAACATAAAATATAATACAAAGCAATCTCAAAGCCATTCTCCAATGTGTTTGAGACCCTTAGCCCTAGTGTGACTATCATGCTTGGGCCTAGGCATAGGCTTGGTCAATGGATCTGCAATGTTGTCATTTGTATGCACCTTACACATCTTAATGTCACCCTCGGAGACTATGCGTCGAATAAGGTGATACTTCCTCATAACACGTCTAGATTTGGAGCTCGAACTCGGTTCCTTGGCCTGAGCTATGGCACCATTGTTGTCACAATAGATGTCGATAGGCTCTGAAATGCTAGGGACTACACCGAGTTCATCCAGGAACTTCCTCATCCAGACGGCCTCCTTCGTCGCTTCACTAGCGGCGATATACTCAGCCTCAGTCGTAGAATCAGCTACTGTATCTTGCTTGGAGCTCTTCCAACTCACTGCTCCTCCATTAAGGATGAAGACATTTCCCAATTGAGACTCACAGCCATCTCGGTCAGTCTGGAAGCTAGCATCAGTATATCCTTGAACGACTAATTTGTCATCACCTCCATATACTAAGAAATCATCATTGGTTCTTCTTAAGTACTTCAGGATGTTCTTAGCTGCACACCAGTGTGCCTCTCCTGGATTTGATTGGTATCTGCTACACATGCTCAGAGCAAATGCAACATCAGGTCATGTACATACCATGGCATACATGATAGATCCTATAGCAAAAGCATAAGGAATCTTGCTCATCTTCTCAAGCTCAACAGGTGTTTTAGGACATTGTGTCTTGCTGAGATGTACACCATGTTGCATGGGTAAAAACCCTTTCTTGGAATTTTGCATCTTGAATCTGTCAAGAATCTTATCTATATAAGTTCCTTGACTTAATCCAAGCAATCTCTTAGATCTATCTCTATAGATCTTTATTCCAAGTATGTGCTCGGCCTTTCCTAAGTCTTTCATTGAGAAACATTTCTTCAGCCATTCTTTTACGGACTCTAGCATCGGAATGTCATTCCCAATAAGTAGTATGTCATCCACATACAAGACTAAGAAGGCTACCTTGCTCCCACTAAACTTCTTGTAAACACAAGGATCCTCTTCGCATCTAATGAAATCAAATTCTTTGATCTTCTCATCAAATCGAAAGTTCCAACTCCTAGATGCTTGCTTAAGTCCATAAATGGACTTCTTAAGCTTGCATACGTTCTCAGCACCATTTGGATCTTCAAAACCTTCAGGTTGTGTCATGTACACATCCTCTTCTAAGAAACCATTTAAAAAGGCGGTTTTGACATCCATTTGCCATATTTCATAGTCATAATATACGGCAATAGCTAAGATTATCCTAATGGATCTAATCATGACAACTGGTGAAAATGTCTCATCATAGTCTATACCATGAATCTGTCTAAAACCTTTGGCAACTAGTCTTGCCTTGTAAATAGATACATTACCATCCTTGTCAGTTTTGAGTTTGAAAATCCATTTGCTTCCTATGGGTTTTACCCCATCTGGCAAATCTATCAAGTCCCATACTTGATTTTCAAACATCGAATCCATTTCGGACCTTATGGCCTCAAGCCATTTCTTGGAGTCTGGACCCGTCACTGCTTGCTTATAGGTAGAAGGCTCACTATGTTCTAACATAAGAACATCAAGGTTTACATTCAAGATGAAATCATCATAACGTCTTGGATGTACCCTTGGCCTTTCCGATCTACGAGTGGGTTCAACAACTGGATCAGGAATAGTTTGTGGATGTTTTGTTTCAAATACTATCAACTCTTCCTCGACATCATCTATGTCATCTTGTTGTTGAGTTTGTTGCACTTCATCTTGAACTGGTTCAATATGAATATTCCTCCCACTTGACTTATTGGAAATAAATTCTTTTTCCAAAAAGACACTATCCCTTGCAACAAACACTTTTTGCGCAGTGGGATTGTAGAAGTAATATCCAAAACTACCTTTTGGATACCCTATAAAATAACACTTATCTGATTTAGGGGCTAGCTTTTCAGTCTGTAAACGCTTTACATAAGCTTCACATCCCCATATTTTCAGAAAAGACAATTTTGGGACCTTCCCTGTCCATATATATCTCATATGGAGTTTTGTCTACAGTCTTAGACGGAGTCCTGTTTAGTGTAAGTACGGCAGTTGTGAGGGCATATCCCCAGAAGGATACCGGAAGATCAACAAAACTCATCATTGATCGGACCATGTCTAACAGGGTCCTGTTTCTCCTTTTAGACACACCATTTAGTTGTGGTGTTCCTGGAGTAGAAAGTTGTGTTACTATCCCACAATTTTTCAAATGATGATCAAATTCAAGGCTCAAGTACTCACCACCACGATCTGATCGAAGTGCCTTTATTTTCTTGCCTATTTGAGTCTCTACCTCATTTTGAAATTCCTTGAACTTTTCAAAGGACTCCGATTTATGTGACATAAGGTAAACATATCCATATCTACTCATGTCATCAGTAAATGTGATGAAGTATCTATAGTCACCTCTAGCTTCTCTGCTCATTGGCCCACACACATCAGTATGTACAATGCCCAATAGCTCAGTAGCCCTTTCATTTGTACCTTTGAAAGGTGCCCTTGTCATCTTGCCCATCAAACATGACTCACATGTTTCAATGGATTCATAATCCATATCTTTTAAAAGTCCATCTTTATGGAGCTTCTTCATGCGATTAAGACTGATGTGACCCAAGCGACAATGCCATAGGTAGGCTTCACTCAAACTATTTGATTTTTGCCTTTTTGTGTTTATATTATAAGATTCCGATTTAAGATCCAATACAAAAAGTCCATTACTCATTGGAGCACGAGCATAGAAAATATCATTCTTAAAAACGGATATATTTCCATCTTTAATGCTAAAATCAAAACCTTCTGAATGTAATAATGCAACCGAAATAAGGTTCTTTGTAATGCAAGGAACAAAATAAAAATTATTCAGTTCTAAGATTAAACCAGAAGGTAAAGATAACCTAAAATCTCCTACGGTAAGTGTAGCAACACTTGCTCCATTTCCAACGCGCAGGTCTATCTCCCCTTTCTTAACTTGTCTTTTATTTCTTAGTCCCTGCACATATGAAATAATGTGAGCACCACATGCAGTATCTAATACCCAAGTAGGACCATTATCTAATGTGAGAACATTGGTTGTCATATTTTCAATAACACAAATACCTGAAGTGCTAGAACTCAAAGTTCCATTCTTCTTGTCTTCGAGGTACTTAGGACAGTTTCTTTTCCAATGTCCCTTGGCCTTGCAATAGAAACAATCATGGTTTGCAACCACCTTTGGCTTTTCACCTCCCTTAGGTTTTGCAACTTGGTTGCCTTTTTCCTTGGAAATTGTTCTTGTTCTTGGCCACCTTCTTGAACCCTTTCCCTTTGTTGACATTAAGAACCTCCTTCTTATTGTCAGTAGGAGTATTCTGCTTAGCAGCTTTGAGCATACCATGGAGTTCATTCAGGTTCTTCTTAATACCATGCATATGGTAGTTCAACCTGAATGAGGCAAAGCCATCATGTAAGGAGTGCAAGACGATATCTGTGGCCAACTCTTGGTCATATGGGGTTCCCAACGACTCCATCCGGCTAAAAAGACCAATCATGTCAAAAACATGAGGGCCTACTGGTTTTCCCTGTAACACCCCCTTCCTACCTTGGAGGTATTACCACCAGTAACCTCGATTAAGACTAAACCGAAGCTACCCAAGGCTTTAAACTGACTGAACAAACTAAAACAAACATTACAACGGAATAAATACAATCGGTCTTATACAAACCTTAATCCAAAAAGATTAAATAAATAGCACAACCTTCTATTTAAACAAAATCTTCATCCAGTCTTCCATAAGCTCTTATTTCTGAAACTCAGCTTCACTTTGAAGTAGTGCAACCATGATCTTCACTCAATTATAACCATTGAAAACCTTCCTTCAACTTCTGGAGCTTCAGATATTTGAATCCACCTCTTGAATCAACTTCCAAGAAGAACCTAATGTGTCGTAAACCAATGGTGGACACCAACCAACCATATAAAAGAAAAGAAAAAGGACGGGTTAGTCTAATGATAGACTAGCAAGCGGAGAATCTAACTTGGTTCTTATGGTTGTAACTAAACACATTGGCATCCAAGATCCGAATAGACTCGGATTATGATCCAACAGTTAGCAGTCTTATAGAAAATAAGAAGGAGACTCGCATAGTCAAGAGAGAGAACACCACCGCTTGTGGTTTCTTTTAAGAAGTATAAACAATTGTTGGGAACTCATATTCATCACATAACATTTTGAAAAGCCTCCATCGACTATTCAGATTAACTTAATCAAAGTTTGATTAAGAAACATTCATAACCGAAAGCAAGAATGGTTATCAAATAGACGAACCATTCAGGTATATTAATGTGCCTAACGCACTTATCTTATATTACTTTCAAAACTTTTCACAACCAAGTTGGTGGCTTTTAATCGGCTCGAACTACCGCCGAAATACTCTGGTATTGTACAGATCCTCGGAGTATTTCATCCATGGTCATCTACCCTGTACCGAGATCGCAGGACTTAAGCTATCCTTGATCCCTCATTTGCATATGGTGAGGTAGAGAACAGATAGGCCTATTACCCTGTCGTCTACACTACACCGCCAATTGCACTTAGCTAGAGTGCCCATCACCCCTCTCACACGAAGAGCAGGGGAAGAGTCATGACCCACCATTAGGATTAGGCCCCTCCTAATGTAATATTCTTTTAAAGAGAGGATATGGAACCACGTTCCCCTCCCTGAAACTACTTTAATTCAATAACAAAGTCTCAGCGAGAGACAACAAACAAGGTCACCTATAACGGACCTAAATCCAGTTCTACCGCAAAACTGAATAAACAACAAGGTCATTATTTCTAACAAATATAACAACCTATCAAATTTTATTAATCATACAAGTTGTTCCCAACGCAAATATTAAGTGGGATCCAATTCCTCATTTAATAACAATAACGCAAGAGAGAATCGTCCACTTGCCTTATAAGGCGTGTTCGACGTCCTTAGTAATTCCAACAGTAATCTGTATCATCCCTCTGACAAATATAACAAAAGGATTTTCAACAACGAGCTCACAGAAACACTTCTTAGTTGTATTCACAACTCCTACAACTTCCTAATCGATAAACGATTTAATTTCCGAATATCGATATATAGTAAATCCTTAGTTATCGTGCTTCAAGGAGCCATCTTGGCGGAATTATAACTAATTATCCGCTTCCCTTTTGAAATACTTTTCTAAATAAAAATTGTTCATCAGTAATAGTACTACAAGATTACCAAATTTCAGCTCAAACGGATTAATGACGAATCCCAAGTAATTATCCGAAGTCCTTTACTTGACAACCGATGTCTAAACTTGTATTCGCTATAAGTAACGATCCAGACGTCCGTTTCTCGAGCGGTTTGAACCTGTGGAACCGTATTAACGTCAAGATTATAAAAACCATAAATTTACTTATCAAAGCGGAACCGAAAGGTCCTTTAGGTGGCTCCGTAACCACCTCGCTAATTAATTTCGAGCGTTATACCTTTACTCGAACTTCGAGCTTGTTCGGCTCGATGGCGGCTTGACCCAAGGACCCGAGGGTGGCCGAGTATTGCCCGATAATGGTCCTTGCTGTGGTGGTGGTCGGAGGAGCTGTTGAACGGCCGACGGCGTCACAAAACGAGGCGAACAAGAACGACAGTGATGAGAATTCGAATTCTTTCCAAGTCTGTCGTGTCCTGATTCCTCTCCACTGGTTTTTGGTCTTCAACCAGCAGGCTTCACACAACAATCAAGAGGGGAAAGATGGGGGTGGAGCTGGGGTGGCTAGCTAGGAGGTGGCAAGCAAAACGTCGGCGGTGGAGGACCGACTTCAATCGCCTGGAGTGTCGTTCCATCCGTTCTCTCTTTTGGTTTTCAAAAGTGAAAGTGGAAGATGATGAGATTGGAAAAGTCAACAAAAGTTGGCTCCCAAAATCTATCTCCCAGCTCCTTCAATGTTAAGCAAAGACGTCCCGTGTAATTTTCCGTCCCGAAACGGGGTTCGCGTTAAAGCGGTAAAATTATGTACCTCGGGTGGAAAAACTCACTAAACAAAAAAACGTCCCGAAAATTATGTAGACCAATAAAACCAATTTTCCATGATTTTATCTTGCTACCTTCAATTTTTAAGGCTTTCGTTTCGTATTTTACATTCCTTCCGGTACATAATTAAAAAGACGGCTTATCCAATAAATATTCTTTTTCCACCGAAAAATCCTAGAACTCACACCGATCCATAAAATCATTTCTTTGTGATTTTAGGACATCACCAAGAATTTTCTAGGATTTAATCTCCAACAAAATTATTGGATTAAGCGTTAAAAAGATATCCGAGAAAGTTCAAAAATATCCTCAAAAACCGCAGTTATTACATTAGTACCCCCTTAAAAATGGTTTCGTCCTCGAAACCAAGGAGAACTTGGATCACAAGGATTGATAGCATAAGCACACATACACACAACCACTACAAACCTATAATGACGTTTGCAGTACCCCCTTAAAAAAACATACTGTTACTTCTGCACCAAGCACAATCAACCATTGCTTAGTTACCAAACTTCTTCTTTACAAAGTTCATTAACTTTGGAAAATGACTCAGCATTTTCCGACTAGTTTCTCAAGTCTTTTCTTTACCTCCATTTATAGGCCAAGGTAACCAAACTGACATGTTCTCTTATTCACGATAGAATGCATTGAAGGTGGCAATGCCAACCGATAAACAAACTTATCAGTTCTTTCCAGTGTCTCAAAAGATCCAACATAGCGAGCATTTACATTCTCTCGCATTTTCCAACGGAATATGCCTTTCAAGGCGGATACCCGAACAAAAACGTTGTTCTTTAGAATGACTTGACATGCTCTTGCTTTAGCACAACACACAACTGTTGTCAATTTTGAGCAATTAGCACCCTTGGTCGTGCTAGAGCGATATCAGTTGTTGTTTTCTTGGCCAAGTCTGGCCCATGAAGAACCTTGTCAGCATTGTCATTCCAGCAAATTGACAACTAACACTTCTGGCCTTACAAAGCCTCAAAAAGAAACATTTCTTTATCGTGAATTCAAAATTCTTGTATGTGAATTCACTCAACCTCAAATTACCATTCCAACTCGTGTGGAATCCAGAATACCTGTCCTCAGGAGTTTGAATTTGTTTTCTTGCATTGTTCATCACTTTGATGAAGGAAGCTTGCACTAAAATTCAATTCAACCCACAAAGCTTGATGTCACCCCTTTCAAATCTTTGACATGAACCATCCATCTCAATCAGAGATAATAATCTTTGGAGTTTTATGAAGATCAAAATCTTCATGCATGAAGACCTCAGCTAACTTCCGTACTCTTTAAGTCATCTTAAATGCATTAAAAGAACACTCTATGTGAGTTTCTTAACAATCTTCATATTGCATCTTTCTTTCATTAAGTCTTGAACGACTAATGACAAGAATCCATTGTAATATCTTCCCACTTCCATTCTGAAACAGGAAGAGACTATAACATTCTATCTGGTTTTCTATGCTCAATCAAGACTTCCTGAAAAACCAAACATATCAAAACGAACTTGGTGACATTTTGCTTTATGTCAAACCATCATTATCTCAAATCCTTATACGCTTACTTGTTCCAGAATAAACTAATTAAGCAAATAAATATGCTTCCTTTGAAACAAGCTTTCAAAGCTAATCAACAATAGACACACACATGAATAATTTCAAAACCCAAGCAATCCATAAATCTTGAATCGCAAATTCTGGTGTCTTACTATCTTGATCTTCCCTCATAATCTAAACCAATATTACTTTCCCATACTACTTTTCCTTGATCTGGTCAACAGATTTTGAATAACATCTGAGGGGATTCACACAACCTTGTTGTCATCCAACTAAACTTTTAGTCCTTCTCAAATTAGTTTCTTTACAAGGATTACTTAAAATCCTTACTCAATTTTCTTTTTGAGATAAAATCCCAGTATTACCTCAACAAAGAATATGAGATTTATCCAACACATGACAAGAGAATAACCTATCTTGTCAATCCTTTACATCCTTTTCTCAATCAAAACTCAGCTTGGGCACACTGACATTCAAAAGTAGTTATCAAACTCAACTACTTCAAACTAAACTCTTACTACCAACATATTGGACAATAATACCTTTAGTCCAATAATTTCCAACAAAATTGTCTCCATTGACAATTTTCAGTCTTTTTTTATCAAAGAACTGTTTAGAATTCACTTAACATTTTGACTTGTTGAGTAACTTAACTCTTAGGATTAAAAAACATATCCTCACGTGTCCACTCTATATATCCAACAACTTATCAGGCTTGAGATTGAACATCAATACTAATTTACGTATCCAAACTCCAGACCCATTGGAGTTCTGCTTAAAGTCCTCACTTGACCATCATATCTCAAAGAGATTTAAGTTTTCAAGACAACCTGAAAACAAATACAACTAATGGAGAAATTACTAGTACATCCTTTATTCCAAAGAAATGATTACTACAATGTCATTCCTTAGAAAGGGTTCCATTCCAAGAATCCATATCAACTTACTTTCAAAGACGATTCCACTAGAAAGGCAATGACTTTCTTAGGTCATGACGTCAACCAAGATGAACTACTAGCAAACTGCTTAGAGAATTCCTATAATCATTAACTGAAAACAATCCCAAACTTGTAGAGAAATACGGAGTTACTTCATGCTCTTCAGAGACCAACACAGATTTGTAAAGAATCTTACCAAATTTCTTTACTTATAATCGAACTGTTTTGGAAAGTTTGACCATACTCCTTAAATGGTATAGGGTACCAAGGATATACTAACTCAAATGAGTTTTACAAGATACTAGATATAGCAATTGCTATAATGCAAAAGAAAGTTTGCATCTTTTCATCTCGAACAATTACGCTTACAAAATTCATATGATTGCAAAACTTATATGATTACTTATTTCAAACTTAAATCTGAGGAATTATGTGATCTAATTCCACCATGTGATCAGGATGGGGAACAAAATCAACACAACCCTTTACTGCATTCTCATAGGAATAAGACATGTAATCTTGCCTTACCATGTGATCAAGATGGAAGACAAAATACATTCTTACTCACCACCATGAGAACCGTAGAAAATTTATTCATGAATCCCGTATATCAATTCAACAATTCTCTAAAAAAATTCATACCAGAATTCTACCGAGTCCTAAGATTTTTCTCAAAAGAGAAAATCGCAAGAGAATTTCAAATATTCCTTACTTCATGACAGCTTGACAGAAAACTCGACATAGGTTACTAGCATACTTGCTTTAACCTGGAATACCTTGGAAACAAAGGTTGTCTACTCTCTTGAAGAATTGGGCGCATCAAACCAATGCATCAATTTAAATTACTGATGTTATCTTAATGATGCTACTAACGCTTTGCCCTAGTTCTGTGTCGACATTTGCACATTACCTGGCCTTACCAACTTGACCAAAGTTTCAATTAAAACTGAGTCTCAAAGGAGCTAAGATGCTCCAACTCACTTCTGAGCCCCATATTTCCCTTCGAATGTGACACTTCATTCCCTCCTCAAGGTAGAACTTGATGACATACCTTGACTTTTATTAATTATACATACTGCTAGACTTTTCTATAATCCATATATTGAGAAATCTCTGCCTGATTCACTCAATCTCAACCCAACTTAACTTCACAGGTTCAATAAAAGAGTTGATCACTCCAATCCACTTACTTGCAAACCTTAGAGAAAATGTGATTCCGACATCTTCATACTCATAGCAAAGATTCTTCTTCAATCATTCTCAACTTGTATGCCTCCTTGACATACTACTTTAAAATTATGCCAATATGATCCATTGACAAATATTTAATACTTGAGTTCATCCATTCACAAAACAACAAGCCTTCTGCAAGTTAATAGTCATTTAAATTACAATATCCAAGAGTGACTATCGAACTCTTTTGACGATTTTAAGGACTTTCAATCCTCTTATAACTTAATCTTTTCAATATAAAAAAAATGACTTTCGAACTATGCATCTAGTTCAAAACATCCAATCCTTATATCTCTCTACATATAAGGAAATTCCTTTAATTTCCAATCTCTTTTAGCAGAAGAATGCACATGACCAAACAAGGTATTCTTAAACCTTTCTCAATTCAACATTGGTGAACACACTAAACTTCTCCATCATTCCCTTGTCTTCTTACTTAACCATAAGAAGAAGACACATACATTTTTATTAATTTAACTTCAAACCACATTGCAAAAGAAAAACATGTGGTTAGGAGACTTGTCGTCAACTTAATAGTTTCACCACTACCGCCTTAGGCATTAGATTTGATAGATATAAAATCTTCAAAATCCTACACAACTGAAATTATTTTTCAGCGATAAGGGCTAAGCCTTATTAACCAAAATATTGAAGAATTGATATTTTTCTCCCAACTGTTTAATATATCAAAGACAAATATGCTAAGATCATTCCTTGATTGATCTTCTCATAACTGAACTTTATCATTTCCATCCTTGAAGAAACATAAGCCAATATCATTGGCAATTTAGAACATCTCAATGCTGATTCCATTACTAGTCCATTATGGACCTCAAGTCTCTTCTCATTATCCCGAGTTGGATATCATACAACGAAACTCCAATAACGTTGTCACATAGGTCAGTCATCTGGATATCAATAACCCATGTAATCAATTAACACTTGTGCCATGTAGTTAATTGAACATAAACACATTACTGATGAACTTTTACTTGTTCAATCCATTTTGACCAATCAACCTTATTCACAACAACCTTGATGATTAACCACTTGTTCACAACTTAAACTAAACTAGCATTCTTCCTTTCTTTCTTACTATACAATAAGAAATTCACATTCTATTTAGGATTTTCAATCCTCTTAACTCAAAGGATATCAACATATATGAAAATCCGAGTTTGAATACTATCAAATTCAAAATTGAACTGCATCTCCCAATAGTTTAACAATTCAATTGATCCAACACTTGAGCACTTCAAAGCTCTTTAACTTCCAACTGAGCAAAGAAAAGTACAGAATATCCATAATTCTATACTATAGAGTCACAAACACAGTTGTTGAAGAAAGTTTCCAAAAGTAATTCCTTTCTATTCAGGATTCTTTTACCTCACTTCATGATCAATATGGATCTCTTAGAATTACTCATGACTCACAAGATTTTCCAAATCTTAATACTTAGAAGTAGAGGATCCAACTCCAAACTTCTATTGATAATCGAATTTCAACCAAATTCAGAAATTCCTAAGAAAATATTCTCGGGAAAACTCTTACTCTTATGACTTCAATGTCAAAGAAACTCACTTGAAAATTCCTTTTTAAAGACAACATTCATAACTTGAAATCTTCCATCATACGAGCTTAACTTGAATCATGAACTTTATGAAGTACAATACTTAACTTCAAAATCTCACAAGAAGTTTCCTAATATGGAAGAAACAACGAGGGTACACCCCATTCAGATACTCAAGAGAGAATAGGAAATTATTGGGAACTTGGTTTAAAACCAGTTCAACTTCAGGAATCTTCACCTGATCTTACTATGGATCCTTCTCGGAATCCATTCCCATCTCCAGGGAATCAAATGTCCACTATTGGACCTTTCTCACATAAACAATTACAAACTTATTACCTCATGTTCTCCAATTCCCTTTCCTCTTTCTATCTCTTCACGAGTCTGGCTTCCAATCTTAACCACTTTCCGTAAATGGTTCTAAGACAACACCAATATAGAATTCTCCATAATTCTATATGGAAGATGAAAGTCTTAATCAAGACTTGGAATTTTTAGCTCTGATACCACTTCGGTAACACCCCCTTCCTACCCTGGAGGTATTACCGCCAGTAACCTCGATTAAGACTAAACCGAAGCTACCCAAGGATTTAAACTGACTGAACAAACTAAAACAAACATTACAGCCGAATAAATACAATCGGTCTTATACAAACCTTAATCCAAAAAGATTAAATAAATAGCACAACCTTCTATTTAAACAAAATCTTCATCCAGTCTTCCATAAGCTCTTATTTCTGAAACTCAGCTTCACTTTGAAGTAGTGCAACCATGATCTTCACTCAATTATAACCATTGAAAACCTTCCTTCAACTTCTGGAGCTTCAAACATTTGAATCCACCTCTTGAATCAACTTCCAAGAAGAACCTAATGTGTCGTAAACCAATGGTGGACACCAACCAACCATATAAAAGAAAAGAAAAAGGACGGGTTAGTCTAATGATAGACTAGCAAGCGGAGAATCTAACTTGGTTCTTATGGTTGTAACTAAACATATTGGCATCCAAGATCCGAATAGACTCGGATTATGATCCAACAGTTAGCAGTCTTATAGAAAATAAGAAGCACCACCGCTTGTGGTTTCTTGTAAGAAGTATAAATAATTGTTGGGAACTCATATTCATCACATAACATTTTGAAAAGCCTCCATCGACTATTCAGATTAACTTAATCAAAGTTTGATTAAGAAACATTCATAACCGAAAGCAAGAATAGTTATCAAATAGACGAACCATTCAGGTATATTAATGTGCCTAACGCACTTATCTTATATTACTTTCAAAACTTTTCACAACCAAGTTGGTGGCTTTTAATCGGATCGAACTACCGCCGAAATACTCTGGTATTGTAGAGATCCTCGGAGTATTTCATCCATGGTCATCTACCCTGTACCGAGATCGCAGGACTTAAGCTATCCTTGATCCCTCATTTGCATATGGTGAGGTAGAGAACAGATAGGCCTATTACCCTGTCGTCTACACTGCACCGCCAATTGCACTTAGCTAGAGTGCCCATCACCCCTCTCACACGAAGAGCAGGGGAAGAGTCATGACCCACCATTAGGATTAGGCCCCTCCTAATGTTCATCAGTAATAGTACTACAAGATTACCAAATTTCAGCTCAAACGGGTTAATGACGAATCCCAAGTAATTATCCGAAGTCCTTTACCTGACAACCGATGTCTAAACTTGTATTCGCTATAAGTAACGATCCAGACGTCCGTTTCTCGAGCGGTTTGAACCTGTGGAACCGTATTAACGTCAAGATTATAAAAACCATAAATTTACTTATCAAAGCGGAACCGAAAGGTCCTTTAGGTGGCTCCGTAACCACCTCGCTAATTAATTTTGAGCGTTATACCTTTACTCGAACTTCGAGCTTGTTCGGCTCGATGGCGGCTTGACCCAAGGACCCGAGGGTGGCCGAGTATTGACCGATAATGGTCCTTGATGTGGTGGTGGTCGGAGGAGTTGTTGAACGGCCGGCGGCGTCACAAAACGAGGCGAACAAGAACGGTGGTGATGAGAATTCGAATTCTTTCCAAGTCTGTCGTGTCCTGATTCCTCTCCACTGGTTTTTGGTCTTCAACCAGCAGGCTTCACACAACAATCAAGAGGGGAAAGATGGGGGTGGAGCTGGGGTGGCTAGCTAGGAGGTGGCAAGCAAAACGTCGGCGGTGGAGGACCGAATTCAATCGCCCGGAGTGTCGTTCCGTCCGTTCTCTCTTTTGGTTTTCAAAAGTGAAAGTGGAAGATGATGAGATTGGAAAAGTCAACAAAAGTTGGCTCCCAAAATCTATCTCCCAGCTCCTTCAACGTTAAGCAAAGACGTCCCGTGTAATTTTCTGTCCCGAAACGGGGTTCGCGTTAAAGCGGTAAAATTATGTACCTCGGGTGGAAAAACTCACTAAACAAAAAAACGTCCCGAAAATTATGTAGACCAATAAAACCAATTTTCCATGATTTTATCTTGCTACCTTCAATTTTTAAGGCTTTCGTTTCGTATTTTACATTCCTTCCGGTACATAATTAAAAAGACGGCTTATCCAATAAATATTCTTTTTCCACCGAAAAATCCTAGAACTCACACCGATCCATAAAATCATTTCTTTGTGATTTTAGGACATCACAAAGAATTTTCTAGGATTTAATCTCCAACATAATTATTGGATTAAGCGTTAAAAAGATATCCGAGAAAGTTCAAAAATATCCTCAAAAACCGCAGTTATTACATTCCCTTCACAAGCTTGCTATCCAGTATAGCCTTGTGAGTTTCATATCGTTCAATCCTAGCCTGTTCCTGAAACAACACTTTCAGGTTGGTGATGATAGTGTAGGCATCTTGGTGTTCAAACCTCTTTTGAAGGTCAGGTTCCATGCCTGCTAGCATCAGACACGTTACTGGCAAGGAATTACTCCTTAACTCCTTTTCTATATTCTTCTCCTCATCTGATGAGGTGTCAGTTATAGTAGGGATAGTGGTTGTTAGGACATCTTCACGCCCTTCGGACCTGAGAACAATTCTCAGATTCCTTTTCCAATCGAGAAAGTTTGTTCCGTTCAGTTTGTTTTTCTCAACTATTGAGCGTAGGGTGAATTTCAAATTGTCATTCGACATGATTTCTACAAAAACAAAAACAACATGCAAAAGTTTTATGTTTGACATACACACATACTTAATATTAAACATGTTTTAAAACAAGTAAGTGCACATTTTATTCAAATAAACAATTTATGTTCCTAATGAATAAAACAATTCCAAGATCCTATTCCAAACAAGACTCAACGTACTTTTGCACTGCCTTAAGTCATGTGTGTTCAAGGTAAGTAACAATTACTAATTATAACTCCTCAAGATCCAAAACTTTGTCTTTTGGTCTCTTGGTGGGTACAACCATATCAAGGTTTATGAATCCATGTATAGATCCACCCTCACTAGTCAAAGATTATGGAAGAACACCCTCACTTTTGTGAAACCCATCCAACCAAAAATCCAAAACTTAATGGGTTATGATATGGAAAGGCATTGCCCCAATTTACCTTAGGAACTTAAGTCTTTTTATTTGTCTTTTATTTATAAGTGAAAAAATGTCATAAATAAAAACAATATAAATACTTAAAATAAAGCATTCAAAACTCAATAATTGTGATCCTAGTATGGCCCCTACGATGCATAAAATAAAGATCTAATCTACATAATGCCTTCATCTTGTATCCTTCATGGATCTCCATCCTTGATTTACTTATGTCTTGTACTTCTTCTTGTATTTCAATTTTGAATTACTCTAATTGCAGAAATTAAATTACAACAAAACAAACGGTGCGCAGATCGTGTACAAGAAAACATAACGATACACAGATCGTATTTATGGGCCATACTAGTCACCTTATGCAAGCAATATATCATAATATAAAACAAGCATAATAATTAATCAAATAATTCATCTCATGAAAAATAATAATATATAGTATTAATCAAAATTAATCATCAAAGTGCATCTATTCGGACAAAATTGTATGATCAAGATAATATCTAATATTTTATCTTATTTTAGTGGGATTTCCTAACTCCTTAGGAAAATATATATCGGATCATGACCTAGTCAAAACCCAAAAATAACATGAGATAAAAGATAAAATTACAAATTAATTTTTCAATTGTACACATATATTAGAACACCATACAATCTTATACGTTAATTCATACGTAAGCTCTCACTTTAATTAAACAAAAAAGGAGCAGAAATAAGATCAAATCCAATTTCATACTCTCATGATTAATTAAATTAATATAAGATCAAATCTTAATTTTGTTTACGTTCTCGGTGCCGAACGAAAAAAAAAACAATAAGATCAAAATCCACAAAACCTAGTACACATGCCAAAATTAAAATAAAATAAAAGATATATAAGAGTCCAATCCCTCTTTACAAAATAATGACGTGATGAACAAACTGTCATCTTGTTTATACATGTTAATTATTTTGTGTACAAGATGTTAATTGTGTTGACATTCAACATTCCAACTAAAATCCATTTTTTTTTCGTGTATCCTCACCGAGATTGAAATCCAATTATACAATTAACAATATACTTTAACTTGTATCTAGTTCAAATAATTGAAATCCAATTTCAATCAAGCACAATGATCTATATATCAAAATTATCGATTTGAATTCAAATTCGAATCAAGATCAACTTATTGATCGATTGATTCTATCAAATTATGCAAGAGGCTCTGATACCAATTGAAGGTTTATTAGATGTGTTAAGCGGAATTTCAGATCATATCTAAACATCTAATCGTAGGATCTTCATGCATAATTTATAGATCAATCATTGTTTATAGGAAATACATGTTGATGCGTGAACCGGATCTAATCGGGTAGGAACGAAAGAGATGAGAGCCCCACGTGTTGCTCCTCTAGTTGGTCCACACGAGCCCGGTCTAGATCGCCTTTGACTTCGACTGCTAGGAAGAAGAACAATGGAGAGCACAAAAATGGAGAGAATAAAGCTAGAAGGAAAAATCAATCAATATGAGGAGAGTCAATTCCGTTTAAATATCATTCTCATCCTCAATTGTAATATCTCCTCATAATTAAGGAATAATGAATTTTGGAGGAGTTACAAAAGCCTTTCAAATGTAACATTCATCCAAAATGTAACTCCTTCTCCATTCATTACATCCCACTTAATTATTTATTTATTTCACAAATAAATCTTATCTCATTACTATTAGTATATATCCAATATATATATATTAATAATATAAACCATCTTTCATTTTGATCTAGTCCGTCAACTCTTAGTGTGTGACCGCATAGGACCCGATTATAATAGCCATGGGCTTAACCCATTTAACCCCATTAATCGTAGTTGGCTTCTAGCAAAGCACTACGACTCCTAAGATAATCGGATTAAATTATATCCGTTAATTGTCCTATCCAAGTTTTAGTCATTGCACATTAAATTAAAGGACACAATTCCTTCATGATGGTCTCAAACCTCCAGATGGGGCCCATTCTCTGATCCTCCCTAGACTTGCGAACAAAATGATAATGGAGATGCTTCCAATGATTGCGAAGACTCAACCGATCTTGTGTGGGGTCTCTGTCCCAATTCAAATCAATAATGCGATGCTCTGCATCGCACGAGCGGTTGTGTACTACGTAGTCAACACTAATGCTATGAATGCTCCTATATTCGGGGATTTGTTCAATTATGTTATGTCTATGAATAACCTCAGTTTACTGGTTTGGAATGTGAGGGGCGCGGGAAACACCAATTTCATGACTGCAATCAAAGACATAATCCGAATCTATATTCCAACCGTCTTAGCAATTGTTGAACCTAGAATTAGTGGCGTTAGAGATGATGATGTGTGTAGACGTATTAGCTTTAACGGACTGCTTTGGGTTGATGCTACTGGGTTTTCATGGTGGTATCTGGTTACTTTGGAGGACTGCAAACATTCTTCTTATCCATCTCTCTCTGAATCCTCAACATATCACAGTTGAGGTTGTTAGGAGAGGTGAGGAACCTTGGATGCTCACCACGGTTTACGCCTCCCCTAATTCGACTGATCGTGCTGCTCTTTAGGATAATCTCAAAATTATGGCCCGTAATAATAACCGCCCTTGGTTGATCACTGGAGATTTTAATGCGACTTAGAATTCAGGGGAACATTCAAGCTCTTCGATTGGTTCTAATAGGGCATCAATGGCTTTTGCTAATTGGGTTGAATCCCTTCAACTCACCGATCTTGGTTACGAGGGGCCGCGTTTTACTTGGACCACGTGCACTACTCCTTCTACTTACAAAGCAGCTCGCTTGAATCGAGCGCTTTGCTTAGATGGTTGGCGTTTTCGATATCCAGAAGCTGTTGTCCGTCATTTGATTGCTCCGTATTCTGACCACCTCCCGTTGTTGATTACTCTTGAGGGTGGTTCTTCAAACATGGGAGCTCGTCCGTTTCGGTTTCAAGTGGCATGGCTCACTCATGATCAATTTAATTTATTTCTGAATGAAAACTGGAAGGCTAATGTTGATTTACATGTTGCTCTGTCTGAGTTTGCTTCTTTGTTGGGTCAGTGGAATCGGAAAGTCTTTGGTAATATTTTTTATAGAAAGCGGAAGCTGCTTGCTAGGCTTGAAGGGGTTAGACGTGCTTTGGTCTCTAGAGAGTCTCCAGGTTTATTTTGGAGGGAGAGAGAACTTCGAAAGGAGCTAGAGGAGGTGCTTAACCAAGAGCAACTCCTTTGTTTTCAAAAATCTCGAGCTTCCTTCTTGATTGAGGGCGATTGTAACACCCGATATTATCACCTCTCGACTATGATTAGACGTCGTGCTAATAAAATCTCAACAGTTTAGAAAGATGATGAAATTTGGACTTCGACTGAGATGGAAACTTGCCAAACCGTACTTTCCTGTTTCTCTAATTTGTTCACGGCTGAGAATACTAAGTTGAGATATTCTACGATGTCTACTCCCATCTCCTTCCCTGCTATTCCATAGGAGCTTTATGCTGATATTAGTCGTCCTTTCACAGCATCTCAGGTCTGGGAGGCGCTACACATGATGAACCCTTACAAAGCTCCTGGTCCTGATGGATTCCTGGCAGTTATCTTCCAAAAAAATTGGGCTATTGTTGGAGCTCATGTCAGTAATTGCCTTCTGAACTTTGTGAATGGTGGGCTGCTCTCGATGGGACTTAGTGATGCTTTGATGCATTTGATCCCTAAAAACGATACTCCAACTGCTGCTGCTCACTTTCGCTCGATTTCGTTGTTAAATGTTAGGTTTAAGCTGGCGACAAAAATGATTGTCAATCGTTTGAAACCAGTACTTCTGTTGCTTGTTTCTCCGACTCAGTCTAGTTCCATTCCAAGGCATCAGATCAATGATAACGTTGTAGTGGTTCAGGAGGTGCTCCACTCCTTCTCTGCTGCAGCCTGTACAAAAAAAATGATGATGTTTAAGATCGATTTAGCCAAGGCCTATGATCGGGTTCGTTGGAGTTTCCTTCGTTTGGTGCTAACCAAGGCTCGCTTGCCTGCTGTTTTGATTTACACGATTATGAAATGCCAAACTAATGCGACAGTTTAACTGTTATGGAACGGTTCCAAGTCGGGGTCCTTTATTCCATCTCGAGGAATCCGACAAGGGGATCCGCTTTCGCCATATTTGTTTGTCCTTTGTATTGAATATTTATCACATATTATACAGGAAGCTGTGAGTATTGGCGTTTGGCGACCGGTTGTTGAAGGAGGGGTGAGTTTGTCACATCTTTTCTTTGGTGATGATTTAATCTTGTTCGCTGAGGCATCAGTTCACCAGGCTGCAGTCATCAAAAGTTGCTTGGAGAATTTTTGCTTCTATTCAGGGAAACATTGAACTATAGCAAGAGCAGCGTCTTTTTTTCTAAATGGGTGAGTGATTCTGAAAAAGATGCTATTAGCTTGCTCATGGACATCCCTGTAATAGATGATTCTGGCTCTTATCTAGGGGTCCCGACGGTGTGTAACCGGATGTCCTCAGATCGTTACAATTTTTTACTCAATAAAGTTTCAGCTAGGCTGAGCTCCTGGCAAGTAAAATATTTGTCCGCGGCAGGTCGTGTTACACTGGCAAATTCGGTTCTCTCGAGTCTCCCCTTGTATACAATGCAAGCTACTATGGTTCCTCGTTCAATATGTATTCCTTGTTGAGATTCAACAAGTCTTGTTAGCCCTCAAAGGGAATGCAATCGCTCAAGAATTTTTCTCCATCTCCGACATTCGAAATTGGGTATTTACTAATATTCAGATTGCGGATGGTTGGAGTACTTTGTTCAGTTCAATGATGTGGCAAACTTGGAAGGTGAGGAATACTCTCATTTTTTAGGGTAAAGATGGAGTTCATACTTTAAGTGCGCGAGTGGTTTCAATCACTGATGCGTATGAGATCGCTGATAAGGCTCGCAAAGCTATCCAGGGGACTGCGGCTCCAAGTCTGATTCCTGCGGTTTGGGAGGCGCCGGTGAGTGGTTGGGTGGCGCTGAATACGGATGGAGCTTCTAAAGGAAATCCGGGGATGGCGGGTGCTGGAGGGGTCTTTAGAGATCACCAAGGAAAATTTATTCAGGCCTTCTCATTAAAAATTGGGTTCTGTGATGCACTATAGGCCGAACTAAATGCTATTCACAAGGGTTTGCTAATTGCAAAACGGGCTGAGTTTCAGCATGTTATTGTTCAAACGGATTCAAGCCAGGCTGCAAAGTTTCTGATTCAGTCGAAGACACAGCCACACAAGGAGTTTTATTTGTTGGAGAAATGCCATAAGATGATTAATGATCCTGGTTGGGAGGTTAAAATCAAGTACATTCCAAGAGCTGGCAATAATGTTGCAGATGCCTTAGCGAATTATGCTCTTAATTTATCTAGTACTTTAGTTGAATTTTATCATGAACATGGTAGTTTTGCTGCTCTTTTAGAGCTAGATGTACCGTCCCCATTAGGGGACTAACTTTCTGTTATGCTTAATAATATTCCCGCAGGAGCCTAGCTCCGTTTCTTGATTAAAAAAGATACATTTGAAGATATTGCACGAGGTCATGAGCGGTCTATTCAAAATGAGTACATAAAAATAAAATAAAATTTTATACTTTTTTACTACTAAATACCTAATATTTTCTCCTTTCTCATTAGTATATTTTTCATAGGTAGATAAGGGTATATATTATTTTATCTTATATGTTTCTCTCTTTAAATCATATATACAAATATATCCACATACTAGTTTATGAAAAAGAGATTCCAATATCTTCAAACAAGCAACTTAAACATGTGAGTTTGAAGAGTTTGTTTGGATTACAATAGTTTATGGTTTATAAATCCTTTTTTATCTTTTTTTTTAAATATTTGATTGTTAAGCTATGTTTAAATAATGTTTATTTTTAAATTTTTAAATTTTTAAATAATAAGGGCTCAACTCCATATAGTAAAAAGAAAACAATATTTTTTTCCAAATACGAATAGTATGGCCCAATTTTCTATGAAAAAAGTTAAATTTTTTTTTAAATATTATCTCACACACACCCTAACAACAAAATATTAACAAAAGAGTAAAATGATTTATAAACTTTAAACTAATGTAATCCAAACACACCCGAAGTTGAAATTGTTAATAGTTTAAACAATTGATAGAGAATCAATTGTCACATGAATAGAAGATATATAGAACAATAAACATAGTTGAAGAAAAAAAAATAGACATAAAGCTATCAAACTCAACCAATCATTTCACCAAAAAGTGGCGCACAACAAGCCTTTATTATTTTAATTTAATAAAAACTTATTTGAAATATGTGAATTTTATAAAATATTTTTTGTGCCCGAAGTTATTTTTATTCAGTACTATGTAATATTAACATCATTTCTATTGTGAAGATAAATATCTTTTATATTTTATTAGAAAGAATATTTAAGATTCTATTTTATTTAATAAGATTTAAAATAAAAATATGATATATTTATTTTAAGAGTTTGTATGATACCATTAACTCTCTTAGTACAAAAATAAATCTTAAATGATCTATATGAAAATATATTTTAAATTATTTTAATAAAGTTTTTGTAGAAATAGGTGAGTGTATATATATATATATATATATATATATATATATATTTATCTTACTAAGGTTACTAGTAAATTTATTATTCTAATTTAGTATATAGTTTTTTTCAAATTTATCTCTATATATAACATGAAATATTATGCATTATACAACTATTATTCTTCATAACAAGAATCTTAATGAAATGCATCAAATCCTTGGCAAAAAGGATTTCTCTATAGAGGTGATAGTGTGTGGTGGTGCGTCTGATACCAAAGAAAGAAATTGATATTCCAACAAGATTAGTGTAATGACATCCCGCATTTAGCAAGTTATATCCGGACTCAACTAAACAATTGGGAGAAGTCAAGACAATGGACTGAAGATGAGGAGAGGATTGGGACTCTACATTATCAAGCAAGGAAACGAAGAATACAATCGCCCAAAAAATGGAAAATACAAAGGAAGGATTAAAAAAAATTAATGTTGATGCTTCCAAACTCTTAAACGAGCAGCAATCAAGCAGAATTGTTATAAGGGACCAAAGAGGATAGGTAGTTAATATGATGGTACAAAATTTTGGTCGGATCTCAATATTGAAAGCTAAAGCATTAGCACCTAGAGATGCGATTAAAGAGGCGAGAAAAATGAACTTGGATAAGGTGGAAATCGAAAGTGATAATCTGCCAGTCATCAATGCGGTTAATGGAAAAGACAAATGTCTGTGGGAAATAGAATTAATTATTTCAGATATTTTGATCATCCTGAATGGAGCTCAAGATTTTTCTATTAATTATATTCCTAAAGGGTGTAATGTTGTGGCCGACAAAATCGCTAAGCTGAGTCACAATCTCCCTATTGAGTGTATAAATGATTAGTCAGAACTTAAGGTTATCATCCGAAAGGATGCCCTGCCCTAAGACGTTCTCCGTAAAGAGTGCATACTAATCCTCACCTAATAAAAAAAATCTTAAACTAATTAGCCATTTTTAATTTATACTAACAACATTTAGGCCCAAGTTAATTCATTCAAATGTACTTATATTTGTCTAGCGGGCCGATTACAAGCTCGTTCCTTTTCTTTTTTATTTGTCCAGCGGGCCTGTTTGTCTGTAAACAGGCCCAAGTTCATTCAACTAGTTTTAGGAAAGTTGATTCATTTGAGAATCAATCAGGGCGGAACGACGGACTCGAGAAGGAATCCTTCACTGCAGGCATATCTTCTCTCTGCCTCGTCGAAGTCTACAAATTCGTCTACAAAATTGATCGGTTTGAACAGGTCTTTCTCAATTGAATTTTGTTTTTAAATTTTTGATGCCAACTGTCGCTCTTACTTCTCAATTGAGAAAGATCGAAATTTTCATTGTTTTTTGCCTGCACATTATGTTAGATTGGCTTCATGAAATAGAACACATGGTATTTTCTGAAATGAAAATTTACGAGTGTTAACTTTGTTTCTTTAATTTTGATCATCTGCTAAATGATTTTCTTTTATGTAAATATACTGATTTTAGGTGAGTTTGAGCCCTGAGGCAGAAAGAAAAGCACTACAAGTGGGATGCGTGAAATTGTGAGTAAAAGTTCCCTGAAAGCAACAGAAGCAATTAGATTCTGTGGTGGACTGATTTTATCTTAAGCTTTTTAAAGCAAAGTTGTTTGAGCATGGCAATAAGCGGGCACAATAGACTCTGCACTCAGTTTCTCCAATGGAATGGGGAGCTGAGGATCCATTCACCACAATCTTGTAAGATGCTTTCTCTTGGCACTCATAACTGTCTTTTATCTGGCAATAGGAGTACTTCACTTTCCTCTGGGTGTCTGATTCAAAATTTCACTAATTTAGCAACATATCCGGATAATTCTTCTCTGACATCAGCTTTTAAATATAAAAAGGAGGGCCAATTTTTAGTCGATGGATTATCAGGGGATGAGTCAATCAAGGATCATACTTCTAAGGGTGCTTTTGTGGACGCTGTGAGAGTTTATCTTGATATGCTTGAAAATGGAACAAATATGGCTGATGTTCGTTCATTTTCTGTCTTGGTAAAGGCAGTTGGTGGGCTTCATGACATCGAATTAGGCCGGCAAATTCATGGACATTTGCTAAAATTAGGGGTTTTGAACGACGTGAATGTAGCAAATTCAATTTTAGCAATAATGTGGAAACTGGGGGCAGCTAATGATGCAGTCAGGATGTTTGATAAAATGCAGAAGAGAGACTCTGTATCATGGAGCAGTATGATATCGGGACTTAATCAATCTAAGCGACATTATGATGCATTAGAATTCCTCCATAAGATGGTGAGGGAATCTGGATTGTATCCTAACCGGATTGCTTGCCTTTCAGCTCTTTCGTCATGTGGTTCAATTGGATCTTTGATTCATGGGCAAGAAATCCATGCTTTTGTGATTAAAAGTGGCTTGGATGTGGATGATTTTGTTGTAAACACATTAATAGATATGTACATGAATTTTGGGAACGTAGGTAGTGCCCACCTCCTGTTTAAGAAAACTCACGAGATTCTAAGGAAAAATACTGTGCTATGGAATGTCTTGATTTCAGGTTATGTGAATAATGATTGCTACAGTGAAGCTGTATCAGTTTTTGTCGCAATGTTGCTATCAGGGACAGATCCAGATTCTTCAACAATGGTAACCATGTTAGTCTTATGCTCAGAGTTGTCAAATTTAGCCTTGGGGGAACAGATTCGAGCACTTGCTCTAAAATTTGGATTGGAGATGGATGTTAGAGTAGAAACAGCATTAATTAAGATGTACTTCAATTGCAGTGATGCTGAATCTGGCTTGAAGTTTTTCAGAAGATCTAATAAACGTAATTTGGTGATGTGGGGCACAGTTATCTCAAATTGTACTCGATGTGGTTATCACAGAGAAGCACTGGACCTATACCATGACTTTAGATCTAATAATGGCCATTCAGATCCTGAAATACTATTGTCTGCTTTACGTGCATGTTCTTCCTTGAGACAGAAAACTAAAGGCATGGAGATCCATGGATTGGCTTTAAAGCTTGGGCTAGATTTTGATGTATTCATTGGTAGTGCCTTGGTTGATATGTACTCAGAGTGCCGTGATATAGAGTCTGCAGGCAAAATTTTTGTAAGACTACCCATAAAAGATGTTGTCTCATGGAATGCAATGTTGTGTGGATATGCTCAGAACGGTTTCATGGATGAAGCAATCGGAACATTCTTTGAAATGCAATCTCATAAAATTGAACTAAATGCAGTGACAATTGCCACTCTACTCTCCATTTGCTCCCATACGTCAACAATCTCACTTTGCAAAGAGATTCATGGTTACATAATTCGTCGAGGCTTCACATCCAACAATCTTGTAAATAATGCCTTATTGGCTGCATATGCCGAATGTGGAAATATGAAGTCTTCTTTAGCTGTGTTTGAGAAGATGGACTATAAAGATAAAGTTTCATGGAACTCCGTTTTAAAGGGTCTAGGAATCCATGGTTTTGTCGATGTATTGCTTCATTTTTTTGACAAGATGAAAGAATCCGGCATAAAACCTGACCACATGACATTCACCTCCGTTCTTGCAGCTTGCAGTCATGGAGGAAGATTGAACGAGGGATTTAGGTTTTTTAAATCCATGGTTGAAGAGTACAAACTCGAACCTAAATTAGAACAATATACGTGCATGGTTGATCTTTTAGGCCGTGCTGGGTATTTGAACCAAGCCTATGATATGATCAAGAATATGGATTGCTCACCTGATGATCGTATTTGGGGATCGTTGCTTGGATCATGTAGAATCCATGGAGATGAAAGGCTTGCAAATCTCATTTCAGATAGCATTTTCAAACTTGAGCCAAAAAGTACCGGATACCGTGTTCTACTTGCAAATTTATATCAGGATGTTGGTAAAAGGCGTGAATTTGTTAGGATAAGATCCAATATGAAAGAATTGGGGCTTCAAAAGATGCCGGGTTGTAGCTGGATTGAGGTTGATAATCGAGTTTATACGTTCACTGCTGGCAGAGATTCAAGTTTATCTGAGGAGGTATATGATTTGCTTGGGAAGTTGACAATGGAGATGAAGAGGGATGGATATATAGCTTTAATTGATTGAACTTGTAGATTCTGAGGTTTCATCAATGGGCTCACAATCATATTAGGACAAAACATGGAGATTTGTAATGGACTACAGAATATTAGTAGTGATCTAATTATACTTCCTGTGTGCTTCTCACAGATATTTCACATTCTCTTACAGAAATTTTTTGTTGTAGGAAAGTTCACTGAGCTAATTCTTTATGTAAAAATAAAGAGACCTTCCAATTAGTTTGTGAGGTAGTATTGTGTAATGTATATTCTGGGTGTAATAAATTCTTAAAATTTATTTCACTCAAGGCACTTTATTTAACAGCTAAGTAGCAATTCAACAGATTTTCTCTGTTTCCCCCCCCCCCCCCCCCCCTTAATTTTCTGTATTTTAGCATTCGTTTTTTTTTTATAAATATATTTATCCTGGAATATTTGAGGGATCTTCCTCCATTACCCGAAAATTATAAATATATTTATCCATTTAATGAGATCTATTTAAAAAATTACGAATGCTATACGAAATGTGATCTATATATAAAAACATACCAGCACCCCATATTTTAATTTGCCGTTATTATTTTACAAAATATTACAAATTAAGACCACAAATCCTCCTTCTCCTATTTTTCTACTATCCCGATTGTAAGCAACTCAGGCCGGTGACCGACGATTCTTCTCCTTGTCCTTCTTCTTCATTTCCGTCCACACAATGCTCTATCGTCTCGCCGTGCCGCCTCCGACTACCCTTGAAGGCCTACCTCGACTCAATTGTACTGGTACATCCACACCACACTCCATCGTCTCACCATTCACAAATTATCTGGGGAATACAGATATTGCACGCAAATATTTGGTGTACAGTTCTAATATACCTACAATAAACCCACGTGCGTTGCTTCTTTGCACACAAAAGCTTTGCGTGCACCTATTTTATGCACGTACGTGTTCGGCGTGCAAGGCTTTTTTGCACACGACTTAATTGCGTGAATAGTTGTTTTGCATGCAATCTACGCACGTGCATATACAATTCCGAAAATTGAAAAAACGCTTATATGAAGGTTGAACATACCATGGAATCTCGACTAGATAGTTCGTCTTCAGAACTTCTTTCGTTGTCACTCGACATTCGTTAAGAAATAACAATATACAACTTTTTTTCGTTGTCACTCGACATTCGTTAAGAAATAACAATATAAAAAAATTTAGATTTGAATTAGGGTTGTGGACAATAGAGAATATCAAAAAGAGAAAAAAATAAATATTTGGACTAGTTTTATAATTTTTAATAAATTAAATATTATAAACTAATTTTATGGAAGGGTGTATAATACGAGCCTATAAAAAACGATTTTCAGAAAAAATTACGTTCCAGGATGATAAAGTGGGGTTCTCCCACTCTATATATAAAAAATTACGAATGCTAATGCTACACAAAATGAGATCTATTTATCCATAATAAAAAAGATGAAGAAAAATCCCTAAATCCCTAATATTCTACCAAAAAAAAGGGGATTTTTAATTGGCACCCACCCTACTAAACCTACCTAAAGCCCACCCTAACCTACCCTTATATATAAAAAAAATTCATAATTTACCCCATGCCATTCTCACTCTCATTCTCTCCCACTCACAAACTCTCCCATTCAAAAATTTTACAAAACCCACTCTCAAATCATCATATTTCACCCAAATTCTCGGATTTAAGGCTTAAAGATTCATCAAATCAATTGTTAAGAGGTGTTTATCTTCCATTTTCATGTTAATTCAAGGGAAATTACTTTCATGTTAAACTTTTAGGGTTTACATATAATTTATTTGATTTTGACTAGATCTAGACAAATCTCTGCTTTATTATCGCTTTTAATACGAAATTAGGATATATGGATTAATTCTAGTACAAAACGAGTAGAAATGACCATGGATGTTCGACCCGTGAATGCGCAGGCGCGAGCGCCACGAGGTTGAAGACGACACCATGGCCGTCAGGGACATGTCGTCCTTTGCCGTCACGGCCATAATGGCCATGGCCCTAACGGCCATAATGGCCATGGCCCTAACGGTCAAGGTCTTCTCGTCTGATGTCATTTCTCTTTTGGTATTACAGATGTCGAGATGTCATTTCCCTTTTTCGTCGTTCATATTATATTTTGGTATTACAGATGTCGAGATACTTAGAGACCGATATAGAGACTTCAAAGTCTGCTCGTCTTTTTCGTCACACCCAACGGATTGAGCAGCAGGTCTGTCGGCCTTGGGGTCCAGCCAGCTGCGCATCACTTCCGAAGGGGTCCTCGACGAGTCTTATTTGATTCATCGCTTCAGGTCATGGGAGGACAGGTTCTTGGATATGGCGATGGAGATGATTTGGTGGATGATGAGGATGATACGTAGTTATGATGATATGGATTTATGTTTTGATTATGTAGTTCGGATGATTATGCTCGGATATCTAAAAAAGTTATGCTCAAAACAAATTTTTTATGTTCGTATTAGTCAAATTATGAACCTAAAAAAGTTATTTTCAAAAAGATACGCACGTATATTGATCAAATCCGAATCACCCGTCATTTTAAGAAGAATTACAATATAGGAAGTTTAAATCATGGAAAAAAAATTGCTAAGTAGATCAAAGAAGATCTGATCATTAGTATAATGAATCAAATTTATAGGCTACATAGTCAACTATATAGTCGAAAATTTTGCTAACATTTAACCAAAATGAAATAAAAAGATTTTTTTAACAAAATCCGCAAGTACAAGTTTAAATTTTGCTAAGATTTTGTTAACAAAATTTTGCTAACATCACGTGATATTCTAACTAAGGGAGGATATCGGTCTAAAATATACTTTTTTATAAAAATATATCTTATATATCACATCAAATAACAATTAAATCTTCGCTCAAAAAAATAACAATTAAACCTATTTTTTAATATATATGGGAGTAAGATATGAATATATAGAGTTCATGATCATTACTTATGAATATATATGAGAGTTTTTTTTATAAAAATAGTTCTTATATGAGAGTGAGATATGAATATATATATATATATGGAAGTTTTTAATAAAAAATAGTTTTTAAATATCACATCAAAATAGTTGTCTTTTAAAAAAAAAATTGCCCCAGCCGTAACGGCCATGGCGTACATGGCCATAACGGCTACGGTGCTCATGGTTTCAAAGTCGTTACGGCCATGAGCGTCGTAGCCGTTACGGCCATGAGCGCCGTAGCCGTTACGGCTAGGGTGGGCGCTGCGTAGGCCTGCAAACCTACGTGTAGACCGGGCGCCAAATAAAACCTTCGGAAAAAAAAAGAAAAAATCCCTAATAATTGAAACTTTTCAGAAAAAATAGAGGGAAAACGAGAAAGCCACTTCTAGACCAATCTAACGGCTACAAGAAAAATCCCTAATAATTGAAAGCTAGAAGCTTCCGCATTCTTCCCCCAATCCCCCTCTACATGTCAACATTTCCAACCACGAATCATGGCCTTCCCCTCGCCTTTTATAATCAGCTCGATCATTTTTCCGGAGTCTACACCTTTGCAGCACTCAATTGGTTTTGAGATCCTTCTGAATTTGCTGATAGCTATTTAAGGTAGCGTTTTGCTCTTTGGCTTCATCTGATTGATTTTCGTTTTTCTCATGTTCATTTGGTCCGAATCTGTTTGTTCTTGATGCGGTTTATGATGCTTGTTTGACGGAAATTGTAGAGGATTAAGTTATGGGGAAGTGCTATCCATCGGTGAGCGAGGAGTACCACAAGGCAGTTATTAAGTGCAAGCGCAAGCTTAGAGGCTTGATTGCCGAGAAACACTGTGCTCCGATCATCCTCCGTTTGGCGTAATCACCTCTCTCCTTCTCTTCTGAATTGCTGTCGACGATGGATTTTTGAATGTTAGGTTTTTAATGTGATGCAAAATTGCAAACTGAGAAATGAGCTGACCACTGATTCTGAGATGGTGGATTTTGATATGCTTTTAATCGGTTTGTAGATGGCACTCAGCGGGGACGTTCGATGTGAAGACGAAGACAGGAGGGCCGTTTGGGACCATAAGGCATCCATCAGAGCTCGCTCACGAAGCCAACAATGGCCTTGACATAGCTGTCAGGTTGCTGGAGCCGATCAAGGAAAAATTCCCAATTTTAACCTACGCAGACTTCTACCAAGTAATTTTCAACACCCTTTTTTTTGTTCAGGTAAAGTCTTTGAAATGTCACTGATGTTTAAACGGTTTCCCCATAGCTGGCAGGAGTTGTTGCGGTTGAGATAACTGGAGGCCCTGAAATTCCTTTCCACCCTGGGAGACCTGTAAGAACTCAATTTTCCTAGCTACTTTTATTTTCCTCTATAGACTATACTTGTGCATGAAATATATCGCTAACTTGCCTTTATGCCATGTAGTTTCTGAAATTGGTATGGCGCTTAATATGATTATTAGGCTTATTTATAAAATTTGAAATTGGAGAATTTGAGGATGCTTGGTCAAACCGTTGCTTGTTTGCTTTAATGTGGTATATAATTATTTGTAGCAAGATAGATGTCAACTAGTAATCTAATTTTACTCTTTAATGTATTTTAGTATAGAATATTATGGTATGATCCACTCCACTGTAAAGAATGGTGCATGTTTAATGTTTTGTTTGGCGGAGAAGAAAAAACACATGACAGCTAAAAATTAAAATAGAGTAGACATTTAGGAACTTTGTAAGCTTTTCATAATTTGCTACCCCAGAAATATTATCTCTTTCCTTTGGAACTACAAATATAAGCATGACTTACACTGTCTGTCTGGAGAAAGTAATTGATGCACTATGTCAAAGGAGGCAAACATCTTACTAAATTTGATTCTTGTTTGTCAAAGGAGGCAAACAGCTAGTTTCTCTATTTTCATGTCATTTGGTAGTGAACTTGATGTATGTAAGTAAATACATACAACTTAATATGATGCTTGAGCAAGAAGTGTAGTTTAATCTAGAATTGCTAGCTTATTATGTTTTAAAGTTACAAAGACCCTCTACTGATAAAAGCAAGTACTTGCAAAAATAAGTATCTCTCTTTTTCTGCTTCAGCTTCTTTTCATAGTATTTCTGCTATGTTTCATAAATCCCATTTCACATGAACAGGACAAGAAAGAGCCCCCACCAGAAGGCCGCTTGCCTGATGCAAAGAAAGGTTTGTTGATGTTACCACTTTTCGCTTGTAATGAAGATGCTAATCAACAAATGCAAATGAGCCTTCAAAATTCTGTGCTATACAGGTACTGACCATTTGCGTGAAATATTTGGTCATATGGGCCTCTCTGACAAAGATATTGTAGCTCTATCGGGTGGACACACTTTGGTTAGTACTAAGAAATAAGAATATATTTCTCCAAGTCATGAAATTACAAAAAACATAGCTTCTTGTTGTACATTCTTTAAAACACACTTTTAACAGGGACGGTGCCACAAAGAGAGGTCTGGTTTCGAGGGAGCCTGGACACCGAACCCTTTGATTTTCGACAACTCTTATTTCAAGTACGAAACTTCACACTGGATCTAGATTATTTCAAGTATGATCCTTGATCTGTAAATTGTGATTTTGTAATTTGCAGGGAGCTGCTTAGTGGGGAGAAGGAAGGTCTCCTGCAACTACCATCAGACAAGGCTCTCCTGGAGGATCCCGTCTTTCTGCCACTTCTCGAAAAATATGCTGCAGATGAGGATGCATTCTTTGAGGATTATGCTGAATCACATTTGAAGCTTTCAGAGCTAGGGTATGTTGAGTACATATTTTGATGATCTCTTGTCTTGTTTCCTCCTTTTGCTTAAACTTGACTTGACTCTGACATATTTTCTGTGATTCACTTCAGATTTGCTGATCAAGAGTAAATATGCCCAGAATTGGTCCCTAAATTTCACCCAATATCGTGTGTTCCCTTTATGTATTGTACCACTCGTCTTTATCAAAATAGTCTTTGTTATCTTGTTATATATGTTAGTAAGACTTCGTGAAGTTCACCAAAAATAAAAGTATGGCTTCGTGAATGAAGTTTGTATTTTAACGTTGTAACTGAAATACAGAAATGCCATTGTGTCTCTAAACAGCAGCTTCGTTGACTTTCAAGCTTTGCAGAATGAACTTTTCTCATTTTTGGACTTCGTGAATGAACTTTTCTCATTTTTGGATGTTGCAACGGTTTGGTTTCGATGATAATATGGGGATGGATGCTCTGAAGCCTGAACAAATAGTTGACAAGTCTTGTACTTTACCTGAACCAGTGGCTCGCTGAACCCAGAATGAGGATGATGATGAAGTGTCTAGTAACTAAAAATCCTAGTCTTAAGACATAAAATACTGTAGGCAGCCTAGCATATAAGCTAGCAAAATGAAGCCATAACCGACGTAATCACAGATTATCAATCCATTACCCTAGGTTCCTAGCAATCTAGCATCACATCTTGGTTCCAGTCTTCCGGACAGATTACAGTAATCCGTTTGGTATCTATATTTCGATATCAGATAGGGTATGAGTATGGGCCCACCTCTTTCCCTAATGGAATGATCGTACCTTTGAATTGGAGGCTGATTTTGGAGTTGGACAATCTTTTCGGGAAATCCTTCTTTCGCTTTGTATGTCCTTTATCTTCATTCCTCATAGCAAAGTATTCAAGAGGTGGTACATGAGCTCATGTGAAGCCTATCAAATAGAGATGTCATTTGAAGGAAGGATTTCAATAATATTTTTTATGTTTTCATATTATGTGCTGCCAAGAAACATTTTGTGTAGTTAGTTTAGATTTTGTTGTTATTTTCTTCTGTAAAACAAACCTGTTGCAATCAATAATATTTCCAATATAAATTAATGTGTATTCCACACTTTTGTTCATTTTGAAATGTATTGTATTATCTTATAGTCTGGGGTGACTTTGGACGAATCCGAGGTCACTGACGGTAATGCTTTTAGTGTAAAAATAGGGGTGTTACACTGTTATAACTCGTGCATCGTATGATCCTAACACTAGTTATTAACACAAATTAAAAAGCCAAATCTTTATATGTTGGGTTGATTCACAATTAAAATTCAATCAATTAAAAATAACAATATTAAAACTTAACCAATAAGAATGATTTAAAAAATGGATTCAGTGAGGTTGACAAATGATAGTGTTAATCTCCGTTTTTAGTTATTATAATATAAAAATATAAATGATAGAATTAACTCATAAGTTGTAAAGGTTATAAACATGAAAATTCCTCTAAACACTTAATACAAAACATGAAAACGGGTTCGGGTTTGGTTCAACCGAGTTCTGATTAAAATGGATTTCTGGTTGTCAGGTTACTACTTTACGGGTTTGACTCGGTTGGGTCATTAGGGGTTTAGGGTTGGTTCACATCAACCCAAAGGGTCACAATAGTCAACTTTTTTAACCTTTATTTTATGTTTCTTAAAATAATTTAAACAACATTATATTTAAAAATAAGAAATAAATTTATATAATTGTAATAATAAAATATCAAATATTTAACGTAATTAAACTTTACTGGGTTGGTCGGGTCAACCCAACAGATTAGTGACCAAACCTTGTTTTTTTGGATCGATCGAGTTTGGGTCGCTCTTGACCCTTTGATTTTTAGGTTGGTTTCAACCCAAAAAAACTTCGGGCAAGTTGAGTATATTTTGATAGGTCTACTAATTACAAATATATCATTTAAACCCCGAAAATGTGCCTTCATATATCACATTCTTTAGGAATTTCTCGAAGCTCCCTTGCGAATTTCTCAAAGCGTCCCCATCAGTCACCTCAATCGGCATGCAAGGTTTGCTTTTTATCATTTATGAGGTGTTGGGGACCGAACAAAACATTGTCGGCACCTTGACCGACGCGCCCATTGGATAATTATTTCCCAACATGTGCTCTTTTACTCACTATAAAAACAACGCAACAAGTCGCTCCGAAGCCATCTTGGGTGCTTTTTTTTAATCCACTCCCGATTTACTCTCAATCCACTCATATTCTCGATTTACTCTACGAGATGGCTCCGAAGAATTGGTTCGTTGTAAAATTTAGGTTAGTGATGTTATATCTTATTTTGACATTAAATTTATTGATCTTTTTACGTTAAATTTCATATTATATGGTACCATGTTTTTGATAATTCGTAAATTTACCTACTCTTTAATGAGAGGAGGAGCAAAATCGTGCACTCCATTTTATTTGAATAAGGAGTTTGTGCATGAGGATGTTGGAGGAGATGAGGTTCTAAAGGATGCGTATGATATCGAGGTCATTTGTAATCAAGAAGAAGAATCGTATATAAATCTTATTTCATTAAGTATGTTGTTTTATTATTTTAATGTTGTGATAACTAAATAAATAAATAAAATTTAGAAATTCAAATAAATCTTAATTTAGCTTTTTATTATTCTAGTGCATTCAGTTTTCAGATTTTTCTAACCACTTTGTAAATGATTATGAGTGGTCGGATCGAGAAACTATGAAATAGTGGGCATGTGCAATAAGGAGGAAGTTGGACATCATACTCACCAATAAAAACTCATGGTTGACAAAGATTCGTTTGTATGTGTCTTAGACAGTGAGTATAAGTCTAGGAAGAAGGGTACACCTTGCAAGATTGTGCAGAGTTTAGAACTCGATGAGATCTAAGAGAAGGTCCACATAATAGAAAGATCGGATGCTTGTTTGATTTGATTGGTTGGAGGGGCAAAAAGGACAAGATTTGGCCGTTTTGGCGGCTAAGGGTGGAATGCGGTCACAACAATCATAACCTTTCCACTATGATGGAGGGTTAGCTGTTTGTCGGTCAATTGAATGAGGAGCAGGGGGCAAACGTAAGGCATCTAGCTTTGGTGGGTGTGGAGCCAATGTACTCCATGACATTCCTAAGGTGCAAGTGGTCGTAAATGACTACATTAATGAATCAATTGTATGATTTTTGACATAAAGTGTTTAAAGAAGAGACTCAATGGTGGTAACTCAATTTGCACTTCATTACTTAGAGTCTAATAAGTACTATGTCGACTATCAAACTGAGGCGGGAAGCTATAAGATACTAGACTTGTTCTTTTCTCATCCCAAGTCACTGCATGTACTAAAGTTGTTCCCTTATGCCGCGATTATGGACTAGACATACCAAACGAACATTTAAGTGTTTATTAACCGTCTTGCATTTAACTTTCATTTAATTAAGATTGTAGGTATGGATTTCCCCTGAGCGAATTGTCAGATTTACCTACAGTGGGCACACTTTCTACATTGGTTTTGCAGTTATGCCAAGGGAGATCTAGGACCACTACAAATGGGTATTAGGCCAGTCGTGAGAGGTACATAAGATGGTTGGAAAAATTCCAAAAGTCGTAGTTACCGATTGGGATGTTGTTGAGGTGAACATTGTCGAGTTCCTATTCCTAAGGCCGAATTAAGGGTGTTCATCGGTTTGGTTAAACTGAATAAAAACCGAACTAAACCAAATCGAGGCAAATTGAACCGAACCGAGACTAATTTGGTTCGGTCTTATTTTCATTTTTGTCAATATGTTCACTTCATTGATTAAGGGTGAATGTTGTCGAGGTCCCGTTTCCCAAGACCTACCCCTGCTTACCAACACATTCAGTTGGTGCTCATCTATGTCCTAGTAATGGATGATAAACTGCTTTAGCTCGAGATCGATCTTCGTCTTTATAGCCTTAATCTTGTTCAGCAACATGCCCATAATGAAGTGAAAATCCCTCGTCATTTCCCCCAAGGGAAATGAAAACTTTTCGTTTCCGGATGCCACCTTTAAACGAACGCCGAAACTAATGCTTCATTTTTTCCCCAAACATCTAGTTCTATAAGAGCATTAATCTGGTACAATGAACAAAGCCAACCCACTCATAGCCTACATCCAATCTCCTGTTCCAGAAATTAATTTCCCCCCTTCTTTTGCAGTCTCAACACTCAACACTTTATCATCTTGAAACCATTACATCCAAAATTTAATTATCTTAGAACCTAGTTCAAAATTCGAGAAAATTAATTAAATGAGTATACAATGTTCTTACCCGACCCTGTTTGTCCCGCCTAGCCTTTGCAATATACGTTGTTGGAACATTCGTTGTTCCATGGTTTCTCTTAGTTTTAACGATAACAAAATTTGACGCAATAATATGTTTCTCCATGTAAGTGTTTCAGGAAAACAAGTATATCGTCAAGAGTGAAGGAACATTGTGAGGAACAATGGAGGGAACGAGTGACGAATTTAGGAAGCACATCTCGAAGGGACGTGGCTTTCTATTTATGACAAGTTACTACATCTTCTACGAGCGATATTCCACGAAGATTTGACAGCTTTCTCGGTTGCTTGAGAAGATCAAGGAAGGATAAGATCAAGCTTGCACGATCTTATCTAGGAAATCCGATATCATTTGGTTTAAGAAAGAATTGAATCGGTTGAGGATACAAATAATCATAAAACACTTTCTCCTATTTTAGTGGGATTTGTAAAGTGGAATATCAGCGCAATTAGGTAAAAATTGCGAGTGAGATCAGACTTGACATTATCCTATATAAGGCTAGGTTTAGCTAGGGTTAAGTGTGGTGATTAACAACGAAGTTGAGAAGAGGGATTTTTCAAGTGTTCGAGTGTGTGTGGCTTTTTTCGGGGAAGAATCCACATTTAAGTGAGTACTTAGGTCGGTAGTTTACTTTCTTTTAGGTTAACGATTATGGTAGAAGAAGTCTAGTTGATTGAACTTTTGTTGGTGCCTTAGTTACTAAGGAACTTGACTTCCTTGTAACCGTTGAAACTTAATACAAAGTATTCTATTGAAATCCTTTAAGGAGTCTCAAGGGTAGGGTTTTTCAATCTACGACTTGTTGGTCGGTCAGAAAGTTTCCTCTCTAAATACTGTGTTCCTATTTTTGTTTATTTCCGCTGCCCAGGGAACATTGCTAGTTCCCTGCCTTGTTACTAACACAACACGATCCAACATATATGTGTTAAAGCTAACTAGTACATTGGTATTGATAGGTTCACCGCCATATCTGCCATAAGGAGGCTTGGTTGCTTGATGGTGGGGCTCGACCTGGGGTGGGAAGACTCCACTTGATAGTGCGTGGGATAAGAATAGTAGTGGGTGGGCTTGGAATAGTGAGGCTTGGGTCGGAAGTGGGAAGGACTAGTGGTTGTATGGTGTGGTCGGATGGGATTGAAAGAGGAGTATATGAGATCAAATTATGGAGAAATGGGTGGGTTTATGGGTCGGTATGTGGTGTAGCAACACTCACAAATTTTATGTACATCTTTCGGGTAGGCCTAACATCCATATAGTTCAAGCTAAAACCAAGGGTTGGATTCAGTGTGTGTTGGGAACTAGATGACACCCACACATTATGGTCATTCGGGGTTAAGATTTGGGTTTAGGTGGGTGTAATGACGAGGTTGAGTGGATATTGGGAAGCGGAGAAATTGAGTGGTTGTTGGAGGTTTATATATACCTTCAATTCGGACGCATCTATAAAGCAACCAGTGGCTTGTGGATCTTTAATGAGTCAGGGATCGTTCATAAATGTATCTTCGCATAATTAAATTATACTTGGATAATACTTAAAAGAGAAATTTAAAATATTGCAACAAATTAAAATTCAATTATAACATAACAAATAAATAAAATTTAAATATGATATATGAATATTTTTATAAAATTGATATTTCAAAATGTAATAAAGGACAAAAATATTGTATGGTGTACCTAAATCGAACTCAAACATGGAGTTCTTTGTAGTTGTTGGTTGAGCTGGAATCTCCTCTGTCTCATCCTCAACACTGATGGCCTCATCTGTCGTCGCTTAGTTCAAATCTATTTTTTTTTTGACAATGGCAGCGATGGCATTCTCAACTGATGACCTCGTCCATGCACACTCAATTATAGGATTATGCACAATTTTTTTATTGGATTATGCATAGTCCTTTTCAATGTTATACACAATCAGTTGTAATATAATGCACACTCAAAATAAGTCATGCACACTCAATTACAACATTATGCACATTTACGTACAAAATCATACACAATCATTTGCAACACCTAATAAAATAATGCACACTCATTGAAAAATTTCATGCACAGTCAATTACAATATTATGTACAGTTATTGATAGAATTACACACAATCAGTGATAAAATTTTACGTAATCATATAGTAACATCTTAGTAAACTTTTTTGCACGCGTACATGACAGTTGGGATGTGTTCCTTGATAAAATAAAACACTGTTTGAATACCCAATTCATATTAGGATACATAACATATTAAATTCCACATTGATTTCCTCCAACAAACCCTAATTTCTTTTTTTTTTAAAACCCTAAATTCTAATAAATTATGGTTAAAAACTATTAACTTGTAAGGGAGTGTTTGGTATAAGTTCGGGTATGGAGATGAAATGAGGTATCGGGTTGAACGAGTATGGGTTGGAAACTAAACTTAAAAAATGGTGTTTGGAATAAATTAGGATTTGATGGGGATAAGGCTTTTTTAGTTATAACAATAAAGGAGCGTGGGTGTAGAAATTGAGGTGCAAAAGCAAAATCAAGCAAACACAAGCTTGCTTTCCATTAATTGATAATCAAAACATACAAGATAGTGCGTGGATTCAGTAAAGCTCCATGCCGTAGCTAGCAAAGCCCCATCGTTTGAGAGCACTGAATTAGAGAACAAGAAATGAGATAATCAACTATATAAAGCACCGATTTTCTAACAAAACCGGTCTTGCTTATTACAATACCCAAACCGGGTTAAAGAGGAAAACAGAATTTAAATCTAAAGAAGGAACTTGAGTTTACGCGCTTGATGTGGAAAAGAACCTCCTTCAGTAATCTGCTCGGTTCCACGCCTTCTCTATTCTTGGCTCCAACTTGACAAATTTGAAGTCGACTCAATTCCACATCCCCCCTCAAGTTGGAGCGAGCTCAAGGCCCAACTTGCAGGTGAGGTAGTTGTGTTGCTAGTGGGTGAGGGCCTCTGTCATGACATCCACAATATGTTTCTCAGTGGGGATGTATGATGTGCTAATGAAGCCGCTCTGGACGAGCTCTCTAATGAAGTGGCAATCTAGATCAATGTGCTTCGTCCTTTCGTGGAAGCAAGGATTTGCAGCCATTTGTTGTGCAACCATGTTGTCATAGAAGAGAACAATTGGTGTCTCAACACACACCTTTAAATCACTCAAGAGGTAAGTACACCAGATCAATTCAGATGTAGTGGAAGCCATGCTCCTATATTCTGCCTCGGCTGATGACCTGGATATTGTTTTCTGCTTCTTTGTCTTCCATGAAACCAAAGCACGACCCAAGTAAACACAGTAGCCTAAAAATGATCTTCGTGTGGTCAGACATGATCCCTAATCTGCATCGGTGAAACCAGTGAGTTTCAGAGAGTCTTGTACTGGATAATACAGTCCTAGTGCAATTGTCCCTTGTAGATACCTAACCCACGTGTGTGGCAGCTTGCCAATGTGGCATCATTGGTTGTGAAACAAATTAGCTAAGGTGTTGGACGTTGTAGGACACATCTGGTTTGGTTAATGACAAGTACAACAGCCATCCAACCAGTCTTCTGTAACTCTCTGGATCTGACAGCAATTGGCCTTCATCTTGTCTCAGTTTGAGTCCGGTTGGCAAAGGAGTGTTGGCCACTTTGCGATTCTCCATGTGGCAATCCTTTATAATGTCCTTAATATACTTTTTTTGACTAAGGGTAACACCATTCTCATCTCTGTATAGTTTAATGCCTAGAAAATACCTTGTTATGCCAAGGTCTTTGATAGTAAACTTTGAGTGCAAAGCTGCTTTAGCTGATTCAATTTCATGGATATCATTCTATGTTATGAGAATGTCATCAACATAGACCAACATGGATGTGAAATTGGCCTCCTCAGATTTGGTGAACAAAGAATAATCAACATGAGATTGTGTGTATCCAAGTGACATGAGGAATAGACTGAGTTCTTGATTCCACTGTCTAGAAGCTTGTTTGAGCCCATAAAGAGACCTCTTTAACTTACACACTTCTCCTTTCTTGGCACCTTGTATCCCTCTGGTATTTCCATAAAAATTTCTTCATCCAAATGTCCATGAAGAAAAGCATTATTTACATCTAATTGATGTAAATTCCACCCTCTTGCTACTGCCAATGCAATAAAGATTACCTTTGTAACCGGGGAAAAAGTATGTTTGTAGTCTTTCCCCAATTTTTGGCTAAACCCCTTGACAACTAACCTTGCCTTGAATCTTTCAACCTCTCCACTTGGCTTGTACTTAACCTTGTAAACCCACTTTTACTTGATTGTTGTTTTGCCTTGAGGAAGCTCAGTCAACTCCCAAGTTTTGTTCTTCTCCAATGCCTCTAGTTCTTTTGCCATTGCCTTGATCCATACGGGATTGTCTTTAGCTTCTTTGAACCCATTTGGCTCATTGATAGCCATGACATTAACTAAAGAAGCATAATATTCTTCTTTGGTGTAGCTCATTACAAAGTCATTCTTCCACACTGGTGCTCTCCTAACTCTTTCTGACCTCTTGTGGGACTGATATGATGAAGGGAGTCTAGTATACCCCCCCCCCTGTGTGACCCCTTGTAGTGGCAAATCAGTCTTGTTTGGTTCCACAACTATAGGCTCAACAACATCTTCATTGTGGAAATCTGACCTGGTTGGTGTTGTGATAATTGTAGGCATCTTATCTGAATCATCCATTGATTGTGTTGACAATGACAGAACACCTGATGGCACCTGATCAAGCTGAAGTTGCTCTTTAAAAGAGAAAATTTGTTCATGAAATGCCACATCCTTGCTCAAGAAAGCTGTTTTGGATTGTAAATCATACAGTTTGTAGCCTTTGCAATGTGTTGGATAGCCAATAAAAACACATCTTCTACCCCTTGCTTCCATTTTTTCAGAGGGTTTAGGTGCATTATATGCATAACATAAACACCCAAATACTCTCAAGTTATCATAATGTACTTTTCCATTTTAAAATTGATGTGGGCATTTTGTTGATAATGTATGTTGATGCTAAAACGCATTCTCCCCAAAACTTGGTTGGTAAGCCTGCTTGTAACCTCAAGGCTATGGTTGTGTCCAATAAATGCATGTGCTTGCGCTCCACTATGCCATTTTGCTCTGGCCTATACACCATGGTTCTCGTATGGAACATACCATTCTTAGCAAGCAAATCATGAAACTCCTAACAGACTATCTCTGTGCCATTATCTGACCTGATCCCCTTTGGTTTAACACCAAATTGTGTCTGAATGAATAACACAAAATCTAAAAGTACCTCACACACCTATTGCTTCCTTTGCAACGGGTATGTCCAAGTAGCCCTATTGTGATCTTCAACTATGGTGAGGAAATAGGACTCTCCATTCAGTCCTTGCACTAGATATGGACCCCACAGATCCACCTGTAAAAAGTCAAACAGATTCTCAGTGTGAGAGTTGCTAGGAGAGTAGGAGGTGAAAGAATTTTGTAAAAATTTGCCAAAGAACACACATCACAAACAAAATCACCATGCAATGAACTCTTGCAATTAGGAAAATGCAACATTTTTGAAACAGAAATGTGTCCCAATCTCTTATGCAACCAATCAAAATCATAACCACTAGTAGTAGCACAACTGTAATGTTTGGCAACATTATTTTGCAAACTATTAAATTCTGAAAAACTAATATCCTTGTTCAAGCTTCCAGTCTTGACTCTAAACAAGCCTCCTGATCCTTCTCCAATAGCCAAGGTTCTCTTACTTGTATGGTCCTGCACCATACAAGAGTCCTTGTGAAAATGTGCTATCAAACTTCCAGGGGAAACTAGTTTGCTAACAAACAACAAGTTATATCTGAATTCTGGCACATATAGCACATCTTTCAATATCAAATCATCATTCAATTTGACATCAACCACAGTTTGCACAGTTTTTGTGCTTCCATTTGGCAAAACTATATGCACTGGTATTCTGATTGATCGTGGCTTGAGCAACAAATCATAGAAGGAAGTCATGTGATCTGATGCTCCATTGTCAACAATCCAGTCCTCTAAATTGTATTGAGTAGCATTTAATACTGAAACTGTTATACCTACAAAGTGGATGTTAGGCCTGGTGTTCCTGCCTCTTGTGCTTGTCCCTTCCCCATATCCAGAAGTTGAAGTCGTGCCACTTGTTCTGTCTCCTCTGTTGCCAAAACCACTTGGCATTCTTCTCACTTCAACATTCATAGCCCTTTCTAGTCTGATGCATTTCACCACCTCTTGACAAGCACTGGACAAGGTTGATACAACTTGCATGATTTGTTGCTCAACTGACCTCGTTGATCTCCTACATTGACTTGATCAAGAGGAGAGTCTCCCATGCCTCTTGATTCAGTCTCCACATTAGCTGCAACTTTGTAACCCATCCTTTCTCCTTTTCCTTTCCACCAATCCGGGAATCCAACTAACTCAAAGCAATTCTCCTTTATATGTCCTTCTTCCTTGCAATGGAAGCACACTCTCTTGTCCCTTTGCTTCTTGAAGTCCCTCTTTTCTCCTCCATAACCATTGCCTTTCCTAACATCACCATTGCCTAGCCTAATATTATCAGTGTCTCGATTATCTCCTCTCGAATGAGTCCCCTGATTAACTATAAAGGCAACACCATCACTCACTGTCCCACTTGTGACCTTCTTTTGAGTTTCCACTCCCATGATTGTCTTATACACCTTGGACACATGTGGTAGGGGATCCATAGCAACAATTTGGCTTTTCACTTGATCAAAATCACTATTGAGTTTCATCGAAAACTCCATTACTTGCAGCTGGTTTTCTTGTTCCTACAGCCTATTGACTAAATTGCACTTGCAATTCACCATCACACTACAATTACAAACAAGCAAACCAACCAGATTTGACAACTCATCCAACATCTCTTTAGTCGACAATAGTCATGAGTGACAATGGAATTACCTTGAGAGATCTGAGCCAATTCCTGTTGAAGCTGGTATATCAATGGCCCATTTCTGGGGTCATGAGCTGAATCTGTAAACATGAAACTGCTGGACATTTCTGGGGTCATAGAGTTCAAAATCCAGATTTTTACCATTGATCGCATTGTCGCCATCGTTCCAACTCCACAGATCCTTCATCTGTAAACAACCACAACGAATGAGCAGAATCTGTAAACATGAAACTGCTGGACATTTCTAGGGTCATAGAGTTCAAAATCCAGCTTGTTACCATTGATCGCAGTGTCGCCATCGTTCCAACTCCACAGATCCTTCATTTGGTCTGACTCCTGTTCTATTGATGAATCTAAGCTTCATTTTGGCCATCAACGCGCGTTCGATTTGACGACTCCACCTTGGAAAATTTCCTCCATCGAACAAAGCGATAGTGAGAACCATCCCAGGGTAGTCGGAATTGGTCAACATGAGTGGATCGACCATGTTCGTTGTCGTCGCAGAAATCGTCACTGACAAGATCCTGTCAACAAAGAACGCGCAACAATCCCAACAAACAGAAATCGAGCAAGCTGGACTCGAAACCCTCAGATATTAGAGACGCAAGAGCAGAAAACGGAAACACAATCGATCGAGAAACACCTACAATTTCTGGTGCTATGATACCATGTAGAAATTGAGGTGCAAAAGCAAAATCAAGTAAAGCTCCATGGTAGCTAGCAAAGCCCCATCGTTCGAGAGCACTGATTTAGGGAACAAGAAACGAGATAATCGACTATATAAAGCACCGGTTTTCTAACAAAACCAGTCTTGCTTATTACAATACCCAAGCCGAGTTTAAAGAGGAAAAACAGAATTTAAAATTAAAGAAGGAACTTGAGTTCCCGCGATTAATGTGGAAAAGAACCTCTTTCAGTAATTTGCTCGGTTTCACGCCTTCTCTATTCTTAGCTCCAACTTGACTGATTCGAAGTCGACTCAATTCCATAGTGGGAATGAGATGTAAACCCACCCTCCAAGGTGAGGTATGAGAACCCATATCTAAACCATATGTAGTATGGATTTCAATTTTAAAAATCTGCAAACCAAACACACCCTATGACCCTAATAGAGGACAAAAAAGCTCCACCAAACAGCAAAGTGAAACGATGTCGTTTGGTGTACGACGTCCTCACTCACTCCCTCAGTCCGGTCCGTGGTAGTCACGTCACCTGCACATGATGGTCCCGAACCTCAACCTCCAGCAATTTGGCTTTTAAAGCTTTTCGATCTTCTCTTTACATTCCTACCCATCTCTCTCTCTCTCTCTCTCTCTCAAGCTCATCCTATCAAATCCTTCTTTATTTCCAAAATTCAGATTTCACTTAAGCTTGGATTCCCTTTAGATTGTTTTTAACAAATCTAATCTAATCTAACCCATAATAAAAATGTCAGCGGCGTCTTTGAATCCGCGAACTGTCGAAGAGATCTTCAAGGATTTCAGCGCCCGCCGGGTTGGAATTATCCGTGCGCTCACTTCCGGTGAGCTTTTTGTTTGTTAACCTCTTTAATTTCGTCTCCGTATTCTCAATTTTTCGATGTTCTTCTGGTCTCAATCTGAGAATTCTCTTCTCTCTCCTTCTGCGCAGATGTGGACGAATTTTACAGGCTCTGTGATCCGGGTAAAGCCTCAAGCGTACTTTTTTTTACTGTTGAGATTTGAGATCTCGCTTGATTTGAAAGTTCTGGAATCAGTGGGGAGATATGAGGAAATTTTGATCTGATTGTGACTTGTTAAAGCTAATGTCGTCTTGTCATTTTGAGTGAGAAAGTTAGCCTTTTATTTCTTTACAGCCGATTTGGGTGATTGTATTTTCAAGCGGTTTGCATTGTTCACTTTTTCTTCGTCCAAAGTTAATGTCCTTTTTTTTAATGCAGTTTACTGATGAATTAGATGTAATCCAGTTCATTTGGGTCTTCTAATTCAGTGATTATGGTTTGGTTGGGGGTACTTAATTTGAGAAGTGAAATGAGTAAGTTGTCTGAATTTCTAGGAATGCAATTTACACTTGCTTTTTGTGTTTTCTCTTTGGATGTTAGAGAAGGACAATCTGTGTCTATATGGACATCCGAACGAGTCATGGGAAGTCAATCTCCCAGCTGAGGAAGTTCCTCCCGAGCTTCCAGAACCAGCTCTTGGGATCAATTTTGCAAGAGATGGAATGAACAGAAGAGACTGGCTTTCACTGGTTGCTGTGCACAGCGACTGCTGGTTGCTTTCTGTGGCCTTCTACTTTGGTGCCCGTCTTAACCGCAATGAAAGGTAAATGGTTCTTGTCCTCTGCCTTGAAATCATCAGTTTGATTATGTTTCCATACTATAAATTTTTGGTTTAGTTTCCCGCTCTAGTTCATGCTATCTAAGAACCTGTTTTTTCCACTCTTCACTTACTATGTTTCCTTCTTCAGATAATCTGGATTTCACCTCTGCTTATGTTGCCCACTTGCCTTTTTCCATTCTTAACGTATGTAGTTACTTGCCAAAGGTCTAGCCCACTAAGACTAAAATATGGGTTTCAAAACAACACCTGGTTCATCTTAACCAACCACATTTTCTTGCTGATGCAGAAATAATAAAACTTATTCTATCTATGACAGCCTTCATTTTTTGGCTCACCTGCTATATACTCCAGGTCTCCAACCCTTTTGCAAATCTACTCCATTTGATTTATAGGGCTGCTTCCTGCCTAGATGTACTTGTTGGCTTGGAATTTTAGTTCCAATTATGGTACTTGCTTATTTTGACATATACAATGTTGTCATGTCATACTTGCTGTGGCATTATAACTTCTACTTTGAATCTTTGATGCAAGTGAAGTGAACCTCCTCTCTTGGACACTTCCCTGGATGTTGTTATCTGATGCGTGTGAGGGTTGGTTAGGTCACCTTGTTTGATCATTTACATTCCCCATTTAATTCTTCATTAGTGCATTGATGCGGGCATTTTAAATAGACATATATTTAAGTCAGTTTTTAAGGATTTTTTTAAATAAATCCTGTACCAACATAATCATGTTCGTAATCATCAATAGCATGTATGATAAAAGAAGTATCTAATTTTTAATCATTTTCTCAGCAGAAAGTGACAAGTTTGTCCCCTCATTTGGTTGCTGAAAGGATTCAAGTATATATTTTAAATTTCTGTAGGAGCACATCTTTTGTCTCTTGAATCTCTTTTAACTTAGACCTGCTACTTTTCGCTCCTGGTTTAATAATCTCATGGTCTTAGGCATTTAGATGAATCATTGCTCTCTTATATTTTTTTTCAAAATAGATGGATGAAGAACTAATCAAGAAAAATGTATGTGACGTGTGAAAGATACCCTTTGTCCTTGCCTTTGAACACCTATCTGGTTCAACTTGGATAATCGATAGCTGATATGCTAGGATCTGCATTGTTGTTCTGCTATATGTAGTTCTTGTTTGACTTTTGGTTAGGATAGGGATCTAGGTAATTAATTGTTATTATACAAAATTTCTCGCGTCCCCACCAACTGTCACGGTGTCACCATTGGGGACTTTCCTCTTTTGCTTGTTCACACACCTATGCTACAAAATTATGCCCTTTCCTGTGGTTTTCTGATGCTTTGCATCATGTGATTACTTTGTACCATGTCCAATTTTGATGCTCTTTGTAATTACTTTGCTAGCCACAAAGCTATCTTTATAACTTGTGACCATTTGAAAAGGCCATAAGTTTCCTTATTCTTGGCCCTTCTTTTCGGTAATGACTATATATACTCTAGTATTGTACTATTGTAGAATAAAGATGTGATTTTTTTTTGGGAAAAAAATGTAAAATAAAGATGTTATAATAATACTCCAAATATTTTTTTTGAAGTTGAAAGAGTTGAGATTAGTAGGGTTTTGTTACTTGAGCTAAGGTTTTGTATAAAAGCTAATAGTTGAAATTTGAGTTGATAACTTGATTAAGTTGATGTCAAACATCTATCTCTAAATGAAGCTTCAACTTTGGCACAGCTACAATGTCAGAGAGACAAAAGGTTGAGTTAGTCCTTTTAAGTTTTAACATCTCAACTTTTTCCTGTTTTTAGGCATAACAAGTAAAAATAGAAGAAACTGAATGCTATCCAAAATAGATGACAGAAAGGATTGCTAGATCTAAAGTGGAGATCAATACCTATATGCTTGACTAGAAAATTTCCAACTTGTTTTCGTTACCCACTGGTATAGTCGCTCTCATGCTAGTTGTTTCCACCAAATTTGTCTTTAACAAAGAGAAATATTTGTTCTCATGCTAGCTGTTTTCACTCAACTGAGTATACATGGATTGTAGTCTTTCTTGTAACACATGCTTGTCTTGAGAGATAATGTCATATTTTTGGCAAAATAGGAAGCGCCTATTTAGTCTGATCAACGACGTGCCAACAGTTTTCGAAGTTGTATCAGAGAGGAAGCCTATGAAGGACAAGCCTAGCGTCGACAGTGGAAGCAAATCCAGGGGCAGCGCAAAGGTGAGGTTTTGTGTAAATAATGCAAATTTACCTTTACCATATGTATACATGGTGTATAAGTTCAGACTTGGAAATTCATGATGCTTATGGTATGCAAGTCTACAATTTGTTGATAACAAATTTCAAAAAACTTACCAGTTAGATATCATTCTTACAGCGGTATTTCTAATCCTATGCTCTACGGACACGTGATAAGAACCCTGATTTGGAAATCATCCTCGAGTAAGATTTTTATAGGGTTTAGATATTCTGAATTAGGTCAATAGTTTCCAAATCTGGGTTTTGTTTTTTCCAGTCCCCTTAAGGTTTTGAGAAAGAAAAACCCTTCTTATAAAGCTTTTCTTTGGCATGGTCAGTCTTGCTCATTAATGAAAGTACTTCTAGTCATTTTTGTAGAAGTGGGTGCTCATTTATCCAAATAACACCGTTTCATTGTCTTCTTAGAGGTCAAGTGATGGACAGATAAAAAGCAACCCTAAGCTGGCTGATGAAAACTTTGAGGATGAAGAAGACGAGCAAGGCGACACCTTGTGTGGCACTTGCGGTGGAAACTACAGTCCAGAAGAGTTCTGGATAGGCTGTGACATCTGTGAAAGGTGGTACCATGGGAAATGTGTGAAGATAACCCCAGCCAAGGCAGAGAGCATTAAACAGTACAAATGTCCATCTTGCATGAAGAAAGGCAGGCAGTGAGAGTAGAGTATAGGGTCCAAAATCACAAATCCAAAACAGTTGGGACGGAGGAAGAAAAATGCTACTTAGGTCTGGTGGGTTGACATAGTATAGCATTTCACTATCCTTGATGTTTATGAAAAAAATTGTAGTTAAAGAATTCCTGTTTATCTGATGTTTGTTCATGTCTCACGGTGGTTTATAGCTTCCTCTAGGAAAGTCTTTTCTTGGTATGCTCTCTGTCTGTGTGATCTGATTTATGATAGCAAATGTGAGTAGAGCCTCATGTGCTACTCGTGTTCTTAGATTTGAATTTTAATTTGATGTATTATTAAATTGCTGACGTTGAGAACCATGTGATTCAAATAGTAACTCCGTTGATGGAGATGTGATTCTTGTCATCTAGAGACCAGAAAAGAGGTAGGGAATGATATATATTGAAATTTGATCAGGTGAATTTGGTTTTCACAATGCCTATTTTTAGAGTTTTACGCCTAATGGAGCAAACCTACAAGATTCCATATTTCCAAGAAATATGTCCCGCCAAATGGCAACTTTTGTCATGACAAAGTACTTGTCCTTCTTTCAGGGAAAAAAAAAGCACTTGTCCTAAATTTTGTATTTTCCAAATTATTTCCAAGTAATATATCCCGCCAAATGGCAAACGCCTTGAGATATTATGTTGACTAGTCTTCAAATTTATGAGGGAATACAAATTTGTGATTCCAAGACAACGGAAGTGTTTGACAAGAAGTTTCCTGAATAGAAAATCTTCATATCTTTCGACCAAAAAAAAAAAGAAAATCTTCATATCTCATACATAAATGCCAAAACTATAAGGGCAGCACTAGAATATAAAAATATTAGACAAGATGCTTGTTTGAAACTTGAAGATAGAAAGAAACACCTTACACGATTCTCTGAAAAACGATATAAAAATATTAGAGAAGAAGCAACAAAAGAGGATGAAAATCATACAAAACGTAGTACAAAAGGCCACAAGGCACAAGGGGAGTTGATAAACATACACCCCCTTGGGAACAAGCTTAAGAGCTCTTGCAAGGCCATCTAACTACACTAAAATATACGAAAACCCAGAGAGAATGGGAACTGAGTTTCAATATATATGCAGATTGTAGAGGAGCTCAGTGTTCTCATGGCTGTTTAAATGGGATATCAATCTTACTCTAGTGTGTCACTTGAGCCCAAGTTAAGAGAACCGTCCTTCATTAGCTTGATGCTTAGACTGTTGAATCTGCCTCTTGAGTAATGTCTTGAAGCCTTCCTCCAATCTGTTCCAGTTCTCATCATTGCCACGAATTCGTCATAGCTGATTTTCCCATCCTGTGTATGATAAAATGGATTCAAAAGCTGGGTTAAAACTATTCTAGTAAAACAAGATAGATTAGGTAGGACATTGAAATGCCCTCAAGAGGCTGAATTGTACTACCTCGTCTCATCAATATTTGTCCTTTTAGAGTTTTGATTTTGTTCAAAAATATTCTTCTAACATATTTTGGACAAAATCTTCCAATTTTTATCCCTATATTCAATGTATAGAGAAACTAAATTTAGATGATTTTCATCCCCAAAGTAAGAAATGTAACATGCAATGAAGGGCATTTTGGAACAATCTGAAACTTTCTTAATATGTGTGTCCAACTCTAAAAAGACAAACATTAATAATGAATGAGATAAGTGTAAAGGATAGCCTTACCTTGTCTGTATCCACCTCTTGGAAAATGTCGTTTGCCACATTGGTACAATCATCTACTCCATCTTCCATCAAGGCATCACGAAGTTCTTCCGGCTCAATAAAGCCATTGCCATCCTTGTCAAAGTACGAGAAGGCCTTATGAAGATGCTCATCATTGGCCATCCTCTGTAGATGCAGTGAGACAGCCAGAAATTCACTATAGTCCAAAGTTCCTTTTCCATTGGTGTCAACCTGCATAAGCCAAGTTTAACCCTCAACATTGAGCTGATATTGACACACACAAAATAATCACAAAGCATCTGCATCCAATTAAATTAAGATGGCCACTCAAGTAGCCATGACACGCCAAAGGCGAAGAGATCAAATAGACTGCGATCCTGTTTTGAACCAAACATACAATTGAACAGGATATTTTCCACCAGTCACTAACTCACTATTGGTTGTCTACACTACATGTGAAATGAAATCACAATCATTTGACTTCTTTAGGATCTGCTGTAGCTCATGCTATGTCCATTGTATGATGGCCAACTACTATCCCTAGCCCTTAATCTTTGAACAGCAGCTTATGTAGACCTGTTGCTCAAAAAAAAAATTGGCAAGAAAGGACAAAGAAAGAAACAGCCCAAAAATTGAAAGGTTAATTCTAAATAAGATTTATTAGATGAATCGTGTAATAGGTCATATTTGATCCTCTAATACAATACTTAACTACCCTAGTTTAATATACACTATTATCCTTACAGTTGTAGCAAGCAACAGTGATAAGTACCAGATCATAGGCCCCAAAGTTGTCTGTAGTCAAGTGTCAACCAACTGCTTTTACATAATTCATTTGACAGTTTATAATCTATAAGAGTAGAAATAGAGTGAAAGGACAGTTTGATAAACTCACAGCCTCAATAAGCATTTGCACTTCAGATTCAGCAAGTTGAGAAGAAAACTTCAAAAGCCCAGCTTTCAATTCCTCAATTGAGACAATGCCATCATTATCTGTGTCTATCTTCGTAAATATTTCCTTTATGCCCTCGACTTCTTCAACACTCAAGTGTTCCGCAATAACCTGGCAGAATAAGCCATCATTCAGAATAACTTAAAATCCAAGGATAGACCAAATAAACAAGTATTATCCACAAACAGACCCTTAAGGCTTTTCTCTTAAATCTGTTCATCATCGAAAACTGCTTAAGCCTTGACTTCACAACATCTCCGAGAGGAACATTTGGAGCTTTTTTGGCATTCTGAAGCCATGGATGCTCTGCAATGATTTTGCATAATACATATCAGGCATAGGTCAACGGTAAACTCAAACTAAGCTTAAAAGGTTTTTCAGCTACAAATTTGACCAAGTTCATCATGTAAAAAGGTTTAGTTAAAAATCTTTGTGCACTTGTATAAAATTCCATACGCCAAATTTCTCAATTTCAAAACCTAGCATTGTATTTTCTGTCCGATTATCAATATATGCTCAATGATGTAGCCATGTAGGCATCAAAACATATCCAATGTAATCAAATAAATAACCTATCATGCTTAAATATTTATTCATTTGCTATAGCTTTGTAATTTCATATGCAAAGTCTTTTTTCAATTTCAAGTCATATTGAAATCAAAGTTAATGTTGATAGTTTTGTATCCATTTCCTAAAATGCTAAGTTGCTAGCCTATGACAGCATACAATTCCCACAAAATGAATAATTCTCAGTTAAAAAATTTCAAGTTCAGTAGCAAAAATTACTGCTAATATGATGCCATTATTATTCAATAAATAACAAAGTGCAATGGTAAATCATAGTCTTTGAAAAAAGCACCAATTACGTGTTGAACCCAATGAAAATCCAAGTATTCAAGCTGACATTTACAGTATAGAGTATAGACAAACGTTACTTTTCTCAGTAGTCCTAGATCACCGCTATTAATCAAGGGGCAAAGAATAATTGTTATGCTTTACGTTCATACGACACCATGTGAGAATCAAATGAGCTAGTAAAGTTTCCAACTGCATAAGATTTCAGGAAGTCTTGTAAGTTACAAAGGCTTGGTCAAAACATCAATCACAGTCTGCACACAAGGATTCAAATATTTCTATGATCAAGTAGCCAGACAACTCAAGGCTACAATAGTAAGTGTAAATGATGAGCCTAGATGGCACAAATTTACAGTCTTACATACGTATTTACACACAAATATAGAAGTTTCAAATTCATTGCAGGAAAAAAAAACCACAATGCATTGACTAGTAACGCGTTAACCTTTGCAAACACTTCTATTTCCCCATACTATCAACAAAATCATTGCCTAAAAGTAACTTTTAACTTGTTATGAGCGAAAAAAAGAAACAAATTAATAACATTCTCACTTGTCACGTGGGTATTTTACCTTCAACTATATTCACATCAAGTCAACTTTAGATGAATGGGAAGCAGCATGAGGAAGATGCATTTCTTAAAGTTTTTTTTCTTTAACTTTTGTTCTTACTTGCTCATATTAAGGCAAAATTTGCAATACAATGAACAAAATAGGTATAACATCGGAAGGCAGCATGCATCAGATACTCTTAATATTATAAATGAATATTTTGAGCAAGAATAAAGATTAATCACTTCTGTTTAGCTTATTTTCAATCTAACATTGACTGAATGACTTAACACTTTGAGGAAATTTAATGCAATGAAATATGTTACCAAGAACTTGTTTGGCATTAAGTCTACGTTTTGGATCAGGCTCCAACATCTGTCTAACCAAACTCTTAGCACCCTCAGAAACATTGGGCCAGGGGTCCCGTTTGAAATCAATCATCCCACGTAGAATGGCCTGAGCCACACCTTGTTCAGATTCTGATGTAATAACAAAAGCAAATGAGAAATTGGAACAAAAGTTCTACAGGATGCAGTACTATACAAGTGAGTGGGGGAACTGTGAAATAATTAGTAGTGGAAAAGATTAAAAGAATAGACAAAAACAAAGAAGGAACTACAGGTACTCCAAAGCCGCATATATAATTCTATATCCGTGGATTCTTACATCCACAGTAAGAAGAAGAAACATGAATAAGAAAACAAAATTTACCAGCCCAAAATGGGGGAACTCCACATAACAATATATACAGAATCACTCCCGCACTCCATATATCTATCTCTGGGCCATAGTTTCGCTTGAGGACTTCTGGAGCCATATAATATGGACTGCCAACAATTTCAGAAAACCTCTCACCTGAAATAATCATCAGAAAGAAAGAGAGCAATAGAAAAATTAATGAAGCATGAAAAATAGTCTCACAATCTAATAAAACACAGTATCTTCAAATGGTCTCACAAACAGCTCCAACAATGAGAAGAAGATGTTGCCCAACAAACTGACCAGTGAGGAAGTTATTTACTTCATAAGAAATGTATCTCAGCCAATTACCATGTCAAGATTACAAGTACACCAGGTACTTGCTGAAGGGACAAAACAATAATGACATATACAAGTACAAGCTATTTGAAAACAACCCCAAAATAAGAATCAAAAGCAACAATCAAACAGCCCAAAAACCTTTGAGAATTTTCTTAAAAGTTTCATTTCTGGAGCCAATATCCATGTGCAATCTATCATTGTGAAGTACACTCCGCCATCTCCCTATTTCTTGGCTTCTACATTTATCAAGAAGTGGAAAAAACTCTTCCAAATATATTTCTTTCTTTCCTTACATAACTAAATGAATTGTTATTTCAAACTCCCTGCCACCCCTTCCCCTGTGCTCCAACTTGCAATCATAAGAGCCAAACCAACAATTAAAAGTCAGTTATTCATCTTTACATGCAAAAAAGACATGTAATGTAATTCCACCTTGAAATACTTTATAAGAAATCACAAATTATCCTTCACATGATACATTTTCACTATGAATATTTAAATAATAAAACCTACGACGTGACTGTGAGCATTTTTTACTTGGAGAATGTGTAAACTAACAAAGGTTTGGGATTTAAATTAGTGATGCTGAAGATTTACAGAGAAACTAAGGTCCAAGGTGTTCTTTAGGAGCTTCAACAGAGAATTTTTCTCATTTTCTTTTGTAACTGATAAAAAAAGCATTGAAGCATTCCTTATCAACAGTGAAGAAAGAAACATGAGAAACACCTTCTTGCTGGCTGATGTGTAGGAACTTTCTTTTAACAAGGAAACATCTAAATGATAGTATCTGCAATTTTAAATGAGGTTTGACATGATTTTCTAAGTCATGAATTCTACTTCAGAAATGCCATTTACAAATTAGTAAAATTACAACCACTGAAATGGTAATAGAGTAATACCTTCTAAATAGAGATACCATTTACAACCACTAATAATGGCAAGAGAGTAATGCCTTCAAAATTCATAATTTAATACTTTAACAGGCAAATATCATATGTTGACAGTTTCTAAGAAAACTACAGCCTATACGACGAAGTGATAGGAAGCGGGATTTTTTCTAGGAAACCACTTTATAAGAAAACCACAAGATAACCCTGGACGAAACAGACACACAGCATCCATAATTTGAAGAGCCACTCCATTGTCATGCCTGTGCATTCATATGTTTCCTCCATCTCGTGTTTGTGTATAACAATCAATTTTTAACACTCCAAAAGTATCCAGTCATATAAATGCAGAGTCTGGAACATATATTTGTTGCATCCATAATTAAAACAGATGCTTCCAAAAGAAGTCTGATTCTATATACAGCATTCATAGAGTTGAACATTTTTATGAGCTTATACCAATTATAGAATGGTATAAATGCAGAGTTTCTGCATTAATCATACCAACTAAATGCAATATATGGAAGATCTATATTTCATGCAAAAATAATGATCATTCTCCCTAATAAATGCAGGATTTCTAATAAATGTTGTATATTCACTTCTGGTATATCAATTACAAGTGCTCATTTTTTTAGATGACATATAGATGGAATAAATTCAACATCCATGTCATATCTAACATGTCTGTAAGTTAATAAAAAAGTAGAGTAAGCTAACCAATCTGACAAGCTAATAGCCACAGATTTCCAAGTATCTAGCCACACATTGAAATTTATGATCCAATTCTTGGGGCACATAAATAAATATTCAGAAACAGATCAATCATGAGGAGAATCCTTCTTATGATCAACTCATTTGCTCAAACTTCATGAAAGAACAGAACTTTTCTCCTATACTATCAAAGACAATTCTATATAAGCTCCATTTACGCTCAAATAACCAAAACTTCCTTTCTACCCATAATTAACAAAAAACTTCCATTTTACCCGTAATTAACATAAACATTCGTACTTCACATTTATGGAAAGTTCTTTTCACCAAAAGACAACGAAAATAAAGCCCTGGATACCCCAAACTACAACCCACATTTCACTTCAGCTACCAAAGTAGTCCCCAAAAACACAAATCAATCCAACTCGACCGCAGACAAAGTTAAAGCAGCGAAATGAAACAGAGGCAATGACCAAATTTTAAAACCAAAATTGTCAAGTAAACACCAGCATACCAGGCTTGAAGAAAATGGAGAGCCCGAAATCAATGGCTTTAAGCGGTGAATTTTCCTTCTTGTTAGCAAACAAGAAGTTCTCCGGCTTCAAGTCCCTGTGAATGACGCCATGCTTGTGGCAAAGCTGCACGACCTCCATAATGGTCTTAGTGACAGCGGCAGCGGCCCGCTCAGTGTAATGCCCCCTGGCAACGATCCGATCGAACAGCTCGCCGCCCTCACAGAGCTCCATTACAAGGTGCACAGCGCTCTCGTCCTCGCAAGCCTCCCTGAAGCTCACTATGCTGGAGCTTCTGGGCAAGTGCTTCATAATTGCGACCTCCCTCCTCACATCGTCAATGTCGACCGCCGTCCGGAGCTTCCGCTTGGAGATCGACTTGCACGCGAGCAGCTCCTTGGAGCCTCGGTCAATACAGAGGTAGGTGATACCGAACTCACCCCGCCCAAGCTCCCTGTCGACCAGATATTTCTCTTCGATCGACTCCTTTGGGACGTCAGGAAGGACAGTGATCGCCGAGAGGGAGGATGACTTCTTGCCGGCGCCGGGAGCGGAGCCGCGGCGGTCCTTCTCGCGCCGGGCGTCGGAATTTTTGGACTTGACGTCCTCCCGAGCTACGGCGGCGGGAGATCTGCAGCAATTTCCCATGGGAGGAGGAAGGGGGAAGTTAGGCGGATTCTGGAATACAATCTCACACTGTCAACTCAGCACCGGAGAGAGAGAAAAACCCTAACCCTAGCTAAGATCGGGCGGGCTCTGACATTATGATGGCGCGACTGAGAAAGAAAGGCTATGGAGCTCTAGAGAGAGAGTGAAGATGAAGGGAGTAGAGGAGAGAGAGCATAGGAGGACGGAGGAGGAGGAGGAGGAGGAGAGAGAGAGTGAAGTTGTAGTGATTTTGTACGGTAGTGGTTCAGATGCTCGCACAGACATGGCTTTTTGAAATTTTACTTTTTTGTTAATTCCGAAACCTTTTCTTTTTCTCTCTTTACTTTTTCACTTTTTGTACACGCCGGTTTATTACGCCCCCCGGTCAGAATTTTAGGCCGCCCATGATTTATTATAGCGGTAGGTTTTAACGCTTACTTTTTAAAAAAAAAAGAAGAAAAAATAGTAGCGGTACCGGTGGCCGGTTCCGATATTTGTAAAATACCGAGGATCGAGACAGGAGGTAAAAAAAATTTACCTCTGTTGGTACCGGTAGCGTGTACCGGTATCGCTATAGTAAAAAAAAAACTGGTTCCGGTTTCCGCTACCGCAATTTGTAAGACACCTGACCACTTCGCAATTTAACCATGCAAGACGCGGTGCCAAACGGTCAAAAAATTTAGCTCAAAATTTCACCGCAAGTAAAACCTCCGAGATGTGGCCATTTGGAAGGCATGGGCATTCCAATCCTAATCCCATGAATCTAAACGAAGAACACGAGGGTGAAAACGACGAAGAACACGTGGGTGAAGACGACGGTGGGACGAAATGCCTTATGAAAATGTGGTATGTAAATTACGAATTTTAGTTATATTATTTAATAATAATCTTTTAGTTAAATATAGTTATTTAGAAATATTTAATAATAATTTTTTAGTTAAATATAGTTATTTAGAAATAATTAGGTTTTTTATAGTTGTTATAATTGTTAAATTAGTTGGGTAGAAATTGTTAGTTATAATATTTTATAATTGTAAAATAAGTTGAGTTGAAAGGTTTAGGGTTCAAACTTTATAATATTTTATAATTTGTTATATGCAAGTAATAATCAAACTCTCTAAATTTGTGAATCAATTTTTTACAGTTTTCCGATTTTTCTACCCACTTTGAGTCTGATAATGAGTGGCCGGATCAGAACGTAATGCTAAAATGGGCTAGAGGAATAGGCAAGAATCTGAACATGGTGTTGACCATTAAAAATTCCTGGAAAACGAGTGTCCTTTTAGCATGTGTGTTGGTTGGTGAGTACAAGCCAAAAAAGAAGGGGAAATCTGGAATTATAGGAAGATTGTTACAAGCTGGTGATAATCTAAGGGAAAACCCACGTACTAGGAAAATTAGTTGTCCTTTTGAGTTGATTGGACAAAGGGACAGGAGGACCATTCTTGGCGGCTAAGCGTGAAATGCGGTCGCCACAACCACGACCTTTCTACTAGTTTAGAGGGGTACCCTTTTGACGGTCGTCTGACTGATGAGCAAAAGAAGGATGCAAGGCTATTAACCCTCGCACATGGTGAACCGAAATTTGTTATGACATACTTGCGGCAAAAGTGGCCGGACATGACAACATCGATGAGGCAGTTGTACACTTTTCGGCACGAGATACTGAAGAAAGAGATGAGCTCGATGACGGTAACTCAATTCTCGCTCCATTTCTTAAAGTCAAATGGGTACTATCTCGATTATCGATCCGAGGAGGATAGCAACGAGATAATTGACTTTTTCTTTGCCCACCCCAAGTCGTTGAATCTGCTGAAGCTGTTTCCGTATGTTGTGATTATGGATGCGACATACAAAACAAACATGTATGTATTTATGATAAAAGCGTATTTACTTTGCACATTAAGTTTTGCACGTTAACTTATTCAAATTAATTATCACGTTAGGTACAACATGCCTTTGTGTGAGATGGTAGGGTTTACTTGCACTGGACAGACTTTTTGCATTGGGTTTGCATTTATGGCAAGAGAGACCCAAGATCACTACGAATGGGTGGTATATCAATTGCGGCAGGTGTTCGAATTGGTTGGAAAAATGCCAGAAGTTGTTGTCACTGATCGTGATGTTTCTGAGGTTAACGCCGTCGCGGTCTTGTTTCCCGACGCCAAACACTTGTTATGTTGGGTGCATATCAAGCGAAATTGCAAGGCATACGCTCTGGCGAAAGGGTTTCCTGAGGGGACCGCGAAGTGGTTTGGAAACAAAGCATGGGAGATATTTTGCTCGACGAGTGTATCAGAGTACGAGGCACGACTTCGTCTATTGCGGGATGGTCAGATTGGAATACAACATCCACTCAATCCTTTGTTGTTGGCGTACCTCCAGAGGAACTGGCTTACTCCTTGGCGTGATCACATAGTTAGAGCATACACCGATCATCGTCTCCATTTGTTTACAAGGACCACGAACAGGTAAGTAAATTAATTTTCCTTACGAGAAAACCCTAAACTGTTATTAACGTTATTGGTACTTATTTAACGAAATATTTTTCAGGGTTGAGTCCCAACACTCTTTGCTGAAGGATTATTTGAAGTCTTCTGTTGGTGGGTTCAGCACAGTTTTGAGAAAGATGCACGCCATGGTGAACATTCAGGTGCATAACATTAGGGGAGAGATGGAAAGGGACTGTACAAGCGAACCGTTGTCCATCAAACAATTGAGCGAGCCGCTCAAAACCGTCTTCTCTCGCCTTCCAATGAAGGTTTCCAACATGTGTATTGGAGAGTTGTTTGGCCATGTCAATGTTATATTTGACCCGAGTAGTTCTTTCCGTCCAACATGCGACGATGCATGGTGGACAACGTCCCGTGGACTACCTTGCCCTCACCAAGTCCTTGCTTGTATGAATGAAAACAGACCTATTGAGCTTTCGATGATTCATGATTTTTGGAAACAATTGGTGTGGGAAGGCCAAAGGGGAGTAGATGAACAGGTGGCCCCCACAGCTCTCGATCCAAATGACGATATATGGACGAGGATGATACAATTCTATGAAGGAAAGATTGATCCTATCGTCAAACATCAGGTTGGTCGAAAATACAAAAACCTCAAATATCCCGAAGAGGGGGATCTGATGGAGCCATCTCTCAAGAGAAAGAAGAAGGGTAGGCCAAGGAAGAACTCAAAGGTCCAACCAAGAGATTTGACTAGGTTGGAGCATCTTCAAAAACGCAGAAGAGACCCTCGTTCTATGCCTGGGGTTGCACATAGCCATGTTCCAGAGGAAGAGGGAGAGGAAGAGGAAGATGAAAGGAAAGGGGAAGGGGAAGAGGAAGAGGAAGAGGAAGAGGAAGGTGTATATCGTCCGACGTTTGAAGTAGAAGGGCACATTGAAGTTGATTTTGGTGTCCATGTACCTAACTTCATGAGGCAATTCATCGTCAGTGCTATTGATGTCGTAGGAGATGGTAATTGTGGGTACAGGGCACTCACTTATCTGATTGGTTGGGGGCCGGATAATTGGAGGAGGATGCGAGAGGAGATGACTTTGGAGTTGAGGACCCACTACGAGACGTATGCACTTATACATCCTTATTGGACACATATTGATGATTTGATCAATCAGGTCAGTACAGATTACTTCTGGATGGAGATGCCAATGGTTGGATTGGCGTTTGCTACTAGATTCCAGTGTGCACTTGTCGTATTATCCGAGCGTGGTCCTCATACATGCCTCCCGGTGATTGCGTGTGAAGCTCCCGATGTGTGGAATAACGTCGTAGCGATTGCTCATCTAGGGAACCACTATGTCCCGGTAAGCGTCATGCATTTACATATTCTTGTTGTGCTAAAACATTTATTCTATAACTTACGAATTTGTCATTGCAGGTTACGCTCGTAGATGGCGCCCTCATTCCGACCTCTGCGAGGATTTGGACCCAATTTCATCATCATAGTGTTCGTGGAGTGGATCTTCCCTTTCATGACCGCATGGCCCAATATTTTAGTTACCACAATGCATCTGGGTTGCCTCCTAGTTTCTTTTAGAATATGACCTGTATTTGTATTTGTAGGGGTATTTGTAGAATGTTTGTGAAAAGGATGTTTGTTGTTGTTGTTGCAATGTGATGGAGATCTCTCCCCACGGAAAATGGAAACTATTAGTTTCCGGATGCCATCTCTCTACAAATGCGGTGACCAAAGCCGAATCGTGGTCTTTGAATGTCCAATCCTTCAAATGGGCCAGGCGACTTTGATTCACAAGGCCTATCCAACCTGCACGTGGGTTCGCCTCCTTGACCAACTTGTTTAAGAACTTAAGTGCTCCATCCCGATGTTGGAGTTTCAACGGGTGCGCCCACTGATCACATTGCAAAAATATATAAGTTTTGAACGGTGGTAACAATTATAAATATTTCAACAAAATTTAAAGATTTAGATGTCATCTTACCTGTTGGTGGTCCCAAATATAATGTGCCTTATGGGTGGGATAGTGAGTAAGCAAAGAGGTGTCGACAGGGCCACCACCATAACCGCCCTCGGGGTGCACGGGGAGATCGTAACCCGGGTCATTCACATCTACTTCTTCGACATCAGGATTATCTGTGCTCATGTTTTGTATAGGTGGGTCTGGGGGCGGCATATGATAACCCTCTGGGGCCGTGTAGAGCGTAAGCGGCATGGGCGACTCAGATGGGTCCTGGGAGCTAGGGAACTGGGAACTGAGGTACTGGGAGCTCGACGGGTAATGGGAGGTAGACGGATATTGGGAGGACGACGGGTAATGGGAGGACGACGGGTAATGGGAGGTCGACGGATACTGGGAGGACGACGGGTACTGAGAGGACATGTAATGTGAGTCCGGGTACTGGGAGGTCGGGTACTATGAGTACAAGTACTGGGACTCCGAGTATTGTGAGGGAAATTGGTAACCCTCATGTGTGGGCGGACCTGTCTCATAGGTCGAGCGTCTACCAGTGAGCGGAGTAGGGTCCGCAAAAAGGTCGGGGGTAATATCAAAATCAGCACCCCCTCTAGACAGATAATTTCTTATTGATGAAATGTCATCGAAATCTGCACATATTTTATATTATGATATAAAATAATCAAAATAATTATAAATTATAATGTAAATATTTCGATACAATTATGTAAATAATTCTAAAATATTACGACTAATATTCTAAAAAATTCATTAAATATCACAACATAATTAAAACTAATAATGTTATAATGTTATGATATAAAATAATCGAAATAATTCTAAATAATTATGTAAATATTTCTAAAATATTAAAACTAATATTCTAAAAAATTCTAAAAAAATACAACTAATATTCTAATAAATTCTAAACAATTCTAAAAATAAAACCTTAAATATCAGAACATAATTAAAACTAATAATATTCTAATATTATAATATAAAATAACCGAAATAATTCTAAATAATTATGTAAATATTTCTAAAATATTAAAATTAATATGCTAAAAAATTATAACTAATCCTAAAAAGTTCTAAAAAATTACAAATAATATTCTAATAATATTCTAATATTAAAACTAATATGCTCAAAATTTCTAAAAAATTAATACTAATATTCTACAAAATTCTATAAAATTCAAAATAATATTCTATAATATTCTAAAAAAGTGTAAACAATTACAACTAATATTCTAAAAAATTCTAAAATTTACAACTACGATAATTAACTAATAATTGAAACCTAAATTACGCAAAAAAAACAATTACGTACCTACACCTTGTAACGGATTAACGTGCGGGGTGTATGGGGATTGGACCGTCATTGCTTCTAGAGTCGTGGTTACAATCGCCTCACTACCGCTTGGGTCACCTACATTGTCCCTTGTGGCGAAACCCTCATTCAAATTAATCGATTGAGGTGCATCCCGCCCTCTATGCGAACTAGAAGTAGGCGGAGGTGGCGTCTTTGACTTTGATTTTCCACGAATCCGGTTCTTTATAAAAATTAACAAACCAAAATTTAACTACTAATCAATTAAAATTAAATTACAAAAGTATAAGAATCAAAAATATGTAAAATTCTTACATATAAATCCATTATTGTAAAGCTTGAATGGAGAAATGAAGGATTGAGGTTGAAGAAGATTGAAAATGGAGGGCCAAATGAAGAAGGAGATGGAGTGTTTTTTTTTGAAAGAATGGAGATGGGGTGGTTTTATGAGTGTGTGTGGCCGAATTAAATGTGGGTTGGTAGGAGGTAGCGGAGGAGTAAACGACGGAATAAATGTTCCGCCTTGGGTCAACGCGTAATCTGCAAATGCAGATTACGCAATACCGGTAGCGGAAAGGCTACCGGTACTGGTGCAGATTCCCACGCGAGGGAATCTGCACCATTGACTTGACATTTTAAAAAAAATGTACCGGTATATTGTTCCGCTACCATATAAAGCGGTAGGTTTTTCCGCTTTCATTTCCTGGGCGCCATGAAACTCTGAACGGGGCGCCATTCATTCGTCTTTGTACATGAACTTTACCACAACCCCTAATTGATTTTCGGGGTTAATTTCTTATCATAAAAGATTATTAAAAGCCTTCAGGCATTTGGTTCAAAGTAGGGTTAAATATTATTTGTGGGTTACCGACACACCTGATTCACCCGACCTAATTATATAGGTGAACAACCATAAAAAAGTGGGCGACGAGTGACGTATGGGTGCCCAAACCTGGTTAATCGGGATTTTAGTTAACCGAATATCGATTAACCATGATTTCGGTTAGTTAAAACCATGAACCGTAACCGAACGGTCAATCCATTTAACCGTAGTTCGGTTAACTAATTTTTCGGTTTGGTTTTCTCAGTTAACCGATAACCATTTTTGTAATTTTATCTTAAATAATTAAAACAAAAATAATAAATTTTGAATATAAAAAGTGATCAAGCAAGACTTTTATTTTAAATATGTACTTATACCATATTGTTTTGGTTGTTGTAACCAAATATCGAGAGTATATACTATGTTGTATGAAATCAAACATTGTGTATATTATTTTTTATCGCATTAAGTTTAATAATCGAGTTGTAAATTGTTAAAATTGGAGAAGGAAATACTCAAACTACATCAACACATTGAAGATCATAGAGTTTAACTACTAAATAAAACAAAAATAATCAATATTTGAAAAAAATATTAATATATTCTCGTTTTTTCGATTAACCGTTATATTTAAAGTTGTGAACCGAAACGATAAAACGAAATTATTTCTGGTTCGTTAACCAAATCGAAAATTTTAAAAAAGTCGAGTTGGTTAACCGAAAAATTAATCGGTTTTTCGGTTTCGGTTTTTTATGGACACCCTTAGGGTGACATGTGAAACAGTTAACGGGTCGGATATGGGTGAAAAGTTACATCTATTTTCACCCGACCGATCAGTCACCCACCACCCGTTTCACCCGTTTACCACCTGTATAAGATTTTTCCAAAATTAGGTCTGATTTTTATCTAAAATAAAGTTTGGGACTTTGAGGCTTGTCCTAAAATTGTTTGGGATTTTATTTTAAAATATTAGAAGAATCAATATAACCCTAGACCTAAATCTCTAATGAACGAGCATCCTTTTGTCCTCACTTCTCGGGGAAAGAGACGATTGGCAAACTCCATGCGTTCTCACTCTCGAGTCCCAACTCCATGCGCCGCTGTTGAGTCCTCCCGAGTCCCAACTCCATGCGTTCTCACTCTCCCATTGTTGAATAGAGATTTGGACACTTTCAATAGAGATTTGGACAGTTTTTTATGGCATACGATTGGCAAAAAAATTGTGTGTGAAGAAGATAATTGTGGAGAGTGATTCAGCGATTGCTTAAATGAGGCATCTAGTCACACCCGACGCCCTTGGATTTTTATTTAACTAAGAGATGTTGCAATATGCTTGACGGCAATCAATGGGACGTTGGCATAAGATAGATTTGGCGTCAAGAAAATTCAGTTGAACACAACTTAGTTAAATCTTTCTTTCATTCTTATACCATATTTATTGAACTTCTATTTTTGCCTCTTGACATAACGAGGTTTTTTATGTCGAATTTAACACCATAGAGAAATTAAATGATATATAAATAATAAAATAATAAAATTTATAGGTGAGGTGATACATGAATCAAGATAAAAAAAACTTACATTAAATATTCAAGATAAAATAGTAATTTTGATTTGTTATATAAAATTTCTAAAATTTCTAAAATCCCCGTATTATAAAATAATAGAAGAAAAAAATCCAAATTCAACCAACCAAAACGTTCTTAATTAAAGTAATTTTGATTTAGCATTAATATTTAATGTTCATATAGTTTATTTTATTTCAGATTATCAAATAGAATTTTGAAGTTAAATAAATTATCTTATAAAATATGAGTTGAGATCATATGAGGAGATAGTTTAAAGTGAAAATTGGACCATTCTAATCTAACGGCTGGTGTTTTATCCTATATACTTAAAACAAGGGTATTTAGTCATTTTGTATATCTTAAAGCTATCAACACCTTCCTCATTCATCAATTCCTCCCGATCTCGCAAATGTCAAGCTCTCCATTCTCGGTCTAACATGGCGGTTTCTCGATCGAAATCAGAGCCACGATAATTGCCTTCTCAATCCGAAGAGAGTTGAATACGTAATACCCGAGTTTTCGATAATCCGATATTTGGTTATCGTTCCAACTCTTGTTAATTCTTTTTCCGTCTTGGGCCTAAAACCCACCCAGCCTTGTGTTAATTTGGGGAAAATGGGCCAAGAAGCCCAATTTGGCCCAAAAGCTCGGTCTAATAAGAAAGCCACATAAGCCCATTTATATTTCTTTGGGAAAGGCGAAAGGCCCGATCCGTTCTTGCCTTCTTACTCTTCTCCTACCCGAATTTCTGGAACGCCGCTCCGCTCCATTGTAGTGAAGGAGATCGTTGTCCACTCAACACCGCTGGTGAAGCTCCTCCCTTCCACCTTCCTCTCTACTTCACCGTCTTACCTCCTATTCTTCCCGACTACTCTGAAACCTCGCCTGGGTAGTATTTGCCCTCGGAAAGCTTGCCAAGAGTCCACCGTTCCGTCCTTGCCTCACCAATCCTCTCGCACCATTGAACTCGCTTGTCTTGGGTTGTCTTCGGCGTCAGTTTCGGGTGCTCGTTCTCGTCGTAGGCTCGACTTCGTCCTTGTCTCGGCGATCGAGCGTTGTTGGTTGCAACCGCTGCGGATTTCGGCCTCTCCTAGTTGGAGACTCACCAGCCGCGGCGGATCTCGCCCCGCCTATTCACCGTCGGTTCAAACAGAAGACCGAAGGTTGCGCCTAGGAGACCGTCGTTTGTCGTCGCTACGGTTGAGCGAGCGTTGTTCTCGTGCTGCGCAGACCTCGGCTCCGTTCGTTTTCCTTCCTTGTCGCCAATCTGAGTGGCGTCTTCTACTGTTATCGCGAGTGTCGAATTCAGATCGAGCAAGAACCGGGATGACCATCCCGGTCACGATTCGTTCCGCTGTCAATCGATCATTCTTGAGGTTGGATTCCGATTCTTATGTCAATCAGATTTGATAAGTGAGTTGTGTAATTAATTATCGGTCTATACTTGGATTAGAAGTTCTGAGTTGTAATTTTTGTTAGGAGTTCCGATTGGTGAAAATAAAATTTTTACACAATGGGTAGTTGTTGGATTGGTATCCGAGTAGGTGAAGGGAATTTGTTTAATGTGTGAGAAGCTCTTATGTGTAACTTGACCTATTTGGAGTTGTGGATTGAAATTAGGGGCAGAGTTTAAGTTGAAAATAGTATTTGATTATATATATTTATGGGTGTAATTAGTTAAGTTAATATATTAGAGTTAGGCTTTAGTTGTGTAGATTAACAAGATAGTGGCTAGCGTTCATAGTGAAATTGTGTTAAATTGATAACTAGTATAAGTGTATAGGTTTGTTATGGTTTGATAAATATTCAGTTGGTTCGAGGTTGGATAATTAATTTTGGTTAAGTTTAATAGGTAATCCAATGCAAGTGGTGAATGGTTTTATCATACGTTGTAGTTTTGTTGTCTTTTACATAGCATGAGTTTCGGTTTGGTCAATTCAATGCCAAGTTCTTGTAGCCAACTAGTATTTAAAAAGCTAATTAGTTAAAGCTAATAAGATCTGTCTTGTTTAGACCTGTCAATCGGGTCGGGCGGGTCGGGTTCGGGTTTCGTATGTCGGGTTTGGGTCAATTTCAGGTCGGGTCATTTCGGGTCACAAATTTATCGGGTTCAAACAGGTCGGGTCACTACGGGTTTGTTGCGGGTTCGGGTCGGTTAACGGGTTAAATAACCTGGGTTTTCCTATTTATTTTAACAGTTTATTTGTTATTTTTTAGTTAATTTTTTTCATTCTTTCTTATTTACCTAAAAAGTTATAGTATAATCTAACTCGAGCCTAAATATAAGGATTTGGATTTTGGATACAAGACGCTCAAATTTTGTATTCATTAATATTAATATTTAATCATAAAGTGGTATCTCACTATTTTAGGAACATTTTTGTATTGGCTCAAAAAAAGGAACATTTTTGTAACTAATTATGTGTTAGACTAAGGGGGTGAATAAGCACAATGACAAGTCCCAATTTCACATTCATGGTGCTTGGTGGCAGAAGAATTTCAACAAGAAATGATTGACCTCAAGGTTCAAATCGTAAGAGATTCAAAATTGATTATGAAGAAAAATAACACATGACCTCATAGAGTTCTTGTATGCACATACTAGGAAACATATATCAATTCAGAATAGGAAAACTTACAATCCACGTATTATTAAAAAGTATGGTATTCCCCCATTTTGTATATATTTCAGCTTTGATAAAGTCATAATCATTTATGTAACCTAGAGCATCTTTAATCGATTGACTATTAATAATTTTAATTGGTTACTATTAATCGTTTGCCCAAACCTTGAGAAGTATATATACATCTTTTCGGAGATATTAACTTATAAAATCTTCAACTAATTGGTTTGTTTAATGTTAATAATCTAGAAAATTAGTTTTTCAAGCAATCGATTGGAGTCAAGTCCAACTATTGATTAGAGGAAGGAACGAGACTGCAACCAAACTTAAATTGGTGTGAATTTTTTTTCACCATTCTCGCTTTTTAGTTTGACCCAACGGGTTGAACCAAACCCGGTCGGGTTTGACCCAGAAATTTCTCGGGTCATCGGGTTCGGTTAAAATCGGGTTCCGGGTTAATTTTTTCGGGTTATGACCCAAAAATTTTCGGACGGGTCGGGTCGGTTTTTCGGTTCGGATCATATTTTGCCAGGTCTAGTCTTGTTCCTTTATCGTGTTGATGACGAATTTGTGAGTTAGCTTAGTTTAATCATAGTGTGTTAAAAGGTCGCTATCAATCATAAGTTAGTAGGCTTCGAGTTCATCAAGTTCCCTTTCGTAAGGCCTTGTCATTTTAAATACTTTTGATATCGTTGTCTAGGAATTTGCGCTGCGCGAGTTTTTACGTTGTTTGCTTGCTATGAGAATCTGCCCCTTTAAGGTAAGTCATTCTGCGACTTGCTCGGTTTAATTCAATTCTTGTTAGATTGGGTGCCATGTATGTGGAATTGGTTTTGGGAATTAGTCCCTTTTCACATAATATTTTTAATTGAATTTTCTCTTTGTATTTGCCAGAATTGTAATTGCATTTGTTGTTGTGATTGTAACTGTGTTTGCATTTCTGTAATTGCTTTGGTATTTATGATTGTAGTTGTAGTTGTAATTGTAAGTGTGACTTTAATAGTAATTGTGATGATAACTTGTACTTGTGATTGAGAGTGTGACTGTGTGTGCGTTTGTGACTGTGATTGCGATTGTGACTTTGATTTTGATTGTGTTTGTGAATTGTGTTTGTGTTTGAACGGGCATTGATGGTGATGGTGAACGATGGTGATGAAAATGGGCGTTGATGGTTGTTGAAAACGGGCATTGATGGTTGTTGAAAATGGGCGATGATTGTGAAAACGGGCGATGATTGTGAATATGGGCACTGATGATGATGGTGGAGTTGGTGTATTAAAATGTGTGTTTGTGTGTCTGTATGTTTGTGTGTCTGTGTGTTTGTGTGTATGGGTGTCTGTGTGGTTATTTTACGTTAAATGTTGAGTTGATATGAATTGATAATTATTGATTTATGTGTGAAAATTGATTGCTAGTGTGGTTTTTCAAACGTTCTATATGCATCTCACGCTTTCTAGCTTGAATTAGAATTGTAGCTGACCCTTTGGGGAATATTTTTACAGTTTCAGGTACTTTTCAAGAATCGTGATGGATTCTCTGCAAAGTGGTGAAGCGGATGTTGGCGACGTGTCATTAGGTCGGGTTGTTGGGATCTGGTTATTTATGTATTAAAAATTGTCTATTGAATTTTTTTGTTATTACCCGGATAGAACTGATTTAGGATAGTTGGAAACTTCAGAATGATCTGATTGTTATCTTCTGTTTACGAACTTGAGAATACTATCATGTTTTTCACCTTCTGTTTAAAATAAAAAGTTGGACGTTTATTTGTTTTCTCGTCGTGCCCGAGTTGCAAGATCCGAGTGAATTTGTTGTCTAACTAATCTGAGTAGTCCCAGATAGGGTCTACCACCTAGTATCGCCCCGACGAGAGTCGGGGTGTTACAACGGCGGTGTATCTAATTATTAGGAAGCAAAAGTAGTAGACGATGGAGATTAGTGTGATTATCCATAGTGTCAACTTCTTCATCAATTGCTATTGAGAGATTGCTACTATTGCTATCATCATCCACTTCATTTGGATGATATTGAGCATTTTATTTTCATTATGATGTGATCGGGATCTTTAAATCGAGTTTTGTTGAGTGATTGGAGTTTGAATACCAAGTGTTCGATGAATTGTTTTATCTTTTTTTTTTCTCTATTTAATTTATGCAATAATTTTATTTGATGTGCTAATTGACATTATGAAAAATAGGATGTTTGATTAGATAAAGATGTAAAATGTGTAGTTCTCGTATTTCCTAATTTCCAAGAACCATATGTCCATCTACTGATGTTTTGGTCTTTCCTTAGGATATAGTTTTACTAATTTTACTGAATAGTAATGCTTGTGGCTTTTGGATTCAGCTATTACTATTACCATCCCTCTAATTTGTGAGATGTCATATATACATGTCTTCTGATTCCTGTTAAGTTTTGTGAAATTGCTATCTAGGCTTACTTAATTTATGAGATATGCATTGATTAACATATTGATCATGTTTTAATTGGAATTACAAAATGGAATGGGTATACTTAACGATGGGTAAGTGTTTTCAGTCCTCTCCTATATGGTGATTAATATGGTGATTTCATTGTTGATCCATTAGTTAATCTTTTGTGAATTGGTGATTAAATGGGGTTGAATATTGTCATTAATTACTAATGCTCTTGTTGGATTGTCAGGTGCGAACTTAATTTGATTAAGGTGACTCAATTGATTTCCAGTTGAATATAGTGTGGTTGTCAATCTGTGCTAAAATTGAGTCTTCTGTTATAATTGAGTAGCTAAATTCGTTTGTCGTTGGAAAGTTGTTTATTTGTCAATTAAGATGCTTGATTTGTAATGTTAATTGTTTCAAGTTTGAACTTCGATTTACCACTCAGTACTTTATTTGATTAAGCTTTGATGTGTGTGTATTGTAGTGTACTTTAAAGTAGTCTATTAGCTCAAATAGTAGAGTGTTGTGTTTGAGCACAAAGATGTGGGTTCAACTCCTACATAGGTTGACTTAAAATACACTATACTAACCACCGAGTTACTCAATTCGGCATACACTTTTACTTATTTGCAATGCACATTTTACTAATTTTGATTGCACTTTTAGAGACATGAAATGCACTTTTACTATCTTTTAGGAATGCACTTTTTCTACTATGTAATATACTTTTACTACTTCAAAATGCATTTTCGAGTTAAATTTTACTAGTCTAAAATGCACTTTTTTACCTATCTAGAATGCAATTTTGCTAATTTATATTGCACTTTAACCACTTTAGAATGCATTTTTTCTTCTTCAAAAAGCACTCTAGAATCCAACGACACGCAACCAAATATTCATGAATTTATTCCATGTGATTGCACTATATACCGTTTAAGAATGCATGTTTTTACTTTTTTAATGCACTTTTACTACATTTAAAATTCACTTTATGATTCAATTTTACTACTATAAAATGCACTATTTTCTATCCACTTTAGTTTTGCTAATTTAGAATGCACATATTTGAATTTCTGTACTAATAAATAATAATACATGTGCGGTTCTGAAACAAATTAGCCCATGTGGGATTCGGACCCACATCGTTATGCCTATGCATATTGCTCTTCCATTTGAGCTAATAGACTTTCCTTATATTATTAACTTGTTAGTTTCTTAAAGTATTCTTGAAAAGAATTGATTATTGAGTTCACATTTTAAATGTTTTAAAGAATGCACGATCAGAGAGGATTTAACATAATGTTGCAGCGACTCAAATAATAAGTGTTTCCTACATCACTTTTACCAACTAGAAGGACAACCCATAGAATGCGAAAATCTCAATAGGAATGCAATTGCTAGAATGCACAATAAAGTGATCATGCTACAACAAGCTTAAATGATCATGCTGCAGAACTAATTTCACATGATAAATATGCAACATGTGAGATGAGTAGATGACAAACATGTAAGTCAATAGCCTTCAAAAAAGAAATCAAACTCTTTCAAAAATTAAGTGAGATGGACCAAAACAAATCTATTGTAAAGGATAGAATATCCATCTCAAATCAAACTACATAGATAAGTAGAGGGAAACAAAATTAAAGAACACAAAAGCAATGAAATTAAATGTGCATCCTTGACTAACTAGCATAACCATCCATTAAGCATGTTGACTAACTAGCATAACATGAACTAATTTGGAATATTAAACTACTTGTATGCAATAGTGAAAATTAAATGTGCATTCTTACGTACCTGAAGTGCATACATAAGTGCCTAAAGTGCATAGTATTTAGCATGTTTACTAACTTGAAATGCACTTTACTAATACTACTTTTAGAATGCACTCTACTTAATTTGAAATGCACTTTTACTTATCACATAGACATTGATTTGGCATGCACTTTTTTTTATATATTTTATAATGCACTGTAACTAATTTAGATTGCACTTTTTCTTATTTGTAATGTCTATATACTATTACTAAAGTCGAATCACTCAATCCTACGTGTCAATCATTTAATTATGTCACGTAAGCAAATTAATTTTTATATTTACTAATTTGCCCATCTAAATCTTCAAATATTACTTAATTCTAACACATTATAATTTTCAAATACTATTTATTTAGGTTACTTTACTTATTGGTGATTTGTCATATTATACTTACCTTTTCTAATCGAAGTATCTATAAAAATATATTTCTATAAAATGTATTAATTCTTTAAGATCAATGTATATAAAATCATTACTATATCTTTCTAAATTAGCTTACATCTATGTAATTTTTTAAGATCAATCAATATTAAATAATTATATTTTAAAATAAATTTAGATTAAATAATTATATAAAAGGAATAAATTTATTGTATTCTCTTCTATGCAAATATATCCCTAAAATTTCATGGTTACTTTTTCTTCTTATTCAATAATTATATATATTTCCTTAACGAATAGTTCAATTTGTATTTTAAATATTTATTTAGATCAATTTTCTAAAGTAATTATTAAATAATTGTATTTTTAAGATCAATTTATATTAAATAATTCCATAAAATAATATCTAACATGCACATAAATTTGTAAGATCAATATATATAAATATTAAATAAATGTATTTCAGGATCAATTTATATTAAATAATTACATAAAAATATTTTTTGAATTTTTATGCAAAAATGATTGTTTCCATTTTAATATATGTATACATCGGTTTCAAGATTATTTTTTCTTCTCATTTACTAAATAAATATCCCAAATGTGAAAAATAATAAGATAATTTTCTAATATAAATTATTTAAGCCGTACAAATGATGATGACAAATTTTTAAAAGATTCAATAACATGTTTCATGTAGAATATCATATCACAATATATAGATTTATAATTGCGTCATGAAGTTTTATTAATCTTCATTTTCTCAAATGGGTAGAAATTTCAACAAGATTTATCATATAGAATTTTTTTCAATAATGTCATCATGTAGAATTTTTTTATATAAAAAAATTCCAATAAAATTTTTATAATACAAATTATGCAAATATTTTCTTATCAGTTAATATCAATATACTATAATTAAAGTCGAATCCATCTATCCTATTTGTCATCACCTTAACTAGACCACAAACCATATTTGAGCCTAAACTTTACTGTAATGTATCGTCGAATGAACCACTTACTTCTTCTAAGTGTTCAAATGAAAGCTCATCCTGTATGATGATAATGGAGACAAACTTACAAAAGATCAACTTTTCACTTCCAGTTCCAAAAAACTTTGAAGCACGAAGAGAAAAATTATGTTGTTTGCAGATCCAATGCAAATCACTGCAATATTACAATATGAATTTTCTTTATTATTTCGGACATATTTTTCTTATTTTAGTCTTATAGTTATTTCAAACATATTTTCTTATTGATTATTTTATTTAGTATTTGGAGGTTAAATTATATGAAGTTATTAACATTAAGTTATATTTTATTTATTTGAAAATAATTATTAATATTCACTTAAAATAAGTACTTATTTACAATAAGTATATCAAACAACTATTAAAAAATCCCGTGCAGGGCACGGGTAAATCAACTAGTATTCTACCTATTTTGGAATGCACGTTTACTAATGACATAAGCAAGTTATTTAGAATGCACTTTTACTTACTTACAATGCACATATACTTACTTACAATGCACGTATTTTACTAATCACAAAGATACTTATTTTGCAAACACTAAATTTGGCAAACACTTTACCAATTATAATTTATTTTGAATCGAGATACCACTTGCCAATACAACAATGGTACTTAAACAACATAGAATTTCATTACAATCCGACTTGTTTAAGGCAAAATCTTTGAACATTTGAGCCTTACATCAGACCCACAAACAAAAACTAAACAACTTAAAAGCTAACTCCAAAATCGTTGTTTCAGCCTAAATAAGTAGATCGAAAGCAAGTAATTAGTTTTGATCATCATGAACAATTCTGGTTACCTAACTAGTGATACCCAATTCTAGCTTCCACCATTCCTAATATTTATATAAGGAGAACTTACATTAGCAATTCATTTCTTAGCTTTGTGCATGGTCATAACGAGCAAGCAACATCAAGAGGTATATTCACTATATATTAATCACTTCAATTTTTCATTGTTTAGCCGAAGAGGATAAGAAACAAAGCATAATTAAACAACAACATGTAGGAAGATGGAGGAAATATTGGTCTTCATGCTCATGAAATCGATCAGATTAACTCCCAAAAACTTAATTTTAGGGAACAAACAAGAAACAAACAATAACTTTTCACGACCAAACACCAAACACCTAATTTTAGGGCACAAACAAGAACCAAACAACAAATCTTCACAACTAAACACCAAACACCTAATTTTAGGGGGTTTAAGGTTTAGATTTACCTTTTTTTTGGAGGCATTTTGAAATGGAATTTTCGGCCAAACATCGTGTGGGAACGAGAAACCAATCGAATCTTTGAGTGTGGAGTGCGTATTCTTCCTTCACCCTTCGCCCGTCACATGTTGCCCTTCTCCATGTGTGGAGTATCGATTTTCCTCCAAGTGTGTTTCTGAATGAAGGAGGCGAGTTTTTTTCCTTAATTTAGGTTAAGGGTAAGGAGTTGGTCGTATTTGCAAATATGCCACCGTTTAGTTTATTTAACTATTTTTTAAACAAAGGAATATCTAATGTGAATCGTGGATTGATTGATTTTTTTAGATTATCTAATGACTGTCATTTCTCTTCATTTTTCATGATAAGAACATTGCGTACAAGAAACACATTCTTAAAATATTAAGGCAAATTCCTTTTGGCATCCTAAAAGTTTATGCCTTTTTCTTTTGGTGTCCAAGAAAAAAACTTATTCATTTTAGTACCTTTGAGGCTTTGGTTTTTCCCGTTGACACCTCTTTCCGGTTCAATTTAGTTAAATTCAAGCTTACTATTGTGTTCATCACCCTTAAATTAGTAAAACACTATATAAACTTTACAAAATTTAGGGCATCGTATAAAATTAACAAACAACTCTGATATCCAGTATCCAACATTCCAAGTTCCAACCGTAATAATAGAAATTGAGATTACGTGGTGAAATTTTACCGATTCAGCTATACATTCGCAGTGCAAGGTTACCTCTAGGATTGAGCAATCATCTTGGAATCGAATTAGGGCGAACAAGTCCCATTTTCTCGAATCTCCCAAAATTTATAGGGTTTTTTCTTTCAGGAAAAAGCGAAGCAATCTTTGATTTGTAGGGAGTGAGGGAACACGACGTGACAAGTGGGATGATGATGAAGAACCCTTCGAATCGAACAAAAATTGTAATTCGGCACTTGCCTCCTACTCTTTCTCAGACTTCGATGTTCGAGCATATCGATTATCGATTTGCTGGTCACTACAATTGGTTCTCTTTCCGCCCCGGCAAGAAGAAGTACAATTCCAGCCCTATTAGTGTTTGAGGTTTCTTTCATCGATGTTTCCAAGCACTTGATATTTCCATCTCTTTCTTAAGATTAGGTTTATTATTGTGCTATTGAAGAATTGGGAAGCTAGAAGCTTAGCAAATTGTTGATTGTTTTCTATCTTTTTTCTTCGTGTCTGTTTGTTTACCTATGTTGTATCTGGAATATAATTGGAGTCTTAAAGATTAGATATTTGCAAGAGCCTACATAAACCTTAACCGGCCGGATGATGTCGTTGAATTTGCAGAATTCTTCAATGGCCATGTTTTTGTCAATGAAAAAGGTATTTTTTTGCGACATTTTTTCATAGGCTGAGCATTTTCTCAATTGTTTTCATTTGGAAACGTTGGTAGAATGGTAGATAGTCAATTCAGATTTTGTAGCTGGACTGATATGACTTGTTGAAGTGCTTTTGTGTTATATCTAGGGGCACAATTTAAAGTTATAGTGGAGTATTCTCCTTCGAAGCGTGTTCCTAGGCAGATTATCAAGAAGGATGCCCGAGAAGGAACTATTTTTTAAAGGTTTAGTTGTTCGGCGTAGTTTAACTTGCATTTCCTGGCCTATTGCTCGACTATGGGAGGCCTGTTCCCATATTCTTTTTCGATTTGTAAGCTTTATATTTGAAAATGAAACAGATCCCGAGTATTTGGACTTCCTTGAATGCATCGCTAAACCCCTAGAGAATCTTCCAAGTGCAGATATACAATTGGAGAGAAGGGAGGCTGAGCGAGCAGGTTGGTTCTCAATTGAGTGAGGAGGAGATTGAGCTATTGATTTTGATAAGAGTGTATTTATTCACTTGTGTATTCATTGTTTAGGGATTCAAGAACCTATTATTGTCACTCCCCTCATGGAATTTATTTGCAAAAAGAGAGATGCAAAGAGCGGCAATCATGTATGTATGACGACACGTTTGGTTTTCTTTTGCTTTTTTGGTAATTTAATGTGTTTCTGTGCATGCCTGTGTTAAGCTCAGTAGGCGTAAAAAAGATACAGATTGATATGTTACTACATATTATGGCTCGAATAATGTTATATATGTATATATTGATTCAGTTACAGGCATCCTCTGATGGATGTGTGTATGTGCATGCTTGTGTTAAGCTCAGTAGGCTTAAAAAAGATACGGATTGATATGTTACAACATATTATGGCTCAAATAATGTTATATATATGTATATATTGATTTATTTACAGGCATCCTCTGATGGCAAGCCTGGTGGAAGAGTTAGGAGTGCATCACAGATTAAATCTCGTTCAACAAAACAAGTTTTCGATAAGAAAAGGGTAATGAGTTCCCTAAACTTGTCAATAGACAGATAGTTAACAATATTTTAGTTATAATTTGTACTCACATGTGTTTATTTTTGTCATAACTGTCCGGAAAGCATTGTTGCTTTTCCTGTTGTAAATTATGAGCACTAGATTTAGTCTCGGGTAATCAGATTGCTAGGAATTTAGTGCCTATGGTTGATTTTTTGTTGTCATTTGGTAATATGATTCCAGTTCTTACTTTTTTGTGCAACACTACGTTTTGAAGGCCAGTGGAAAGAATGCAAGTGGAAAAGAAAAACCAACCCGCATTCTAGTATCGCATAGAGGTGATCAATCAGAGGCCTCAAGTGGAACAAAAGTGTTGGAAAATCCAAGTGGTACTGCTTATTTCTTTCAGCTGTAAATATTTTTTTTAAAAGAAATTGTTTGGTGTGATAGAATGGACAAAACTTGTGTTTGGGAATGGACAAAAGTTGTGTTTGGTGTGAGAGAATTGAAGTTAAACTTGCTGTTTAATCTAGAACCAATATTGCTAACATGATTAATCTATCAGGAAATGTGTACAACGATGCTGGAAAGAAAAAGATTCTTCTTTTAAGGGGAAAAGAGAAAGAAATTTCACATGTAAGGAAAATTTTCTACACATTTGTCTATGAATTCTTTGTGCTTTCAAATAAATTAGGCAATATTCTCTGATTCCATTCTCATTGCCAGATCTCAGATGCTTTGTCATCAAATGACATTGCTGCATCACCTAATGAAAATTCAAATACATCGACTGCTATAAAACGGAATCAAAGGCATGATTCGAGTGGAAGGATTATCAAAAGTATACTTCTTAAAGATAAATCCTCTCCATCAATTTAACCTAAGCAACAAGTGCAAATTCTGAGCTCGGAGAAGGGAAATCGGCCACTTCTACCTGCCAATGTGAAATCTATTGCCAGTGAGCAGTCTCCAGGTACTTCCTCTTCAGTTGGGAAAAGGTCCGGAGATGAAAAATACATAGGAAATGGTTCCCATGCTATAGTGACTGTTCGTGATAATAAGCATGAGAGACGTACTACTAGAAAAGAGAGACATGAATCTGGTGTATGGGCTCCTCACCATAGTTCCAATGAACATAGCCAGCTCCATTCAGAATCTGGCGATGGTATGGAAATGGTTTTTTGGATGGTGCCAAGGTTTTCCTTAAATTGGTTTTAACCCAATTTTTTTTCTTTTGTAAAGATTCACAAAGGTGTTATGGTCGTCGTTCATCACATGTCAAGGATGAGAATTTGGCGAGTGAAGGAAAATCATCAAAGAGAGGGGGTCCATCTGTCCATGGTTTTCCTGAGGTTTGCATTTATTATTTCCAGTAGTCTTCTTTCTGCTTTACTCTTTAACGTTGTATAATGTTTGAACTCTTCGAAGGACGCGCAGAAACAAGTTTGGGTCCAGAAGTCTGCTTCAGGTTCTTAGCCTATTGTTTTCGGTAACAAACCATGCTTCGAAATATAATTTCTTGTTGTTGATTCAGATATTTTATCTCTTATGCTTCCGGATTTCCTTTCAAGTAATAGTCATTCTTAATTTTGGAATTTGCACTCTTAGCATTAGGTATTGGGCAACAACTTTTAACCAGATCTCAGTGAACTTGAAAAGGACAATCACTTGTGTGATTACTCATCACCACACGGGTTAACCATCATGTTCTCGTCGGCTCAAGGATGTTTAATGGAGTGTCAAGGAAGTCGTTGTTGAAGTTGCTCTGAAAGACCAACTTGAAGGTTGCTTAGAAGGACCATTTGCCCCAGTAAAAGCTGCAACTGATAATATGAATATTCAATTGCAGGATGTGATTATTTAAAACAAAAATGATAAGGAGAGCGAGCGAAGTGAGAGTATTAGCTATATATAGCATTTGTAATGTGAAATTTCAAACTATGATGCTGATACAGTACAGTGATATGGGTGAGAATGTATTATGCATGATTATGTTTTGGTTTAGGTTTTCTTCTTCATAATACTTGAAATTCCTTCGCATTTGATCAACATACCTAAAATCCCTTGGGATCAAATTATGAGCATGATAAGCTGAACTTTGTACTCTATCTGGGTTCATACAACAAGTCATCATGTAAGGCAATCTCGAATCCTCGTAAAGGATTCAATTCTTTTTCCATTAAACATACGAAACATTTTTAAAACAAAAAGACCTAAAATTATCGCTAGGGGTTGTTGGCTTATAGAATTAGCAACTCTTTAGCGACGGGCTGAGCAGCCAAGCATGGGGACTCTTCACTCACCACTACTTCGTTCGAAGAAGCCTCCCCAAATTAGCCTTGCCCACTTCTCCTCTTATGGGATTCTCTCGCTCCTCCTCTGTATCCATCACAAGTTCACAACGGCAACCCATCTCCAACCTCTTCTTTCCCGCCACAAAGGTTCGAAGTTTAATTTGCCACTTATTTTGCGAGGAGAGGTTTTGAAGCAAGATGAGCGGGCGATTTTGGGCTCAGTGGATGCGACGCGTAATCTCAACTCTACCACCTGGGGCGATGGACATCGTCAGGTTGCCTGGGTAAGCCGCTTAGGACTGTCTAACGGGTCGACCCGATCTGCATTGACGCGTAAAAAAAATAAAGTTGACCCGTGACCCGACCCGCAACCCGTAAAACGGGTTACAGATTTACGGGTCGGGTTACAGGTTGACCCATTTGACTGGATCAAATGGGTCGAAAAGGGTGAAATTTGACCCTTTTCGACCCATTTAACCCGTAAACTTTTATTTCTTCCTTTCACTTACTGTAAAAATAAAATTTTATTTTATTTTTCCCGATGGGTCGACCCGTAACCCAACCCGTAACCCATAAACTAAAAAACCCCGACCCGTTACCCACCCCGTAACCCATAAACTAAAAAAATCTGACCCATAACCCGTAAAATTACGGGCAGGTCAGGTCGGGCTACGGGTCAACCCACCCGTCGTTGGACAACCCTACAACCGTTGTAGATATCGTGGGTCATTTTATTGAGTATGGTTTGGTTCATGGTTTTAATGGTGGTATATTGATGAGTTACAAGATTTCAGGCACCTCAACATTGTGAGCTTTTAGTATATTAATAATAAAACACCTCAAATTTATAAGTATTAGATTACTCTTTACTACAACATTGCTAACTCAGAAAACCACGAAGGAAAAAGTAAGTTGTACTTTACACTCAACACTTATACAAAAAACTGTATTCTCTTGAGTTCCATGCAGTTTACAACTTGGGGTCATGGACTTTCTGACAGTGAGTCATGGGTTTTTAGATAGTTGTAGACTTGTAGATGTTGGGCCCATTTGGTCCAGCCCAATCATTTGCTAGCTATTAGCAAATATAAAAATGTAAAATGTGGCTGAAAAGCAATGTGTAGCAACAACCCCATGTCCATTTGAGAGAGAAATTTGAGCACAAAAACAAGGAGGGAGAAAGAAGAAGAGAGAGGAGAAATTTGGGTGAAGAAGAAAAGATCTTTCTTTCAAATCCTGGGATTATTCGCCTTTAGCTTCAAGGATCCAACAACTTGGTTGTTTGTTGGTAGGTTTTCTCTCCCCTTGGAAACCTAATCTCATGTTACAAGTGCTTTGCCTTCTTTTGAGAATTTTAGAGTTGATTCTCCTTGTATTGAAGCTCTCCGGGTGTGAGATTTGAGTACACTTGTATTTGTTGAAGTGTTGTTAATTAGTGGAATTTTGCTCTATCGAGCGCAGTGGGTTTTTTCTCCTCTATATTTGAGGGTTTTCCCACTTAAATCTTGGTGTTGATTTATGCTTTACTTTTTCTTGTTTCTGCTTGCTTGTGTGTGGTGATTTGATTCTTGGATTGTTTTTGTTGGATTGCTTGCTGGGCTTTGTTGTCTTGGTTGAGTTTGTTATCCTACATATTGTTGTTTACTTCCGCTGAGATTGTATGTGGGATTAGGAGTTAGTGATCTAATCCTCCCCAACAAGTGGTATTAGAGCTTAATTGAGCTCCGTCTTTGGGTGAGACATGATAGACGAGTTTGGGATTATGATCAAGCTAGCATCTTCCAACTACTCGCTCTAGAAGTCGAAGATAGAAGATATGTTGTTCTACAAGGACTTGTATGATCTGGTTTAGTTGGGATCAACGAAGCCAAATAAATTTGATGACAACGACCGGAAGAAAACGCACAAAAAGGCGGTGGGAACCATAAGGTAGTGGGTAGACAATAATGTCTATCATCATATAAGCAATGAGACAGATGCAAATGTTTTGTGGAAGAAGCTTTAGTCTATGTACGAGAAAAATTCAACTCAAAGCAAAGCTTTTATGATTAGAAAGCTTGTCAATATGAAGTACAAAGATGGAAAACCTATTGCCAAGCATCTGAGTGAGTTTCAAGAGCTTGTAAATCAGTTAAGCACCATGAAGTTGCCTTTAGATGATGAGTTGCAAGCTTTGATGCTATTGAGTTCTTTGTCCGATACTTGGGAGACTTTGGTAGTTTCTATCAACAATTTTGCTCCTAAGGGTGTTGTGTCTTTGAGTACTGTCATTGATAGTCTCTACAATGAGAAGACTAGGAGGAAAGAAATGTGTATTAGTACTTCACAAACTCTGGCAACGACGTCAAATGATAAGTCCAAAGGGAGAAGTAAAGAGCGGAAAGGACATGGCAAGTCAAGAGAGAAGTCACAAAATAGGGGAACTTCTCAAGGAAAAGGAAAATATACTTGTTTTCATTGTGGCAAAGAAGGGCATATGAAGAGAAACTGTAATGCTTGAAAGAAGAGAAAGAATGAAGAGAAAAATTAGAAAGAGGATAATAAGAACACCACAGTTGTTGTATGTGGTGGTGAGGAAGGTCTGGTTGTTCTGTCTTGCGTGGATGATCACAATGATGAGCTTGATTCTAGTGTAGAGTGGGCATTCAACTCACTCAGCTGCATCCTACCATGCTACATCAAGAAAGGAGATTTTCACTAGTTACAAAGAATCCAACTAACATGTTCATTAAGGTAATGACTACTAACATGCACCAATTCTACGCCAAGATGGAGGGACTGGTGTGTAAGTGAAGATCCTAGGTTTTGAAATCATTTGCTTTCTAGCTATGAGTTGGATTGCCTTGGATAAATTAATTATATAGCAATAATACATTTCTTAATTGAGAATTTGTAACACAATGCCAAGAAATTAGTAAATAGCAAAAATCTCCCACCCCACCTCGCACCTTCTCTCTCCATTAGTTGATCGAGTTAACTCAGTTGTTGACAAAGTTGACCAGACCGAGTTGACAAGGTTGTTGACCTCCCGCTGACCGGTCAAAATTGTCATAAAAAATGTCTTGATGACAACAAAGTGTCATCAAATACCTTGATGACAAAAAGTGTAATCAAAGGTAAAAAAGTGTCGTCAAAATGTTTTGATGACAACTTTTTTTTACAAAAATTACCATCAAAGGCCATGATGATAAACAAATATCATCAAATAGCCTCGATGAAAAACAAGTGTCTCATCAAAGGGCCTTGATGACAAATAAGTATCATCAAGGGACCTTGATGACATTCATTTTTTGCCATGAAAAGGGTCTTGATGACAAACACCCGCCATCAAGTATCATAAAAACTGTCATCAAATGTATTTAAAGGACCTTGATGACACTCAACCACATAAAAACAACCGTCATCACACATAAAAACAAAGTTGTCATCAAATATGTGTCATCCCATTTATTTTTTTGGTGTCATAATTCAAAGTGTCATTAAATATGTGTCATCAAACAAGTCTCATTAGGTATAATTTTTTAGCGTCATCAACTATATTTGTCATCAAAAAAGTTTTATCAAACACAAACCAAATATGTGTCATCATCAAAAAAGTGTCATCAAATTTATGGGTTTTTTAGTGTCATCAAATATGTGTTATCACTCATAGTGTCATTAAACAAGTGTCATCACATGCAATGTTTTAGTGTCATCACTCAAAGTGTCATCAAATATGTTTCATCAGCCAAAATGCCATCAAATATGTGTCATCACGTATATTTTTTGTAGTGTCATCACTCATAGTGTCATCTAATATTGATGTGATCAAGCCCACCTGAACCCACCTTCCCGGCCTGCCTCGAGTCGGCGTTCTGACCAGTGGGTCAACCTCCAGCCTGCCTCCCGTCGGCGATCTGACTGGTTGGCGCTCGATCACAAGCCATGGGCTGCAGCCCATGCACCCCAACCTGCAGGAGCTGGTACACTTTTTATCCTGCAGGATGTTGGAGGGGGGATTTGATCCCCCGACCTCCCTTTATCAAGGTGGGATTACCACACTTGATAACCAAATCCACTGAGTCGGCATTCTAACCAGTGGGTCAGCCTCCAGCTTGCCTCCTGTCGGCGATCTGACTGGTGGCGCTCGATCACAAGTAATGGGTTGCAACCCATGAGTAGAGTTGGTTATCAAGTGTGGTAATCCCACCTTGATAAAGGGAGGTCAGGGGATCAAATCCCCCTCCAACATCCTGCAGGATAAAAGGTGTACCACCTCCTGTAGGTTGGGGTGCATGGTCTGCAGCACATGGCTTGTGATCGAGCGCCATCAGTCAGATCGCCGACGGGAGGCAGGCTGGAGGGTGACCCACTGGTCAGAATGCCGACTCGAAGCAGGCCGGGAAGGTGGGTTCAGGTGGACTTGATCACATCATAAAAGTAAAGTGTCATCAAAATTATGGGTTTTTTAGTGTCATCAAATATGTGTTATCACTCATAGTGTCATTAAACAAGTGTCATCACATGCAATGTTTTAGTGTCATCACTCAAAGTGTCATCAAATATGTTTCATCAGCCAAAATGCCATCAAATATGTGTCATCACGTATATTTTTGTAGTGTCATCACTCATAGTGTCATCTAATATTGATGTGATCAAGCCCACCTGAACCCACCTTCCCGGCCTGCCTCGAGTCGGCGTTCTGACCAGTGGGCCAACCTCCAGCCTACCTCCCGTCGACGATCTGACTGGTGGCGCTCGATCACAAGCCATGGGCTGCAGCCCATGAGTAGAGTTGGTTATCAAGTGTGGTAATCCCACCTTGATAAAGGGAGGTCAGGGGATCAAATCCCCCTCCAACATCTTGCAGGATAAAAGGTGTATCACCTCCTGCATGTTGGGGCGCATGGGCTGCAGCCCATGGCTTGTGATCGAGCGCCACCAGTCAGATCGCCGACGGGAGGCAAGCTGGAGGTTGTCCCACTGGTCAGAACTCCGACTCAAGGCAGGCCGAGAAGGTGGGTTCAGGTGGGCTTGATCACATCATAAAAGTAAAGTGTCATCAAAATTATGGGTTTTTTAGTGTCATCAAATATGTGTTATCACTCATAGTGTCATTAAACAAGTGTCATCACATGTAATGTTTTAGTGTCATCACTCAAAGTGTCATCAAATATGTTTCATCAGCCAAAATGCCATCAAATATGTGTCATCACATATATTTGTGTAGTGTCATCACTCATAGTGTCATCTAATATGTATCATCACACCTAATTTATAGTGTCATCAATTTTGTGTCATCACTCAAAGTGACATCAAATATGTGTCGTCACGTAATTAAATGTGTCATCAAAGTCCTTTGATGACAAGCAAATGTGTCATCAAAGGGCCTTGATGAAAAACAAGTGTCATCAAAGGACCTTGACGACATTAATTTGTTTGCCATCAAGGCCTTTGATGACAAGTAGTTGTCATCAAATTCTTTTAAAAAGTTGTGATGACATTCAACCACATCAAACAACCAAAATGAACAAATAAAAAAAAGCAAAACAGTCATCAAATATCATCACTTGTCATCATCGCATAAAAACATGTCATAAAAAGCATTATTATTTGCCTATGTGGGATTTGAATCCACATCATTGTTCATTAAGAAGAATGCTCTACTATTTGAGCTAATAGGCTAAACCGCTAAATCCACATCAATTTTTTCATAACGAGCAATTTTTTTTTTACCTTGTTTGTTTCTTATAAGAATCCATAAAAATTTGAATACTCAAAACTTAAAAATACCTCAAAGGTTTCCAAATCCCTATCACAAATTCACGTTGTGATTTGATATCATTAGTGGCAAACTTGAAAAAATTGATAATCAAGTAAAAAGGAAAGAAAGAGTAAATCAAGTGAAACACTAAAACACATAAAATACCGCTAGAAAAAAACCATAATATGCAACAAATCATAAAGTAATAATTGTTGCAGCTTACATTTAATATCATCACTTAAATAAACAACAAAAATCACTCATTGATTTCAAAGAATAAAATGCATGGTTGTTTTGTTCCAAAGGATAACTTGATCAGTATATAAGAGGAAGTCCATAGTAAAATCATCACATCTTGATCAATATATATACATATAAGGTATACTATAGTGTACCAATTTACAAATACATACACACTATCTGATTGGAGCACCGCTTAGCTTTTGACTTGTGAGTTCATTATATAAAAGTTTTGTACATGTAATTTTTTTTAAAAAAATATTTAAATTAGCAATCATGATTCGTAACATGGAAGCAAACCAACATTAGAAAAGTATATATCAGTTGGGGATCCAATAATGTATTGTGTAGGAAAAATACATGTATTTGTATACTTCGATCGATCTACATCATTAGTACATTGAGCTATATATCCGTATACATAAGATGTCATCAAGATTAACTCATTTTCAAACACATTAATGCACAATTCACTTTGAACTTAAAAGCTAAACTACCATTAGCAAGAGATAAAATTATAAGGAAATTCAACAATCAAACACCAATATATTTGTCTGAAATTTTCGTTCTAAGAAGGAATTGATTGACTAAGGAGAAGGAAGCAATCTCATAGCATCTTGTTTCTTAGCAGGGGGCATGCAAATATTAATCACCTCATCAGTTGAAATGCAGAACTTAAAGGCTATTTTAATAGTCCGTCTATTTTGATACTTGGTTGGGATTCTCTCTAAGAACAAACTGGGCAAACAAACATGTTAAACACCATAGATATGGTTTGGAATTAAGCATCAATAGCACAATTATTGATCATTATTAAGAAACGTGAATCTCTAAGAATGTCAATTCAATTTAATAAATTTAACAACAAATTGGGCAAACAAACATGTAAACACCATAGAAAGGGTCTCAAAATTCCAAAATTTAACAAATTTAGCAATATGAACTTCATTGAATCCTTTCTTTTACTTGATGTCATCTTAACTTGCATGGTTTGCATGTGCATTTTAGATATAGTTTTCTTTCTTTTTAGGGTTAGTTTCTAGTGATTTTGTGGGATTTTCATATTTTTTGAGATATGGAGTCTACACAATCGTGAAGCCACCCGTGAAAGGCTACGAAGTGCTTTCACGGTCGTGACAGAAAATAGTCACTACCGTGACTCCCCTGTTTTGTTCCGTGAAGGGTTTTTGGGCTTTATTTTGGGCCCGAGTTTGCTTGTAGAGTTGGATATCTTTACTTTATTTCTTATTTTAACTTCTTGGAAGACAAGTTAGAGATATTATGATGCACTATTATTATTTTAGTTTCAAGGGAGAGAAGACAATTTTTCTAAGGTTTTTGTTTACGCTCTTTCAATTTGGAGAATTGCACTCTTGGATCTACTTTGTTTTCTTTCAATTGAATCTCTAGTAAGTTTCTCTTTCAATTATTGTTCTTGTTCTTATTCCATGTTTAAGTTTATTGACTTGATCATGAATTTCATTATGCTTGGATAAATTTTATAGTTCTAGGGTTTGGTTGATCCCAACAATGTGAAGCGGATTAGATTTAATATCTTTTGCTTGAATTGAGTTGGAAACTAATATGATTTAATTCTAGGGGCTTAATCTAATAGGTTTAAACTTGTTAGAGTCTTGCTTAGGTTGTGCATCGAGAGGTGGTGGTTTAAGTGAGCAAATAAAATAGAGAGAACACATCGAGAGGTGGTTCTATCTATTTGAAAAAACTAGAATTGAACTTGAGGATTTGTTTCTCATGTGGTTAATTGTCATAGAATTTCTAGATGTTTGAGTCAAGTTTGATGCATCACGAGAGTGGGGCAAGTTTAGTTTACCATCTAGATTTCTAAGTGCTTAAAGGGTTTTTATCGGTTTGTTTCGTCACGAGAGTGAGTTCTTAATTTGATAGAATTACATTAAGTTAAACTTTGAGAAAAGTTAATTTATGGCATTATACAATAGCCTTCATAACAAAATATCCAACTCAATTTAGGCAGAACTGAGATTCAAACTCTGTTGATCAAAGTTGTGGGGATTCCTTACCTTGGAACTTTGTTTTATCATATACTTTTTATTCTCATAATTTACTTGTTTTACTTGCTTTTTTTAGTTAGAATTACTTCGTAATCATTTATTTGGCTTAGGAATTGGTTTCTAGAATTTACTAAAACAGAAATAATCCCCATGATTCGATCCTGATCTAATACTACGATAGATATCGTATTCTTGCGAGTGTGTGGGAAACCATCACAACAAGTTTTGGCGTCGTTTTCGGGGATTATTGATAGTTTTAGTTGGTTCTAACGGACTATTTCATCTAACTCCCCTTTTGTTTTTTGATTTTTTTCTTTTTGTCTTTTGTTGTAGATGACTCTTATGGCGAACCGTAACAAAGTTATGGAAGCTCTATCCCATGCCAACCCGAGGACTTCCCAGGGGTCACCCATCTTGGTACTACTCTCGCCCCTTCACGCTTAATTTTTGAGCTCTTTGTCCTCACTCGAACTCAGAAAAGGAAGAGCTCTTGTTAGCCCTTATAATCTTTGGGGTGCTACACATCGAGTCTTTGGAACCACACTTCACCATGTTCACCTTAATTGGACACTATATGTGATCTCTTGGCATCGGATACCGTGCCCAATGCCTCGCCCTAGTCGGGCCCGTGCCACAACGTAACCATGCTTGGCCTAATCGATCCTCATCGGTGTGTATCTATGTATTTTTTTATGTATTGCATGACTTTATTATATAATTCTTTGTATTTATATTTATGGGTTTGTTGGTTTGTAAGTGGGCGTATGTTTTAGGCTTGCATGCCAAAACTAGTTTGCTAGAGTTTGTAGGAAGATGCGCTATATAAGCTCTCTTAGCCACACTTTGTACTCACATTTAATCCTATGGTAAGACTTGTAGGGTTTGTAGGAAGACGCGCTATATAAGCTCTCTTAGCCACACTTTGTACTCACATTTAATTCTATGGTAAGACTTGAGTTTTGAGAGCATTCCTCCTCCTCTTTCTAGTGAGGAATCATTAAACAATTATATCTTCCCTCCTTGCTCTTCTAATCTCTCAACCCCCTTCACCAATTCGAGCCAAAGTCGAGTCAACCTCCCTGTACGACATCCGTGCCTACGCTCGTGCCTCTCCCATCAACACCATCGTCGTCATCTACTACCCTTCCTCCATTGTTCACCGTTACATTGGTGCCTTCAAGACACATTCTCGAGCATTTCCCCTATCATGACTCGACCTAGAAGACAATCTTTAGGCCTTAACAAGAACATCAAGAGTTTAAGTGGGGGTATTGTAACGTCTTGATAGTTTATAAAGGATTGAGGTGTTACCCATATAAATAAGAGCTCTTCTTCTCAAGGTTCATGAGAGAACAAAGAACTCTATAGTTAAGCATTCTAGGTGAGAGAAGTACCGCATTGCTGACATCTTGGGAAGCCCTTGTGTTTGCATGAGATGACTCTACTAAGGCATAAGCCTTACAAATTTGCCTATAACTTGTTTTTGGAAATGTTACAACATAGTGATCATCATCATGCAACACATGTATTGCCAAATTATTCACCTACAAAGGTGGAGTAATAGAAGAGAAGTACATGTCAAGATTGAGACCTAAACAAGGCCGAATTGTCATCATTGAGCAATTGAGGAGACAACTTCATATCACTCCCTCCATTGGTACTACCTTGTTGGCCTCTTTTGGCGTCTTTGATCTATAAAAAGTCTTACAAATCGTCTTCAAGCCCCCATTGTCCCTAATTTATACAAAGTTGACTCCAATAGATATGAATTATCTATTGTAAGAGCTTGAAACTAGTGATTAAAGAGCATGTGAGTAGAGATTCACGAGTTTGCAAGCGAGATCCATGAGCCGGATCCACGAGTCTAGCCGTCTAGGAGCCTCTTTGCAAACAAATTGATTCACGTGGATTTGTTAGATCACATCTAGAAAATTTGCATTATTACATAGAAATTGAAATTGATTGATTAAGTTTTGTTTCAAAATACAAAATTATTGTGTGTTCATGGTGATGATGTTGCTGAGTGATAATTAATGGATGCTCATATATCTATATATGTTCCAATTCAAAATTTTATTCCGGTTATATGTTTCAATTGAACATTTGAACTCATTCTTCTAGATTTATTGATTTTTGTTCTATGTTTATGGTGATGATTAATTTTTCTTTCAAGTTTGATATGAATGATTATATGTTACAATTCAACATTTAAATTCATTTTTTGGGTATATTGACTTTGTTCTTTAGTTTAGAACTGAACCAAACTGAAAAAGTTAAACCAAATCGAATTCGAATCAAGTTACTTTGGTTCGGTTTTCAATTCACCCAGACTTGAAGTTTGTTTTTAGTTATGTTCGGTTTTGAACCGATGAGCAGTACGAGTAATAATAAAGAGAATTTCTTGTTTTTTACTCAAGAACATTTGGGGACCTTGCATACGGATTTGTTATCACTTTATACTTCACTTGTAAACCCAAAAACATATGGTTAATATTTAAACATCTATTAGAGAGATCAATAACAAATTTGAAATTTCTAAACAATGAAGTACACATCAAAAGAAAGCATTACATACTTGTTCAACTGTATATAGATCTTTGTAATAAATTAAATGCAATATAATTTGATGGACAATGTATCCTATAGAAATATTGTATGTTTGATCAAGAAACAAATATATCTTATTCATATCATATAAGTTTAAATGACAATCACAACCACTGAAGTTCAAGGTTTAAATAATCAAAAGGGTGGGTGTGGGTAGGGGTGTCCAAACCCGGTTAATTGAGATTTCTGTTAACCAAAGTTCGGTTAACCATGATTTCGGTTAGTTAAAATCATGAACCGAAACCGAACCGTGAATCCCGGTTAACAATAGTTCGGTTAACTGATAACCGTTTATGTGATTTTACCTTAAATTATTAAGACTACAATAATAAAATTTTAATAAAAAAAGTGATCAAGCAAGACTTTTATTTTAAATATGTACTTATATCATATTGTTTTGGTTGTTGCAAACAAATATCGAGTGTATATACTATATTGTTTGGAATCAAATATTGTGTGTATTAATTTTTATCTCATCAAATTTAATATGCGACTCTTATATCAATGAGAAGTGGAAAAAAGTGTTTAAATTGTTAAAATTGAAGATGGAAAGACTCAAACTAGATTAACGTCTTGAAGATTATAGAGTTTAACCACTAAATAAATCAAAGATAACTAATATTTGAATATAATATTAATATATTTTCGGTTAACCGTTATATGTAAAGTCGTGAACCGAAACCGAACCGATAAACTGAAAATATTTTCGGTTCGGTTAACCAAACCAAAATTTCAAAAAAAATCGGTTTGGTTAACCTAAAAAATAATCGGTTTTTCGGTTTCGGTTTTTCATGGACACCCCTAGGTTTGGGTGTGGGTGTGGGTGGGATGGGTGTGGGTGGGTAGGATGGGGTGGGTTGGTGAGTGTTTACGATTACAACCAAATAAGCATCGTGATAAACATTCATTGTGCCGACGTGGGTTTTTGATATGGCGAAGACAAGATAATCCACATGCAGCCTTGCACTCTTCCATCATCTCATTTTGTATTGCAATGATCAATTAAAATTAACTCATCAAATCCATGCAATAACTAAACTAGCGCTAATAGCAAGCATATAATACTAGATAATGTATCATTTTCTAGTGGAATTTGAATGCACGTTTCTTTGGACTTAATTCATATATTTGTTTAACATTTGTAACCTCTTATTAGAGTTTGATACATGACAATAATTTTGTATTGAGATAAGAAAAACGGGTAAAAGGAAAAACAAGAAAGTTAGAGAGGTCAAATATATAAATTTATGTACCCTTAAAGGTTGCCAAAACCATAGTCGTGCAAATAAAAACTAAGCATATTAGCATCATAAGCTTCTTGTTGTCCTCAATTGTTAACATGGTTGAATAATTGAATTGCTTAATTTTTGCGTTGATTTATTTCTTTTATAATTTAGGATCTCTCATTCTAGTTTAGCTTGATTCTAATGTTTATTTATATAGAGGAAATATTTCAACTTACTTTGAAGTTTGATGATCTTCTTACGTGTGTAATGTGGTGTATGATCTTTAGCAATAATGGTAAGTCTTTAAATATAGATACATTTAAATTAATGTGTTTAGTGTGATAATGTATTAATGGTTGTCAAAAGTTCTATGCCATTGATAATTTACTATAAATGTAGAGATATTTTCCAAAAAATTAAATTAACGATGAATTAGTTTTTATTCTTTTTTTTTTTTATAAGATTTAATGATTTAGATCTACTTTTAAATGTATGCATTAATTAATTCACAAATCAAATGTGATATGTTGCCATATATAATCTACACGTATTATAATATTGGTTTTTCTATCCTATGCCCTAAGCACATAGACTAATTATACTAATTATGGGAACTAAAACCCTAAAACAAAATTAATAAATCCTATTGAAAAAATAACTAAATATAAATAAATAAAGTTTAATATATATTATAATTTCAAAATCATTATAATATATATGATATTAATTAAATAATTAAAATATTGGTGGGAAAATTATTTGATATGCATTGATGATCTTTAAAGTTAACTAAAATATTAGTGCAAGAGAAATAAAGTTAACTAACATATTGTTCCAAGAAAAATAAAGTTATTTGGGTTAAGCTAATGAATGAAAAATATATGAAAAACACCCCTCTTCTATCATATAAAAAACAGACAAAAATCTTATGGCAATGGGCAAAACTAATGAACCTACGAGAAGAATTCAAGGAAGGACTAATTTGGCAGGTAGGTGATGGGAGGACAATTAAGTTCTGGACTGATAGATGGCTTTCACAAGAACCACTAGCGAAATTTGCACTTAACCATAATGCAATCAATGAAACTACCATTGTTGAGGAATTCATTACTACTAACAAACAATGGAGACTTGATATTCTCTATCGTCTTCTCCCACCCGACATTGTTGAGTAGATCATGTCCACACCAATCCCCGAAAACCATATAAAGGAACGACTTTATTGGGCTCCTAGCAAAAACGGGTGGTTTTCAACATCATCGGCAGTAGAGTTGATCGCCAGGATAAAACATCAGAACACTTTTGATTGTAATTGGATATGGAAACTAGACACTTACCCGAAAGTCAAAAACTTCCTATGGAAAACAACCCGGAATGGTCTACCCACTAAAGTTAGACTATTGGAAAAGCATGTCTCTACTCCCCCAGGTTGTCTAATGTGCTTCAACACATATGAAGACACTAAACATCTTTTAATAGAATGTCCTCATACCCAAAGAATAGTACGGAGCATAAATACTAAAACAGGAATGATACTACGAAATTATGATGCCAACAACAAACCTGTGACAACAATACTAAATGAACTATACCAAAAACTGGGAAAATCAGACTTTCAAGAACTTGCAATTATTTGGTGGTGCATCTGGCACCAGAGAAATAAATTAGCATTTCAACAGACGCCAAATGACGTCATCCAGGATCTAGGAAAGCATGCCAAAAACCAAATTACACAATGAGAAAGAGCAAAGAGATGGACCGATGATGAGGATTCCCCTCAACAAAAAAGAACCTCAAATCCAAAACAAAAGAGAACCCAAAAATGGAAAGTACCCAACATAAACACCTTTAAACTAAATTTTGACGGATCTAAAATCAACACAACATCGGCTACATCAGGACTCATAATTAGAGATCACATTGGACAACCGATTGGCCTAGGAACAACAAAGTATGGACCAATATCCGTAATACAATCGGAAGCACTAGCACTTAGAGATGGCATTCGAGAAGGAAGAAGACTTAGAATTCAAAATCTTGAAATTGAAGGTGATAACCTCACAATTATTAATGCAATTAAGGGTGTTTGGCAATGTCCATGGGAAGTTGAAATGCTTATTTCTGATATTCTGGCCTCTCTACAAGGGTTTGAGACCTTCTCAGTGAACCATGTTGCTAGGGACTGCAACACTGTGGCCGACAAAATTGCAAAGTTGGGCCATTGCTCCCTTAGTAACATATTGTTGGATAATCTAGAGTTGCAAGCTCTCATCCGTTTGGATGCTCTAGGACGCCCTCCTTAGGGGTTTCCTAATTCTTACCTCATCAAAAAAAAAAGAGTTATTTAAGACATGTGTGACCTTGTCTTCTTCCGTGTAATTACTTTCTCTTCTTTATTTATAGCTAAAATTAGTAGTCAAGATCCTCATGAACAGGGACGGAACTAGGATGTCATTCCTGAGTAGGCTGAATTTACTTTATAAATAAATCAATATGTATAGGTAAGATCGTTCTGAACCTGGTTCATTATTAAATAACATAGATGAAGTAGATGTAGTAATGCAAGTGACCTAGTGAAAGTTTAAAACTTAAAACTTAAAACCAAATATTATTTTCCTGCTAGAAGTAATCTTGATCACGACAACGGTCCTTAGTTAGGACGACACCTTGAACAAGTAAGCCTGCTATGTCCCTTCACTCCGCAATTTCCGCATCGCATTGCTTTTGCCCAATTCTTCTCCCAGTGAGCCTTGAACCTGTTAGTCCTAGGTGTTCCAGGTGGCCTCCTTACTAACGGTGGAAGACATATCATAGCTGAAACTGAATCTGGAACCTCCCAACGATTACATGGAGGCACAAGATGAATGGTTTCTTTATAAACTTCTTTCATCTTTTCATTCTTGTATATGGGATTCACAAGGTCTGCAACATCCACACCTCTATCCTTTGCTACAGCAATTGCATGGGTGCATGGAATTTTATCAATATGGAATACTTTGCAATCGCATGTTCCATCAAGCAGATTCACTTCGAACCTCTCATTACCATCAGATACTTCAGCTTCAAACTGACTAAGCCTACGTACTGGCATTGTCAAGGCATTCAAGTATCTTGAATCAATGATCAGCATTATTTTCTTTGTTACCACCTCATTCCATCTAGCTGCATTTTCTCTCCTTTCACAAAACCACGATGCAGAAGTCTCTAATATCTTGTCAAACATAGCAACAATAGGCCACCCACGCTCTTCCTTATACACTGAATTAATAGATTTTGCATTGTTCGTGGTCATTATATTGAACCTATTAGTGGGGAAGTGTGCCCTTGCCCAGTTGGAAAATCCAGCGTCTTTGACATATTTAGCCACTTGTGGTGCATCATTGGAGAGTTTTGCAAAGTGGCTATCAAATTCTCGCACTGTATAGGCCTTAGCTAGCTTATCCCATAAGTTCAACAAGTCTCCCCTGTGGTATTTTGCCTTGAAATTTTGGTAAATATGAAACATGCAATTACCATGACCAGCTAAAGTGTAGCTTCTTCTCAAGCCCCTAGAAATGCTTGCATGGCGATCGGAGATGAACACCACTTCAAGGGCATCTGGTACAACAGCTTTGAACTCACTAAAGAAAAATGACCATGATGCATCATTCTCGCTATCGACCACTCCAAATGCTAGAGGATAGATGCCTTTATTTCCATCTTGAGCTGTCGCAATGAGGAGATGACCACCAAACTTTCCACTCAAATGAGCTCCATCCACTGATATCACCTAAAAGAATAATAGATTAGACCCATATTTTTATTTAGAATATGTTACACCCAAGACTTATTTTCCAGCCAGGTTTCTATTTTTATTATCGATGAAGTAGTCTGGCTAGCATTTTAGTATTGCTGTTCGTAATTGAGATTCTTACAAGACAAATACCTTCTTCAAGTGTGGAACTGCATTTATCCATGCATCTAAAGACCAGAAATCATACTTGAAACGTTGGTTAGCATCTCTAACAATCGTTGTGCGAGAGCTTGGATTTGACTGTTCTAACATGAACATCCATGAGTACAACTGACTATAACTTTCCTCAGCAGTACCTCGTATCATGTCTTGGGCAATGGAACGCGCTCGATTAGCCTTACAGTAACTTGCATCAATTCCCATCTCTTTCATTGCTACTTGTATTTCTCTAGCCCTTGGCTCTTGCTTGCGACCTCGGAACCTAGAATACATAACATATTTTATTACATGTTAACTCAAAATTGACTATCAAATAAATATCGTTTGGATTTAAATCTAAAAAGAACCAATCAGTTGGATTAAAGCTAAAACATAAATGTGTTTTCATGTGCATTATAAGTATATTTCTATTCTTAATCAATTAATTTAACCAACAAAGTGTTGAATTTTACCTTGGCAATATTTTTTAGGCAATTAAGGTTGTAGTGGCTTGTTTGTTGTGGTTGTGCCTGTATCTCATTCCGCAACTATAAGCTTTCACGAAATTTTGCACCGTAAATATCTTTCGTTGCATCTTTCGTTGCATGTGTACTGTAATACCTACGTTCTACCTCTTCTACAGCACCCACAAAATCTGAATCTATGTCATCCTCATCAAAATTCTCTCCAAGCTTTGACTCTTTGGCTGCAATATATTCCTCTTCATCATCATCGGGAAGCACAATGAGCTCTGAACCTCTATGTTTTGTTGCAGACACAATAACTTCGTCATCACTACTTAATGACAGAACATTGGATTTTGTAGATTTTTGGCAAAACCATTTCCTACATGATTCGTTGTTTCTTGTCCACACAGATTCACTTCCTGTCCTGTAACCTATTTCGAATGATTTGTTAGTATCATCTTCAAGTATTTCATCCAATGTCCTATTGTCCTGCATTGTGTCACCTTCCACCACAAAATTTTGAGATTGTGTTATATCAGGTGCAATAAGAGGCACATCCATCTCTTGTCTATTCATTACAGCCTCATAACTGAAAGGTTTCTCCTCAAATCCTTGTTCATTCATGTAATCATTGTGCTTTGATTCGAGGCTTGTGTAGATTTCTATACCGAACACTCCATCGTTGGCTGATTTGACACTCAAAAACATAAATGCTTCCAGATCATCATTGTCTTTAATATCGAAAGGAGGAAGATTTCGGCTCAAGGGTGACATGTATTTCATACAAAGTCGGTGCCTTCCATGATCAATTGCCAACTTCTCGGAAATCTTGCTTTTTAGCTCTTCGAAGTTTATAGTATTTGTGACCATCATTGCTATTGGAATTCTATCCCCTTCGTAAGACAAGCTATTCCCAACCTTTCTCCATTCACCACCAGTAATCAAAGTTAGAAAAAGGTTTGAGCGAGCTGCAAAATAAAACATGGATGATCTTAATATGAACAAATAAATAAGAATCAAATCAAATGGGAATGAATGATCCTAATCTAATGTTGAATTCAAAAGTTTTCGGTCATATAACAATCAAATTTTAGTTTTTAGATGGGTATCGTACTGGGAACTCAGATTGCTAGTTTTGTTATTACTCTGATGTTAGTATATCTTTATGAGCAATTGCTTAATCAATATTACAAGAATTGTGCCTATTAAAATCTACTTTCCATGAGCTAGTGTGACATCAAAATATACAAAAGAGCATTGGCAGAAGTTGAGTGACATAAGCTTTACAAGCTACAATAATACATTGGCATCCTCTTTTTTTTACCTTGACCCAAATTAGATTATGATAGACACCATTTTAGTGAGTTTTCAACTCCTAAATGTTTGTTTAACAGGTTTCTTATGACAAATGTTTAAGAGTTTTCAAGAATTCATGCTTCATTGTTCACTTGAAAGCAGAGGTTGTGGATGTGGTTGAACAACTTGAACGTGCAAGAAGGTAAGCCTTTATGTTTTTGAGTATCAAATCAGCCAATTTGAACGTGCAAAACAGAGGTTGTTCACTTCAAGCTTCATTGTTAACTTGAAAACAAGAGATATTCTGTTTTAGTTGAATTCATTCAGAAATTAAACAATTTGAACGTGCAAGAAGGTAACCCTTACTACATTTATTCATACAATTTTCTGTAAATTGTTGTTTCTAACAAATAGTAGGGATCCAAACAAAGAAGTGAAGGCCGTAATTATTTGATAAAAGGGAAAAGCAAGTCCATGATATACTAAATACACTTCATTAAGAAGCACATCTTTAACTCATGTCACAAAGATTATCAATAGCATGTTTATTCACTTCATATTCAACGTAACATATTCACCCAAGTCCTAATGTTCCTTTCATGCGTTTTTGACCTAAAAAATTTGCCATGGCAGTTCGACTTACTCATGTTGCTTGCAGGATTTCCAATGTTCCCCGACAGGATAAATCCTATCTAGGGTCGTTCTCTGGAAGATGATGTTCTTTGACAGGAGAAGAAATGTTACGATAGCGTTCTGGCAAGACTGTGTTCTTTGAGAGAAGAAGAACAATTAGGTTTTCTTTCAACTGTAAACAAATTAACGAGATTTAGGAATCTCTAAAGATAAGATGCATAAATCTGTAAAGATATGATTGATGAATTAGTTATTTTTTTATTATCAGTAAAAATAAGAAACAAATTTTCCTTTAATTATAACGATATATTTTTATTATTTAAAGTTATTTTTCATAATTTAAAATAAACTAATAAATATAAATTTTTATAACAAAAATGCCTAGAAGGGCATCCTTTGCTATTTAACCAGAATAAGGATATTTTTTTTATTCTCAACTTTTGTTGGGACATTCATGCTAATTCACCTTTAAATTAATGCATTTAGTGTGATAATGTATTAATGGTTGTCAAAAGTTCTATGTCATTGATAAATTACTTTAAATGTAGAGATATTTTCCAAAATTAAATTAACGATGAATTAGTTTTTATTCTCTTTTTTTATAAGATTTAATGATTTAGATCTACTTTTAAATGTATGTATTAATTAATTCACAAATCAAATGTGATATGTTGCCATATATAATATACACGTATTATAATATTGATTTTTCTATCCTATGCCCTAAGCACATAGACTAATTCTACTAATTATGGGAACTAAAACCCTAAAACAAAATTAATAAATCCTATTGAAAAAATAACTAAATATAAATAAATAAATTTTAAAATATATTACAATTTCAAAACTATTATAATATATATGATATTAATTAAATAATTAAAATATTGGTGGGAAAATTATTTGATATGCATTGATGAGCTTTAAAGTTAACTAAAATATTAGTGCAAGAGAAATAAAGTTAACTAACATATTGTTCCAAGAAAAATAAAGTTATTTAACATATGTGTGACCTTGTCTTCTTCCGTGTAATTACTTTCTCTTCTTTATTTATAGCTAAAATTAGTAGTCAAGATCCTCATGAACAGGGACGAAACTAGGATGTCATTCTTAGGTAGGCTGAATTTACTTTATAAATAAATCAATACTAGTATGCATGCCCGTACATTGTTCGGGTTTTTCTTAAATAAAATATTTTTAAATATATTTATTATTCGAGGAAAATAATCATGTAAATGTTTAAATTTAAATTTTGAATAAATATTTTAAATCAACAAAATATAAAAGTTGTCGATTTGAAACAATAATATTTTATTAGTATTACAAATTAAGTTAATATCCAAAACAGAATAATTTATTTAATTATGAAAATAGATAAGTAATAAGATATATGGGACCATTCAAAATAAACTTGATTACAGTCTAGAAATAAAAATAAATATCCTAATATTTGTATAATATATAGCATAAAAATATAATTCTATCCTATCATAACTTAAATAAAATAAATATTCTATAATTTGTATGATAACATAAAAAATATCCTAATGATCTTTCTATCTATCATATCGAAAAATAAAAGATTGTGTAATAATGCGATTTTCTATCTTATATTCTAAAAACATGGATAAGAATTTATCATATCCAAAAAGAAAATATTATTTTTTTAATGAAAAAGGATGGTGTGATCCAATCTAAAAGTGACATGTGTCGTTTAATAATTTTTTTAACCTCCGCTTTAGGTTATAGTTATGAAGTATAGGTAAGATCGTTTTGAACCTGGTTCATTATTAAATAACATAGAAGAAGTAGATGTAGTAATGCAAGTGACCTAGTGAGAGTTTAAAACTTAAAACCAAAATTAAGGAGGATAATTTTTATAAAATCCAATCAAGTTTATCATAAGCCTTTTCCATATCTAATTTTAAATCCGTCCAATTAGGACTAGGCAAAATCTGGCCCGGTCCAAATCTGGTCTCGGTCCAGAAAAATAAATTATTTTGTATCAAAAATATGTATATTATAAAATTTATGTTAAAAATATTTTTTTCTTGATAAGGAAAGAAATTAGGGTGACCACTAACAAGCTAGTGGTTGCCCTAAAGCATCCTGTCGGATGAGGGTAAGGAGGCCCGAATCAACTGCAAGTGGGATGGAGGAGACACGCCTGAAAGATCCAGCGATGAAGTCCTCTACAGAATTGCACTCCCGAACGACGTGAGAGATACTCCAATCTTGGAACCGGGCAACCAAACAATGGATATCCGCACGCAACAACTCAATTTCCCACGAGCAGCGCCAGTTAGCGAGCACGGCCTTGACCAGCTACAAATTATCACCTTTAATCTGGATCCGGGGAATGCCACGTCTGATGGCCTCGAGAAGTCCTTGGCGCAAGACGATGGTCTCGGATATCAGTACAAACTGTCGACCAATCAGTCCTCCATCAAAATGGACGGGGGAGCCAACAAAGTCCTTGAGGATAAACCCGAAGGAAGCCACGCCATTTGCATTCACTGCACCATCAAAATTCAATTTAATATAGTCTCTTTTGGGTTTTACCCACTTCTTTCGCTTTCTTCCTTCCCCACCCCGCACCCTTAGAGTAACCTGTTTTCAGTAATTTAATATAGTCTCTGCCTCCCCCGCACCCTTAGGGGGGCGAGGGAGGCATCTGGAAGTTTCCAGTCTTCAACCTGTTTTCGGATGATTTCAGTAATATGATCGACATTGGCGAGGTTTGTTCCGTTGTTGCTATCAAATACTCTCTTGTTTCTCGAGAACCATAGGCTCCACCATATGTTAATGAGGAGTTCCAATACCTCTTTTGTTGTCATTTTCTTAATTTCCTCCAAGAGCTCATGTGGTTTTTTGTCGTCTGGGGATATCTGGTCGGTGATTCACCGTAGTTTTGGGTCTATGGAATTAAGGGTTGCCCTAGTGAGGGGGCATGATAGTAAAACATGGTTTGTGTCCTCCACCTGGTTGTTACATGCTTCGTAGTCTTGGGGTACCAGAATGTGGTTTGCCACAAGTCTAGTTTTAGTTGGTAGGCCGTTTCGGGCTACTTTCCAAATGAAATTCTTCATTTTAGAAGGGACATTTAGCCGGTTAATCCATTCTAAGTGAATTTTGGGTTCACCTTTGGATTGGTGGAGCCACTGCATGGTGGAGTGGGTGGAATACCAACCATTTTTGCTTGGTTTCCAGTACAACCTATCCGGTAATTTATTAATGGGATTGATAATTTTGAAGATTTTTTCGAGGTCGTCAAACGAGACAACCTCATTCAATTTTTCAATGTTTCATGAGTTGTCCTCCCAGAGGTACGCCTCAACAGGTTCCTCCCAATCAATGAGGGTTCCAACCACAGATTTCGGGTTGAGGGGATCATTGCCGGTCCAGTTATCTTTCCAAAATTGGACGGTTTTGCCGTCCCCCACTTGCCAGATGATCCCCTTAATGAACATGTCTCTTAGGCCTACTAGCTTAGACTATTGTCAAGATGTATTATGTTTTTTTCTTATAGTTTAGGATACTTTCCGATTTGAGGTATTTTTCAGTCACTATTTTGGCCCAGAGATTGTTTGGTTCCGCAAGGGTTTTGCATAGCAGTTTCATTTGGAGTGCTTGGTTCATATCAACATCCTTGGCTATTCTCAACCCCCCGTGCGCGAGAGGGCGACAAATGGAATTCCAGCTAATGAGTGGTTTATAGTTGTTTTCCTTGTTCCAAAAGAAGTTTTTGCTAATTTGGTCGAGTTCTTTCAATGCTGATTGTGATAGTAGAAACGATTGCAAAATATAATTTGGTTGTGCTGAGAGGTTTGCTTTGATTAGAGTTTTCCGCCCTTCTTGGGATAGGGCGTTAGCTTTCCATTATGTTAATTGGGATCTAGTACGCAAAACTAGGGGTTTGAAGGTGTTTTGTGTTACTCTCCCGTGAATTATTAGGCATCCTAGATATTTGTCCAACGCAACTATGTTTGCTATTTGTAAGATTTGTTTTATCTAATCCTTTGTGTTGTTGTTAGTGTTTTTGGTCACTTGGAAAGCGGATTTGTGAAAATTGACCTTCTGCCCGGAGATCTGACAGTAGTCATCAATAGTGTCCTTAGTATTTTTGCAGGCTTGGCCGTTAGCTTTTGCAAAAATGATGATATCATCTACAAAGGCCAGGAAAGAGATTTTTGTTCCATTTCTCGAAATTTGGATCCTGATGCCGCTTTTTGGGTTAGTGCTCAAGAGGTGTAATTGTCTTGCTAGTATCTCGGCGGCGAGGATGAATAAGTATGGCGATAGGGGTCCCCCTGCCTAAGGCCCCGATAAGGGTAGAATTTTTCTGTCGGTTCGTTATTGACTAGGACTGAGAAGGAGACTGTTTCAACACATTCTTGGATCCAGCCCAAGAATTTATCATTAAATCCGAATTTATGGAGGATCTCAGCTAGGAATTCCCAACTAATCCATGTCAAGTTTGATTGCGATACAATCATAGGCTTTTTCCATGTCAAGTTTGATTGTGATACAACCCTCCCGCCCTCGTTTGTTTCGAAAGGAGTGGAAGTTTCATGCGCGATGAGTGTGTTATCGTGGATACTCCGATTCTGGACAAAAGCCCCTTGCATCGGGTGGATGAGTTTGTTTAACACGTTTTTAAGGCAGTTTGTTAGAATTTTCGAGATTACTTTATAGATGGAATTGCATAGACTAATTGACCTGTAATGGTTGGTTGAGTTGGGGTTTTCACATTTGGGTAACAGAGTTATAAAAGTATGGTTTATTTATTTCAAAATTTTCCATGTATGAAAAAAGCTTTTAACAACTTTGGTCACGTCCGGGCCAACGATATGCCAATACTTTTTTTTATAGAAGCTTGCTGGCATTCCATCTGGGTCGGGGGATTTATCACCCCCGATATCGAACAAAGCGTTCTTTATTTTAGTGTTCGTTACTGATTTTGTGAGTTTTAGATGATAGAATATATTTTTACAAAAAATAATATTTTTTATAAACAAATAAAAACTTTTTTATTTAAAAATATATATTTTTTTGATAATAAAACAACTCGGTCAAACCCGGACCGGACCGAGACCGGGCCGAACCGAGAATATCCGATCCGATCTTCAATCCAATTTTTTTGAGAATTCGGTCCCGATTCGTTCCGGTCTTGGACCGACCGATGCCCACTACTCCTCCATCTAATTTTCTTTTTTTCCTTCCTACCAAAAAAAGGAAAAATTTCCTGATCTATTAGGGTCCGTTTGGATCTCCAGTTTATAAACTCATTATGCTTTATGATTGTTTATGCATTAAGTACTTTTTATAATATACACTGTACATAAAAATCTAATTTTCTTTGCCGGTTCCCCAGGCCCCAACTCTCTCCCCCTCCTGATTTTGGGATCCAGTACAAATCCACCCACCGTCGGCTGCCCTTCGCCACCGCTCCGACTACCAAGCCTTGAGTACCACCACGCCGCCACCGCCCCTAAAAATTACACCCATCTTACCGCAATTTCTCTCTAGAACTCCTATTGCCCATAATTTCTCAAATTACATCACCCAACAATGAAATTTGGTAAATTTGTATGTTTAAAATCTGGTTTCCATGAACGAAGTGGCTTTGAAATCTCGTTAGTGAAGACGAGGGTTAGGGTTGGAGGTAGATAAGAACCTAGTGGTACCTCGTAGTAGTCGGATCTGGGCGAAAGAGGGAGGGGCAGAGGAGGTAGCCAAATGCGTTGAATGTTTGTGGGTCAACGGAGACGGAGGGCTGCTGCTAGGGGGAGCGGTGGTTGGAGATGCAGTGGCCATTGTTTCCGGTGAAAGCTAGCAGCGCCGATGGAGTTCGAGGCATTGTAAAAGAGGGTTTTTGACACAAAAAAATAAAAGGGTGCACATCCAAACACACTTTTTTCACAGTGCTTATTATAATGCATAAATAAAAGTTTATAAATTATAAACTTGGGATCCAAACGGACCCTTAATCCTTGGATTTGGCTGCAAAAGACTTTTTTTTAACACACAGGGTGTGTACTACGGACTTTACGGACGGAAGGCTGCCGATTAAGAGATATTTTCTTTTCTTTTTATATCTGTGAGTTCCAATTTTCCATTTCATCACCTCTCTCTCACGCACCTCTGAGGGGAAAAAAAAACTGTTGACCGATCGGCTATGGCGATCCAGAAGTCCAAATCCACAGGTACGGTCTTAATCTCCTTCTCCGATCATATCACATACCGTTTTGACAATCGTATGGTATGCAGTCCAGACAATTTCTTAAAACCTCTTCTTTTCGGATCCACCGAGTTACAACTTCGCCCAGAGCTGGCGATATCAGCGCCTGTTGGTTGTTTGCTAATTCAGTGGATTGTCAATGATTCCTGAGTTTACTTATCTGTGCTTCTGTTTATGTCATTTAGATAATGAAGAGAAGCTTGCAAGGAGTTCTTATTTTCATCTACCAGCTCTTGACGTGCGCCTGGCCTTTCCACAGGCTACACCTGCATCAACCTTTCCCCCTTGTGGTAAGGCGTTTTGGTACTCCCCATTCATATTTTAGGTGTTCATGTGAGTCTCCCAAATCTGTATGCTGATGGACTTGTTTATGTCAACTGCCAGCATCTGACTATTATCAGTTTGATGATCTGCTTACCCCTAGCGAGAAATCCATCAGACTGAAAGTTAGGGAGTGTATGGAAAAAGAAATTGCTCCCATTATGGCTGAGGTATCTCTCTCATTTTAATAATTGAAATTTTTGCTTAGAATGTTACAACGATATTTTACACCAGATTCTAGATCATTTCCTCCTTATAGAATTATAGGTTTTTTCTTGGTCTTATCCTATAGGTTTCGTGTTAATGATGTTTATGAAATAAAGTTGCTAGGAGATGGACTCATCTTTTTGTTAACTTTCTTGCAGTATTGGGAGAGAGCTGAATTTCCATTCCAGGTTATACCAAAGCTTGGAGCTCTGTATGTCGCTGGAGGTACAATTAAGGTACTTGATGCAAATTACTTTATGTATTGTTTTGGATTCTTCATGCCAGTAGAATTTATAATTTTTGGAAATCAGGGTTATGGCTGCCCTGGCCTCTCCATCACTGGAAGTGCCATTGCTACTGCAGAAGTAGCTAGGGTTGATGCAAGTTGTTCAACCTTCATCTTGGTGCACTCTTCATTAGCAATGCTCACGATTGGTGAGTTCTTGCACCTATAGTTTCAGATCTCTATTTTTGTTTTTTGCAGTTTCACTTAGTACTTGAACCATATCTGCTCTTAGAGTTCTTATGGAAATCTGTAATTTGAATCATAATAACTTTCTGGATTATTTTTCATGGATGACCAAGGATAGCACTCTGCGGGTCTGAGGATCAGAAACAGAAATACCTACCATCTTTGGCAAAACTTAACACTGTAGCCTGCTGGGTAAGGCACCTTTTTGCTATATGTGATTCCAGGAACTTCCACTGTTCTTTGTGTAATAAGCTTGAGTTCTTGCATGGCTTAGGCCTTGACAGAGCCTGATTATGGAAGTGATGCAAGTGCGTTGAAAACAACTGCTACCAAGGTCCTGCTCTATTTTTTTTTATTAATGCAATTCGGTTTGGCTCTACTTTGAAGTTTGTCTATAAAATCTTTATCATTCGATGACTAGGTTTCTGGAGGTTGGATACTTGAAGGCCAAAAGCGTTGGATTGGTAACAGTACATTTGCTGATGTGCTTATTATATTTGCCAGGAACACACAAACAAATCAAATAAATGGGTAATGTTCTAAGCTATGTAAATCATCAAGTAAAGATTAATTTACAAACCAGTTTCTTATGCGTTCTTATGCTTTCTTCTTCTTCCGGTTTTGTTTTTGTTTTCGGCTTTGCTTTTTGGTTGCTTTGTTTTCCTACCTGTGTTCTGTGATCTTGTCGGGTCTTTTGGTTGCTCCCCATTGCGTTAAGCCAAGGGTGCCCCCATCCTGAACCCCCAGATTTCCCGTATATCATGAACAGTGTAATACAGATTACAGAATACATTCTGTGCCATGCACAGAAGTCCTTGGCTACCATTGCATATTTGAATGTCATATATATATAAGCAAACTTGTGCCTGTATGGGTTGATATTTGTGGAAGAGCATGTCTTATCATTGTTGGTATCTTTCTAATGGAACAAAATTACTCACTTTTCTCATGAAAAAGAGTGAATTGTGAAACATGCTAGGAATTTCCAAGCTTTCAATGCTAAGAACAATGATCTATGGCATTGAAAGGGAGTAGAAAATAAAAGCTGATGATCCAATAAGATTTAATATTTGTAGCAAATATTAGAAATGAAAAACTAATGAGATAATAGGAATCATTTCAGAATTTTCTCAGCATCACATAGGTTAGCTGTTTTCAAGAACTTCAATGGTCGTTTCGCCCTAGACTCGACTTGAGTGACTGACCATAACTTTTTCTTGCTTATGGGAAACTTTTCATTAATCAATTCTTATAAATCATGATACAATCTATAGAATAGACAAGGATTTAGCCAACGTCCTAACACAAAAGATGTGGATTTTAACTCTTCCTTTATTTTTTGATATAAATTGATGCTCTACCATATCTTTCACATATTTTTGCACCAAAACTAGTTGATGCTTGTAGCTGATCTATAACAATTACCTGAATACTTCTAGATATATTGTGAAGAAGGACTCCCCAGGGCTTACAGCTACCAAAATTGAAAATAAGATAGGCCTTCGGATGGTTCAAAATGGTGATATCCTCCTAAACAAAGTGTTTGTCCCCGATGAGGATCGGCTACCTGGTGTCAATTCCTTCCAGGATACAAGCAAGGTGTCGTAATCTGAACTTGTAAACATTGTATCTGTTTACTTATGCCCAGAGTGTATATCTGTGTGCTTGTGAAACTTTTTCGTGTTAGAATTTATTGTTTCCATCCTCAACTTTCTTTTTCTTAATTGTTCTTTTACCCACATCCTTGTTTCATCATTGGTAACTACTATGATCTAGAAGTTTATCTATGTATGACTTGCGGCCTTGTTGAAATGCATATTAGTGCTCCTTCACACATCAAACTACAGAATATTTTACTATACCTGCAAGCACGCCTCCATCTGAGGGATGCTTGTCTAACTTTGGGGTCAACTCTGACCTTATACATTAGAATATCTATAGGTGATTACTTAAGAGTCTTAAACTACCACTTATTTTTGGTTTCTTTCATTCATACTATAATATCTATGGTAGCCTTTGTATATCTGTGGTGGACTGGTAAATGAGAATGCAGTATGTTGTGTAACATTATTCATTCTCTCATATGGAACTCTCTCGTTCTTGTTCAAGTTTGTCTCATATGATGCTGGTTCCCTTCCTAAACGTGGTATCTTAATTCATCTATTATATGCATTCACGGTGTCCTTATACTGACATTGAAACAGGTATTGGCTGTTTCACGTGTGATGGTTGCTTGGCAGCCTATTGGCATATCAATGGGCGTCTATGATATGTGTCACCGGTACTAAAGCAGTGATGCAAAATTCCATTGGATTGACTATACTTCCATAGTGCTATTTTTCTTGTAGTATAATAAGTTATTCCAATGATATTCCTTAAGGTATTTGCAAGAAAGGAAGCAATTTGGTGCTCCATTAGCTGCCTTCCAAATCACTCAGCAGAAACTTGCTGAGATGCTTGGTAATGTGCAAGCAATGGTTCTAATGGGTTGGCGCCTTTGCAAGTTGTATGAGGAAGGGAAAATGACAGCTGGTCAAGCTAGCCTGGGAAAGGTGAGACAGAAACAATACATCGGGGCTGATTAAATATAGTTTACTCTTATCTTTTCTATAATACCAATTTTTTATTTAAATTTTAGGCATGGATAAGCTTAAAGGCTAGAGAGACGGTTTCTCTTGGAAGGGAACTCCTTGGAGGAAATGGTGTCCTGGCTGATTTCTTAGTAGGAAAGGTCTGAATATCATTGTCACATTAAGTTCTCTTTCCATATATTCTCTGCTAGTGCATTACAAAGCACAAACTTAAAACAGTTGTTTTAGCTTCCTATAAACTTTTTGTTGGTGTTTCTATGTTCATCTTTGACTGTTTTTTTTTTTTGTTGTCCCTGTTCAGGCATTCTGTGACCTTGAACCAATTTACACATATGAAGGAACCTATGACATCAACACATTGGTTACAGCTAGGGAAATTACTGGCATTGCAAGCTTCAAGCCAGCTGTATCCACCAAAAGAAGTCGCTTATGATGTAAGTTTGACTGGAATATATTTTCTTCCATTTCATATCACAACTCAAGCTACTAAGGATTGCTCATTCTAATTGCCAAAGGTAAACTATTTCAAGCAAATGGATAGATTTGTCTACGGCTGACATTTCAAATTATGACCAGTCACTTTTCAAGATCTAGTGGCATTCTTAAATCACTTACTTTTTTCTTCCTGATCATGGTCCTTTTATCAGGATACCTTCACCACATAAAAGTTTTATGCATGTCACAGGAGGCAGTTTTATATTACTCATAAAAAACACACTAGACATCATTCCAACTAATTTTAGTTTGAGATATATCCGCCTCCTCACACTATTTAAAGGATAGTGCAATTGATTAAAATCCAGCTTCCTCTTTGGACTTGTGTGGATAAATAATATATTTGCACTTTCAGTGTCATTTGTTGGCCTATTTGATTTATTTCCTTCATCAAGACCCTGAAAGGAGATCCTTCAACATAATTATATCCAGAAACTAATACAGTGCAAGTCCACATGCACATACTTCAAGAACCATCTACTGTAATCCTTCCAGATGAAAGTATATACAAAACTACATCTAAAATCAATAGCTGAACCAAAGTAAAAAAGAAAATTCATATGCAGTTCTCCTATCCTGGAAAATTCAAAATTCCATCCATGAAGTCCTGATTTCTTGCTCTGCAAAGTTTGTAGCTGTCGTTGTTAGGATTAACATTATATCTATATCTTCATTAATCATGAGAATAAATGCTGTTTGATGTATATATTCCAGTGATGGCTGACATTTAGTTCCCGCTGATTGCATTGCCAGGCACTAGCATCAGGACATCGCAGCAGCGATTTCGTAAAGTAAAGATTCTAGTATTTCCATTTCGAAATTCCATTGCTGTGTAGGAAGAAAAGAATAATGTTATAAACCTAGCTCAGAAGAAAAGAACAATGTACATTAGACAAGACATATTTTGATTCCCTGTTTAGATGCACTTCGCTGGGATGATAAATTGCTGATGTTGTTTTTATGGCTGTATCACATGTCCTGAATCAGTTATAAGCGGTAAATTATGCACTCTTGCAGTCTTGCTACCCCTTCATGAGAAAATGAGCAGTAAAGAATAAAGATTGTAACTTTGGATCCTATATTTGATATCAAGATATAATAACATGATATTTCGGGCACACTCTCCCTGATGTGTCAAGCAAGGAGTGTCCCCCTTTTGACCCCCCAAATGTCGCTAGAGCGGAATTCGACTAAGTCAATGTTGTTATTATATATAATAACATGATATACATCTACTATATATGAGAAACTACTTCTCATAATTCCTTCGTACTAGAAAAATTTTCAAATTTATGGATAATCAGAGGTTGGAAATTAGAATGAAGCCTTGTTTCAACACGTAACATTAAGATATATTATGACAGAAGAATTATAATAGAATACGCTTATCTCCTGCATAAGAGATCGGTACTACTACTGAAATCTTGATCCGTATATAGCCTGACAACGATTTGTGATAATAATAATAATTAGTAGTAGCAGTGAAAAATGAAAAATCGTGTTATTCATATAGTTCTAACGAGGGCTCTCGAGTCTCAATCGTGTACAGATCGGAAACAAATTCCACGAGAAAACTACTATCAGCACACGTCCTGTGCTGCAGCTTACTTTAAAAACTCTTCATCTGTATAAACTATGGTACAAAATATAGTCCACAGTATTCTTGAATATTCCAAAGCTTTGACAGTGGTATTATTATTACTAGTTATACACGCATCACCAGGTAACAAGTAACGTATTCCTTGTGATTTTGCTGGACTGCTTCGGCCCCTGGTTTCTATTTTGAGTCTCTTCCTATATAAATACTACAACAACAACAACAACAACATTGACCCAGTTTAATACCCCACTAGGGAGTATTTGGGGGGTCAAGATGGGGCACCCCTGGCTTAGAACTGCGGAGGTGCGACCGAGAGACCCAATGAGATCGAAAACCCATCTTCCTATATAAATACAACGTTTGAATTTTTCAAATGATAATTATGCAACATTTTATTGCTTGTACATGAGATCCAGCTCATACGTTTATGAAGTGCATAAAATGTGTTGGGAGGAACTTGAAAATGTCGGGGGACTATTTATTCATTTCGTCGGGTATTTTAGCCTTCCCTTGATAGACCATCTGCATTTCTTCCTTCCATATCTGGAAACAAATCAGATACAATTTGCAATGTTATAAACCCAGCAGGAATGTGGAGCCAAATCACTTCTTGGTCTTCGATTCTTGAATAGTATGACTTATGTAAGAGAGAGTAAAAGTAAAAAAGATCACTGCTCATTGAAAAACAATACAAGGTAAGGCTTAGTCAGATTCATACCATGTGCCGGCATTCCACTCGAATGTGAGGCACATTTGTCCTATGAATGTCATTACCCTGTGGTCCTCTCTTGTAGTATTCTTTTCCAATCCAACGAGACTAAAAAAAAATCAAAGATAATCAGGTTAAAACATACAAATAATGTTAGGAGAAATATGCAGTTTCATAAATGAACCTCAGTTTATAGATATACCTTCAAAGCATGGGAAAAGCCTGACTGTAGGACAGAATTACGAGCAATCTCACATTGGTCACATGAGCTTAACTTCCAAACCTGGGAAAAAGAAGATACCATATCATAAACTCATCAATCTTAGCAAGTTTCTGAAATCAAAGTACTTACTGAAGCAGCAATGCTGTATTCTTCTACTAGTGGCTCCTTGGTGAAATGGATTTGCAGAGGGTTATCAGTAGAAAGAGATACATTAAGCCCACGGAGGAAAAATGTAGGAAAAGGATTCCGATTGTAGTCTATAAAAAGAGAGTTGTTGCTCAGGGGGGACATCGCCAGGCCAATCTAACATGACAAATGGCATTAAATGACAAACAATGAGAATGGGTTTATTAATCAGATTAAAAATATTTGACTCCTTTCTGTACCTGTGCAAGATAATAGAGATATTGAAGAACAGGGGATTTCCTCAAATTTATTCCATGGGCAATATTATGAGCAGTGAGGAATGTTGCAGCAAGGTGATCAATGTCACCAGCCTGGAAAGATTTGCAAGTAGAGTTGATCATAAGTTTTAGCCATAAACACTGTCAATGATCAAACAATTTCTTGAAATTGAAACAAAAAATGCAATTAGAATAATGTTAAAGAGGATAGTTGATCAAGCTTACCTCCCCGGCATGTGGGCGGAACTTTATGGTTGTCATACCCTTTGATTCACGGAGCTTCAGAAATAACACAAATGATTCGTGATTTAATGCACCGTGAAGATCATAGCAGAAAAATGAGAAAAGAAAACATGAAAGACTTTCTAGTATGATTGAAATTTATAACAACCTTATTCAGTGTGTAGAGGTTAGCGTAGCAGTAGTACGCATAATACGAAAAGGCGGGATTGAAAGCATTAGTCCACTGAGATGGAGTTGGCATGTGCTTTGTTGGACGTCTTTCTGGCTTGCTTTCATCATCTACCATATCTAGGCCAACAACCTGCAAAATCCCGTGTAAAATTAAACAAACTTACGAAGTAGAGAAATGCATGATAAGAAGGCGAATTAAACACACAGACTTATGTTTTCGATGTTTGGTTTTTGCGTTGGTCCATTATACTTAAGAGTTAAAGACAACTGATATTCCAATTACTTTAAATGTTGCACAAACTTATGTTGAAGCTCCAAAATATTGCCCACTTAAATTAGAAAACCAATTATCTTTCTGGTCCACCCTTACTTGCAAAGAGATCGATTGTCAGCGACCATTGAGTCTAAAGTTTATAAACACCAGCTATCAGGCTAAGGCACAAACCTGCTTTAGGAAAACATGCAAGTGAGGGTGCGAGTCTGGATCAACAGTGGCCTCAAATAAAGGCAGAAAAATGTTATCAAGCATATTCTGAAATGATGTAACTATCCCCATTTCCTTGTACACATTGTACAGCCGTGGAATCTGCAAAAAGAGGGAACAATTTATCGTGACTAGGAGCCGTACAAAAACTTCTACCAGAAAAAAGATTCCGTAAGAAAATCAGCGTTTTTTTCCTCAAAGTAAATCAGCTAAACATCAAGATGACATATTTTAACTCAAAATAACTCTGTTTGAGAGACAACCTAGCATGACATGCACATTAATAAATCTGCAGTTAACTGTTTAAAAAAATTATAATCCTACCCAAAAAACATATGAAGTAATGTAAGTATGTAAGAATCCAGAAGAAAACAACTTATGAGAAATATTTGCAATTGCCGGATGAGAGACACCTGAATCAACCAAACAACATTCTTGTTGTACAAGTCATTGTTCACAATCCAACTTGCTAATGTATCCCATTCACTTTGCTTTCTACCGTATATTGATATCCTGTATTCAGCCATCTGCAACACAAGAACATTCAACATAATAAAAAGCTCAAAGCAACCACGAATAAAAATTTAAGTAAATCAAAAACCCTAAAGGATGCTAGGTGAATAGAAGTTCAGGCCTTCTACTATGATAAGCCAACAAGATGCCTGGAACACTGGCCAATAAGCCAATAAGCCAATAAGTTGCATAAGTTTGAGCCTTAGATTTGATGAACCTTATCCGAGACATATATCTTAGTTCAATGACTTGAGACTTGTTGGTGGAGCTAATAAGTATATCTCTAAGAACTACAGTTTTGGAGTTTGATATTGGGTGTCATAGGCTATATCAAGCCCATGTTTAAACATCAAAGAACTTGACTAACCTACTGTCCTCATCAACAACAGCTCACCTTCACTTATTAAGCAAGAAAGGGGGTTGCGATTAAATGGAGCAACAAGATTCATATGCATCCTATACCTAACAAATGCACACTTTCAGAAGCCGACTACAAGTACACCAGAGAAGCAAGAAAAACTATAACAATTCATCTTTGAAGACTGCACCTAAAAAGTACAATCCGAAGGGTAAAGCACCTGATATTTACTTGCATCTAGATCAGAGAAAACTTGCTTTGTCAATTCAGCGAGAAAACGACCTGTAAGAATAAAGCTCATTGGATGAAAGTTGCAAAAAACACAGATTCTTCTTGTGCGTAATATGAAAATAGATATCAGCAGCACCAATAAAGGAGCGGTAGGAAAAGGAAAAGATAATACCAATTATGCCACTAGATATATATTCACAAAACAAAAGCTTTAGGATCTGATTTCTACTTGTATTACAAGATAAAATACATAATATACCTTGGATGAGATTATCCTGCTTGAGGAAAATCTCCCTCAGCCTACTTTGACCACACGGATTATACTTGAGGTTAAATTTGTCAAAATGATGAAACGTGCTCTTGTCTGCATGCACATCTAAGAGGTCGACATTTAAGTCATACCTGTCCAGAAAACGAACAGTAAGACTCAAGAAATAGTCAATAAGTTGACGTGCTTTGTGACCAAGAGAAAAACAGGAAATTAAAAAAGAAGCAAGCAACTTATGTTACTACCAACCATCACTTCCTTACCCGGTCAAATCCAAACTCTCAAAGACTTCTTTCAAAGTTAAGTATCTGTCATCTCGGAATATCACAGCCTAGAAGAAGAGCAACAAAATCAGGAGCAACAAATCACAAATAATTTGTAAAACATTAAGAAAAAATCATGACAATAACCCAAATGAAAACTCAGGTATAAGTGTATAACATAAGTAACATTCCATCACCTCATCAGGCTCTTTCCTTAATTTAGACTTAATAAATCTCAAAAGATGTGTCTGGTTCATGCATGCTGAGTGATGAACATGTGTGTCAACCTTCCTAACATTATAGAAATCACGATGAGGAGCACTTTTCTGCGCAAGGAACTCCCTGTCCGCATTAAGCATCAAATGAAGATTGAATTTCTGCAATATAAAACATTTATAAAACATCAAACTAATGATAAAAAAACATAGAGAATAGCCTGAAGTAGTCTAAAATGAGATTGGTACTTGCTCAAGAAGAAGAAGCCGGTGATGACACAAAGTTTGAATATTTTCATCTGCTATGACCCGAAGAATGTCATGGAAATCAGTGAAAAATGTTGTTGCATCAGCAACATGGAACATCTTTTCTTTTGCTGAAAGAGTCAACATAGGAGCAAAAAAAGAGTGAGGGGTTATACAATCTAGATATCCCTCTAAAACATAGGTTCAGAGCTCACAAAAACAGTCCATCTTACACTCTTTATTTGCATACACTTGCACTACTCCATCCTCCATTTGGTAAAAATGCTGCAAAGCACAACAATATCTTTATTTGACTACAAGGTAGGGATGTAGACACTAACAGCATATACATTACTAAAAGAACAATCCAACATACATCACTTTTTCCCTTGCCAGAGTATTGAAATGGATGTGAATTAGGTTTCAGTGTGCTGAGGTCAGATGTAACTTTGTTTTCCCAAGAAGCAACAGCTTCCCTGAATACATAGCTTTCTCGTAGTCCAAGGCATTCTTGGAGTGTCATGTATGAGTCAACTTCATCTGGTGTAGGTGCCTCTGTAAGACATTGAAAGAGAAAGGATCACTACACTACTAATTACAAAGCCTTCAGCATGTATTAACAGAAAGGCTGTACAGGCAGAAGAGATTTTATCGAGTTTTTTTTCAAAAAAATCTTGTCTTATTCCCGCATATCATTCATACTGTAACACATCTAGATTCACCATCACTTTATTTCATTGGCATTCTCAATCCCAAACAATATAATGATAAAAAAAGTTTATTATCATACAAGCAGAAGAGATATCCCCTAAAAAAAGGATAGATGTGTACCAGAGGGACTGATTTTAAGTATCATGAAAGATTCATGTTCAGGTTCCTTCCTCAGAATATCAGCAGCTATTGGATCGGGTTGAACACCATGCAAGTCACCAGATACACTCTGTGATTTGATCATGCTTGGAGCAGCATGAGATAATATTTTACCATTCACATTTACATCTAGGATTTCCTGGTTTCGAACCATCCAAATAAGTCAATATACAATCCTACTCAAATCAGGCAAACATTATCAACTTATAATTCGCTACATAGAATATACAATGTAATCCTGCACATAAAAAAGGAACTGCTCAGGTTAATTGGAGCTTACTGCATTCCTGCGACAATTTGTATACGTGTGACTAATTGTAGAAATTGCTGTTATGTTATCTTCATCATCAGATTCCTCCAAACTCCCCAATGCACTTGCACTATCACCAGAGGACTTTGGAGAAGTAGGTCTAACTAGATGAGCAGTTCTGCTATATGAGCTTGCTCCTGTGCAGTTGTGCCATATTCCATTAAAATTTAAAGGTATATAATAAGCATATAAAAGAAAACATGGAATGAAGGAATATCCAATCAAATTACAAAAGGAAGCAAAGAGTTCTCCTACAATACTCTGGCATAGAAAATTTCAGATCTAATTCCATGAAGAATTTAGAAAGTAGTTTATAACTTCATATCCCTTACAAGAATAGCAGAGTTCAATATGTTTTGAATTGATAGCAAGGCAGTAGTAATTCCTGCAGAATGGAGCGGTTTGAATTTAAGTCTCTTGATCTCTCACAACTCTGTTTTGAAAATGTAGACTCCTCTCATGCGGACAATCTTTACCCAATATACAACTATAATATTCTTCTCTCCTTCGAAGCTCATAAAACTAATCATCTTGCATACAACTTCAGCAGACTGAATGTTTGAAGAAGGAACAACTTCAAATTGTAGTCCATACATAGACTACGATTTTCCGATTGATGAAACAGGTTAAACAACTAATCTGTATTTGTTAACAAAAAAGATTAAACAATTAAATAAGTATGCAACAGTGAAATTATAGAGTTCACATACAAAAGTAGCCCACAGATTTGTTGATACCGAAGTCTTCATCAGACAATTAATTACTCCAATATATAAAATCGCAAATGAACTCGTTCATTTCAATACTAGTTACACAACTGAACTCGTTTATTTCAAAACTAGTAACACAACTGAGATCCCCCGGCTGCGTCTCCAAAAGCAATTAATTACCGTGTAGCATAACAAAATCGCTCATAGCATCAGATGATAAAATCAAAAGCGACTTCCAAAATCGAGAATATTGTAGCATTTCCAACATAACTAATTCAAAGTTCAATAGCAGAACTAATCCAGTCTACAGCTGGTATTCCAACCAAAAATCCAGCAAACGCATACCTTCAGGAAGCGTATGCAGCCTCGGCAATCCAACCGGAGTCCCTTCCGGGGAAAGCACCGGACGCTGCCGCTTCTCCTCGAGCACCCCACCGCCGCCGTCCATATCATCGGAAATAGTCGTAATGTCGGGAAACGACGCCGACATCCTAGAATGCGGTGGCCAGAGTTCGTCACCGGTTTCGTACCTCTCCAACTTTCGAACTCGCTTCATGGCCTTGGAGAGGTCGAGGAGCTGAGAAACCGTCTTCTGGTGCAGGAAGAATGCGGAGATGGCGACCACGGAGGCTCCGAAAACCGCCGCCATGACCAGTTCGAGAGCGGAGGAATTCATTGTCAAGCGGAATCTTCTCTCGATCGCTATGACAGATTCGGAGTTTTTGGATGGAGAGAGTTGAATCGGTTAAACCCTACTGTAAGTTACAGAGCAGAGGTTTCCGTTTGTGTTTATCATAGAAAATGGGAATTTGCGTGGAAGTAGAGGTATTTACAGGATGAGATGATCGTAGACGAACGGGAGACGCCACGTCATATATGCTTTCCTCTTTAACTTTACTAATTGCGTACTCGGTAATAACTGCTCCGTTCTATTCTACTTGTCTTTCTAATTTCAAAACTTTATTCATCAAAACTTGTCCATTTAGAATTTTTATATAATTAATATATTGGAAAAGGTTCGTATTGACTTTTTTCTCTCTATCTATTGACTATAAAAGGTAGTCAGTAATTAATTTGTGATTACATTTAGAAAAATTTGGATTTTCAATGATTTTTTTTACATTTTCAATGAGTTTCTTAATATATGTGAAACAATAAAAAAGGACAAGTAGAACAGAATGGAAGGAGTACTTGTTTATCGGTTCGGTTAATGTGTGAACTTGTTGTAAAAGCAGATTCCACCCAAAAATAAAAGACTCCAGACATAGACGTTTGATGGAGCAAAGCTCTCAGCTGAACTAGGGTTGCAATGACCAAAAAAATGTGTGCCTATAGGCATACAATAACTATATTAATTTTGGAAAATATTTCAAAAGTATTCTCTAAATGAGAATTAATTAACCATTTTAAAAAGAAAAAGAGTCTCGTGCGAATGGGCACCTATGTGAGAAATAAGAATAAATCTCGATCGTTCATTCCAAACAATCAACGTCCCTGATTAAACATTCATTAAAAAAAATAAAATACGTGCGGACGAATTTTTCCCGTATTATTCTTGTATTTTTCAATAAAATACGACACGGGCGAATTTTTCCCGTATTATTCACGAATTTTTCAAAAAATACGTTTTTATGAGACGCGCCCAATTTGTTCATCAGAAATAGCGATTTGTTCATCAATATTTACCAATTATTCATCAATATTAACTAATTGTGCATTGAGTTTTTGATAACATTGTTCATTGATTTCGAACTTTTTTAATTTTTAATTTTATTTTTTTAACCTTATTTATGTGTAGGAATACAATATTATGTAGTTTTTTGTGCACATATAATTAGTTTTTATATACTCATATTTGTTCATTGATATACTCGTATTTGTTAATTGGTATACCCTTATTTGTTCATTGATATACTCATGGTATACCATTATTTGTTCATAGTATACTTCTTTTTTGTTCATTGGTATACCATTATTTGTTCATTAATATACCCTATTTGTTCATGGATATACCCTTATTTGTTCATTGATATAACCTTATTTGTTCATTATTATACCCTTATTTATGAATTGAAATAAACTTATGTTTTATATGTCAAGGTTATCAACTTGTACATTTAGGACTATTAATACAATCAACTTGTACATTTAGGACTATCTATTTGTGCATTTTTACATTTATTTTGTGCTTTAAGTCTATCTTGAATTCAAAGTATAATACGAATGAAGTGCTTTAAGGCTAACTTGTCAGTACGAATGAAGTGCTCGCTATAGTACCAAATTAAGATAAGTTTGATGTAGAAACTTGAATGCAAAAGATAATAGATAAAGAATTTGACTTTGCAATAATATGGTGTATGCTAAGAGAACGAGATAGCAACAAATCGAAAATGAGTGTTTGTGTCTTATTTAGCTATGAACAAATTGATGTTATTAATGAACAAATATGCATATAGCAATGAACAAATTGAGGTTACTAGTGAACAAATATGCATCTAGTAATGAACAATTATATGAAAAAGGCAATGAACAAATATGCATAAACTAGTGAACAAATTGATGTTACTAATGAACAAATATGCACAAACCGATGAACAAATATGCCAAAACCAATGAATAAATATTTTCATTTTTTATGAACAAAATCACAATGGTGATGAACACATTGCATGTAATTTTGATACACATTTGTTCATTTTTTATGTACAAACAATAGATTTTTTATGCACAAGCAATAGTTTATTTATGCACATAATCATAGTTTTGATGAACAAAATCACAATTTTGATGAACAAATCCACATTATTGATGAACAAATCCACAATACTGATGAACATTCTGGGCGCGTGTCCTATTTCCGTTTTTTTCAAAAATACGCGAATAATTCGCCAATAATTCGCTCGTGCCGTTTTCTTCCCCTTTTTAAGTGAAATGATCAGCGTCTTTGATTTTTTTGATCCAACGGGTCCTGTTCTTTCTTATTTCGTACCTAAGTGCCCATTCGCACTTGAACCGGACTCTTTAAAAAAATAATAATTAATAAACAATAATCAAATTTACTAAACTTAGAATCTTTATTGTGTGCCCATGGGCACACATTAGAAATTTCCCTTGTCAATTTGGATGAAAACATTTATTGTAACAGTCCTATCCTATCTGATATCTACCCTAGTACAAATATAAAGCAAAAACCAAGTCTTTGTAAAAATTTGAGCCACATGGCAAATTTAAAATATTTTTTGATTTTTGATTTATTATTTTTAATCCATTTCTATCTTAACCACTTTCCCACTATCTCAAAAACTACCTTCCATCCACTCTTTTCTTCTAAATAAATTAAAATTTTGTAATTTTTATTACTAAAAAAAATAAGATTCAATCGTTAAAATTTATTCCGAATAAATATTTAAATAATAAATTAGAAATAAAATTATTTTAAAACATACCCGAAATAACACTAATTTGATAATTTAAATTCGTGCTCCAGTTCTCGTGATCATTCTTCTAAACTTGGCGGGTTCTCTTTGCTTATTTAGTTATTCTCTCATGAAATTTTATTTTCTGGCAATACTTTGTTCAAGAATATTTTTATTCGGACATAATAAAGTATAATTCCATTCATAGATTCTCAGAATTATGTAAAATACAGAAGTTGCGTTCTAGTAATACTTACAGGGATAATTTTACTAAAAATTATATAATATTACGATATTAACACAAAATTTAAACTGCTTTAATATAATATCGTAATAAAATTATGAAATTTATAAAAAAAACTTTAAGATCGTGTCTCATATTTTAATAGAATATATTTAAAACTTATTTTTATTATTTTTTGAGATTTTTCCCTACATTTATATTAAAATTATTAAAATGTTAATTTCACCTAAATTGAATATTTATAAAAAAAATTTATTTTTTTATAAAATATTTATGTGCATAAAATAATCAATGTTTATAAAATATTTATTAAGGTTATGTATTAGAGTTTTTATCTTTTACATTGTAATGAATATAATAATATTTTTAAATATGGAGAATAATAATATAAGGATTGGTATTGAGTATAACATAGAGAGAAAAAAAATAACCCAAAAATACGGGGGATCATTGACCATATATCGCTGGATTGGAAAAAACCACACGAGATCTTGGAGGAAATTAAGAAAATGACAACAAAAGAGGAATTTGAACTCCTCATCAACATTCGGTGGAGCCTTTGGTTCCCGAGAAACAAGAGAGTCTTTGATAACAACACCGGAACAAACTTGACCAATGCCGATCATATCACTGATTTCATCCGAAACCAGATTAAAGATTGGAAACTTGCAGAAGTTGTTGCCTCCCCCAGCCCCTGTAACCGTAGTGTTCGGGGTCAGGTTGGTAGAAAGCGAGCGAAATGGGAAAAACCCAAAGTTGACTATATTAAATTGAATTTTGATGGGGCAGTTAGTGCAGATGGTGTGGCTTCATTCGGGTTCATCCTCAGGGACTCTGGTGGCTCCCCCATCCATTTTGACGGAAGACTGATTGGTCGACAATCTATCTTGATATCCGAGACCATCGCCTTGCGCCAAGGACTTCTCGAGGCCATCAGACACGACATTCCCCAAATCCAGATTGAAGGCGATAATTTGCAGCTGGTCAATGCCGTGCTCGGTGATTGGTGTTGCCCGTGGGAGATTGAGTTGCTACGTGCGGATATCCATTGCTTGTTGGCTCGCTTCTAGGATTGGAGTATCTCTCACATTGCTCGGGAGTGCAATTTTGTAGCGGACTTCATCACTGGGTCTTTCAGGCGTGTCTCCTCCACCCACTTGCAGTTGATTCGGGCCTCCTTATCCGCCAAGATGCTCTAGGGCGACCACTAGCTTGTTAGTGGTCACCCTAATTTCTTTCCTTATCAAAAAAAAAGAGAAAAAAAAATTAAAAACAATATAATACTATAACTTAAAGATAATTTAAATTATATCATATAGGTAGATATATCAATGTATACTAAAATATATCATATATTCAATAAATAATTTATTATATTGTAAAAATGAACATATTATTAAAAAATTATATACAATAAGTCCAAGTCTTGCAAAATATTAAAAAATTATAATGGATAAAATTAATATAAAAAATATTAGCATATAGATCAGGTTTTGATAAAAAGATATGCATAAAATTAATATTGAAGTATAAACATATAGATAGAAAATTATAAAAATATGTTATCTATGTTATAAAATCTATTGAATGTATACAAGAATAATACTATAAGTTATTATAATATTTATTAAAATGAAACTTATTATAATATTTAATAAAAAAATAAAAATATCAACATATAAATCAAGTTATTATAATATAAATAATTGGATGTATAGAAAGAATAATAGAAGTTATTATAATATTTATTATTAAAAAAATTTATTCAAGTAATACCATGTGGCGCAATTTTTACAACATACATAATTTCTGCTTTATAATGTATCAGGATAGAAAATGTGCAAACTTAATTAATTATCATGTAATGACTATTAGTCCAGCTAAGTTGGGAGTATGAATATGTAACTAAACTTTGACATAAACATTTAAGTCATATATGTTATTGTTAGTGCACAAAAAATCGTCTTCAATGCACGTTGTATACTCCCTTTTTCATCAACCGTTACAATCTCTTTTATAATAAAATACTTAATTAAAAAAAGGATAATAAGTAAAAGTGCCTTTGTGGCAGATAATAATGAAAATTATTATGGTAGTAAATTTTACCCGCTAACAAATGCCCTACTTGAATGTTAGTTACATTAGAACGCAACTAAGATTCAAGTACTCTATGACCTATTCGAAATGGCCATGTGAATTAGTCGTCGGGTTCCCCTTACACGCATTTTCTTGTATTCTTATATTCGTACATTCATGAGCGAATATCATGAGATCCTTTGCTCTACTACATACGCACATTTGTAGAAGTCCGTTAATGCGATAAACTAACGTTGCACTCTTTTTTTAATCCAAGACTCAGACTAATGCAAAAACTGACTTTTATTAAAAATAAACATGAGTAACATGATCTTAAGGACAAAACTAATGAATGAAAATAAAGATCTAAGGGCCTCGTCAAAACCACGTGGGAAAAAGAGAGCCCTATTTACATTCATTTTTTAATCCAGAGATACACGCATAGGGGAATACACGTAATCGCGGTCATGGCCTAGGGATCCACTGTCACGGTCTCTAGTCCTGTGGTCACGGAATTTGTCAAAAGACATCGTTTTTTTTATTTCGAATATGTTCTGAAGATATATATTTTTAAAAGTTAAAATAGTCTAAATCAGAATTTATTTAATGTTAAAGTTGGAGATAAAAAGAAATTTAATAAGAAAAAGTTGAAATAATAGGAATAAAAATAAATTTTCGTAAATAGGAGATGAAACCATAATTATTCCAGTGCTCGAAAAGGTACAAATTTAATATGTAGTTATTGATAATCTAATCAGGTAAAAGTGTAATAAAAAATTGTTTTAATTTTTTTAGTATAATACATATGTGATTATTTTTTCAATTAGTTTATCTTTATGTTTTTTGGGGGATAACTTTTATGCACAATAAACGTTTTTTTCACTTATTTTATTTTTATATTTATTTGAGAATAACTCTTTTGCATAATTATTTTTGTTAATATTTTAATAATCCAATTACTTTAAATTATTATTTTAATATTTGTGTAATGTGACGCAACATGGTGAAATAATTTACTATCGCATTAGTAAGGGGCGTAGCCAGAAAATTCGCATTGTAGGCGCCAACAAAAATTTCCAACATAGCTAATGTACGTTTCGTGAAAGATGTAGAAATAAAAAATATAAATCTAGACAAAGAAGAGAACATATTTTATAGAGGAGGGACTAAAATATTTCAAAATGCAATCACATTAAGAAAACAAGAGTTTATAATGACAACTTATATAATTATTAAATATGTTTCAGAATACATTTAGATTAAGAAAACAAAAATGTTTTAGAATACAAATTAATTGAATCTATAAATATTGAAAGTTCGTGACTAAAAAGTAAAACCCAAACTAAATCTCTCGTGCTAATAATGAATTGTATGATTCGAGATATCCCAACGTTAACCTATTGTTTCAAAGTTTTCGGGTTCAATCTCATTATAAAAGTAGGCAGTTTAACAAAATATAAAAGCATTCTCACTAAGTAAATGACTTATTAGAAGTGGTTTGTATACGTCCAACGGTCCAATCTTCAAACGTTAAATTTTTGCCCAAATATCAGAATGGAGCATATAATATATCAAATCGAAGCTATTGACAAGTGGAATATATATACGGGAAAAAAATTGGATTGGAGGGCCATGGCCCCCACCCGCATTAATATAGCTCAGTCCTTGGCATTAGTTATTAGCAATAGACATATATACCGTCAACACCCACCAACAACGAAGCCATGTTAATTAATTTCTCTAGAACTGTTCACAATTCTCACCCATTTATGGGTGCTCTAGCCTAGTCTAAGTAATACTTGGGCTATCCTAAATCTTACATGATCAAAAAAATGTAATAGATATTTATAAATTACGTACTCTACCACCCCCTCTATTTTTTCATTTAAAAACTTGGTCCATTATTAATTTTTTTCACATAAATTAGTAGAAGATTTAACCGAGTGCAGGGATTAGTGGAGGGAGAGGATTATGGTGGAGGAGTGTTAGGTATAAATGGAGGAGACCTCAATTTTTGAGTTTCTTGTGTTTTCACCGCTGCTTTTCCATTTTTCTTTTTAATTTTCGATTAGTTTTTGAGCCTTTTAAATACGTCCTCTCGATGTTATATCAAGACAAAGGTATATACATCCTAGCTCTCAAGATCTTGCACGAGGAAATTACCACTGGGTAGTTGTTGTTGAATCATCTATTTACATCTATATTTATATATACTATATCTATATATAATAAAAAAAATTGGTCATTTATGACTAATCCTACTAAACAAATATATAGAATAAATCCTTCAATTAAAGCAAGAAGACCAATATCCCATCAATTCATAGGACTTATTATACAATATTACAAAAAAGATTTAAATAAACCTATAAACCCATTCAAATGCTCAACTGAATTGAATGGAATAATCCATAAAATTGTCAAATTAAATAAATTGTCATGGGACTACTTATAATTATAGAAATTGTTAATAGTTTTATTTTATGTCAAATATAATAATTTTATGAATTAAAAAGTGATTAATAATAAATTTTTCTAATGTACCATATATTTAGTTACAAATTAATTTAAATACTTAATTTTCCTTAATGATGTTCCCCGTTTCTAAAATTTAACCATAATTAATATATAGTAAAAAATGGATTTTTTTTGTTACAAATCACCTTTTAAAAGTGGTGTTTTTAACAAACCATCTTTCAGAATATGTTTTAAGTAAAACCACCTTTTATAATGTAATTTGTTCAATTGAACAACTTATTTTTATTTTTACTAAAATTTAAATGGATCAATATGTCCTTCATCAATATATATTAGTTTTATGAAAAAAACATAAAAGCATTCCTAATTTTTTAAATATTTTTCAAAAAATGAACATCATGATATATTAAAAAATATTTAAAAAAATCACCAAAATCGAAGTTGAAACTTGACATATTTTAATTTAATTTAAAAATATTGTTTTCTTATTCATCTCTTACTTACAAAAATTTAAATAATTAATATGTATTTTTAACTTTCTAAAATGAAAAAAGTGATTTATTTTTTTGGAGATACCATTTGATATTATATATATAAATGTTAGACTATTTGAGAAAAATGTAAAAAAATAGGGATGATTTTATAAATTAATAAAACATGTAGTTAAGGACATTTTGGTCAAGATTTTGTTATAGGTGCTTCAACTTAACAAAATAAATTATAAAAGGTGATTTTTTTAAATCAAATTATAAAAGATGGTTTGTTAAAAACTCATCTTTTAAATGAAGTTTTTGACAAATAACCCAAAAAAATCAAATCCCTAACCTTTTTGACTTTTATATTTGTACCCTTTTAATTCAGTTTCATAGTAAGCACATGTATAATATAAAGAAGAAAATTTGATCATTGATGACTAATCCTAGTAATGAAATATATAGAGCAAATCCTACAATTAAACCAAGAAGACCAATAATAGCCCATCAATTAATATGGTCTATTATACAATGATGCAAAAAAGATTCAAAAGAATAAAAAAACTTTTGACCTATCATTGTATAACTTCTATAAACCTATAAACCCTTTGAAATGCTCAAGTGAATGGAATAATCCATGTGACTAGTGAAAATCAATGTATAGTGAAAATCAAACCCCTAACCTTTTTTACTTCTATATTTGTAACCTTCTAATTCGTTCTCATATTAATTGCATTTATACTATCTTTACAACTATAAAAGTTGTCCCTCTCAAATCAAATAAATGCTCCACATTTATGTATTGATTTTCATCATTATTAAAATATAATAAGTATTTGAAGATTTATTTGAAATACATTATACACATATTTATAAAATGACTATTTGTTTTCTTTCAAAAACTTGATATTCTTCTTTTAGAAAAAATATAATTATTATATATGATAAAAAAACTTATGAAGATAAAATATTATTTTTCTTAGAAAAAGACACAATATCATATGTTGTTGGCTATTCACAATTTCACATATACGAGAGTCGCATTAATTTAAATTTAAAAAATTAAAGTATACACAAACTTTGAAAATCGATGGTAGATTAAGAAAATAAAATCAAATTAATACTTGAAATACCAACCAAATTTATATGGAAAAAAAAATTATTACTGGGGTATATCTTAAGTTGTTATGTAGTGTACACTAATTAAATAATTAAATTTTGACCAAAAAAATTAAATAATTAAATAGTTTATTTATGTATGATTTGCAATATTTTATTTTGTTTCAGTTATATAATTAGTTATTTTATTTCATAATACAAACATAAAATATGACATTTGCCCCGTCCAACGGACGGGTTCAACAGTCTAGTAAAGAAGAAAAATTGTCATTTTTTACTAATCATATTAATTAATATATAGAGAAAATCCTACAATTAAACCAAAAAGACCAATAATCCATCAATTAATATAGCCTATTATGCAATAATACAAAAAAATCAATTTTTTTTGATCTACCATTCTATAACTTCTATAAACCTACAACCCCTTTCAAATGCTCAAGTGAATGGAATAATCCATAAAATTGGTCAAATTAAATAAATTATTATGCAACTACAATTATAGGATCATAGCAATTATTAATAGTTTTATTTTTTTTCAAATGTAATAATTTTATGAATTAAAAAATTAATTAATAATAAACATTTATAATGTACTATATATTCAGTTAAAATTAATTTAAATAATTTTTTCCCTAATGATGCTGTCCATTTCTAAACTTTAACCAAAATGATTATATATTAAAAATAAAATTCCTAACCTTTTTTACTTCTATATTTTCTTTGGTTGAAGGAGTGGTGGCACTTTCCATCCCCTGAAGGGAGAATTTTATTAAATAAAATAAAAGGGTTAAGTAATCATTAAACAGGAAATGCTCGACCCCTAACATCATCAATCATCAAGCAATAAAAAAGAAATCCCCTTTGGCGGGGCACTCAATACATGAAAACCTACAGGAAAAAGAAAGGTAATAAAAGTAAGGCGGGTCGGCCACATTGTTCACCTCATGGTATGATATGGATCAAGATAGGGTTAAGACTAATGAATCATGGAAGAAGATAAGAGGCCATATTAGGTCAAGACCATTCAAGAGATCAATAGCTTTCAAGTATAAAATGGTCTTGAAGAATTTAAATTATGGGATCCATCCACTGTCAAGTCGACATTGGAAGATGAAGAGCGCTTGCGTGCGTTATTTACACTCACATGCAAGAATTGTTTGCATCCTTATCCTAGACTTACTATTTATAATGCTTTTTATATATGCTTTTTTAATTTTAATAAGATTTTCTACATATATGGACCATGTGTTATGGGCCATATTATGTGGGCTTATGGTTTTTTAAGTTAGGAAACATATTATAATATCAATTTGGACCATGCAAGATTGGTGGGACAAATTTGGAAAGTAGTATGGATCTTGTTTGAAGCCAAAGTTATTTGTTATCTTGCAATAATATCTTTTATTTAAGGTAGAATTTATATTAGGAAACAATATCTTTTAAGAATAACATAGAATAGTTGCCTATCTATGTCTATTTAAACTATTGTAATCTTTCTTTTCAAGACAACTTGATCTAAATCCTTGGAATAGAAACCTTATTTCTTATTTCAAGGACCTCAACCCTAATATCTCTCTTGTTTTCTCTTGAATTTCGTCCACACCAAACACCAACCAAGTTCGAAATTCTCTTCCTCATTCGTCCATCACCTTTCTCTAAACACAAATAAATCTTAAACACATTCAACTGAGTTGTTACTTGTTCTTTAAGAAATCAATTTATAAGCCTTGTTGCTTTACAATCCAAGGAAGTGATTGAGAACCTTAAATTTGAATCTTCTCATTCAAATTTCAAGTCTTGCAAGTAAAAGAAGAGAATGATTAAACCTGACAAGATCAAAACCTGGAAAACAAACGGAAACAATGTGCGCGTGCTCATCAATTACGTATCGTGGTACACGTGACGAAATTGGATAATCCAATCCCTATTACAAAAGCATAAACATTGTATCATCAAGCTAGAAAGAGGATGCCTCTTATTCAAGTCAGTTTACAATAGCCAAATCGTCAATTGAGAATCTGATTCATGGATAACCTTGCGAAAACCCTTGTCCTAAGCAAACTTGAGCCCATTGAGCACTCCCCAAAATTCTTCCTTCGGAACCAAGCAAGAGTCGATATTATGCACAAAACCTCCAATCTAAGACCCATTGCTATTCCTTTGAAAACCTCCTACAGTAGCCACGCCATCATCCTTGACAAATCCATCAGTGTTCACATTAATCCACCCGTCCTCTGGTTTGCACCACGAGACTTCTTGCACAATTTTATTTGGAACTTCACTAGAGGAAAGACACTTACCTACAACTTCATGGACTTTTCTCGCGCTTTCCAAGATAAAAGAAGTCTTCTCTTTATTGTCTCGATGCCATTGAAGACTTTCATTTCACCACCGCCAAGCCCACCACATAACCATGGCAAAGAGGGAGCTCCAATCTCCATTTTTTACTCCTATGTTCTCCAAAATGTTCTTCCTAATCTAGCTCAAAAAGTTATCTTGAAAAAAATAGAACAAAATTAGTAACCTCTAGCTCGTTCCAAATAACATTAACATGCGGATAATCCCTAAAAAGGTGTTCATAAGATTCTTCAATACCATCACAGTGAAGGCAATATGCATTATAAGTTAGGTGTCTCCTTCTCCTTTCACCATTAGTCAAGATCCCACCCTTACTAGCTAACCATATAAAGCACCACACCCATTTTGGCACCCTTAATCTCCATACTTTACTGAAAAGGCCTCATCCATTCTATTAAAGTTGCAATGCAGCATATTATAACACGAATTCACCAAGTAGTTGCCATCAGAGGTAAGCCTCCACTAAGTTCATCCCTAGTAATGCCCAGCTACAGAATCACAAAAATCGCATCCAACTTCATCATGATCGTAGCGGTTTTCTTCCTAATAATCTGCTACGAAAACCTGTTCTTGATTATAGGTGATGGCTCCCAATGCCAAGCCTATAAGAGGTGTGTCCAACAACCAAACATCAATCCAAAAGTGAACACTCTTACCATCCCGTAGCAGCCACTTGGTTCCTTTAACCACCACATCCAAAATCCCCATCTTGATGCACTTCCATATATGAGAAAAAGCGGATGACCTCTCCAACGTCATATCCACATATTTATTTTTTCAGAACCGTCGTCCAAATTTCACCCTCCTCCATAACAAATTGCCAACATGACTTTCTAATTAAAGTGATGTTCAACTCTTTCATAGTTTGAATGCCAAGTCCTCCTTGACTTTTCAGTTTAATCACCTATCTCAATGCCACTTTTTGTATTCACCTTCTCTCATGATTGCTTCTTCATATGAATCCACAATTAAGCTTGTTAATCTTATTACACAAACTGCTAGGGAGAAGAGCCATTTCATGGAATAAATTGATAATTAGGTAGACATGGGTCTGGTTCTAATGGAACTGGGGAACCATTGTTTCTAACTGGTCCAGAACCGTCGATTCGGTTCCAACAACAATTTCAATTCCGATTCTCCCACCCCAGGAATGGGGGAATCAGAGGTTTCACCTTACCTAGTTCGGACCTGAGGTAGAACCTTCGGTTTCTGAACCCGTGTCCGCCGATTACAAACGAAATTCCGGTCACAGTTTGCCAACAGTGGCCAGATAACTCCAATCGCGATCACAATTTGCCAAACCGACACCGCAATTTCATTTGAAACTAACATACACGTTTTTTTTTAATTTTAAATATTTACGGTTCCTGAACGAACCAGCAGTTCCGGAACCGGACCCAGGTCTATAAAGAGGTCAACACGGATTTAACCAACGTCACTCTACCCGCAAGGTTAAGAGTCTCGATTTCCACCCTATTAACTTAGCATTGAACTGATCCATATGTTTAGAATAGGTATCCTTATTGATAAGCTTATGAAGGATATGCATACCAAGGTAATCTCCCAAGTTACTAGTCACTGAAAAGCCACTCACATCTTTAGGTCTACGGCATAGGACATGATAAGTGTTAGTTGACACACAAATTTTTAATTTTGGGACACTAAATATTGGATGGAAACCTTCCAAAAAATTCCAAGAATCTCATAACAACACGAATCTCCTCAAAGGACGCGTTAGCAAAAAGCATGATGTCACCTCTTGGTTAGAAACCTTACGAAAAAAGTCCAATCACCTCATAATAACTCGAATCTGCTCAAAGGACGCATTAATGAAAAGCATGATGTCATCAGCAAAAACCGTATGGGAGAGAAGAGGACCACTTCTCGTGAGTATAATCGGTTTCCAATTTCCATTGTCAACGACATCAATAATAACGTGACTAACACGCCTCACACAAAATAAGAATAGATAAGGGGAGATATGGTTGATAGATCACAGTTAGGTAGTGTTTAGGATGCATATTTATGTTTAATTTGCATGGTTTTAGCTTAGTTTAGCTTAGTTTCTAGGTTTTCTAGGAAATTCGGGTTTTGCGCTTGTTTTGTTCGGCTTTGCAGATCTTTAGGTAAACAAGCATGGACGGGATGGATCTTAGATGATTGTGGAGGATCAAGATGAGGCTTAAAGTCGTGCAAGTTAAGATTGGAAGAGCTAAGGCCCAAGAGCTTGAGGGATAAAAACCCTTAAACTCGGGTCATGCATTGGAGTCTTATTTTGACACCTCTATCTTGCAATACTTGGTTTGGGAGCTATAGTGCTCGGATGAAGCTGAATTTGGTATCAATGGAAAGCTAACTCGAAGGGATACAATTCATATTTTTACTCCGAGTCCAAATTCCAACTCGAAGGGGGTCAAAACAGTCTCTGAAGTGTCACTAGAGTTGTTGAGGCCTGAGCACGGGTAGAACCAAGGAGAGCGCGACCGCGCTCTGGGGAGTACCAAACCGCGCTCTGGCGCGTTTGTGCGACGCTGACTTGGGCTTCGGGTGATCTTATGGGCCGACTCTAATATTTCTTTTAGATATTTTTAGACTTGATATAAATACTTTCCTTAGGGTTTTATTTGGATTGGATTATGCTATCTTTTACTTGTGTTCTAAGTTTGATTGAGTTTGGAGATTTGTGGGAGACAAAACCCTAGTTTTGCAATTGAAGATCAATTTGACTCTTGTAAGTTTTGTTTTTCTTCAATGACAATTTCTAGCTAATTTTCTCATGTCCAACTAGTTAGTTGAAGTTGTATGCATGATTGTTTCATTTGTTTGTGAGATTTGAATTATTTTAGTTTGCCTTGACTAGATTGAATCTCTCCATACTTGATTGATTAAATTCACTTAGGATTAGTATAGATTGGCCACCTATTCTACTTCTAGGTTGAATTACAACTAGAATAATTAAATAGACGGTGGAATTTGATTATTCATGGATGAATCCTTTGATTATACTTAAAGACGGTGTATATTAAGGTTAATCAAAGGCGAAGAATTTAATCACAAGATTTCGTGAATAGACGGTGGAATTCATGAATATTGTTTCTATTGAATGCTTTGAACTTAATTGCATGATCAACTTGACATAGAAGGTTTTCTAGGTTAATTGATTAAAAGGTTGTTAAAGACGGTGTATATTAACAACCACAATAAGCTTGGATTCATAAATTCACAATAGATTAGTCAAGGGAAATTGAAATAAGGATAATCGATGATCAAAACTCATGTATGCAATGGATACGAAACTAGTTGGACGCTTTTCTCCATATTCGAATCTCAACTTATTTTACTTGCTTAGCTTTAATTAGTTTAATTCCTTAGATTTTAGCTTACAACCATAAAACCCTCCTTCTGCTTAGTAATATTATATAAATACGAATAATCTGAGTCCTTGTGGGTTCGACCCTTGCTTTCACTATACTTAGGTTAGGAAGTTAGGAATTTTCTTTGACAATGCTTTTATAGCGACGTAAAAGTGCTCGTCAATGGTCTCCTTAAGGAACACCGTGAGATGCCATGAATTGGGAAGACAATTCACTATTCCAAAGCACTTGCATTCTTGGGGAATAAATGCAAGCCATGATCCATCTAGCACATTCCTTCGGGAAACCAACCTCAACAAGAGTGGAATTGACGAAATCCCAAGTAAGACGATCATAAGCTTTTTCAAGATCAAGCTTCATAATCACCCAACCCTTAGCCCCTTTCTTCCTTCTCATAGAATGCACAACTTCTTGCCAATAATATCTTCCATTATAGGTTGGATTCTATTGGCCAAAATTTTAGTAAAATCTTATATAAGATGTTGAACAAACAAATAGGCTTGAATTGACTAATATGTTCAGTTTTCCCACCTTTGCCAACAAGATGATAGTCGTATCATTAACCCATGTAGGAAGAATAGCTAAGTGGAAAAAATCTTTAGCAAAATCACAAACTGAAGCTTCCATGGTGTCCCAACATTTCTAAAAAAATCCCTACTAGAAACCATCAAGACTTATAGTTGTAATAGCTCCCATACTTCTCACAACACCCCCAAATTTCCTCCATCAAGACTGGTCTCTCAAACCCTCTGAAACGATCATCACTAATACTTAGAAATTTGCGGTCCAATTCAGTCAACCTCACCACCTCAAACATCTATATATCCCTCAACCCGATTATGTTTTCTTATAATAATAGTAGAGGTATGGAAGAAAGGCATTTTTTGATACCTACAGTTAAGCCATAATTCCCTAGACTCTTAAAACCAATGGACCTATTCATGTGCCATCTCAAGTTCACCTTGCACCTTAGCTTCTAACTCCATCAATCTAACAAAATTGCTTTTGCCTAGACTTTTCTAAATGTCGTCCAACCTATCAAGTAACTCCTTCTTACATTGAGGAATATTCCCGAAAAATTTCCTATTCCAAACCAACACGCCCTCCTTCAAAATAGACAAGGCACTCGACATATCCACATTAGCACACCAACTCGCCTTAACTTATCCAAAAAAAAGTAGGATGGGAAAACCACACCACCTTGAAGTGGAACACATATCTCTTCTTATTTAGCTCAATCGTAGGACTCGAAGAAAGAAGAAGGGGACAATGGTTAGAGGAAAACTTAGGTAGGTGTCTAACCCTAGCATCTAGACAACATGTCCCTCCACATTTATAAAGACCCTATCAAGCCTCTTATGCACAACAAAATTAGCCGACAACCTTTTACTCCACGTGATGTCTTGGCCAATGAAACCCATATAAATCATGTTGAGCTTATTCCTCCATTTGTTGAAAACTGCATAGTTGACATGGAGACACCCAACCTCTCTTTTTCTCTCATGATTAAACAAAATATATTAAAGTCACCTTTGACAATAATGGACACAGACACTCTACGAATCGCAAACTCAAGCTCCTTCTAGAAGGCCTCCCTGCGAGTAGGGGAAGGCGGACTATGCATAACAAAGGGGTGTACATGTTTTCCACCATCCGAGTAAGAAACTTGAATGCAGTTTCTATTCATATCCACAATGTCCACATGAAACCTATTGACCTTCCAAAGTAACCAAACACCCCCAACAAAATCGGTGGCTTCAATCCTTTGGCACTTCATAAAGTTTGATATCGTTATCTTATCACAAATAGCTTGAGCCCTCTAACAGAAATTCTCGTCTCGAAAAGGAACAAAATATCGACTATATGATGTCTACATAAATAATGAATCGTTCTCTAGAAACTGGGCTTTCCTACAACAAAGCAATTCCAAAATAAGATATTCATCGATAACTAAGTGAAAAGGAAGAAAGAGACCAGGGAAGAAATCAAATTGTCCCTTGAGTCGGATCGCTCTCCGCCATGGTAAAATTGACATCTCCACAAACAACACTCCCTTAATGGTTCCGAGCGGTCATGCTATCATTCGTTGGCCATTCCCCAATCATCTTATGCCTCAAAGGTAGACCCATGTAGCAACTATTAGACGCCTGATTCTGCATCAGAGCACCGCTAGGGGATCACTGTCGTAGGTGGGGTCGAATCAAAACTCCGATCATTTCTTGAAATTTCATTCCTGTCTGACCTCCTTGGTCTTTTGGCTAAGACACCATCATACCTATTTTTAGGCTCATACTCTAACTTGAGGCTGAAGAGAACACCCTTTCTTCGACCCACTTTGATGGATCTTTTTCCTCCATGGGCCTTTGTTTGAAAAAGGCCATTATTAAACAACATTCTAAATTCATTTGGTATTAGGTTGATCGAATTTTCCACAGACTCATGTATGAATTTCAACTCAAACGCAACCTTAGAATCAATATCTTTCCTTTCCAAATCAACCAAGGATAAATTTTCCCCACCTTCCTTAATCATAGCAATAGAAATCGCACCAACAACTTGCTTTATACCATTCGACCCTTCTATCTTCTTAGAAACATGAGTACCTTTCTTATATGTAGGAGCCTCCATATTATCTTTATCCTCACTAAATATTTTGAGAGTACTAAAATGATTTATTTGAGGAAAAGTGTTCTTAGAGTCCGCTAGAATCTTCCCATTCCCTTTGTCAACATTTCCTTGCACATCTTTAGTATTCATTTTCCTATTAGAATTTGATCATGAATAGTAGGGTTTCCTCTTCCTATCACTTTCCTCTTTTCCATTCTCATCCATTTTTTGTAAAATCCTTTTCCTTCATTGTCAGAGACATTGCCGGCTACTGCCTTTGAACAAGACTCTAAAAACCAATATCCACTTCCAAAATTAATTGTTCACCATCCGCTTGATTTGGAGTTGCTGAACAAGTCTTGCTGAACTCTATTGTTCACCATCCGCTTGATTTGGGGTTGCTGATGGTAGAACTTCTTTCCACTACATTGGGATTTTTCACCGCTAGAAGATGATGATGCACAAGTTCAACTGGTCTAAATAAACAATTTGACTTGACATGCCCAAAATGACCACAATAGAAACATATCGTAGGTAACCCTTCATGATCGATTAGAAACATATCCCCGTTGATACTTATCGACCCTTTCCAAGGCTTTTCCAAATCAACTTCCACACATATTCACGCAAATCTTCCTCGACTAGTATACATAGTCTCGAATCCACTTGAATGGGGCGCCCAATCCCAGTCGCTATTCTCATAAGAATTTTCTCTTCTATAAAGTGACAAGTAATTAGAAAGTCTTATCCGTGAGGGAGCAATTCGATTTGTTTCGAAGTACGAAAACATGGAGACCCACTGCAAACAATTAGACAACACCGTAAGATAGTCAAAGGACCCCTTATGTGCGCCACCATGTAATACTCCTCTCTTCCAAATCAGACTAGATAGCTACCTATCAAGAATCTGAACTTAACCAAACTAATGTTGTCGGTATGTACAGGTCAATCCCATAGATACTTGTGTATTTATATGTCTAGTTGTATGCCAATATGAATGTGAAGTGTGTCTAACTAACCAATATCCACTTCCAAATCAATTACTGATCATTGAAAAACCATGAATCTATTCCTTTTGAATATCTTATCGAGGAGATTATGATTCCAATTCCTTCAATCAAGTAGTAATTAGATCAACGAGACTCTAAAAACACTTATTATCAATCGACCTAGAAACTATCTAGATTAATTCAATAATAACAATGCATACCAAGGAAATCAATACGAACAATTGCTATTAAGCAACTAGTCATGAACCAATTATAAATTAACCCTCTTTGTAATAAACTAGTTGAACTAGTCCTAGCAAATTTAAATCAGTACTTTGATCTATATGATTCAACTAGAAATACTTTATATCTATAAAAGATTGATTCAGGAAAATATTAGATGGACAAACCAATAAAAACGAAAAAGCAACCATAAACAATAAGTAAAGAGGACTACAATTATTCAAGAGAAGAGAAGAGAAAGAGTAAATCTCACAGTAATTTAGGAGACTGTTTCTTCAATAGAATAATCAAACAAAATAGTTTAGTTCTCCAAAGAAAACAAAGAAACATCACCAACAAGGGTTCTTCTCTTCCAAAGTATGAGATAATCCCCCAACAAGTAGAATATAAAACATATTAATTCTGTAACAAGTCTTTTCCATAAATTAAAGTAGTAGGATAAAATATTTTGCAAAAAATATAGCTAAAGTCATCACGAAAACCGAGATGTAGAAGACAACTCGCCCTCCAGTGCACTATCTAATGCTCAGTAGAGCTCTGAGTCAAGCACTCATCTGTCTCCAACTCTCGGTCGAGCCCTAGGTCGAGCAATACTCTAGGGGCAATGTAGAAGACAATTGGAAGTTGCACACATGCAATTGGGGTCGATGTATGCGATTTGTCTATTTTCACATCAATTGGTCAGAACTTGGGTAGAGGAAGTGATCGTGTGCTCACAAAAGATGAATTCCATTTGATCCAAACTTAAATACTCCTAAAATGCGAAGAAGTAGAGCCCTATATTGAGTAAGTTTCTATAATCTCAATATGTATATTGAATTGACTAAATTTAATTAATATACGTGATTCAATTAATCTTTGATAGATATTATTTGACAAACTTTGTGGGCTCGTTAAATCCAACAATAAACGAAGATGAAGAGAAAAGATTTTGGAAACACACTTTTGCATCTTGTTCTACTCCCATGCAAGGTTCAATTCATGTATATAATGAAGTAATACATTTAACTTTTAATTTAAAATGAAATAATTCAAAACTGGTAATTGTTTCCTCCACATGCAGGCTGACAATTCAGCAATTTCAAATCCTAACATTCCAACACTAACTTGTGGACCCTCTCATAAAGTGAAGACATATCCTAGTTATTTTGTGAGTGATTATCGATTCCACATGAAGTCACACGCATCAAATAGGGCAACTAACAATAGTGGAGTTTGTGTTCTAGGACAAAACTTCAAAACTAATGAGAAGGACTTCTATGGTGTGCTAGAGGAAATAAGTGAGATCAATTACATATCTTCAATCGTCAAGAGCCCTATTGTCTTCAAGTATTCGTGCTTTGACACTCGAAGTCGTGGAAGAACACGCAATTACCGTCAACTAAACCTTGTCGATGTTCACAAACCTAAAATGTTGAGAACGAAAGACCGTTACATCTTAGCACATCAAGCCAATCAAGTTTATTTCCTCGATTATCCAAAGGTTGGACATGTAGATACTGATTGGATAGCGGTGGGTAAAGTGAAGTCACGTGTTTGGCCATATGAAGGTACCGTTGTAGACCCTAATGAGAGCAGTTCACACCGGGTTGATAAATAGCGACCAATTGGTCGCTAAATCGAAATATTTGGCAAGAAAATTAAAAAATAGCTCTAAATCGAAATATTTGGATTTGGCGACCAAGTGGTCGCAAAATCCATTTTATTATAGCGACCACAGATCTAAAAGGTCGGGATACCCGATTAGATCTCATTTTTCACTTCCTTCGTTCTTCTCTCTCGCCCGACGGATCTTCTCTGGTTTTCACCGTCGCCGACACCTAAACTTTGAACCCTCTCCTCCCTTCTTCTTTCTCCTTCCTTCTTCTCTCCTTCCCTTCCTCTTTCTTTCTCTCTCAGCTTTACCAAACTCAGTAGAGCGGCAAGTAAAGGTCGAACCCATAGAGACTCGTGTATAAGTGTTTTACTTGAGTGCCAAGTGATGGTGCTCAAAATGATAGAATAAGAAGTGGGCCCGGGGTACGAGGAATAAACGGATCCGACGGGACTCCCAAGGTGGATTGCGGGACCCATTACCTTACCCATCTCAAAATTGAACAAATCCCTACCTCCACGAAGTCCCGACTAAACCTCGTTGCTCGAAAGCTGACACCCCCGTCCTATCCAGACTAGTCAGCGATCACCGCTTCATCACCCAATAGGCTACTACCTCACGCTTGGCCAATCAAAAAGCTTGATCTCGGGTGTCCTACATCGAGCACACACCAAAACCCATCCTCTCAAAACACTATAAATAGAGGAGAACCTCGTAGGTGGCAAGGGGTCGAAAAACATCTTGAACTCAAGAACCATCTTGCTCGTTGAAGATGGTTCTTGAGCCTTCGCTCACACCAAAGACCTCGCTGCATCATCTAGCCAGCCACAATCGCCACACTCTAACTCAAACTACTCAATCTCGCCGCCAGAGTTCGTCAAACGACCTGTGAGAGATAGAATCTCGTAGTGTTTAGGAGATCTCGAACCTTGTTAGATCGAGATCTCGAATACTCTTAGGAGGTCTAAGGTGTAAACGTCGTTTGTTTGTAACCTCGTTGTAAGAAACAATAAATAAAGAGCAAGTGTTTGCACAATCGAATAAAAGTAATCTCGTTTCTTGTCTTTTAGCGACGGTTTATTTTGGGCTTCATCACTGGCGCTGTCTGTGGGAACCTCTTCATCCTAAGCGGTTTCCCGGTTTGTGCAAACATTGGCTTTTAAACCCCTCCAAATGGCTTGCCAAAACAACTTCTTCCCCCAACACCCCGACAACATGCCCGAAACCTCGCAATGGATGAATACGGGACCACCGAGTTGTCCGTTCATAGTCCCTCCTGGGTGGATGTACAATGCGCCACAAAACCCTTACCTATTCCAGGGGTATGAGTCAGGCGGCGCTCCCCCAAACCCATATGCCTACCCGGGCTATGGGAAGTACCAGCAGGGCTTCACCCCTTCGTACGTCCCCGTGCTGGCCCCGGGCCAACCCCACTCCGAGTACATTCCCGCGTACGTCCCCGTGCATGTGCCAGGGCGCGAGACGTCGACCAACGGTTCGACAACGGAGAGGCCCTCCCGGGACCCCATGCAGATCTCGAGGTCCCGCTCGTGTCGTTCGAGGATGCAAGATCCGGAGTTGTCCGAGACGGGGGGGGGGGGCACGATGCACTACCAAAGGTCGCGATCGCAAAAGTCGCGACCACAGCCCCAACCCCAAGTTGAGGCCGGGAGCCTCTCCCCGTTTGTGGACGAGATTCAAAGCGCGCTGATGCCCAACGGCTTTCATAGACCATAAATGGGGCTTTATGACGGTTCGACAAACCCGAAGGAGCATGCGAAACACTTCGCTGTCCAGATGAATGTCAACTCCTACAACGACGCCATTTTCTACCGTTTCTTCCCAACCACCCTGGAAAAGGCTGCGATGACGTGGTTCACCAGTCTCAAGATCGGGTCTGTGGCCTCGTTCGCTCAATTGTGCGGGTCCTTTATCGCACACTTCAGCAGCTCAAGGAAGCGCAAGAAGAACATGCGGGATCTCTGCGGAATTGAGCAGGGAGAGGGCGAGTCTCTGGGCACCTTTTTCACGAGGTTCACAACCGCGATGACAGAAATCGCGCATGTTGACGAATCATCGGTACGTGATACCCTCATGGGTAACCTGTGCCAAGGGGCTTTCAAGAATTACATTTTCTTGAAGTGCCCGGCGACGTACGACAGCTTGTGCGCCCAGATCACGACCCTGGTGTTTGCCGAGGATGCTACCAACCAGAGCTCTCGGCTGAGGACCAACAAGGAAATCATCGCCGAGTCTAAGGGGAAGGCGAAGGGGGCAGCACCGACCGCGAGGGGCGTGTATGTGACGCATGCCCAGAACCCTGTCAACAACAACAACAAAAACAACAACAATCGCAACAATAATCGCGGTGGCGGCGGAGGCAGTTGGAACTGCTTCGGTGGGAAGCAACGCGGCTATTGGGGTAAAGGCGGCCCTTTGTACAACCCTAACGAAAAGGGATGCGTCAACCCCGCATCAGGGGACAACACCGTACCGCAAGGCCTGAGTCAGGCTCAGGCCAACAACGTCGAGCAATAGGCCCCCGCAAAGCAGGCATGACTGGGGCATACAACAACACCCGATGGGTATATCCACACCATCTCGGGGGGACCTTCGCTGGCTGGGTCAAGCCAGACGGAGAGGAAGAGGTATGCGAGGGCAAGCCATCATGAACCCTCGGTGTTTAGCGTTGCCCAGACCTCGCGGTCCCACGTAGGCCTGGCCTTCACATTCGAGGATGTCGAGGGGCTCCATATGCCACACTCGGACCCTTTGGTGGTACATGCTCAAGTGGGCTCAAAAATGGTGAAGTGAGTCCTGGTGGACACGGGGTACGTCCTCCATGGACATCACGTACTACGGTGCTTTCGAGTAGTTGGACATCTCCGAGACATCCCTGAAGCCCTACACTGGGAAACTCACCTCCTTCTCGGGTGACGAGGTCGACGTTGCAAGTCTTATAGACCTTTGGATGACGCTAGGCACCGGTTCCACGAGGAGAACCGAGATGGTGGAGTTCACAGCGGTGCACTTGCCCTCGGTGTACAATGCCATTATCGGGAGAGTATCCTTGATGAAGTTCCAGGCGGTGGTGTCCATCTACCACCTAAAAATTAAGTTCTCCGTCGATGGCATGGTTGGAGAGGTAAAGGGCAACCAGGAAGAGGGTCGCGTTTGCTACGTGACCTCGGCAAAGTAGAAATGCCCGGTGTTCATGGTGGAGTCCCCTAGCGAGGCCGACCTCGAGGTCTAGGACTTCACGGTCCCCATCCCTGAGGCAAAAAGAAGGGTGATAACCCCCTTCGGGCACGAGTCCGAGAAGATCTACCTGGGAGAATGTCTCTCCGGGAAGTCGACGACATCTTTGGAGGCCCTGCTGTCCAAATCTCGGGATGCGTTCCCTTGGACCGCCAAGGACCTCCACAGCGTCCGACAAACCATGGCGCAACACTCCTTGAACGTCGACATTACCACCCGCCCTGTGGTACAAAGACGGAGGAAGATGAATGAGGAGAGGGCAAACGCCGCAAATGAAGAAGTGGCAAAGCTGCTGGCCGCGGGGTTTATCCGCGAGGTCAAGTACCCAAGATGGTTGTCCAATGTTGTGCTGGTCAAAAAAGCCAGTGGCAAGTGGCGGATGTGCGTGGACTTCAAGGACCTCAACAAAGCATGCCGCAAAGACAACTACCCCCTGCCCTCGATCGACGAACTAGTCGATTCAACCGCGGGGCACGGGGTCTTGAGCTTCCTCGACGCGTACTCAGGATACAATCAGGTCTTGATGAATCCGCGTGACGAGGAGGAGACGTCCTTCATCACGCAGCGAGGTACGTACTGCTACAAGGTCATGCCCTTCGGCCTTAAAAACGCGGGGGCAACCTTCCAGCGCCTCATTGACCGGGTCTTCAAAGACCATATTGTGGTCCGAAGCAAGACCCCCGAGGAACATCTGGTTGACCTCGTAGAGGTCTTTGCAATGCTCAGACGCAACTGGCTCAGCTTGAACCCCCAGAAGTGCGTATTTGGCGTATCATCGGGAAAGTTCCTGGGCTTCATGATCAGCAAGCGCGGGATCGATGTGAACCCCGCTAAGATTGAATCAATACTTTCAATGAGGTCGCCGCGATCTCGCATTGAGGTGCAGTGGCTCAACGGCGCCGTGAACTACCTGGGGAGATTCTACTCTCGCTTGGTAGATAAGTCCCTGCCTCGCCACCCTAAAGAAAAACAACAAGTTTGTTTGGGATGAGGAGCTAAAGCTCGCTTTCTCCAGATTAAAGGCGTTCCTTTAAAAACTCCCCACATTGTCATCACCAATGGCGGGCGAGGACACGCAATTGTATATGGCGGTGAGCTCGGAGACAGTCAGTGCGGTGCTTACCAAAAAGGCCATGCACCCAGTCTATTTCATAAGCCACGTGCTCCAACCTGCGGAGCAACGATACTCCCCGAAAAAAAAGATGGCCTTGACAGTAGTGACCGCCGCCAGGCGCCTGCGCCCTTACTTCCACGCGCACCCCATTCAGGTCCTCTTTGACCTCCCACTTCGACAAATCCTCCACCAGCCCGCCCTCTCCGGGCGGATGACGAAGTGGGCAATAAAGGAGCAGGTCCTCCCCGACTTCATGGTGGAGGTCACCTTCCCTGAAACTGATGCGAGCTCGAAGGAATGGAAGGCATTCATTGACAGATCGCAATGTGACGCCGAAGGCGGGGTTGGCATATTCCTCGCTGGTCCCTCAATCGAGACAGAGTACACCCTTAACTTCGCATTCGATGCCACCAACAATGAGGCCGGATATGAGGCCATGATTGCCGGGATAGAGAAGGCGCTCCTCAGTGGAGCCCACAAAATCAGAGTTTACTCCGATTCTGAACTGGTTGTGCGGCAGCTCAACGGACAATACGACACCCAGACGGGATTCCTGCCTGCGTACCGGGAGAAATTTAAGGCCTTGGTGTCGTGCCTAGAGACCTTCGCGGTGGAACCCATCCCACGAACCTCAAACACAAAGGCGGATGCTCTCGCGAGGTTGGGATCTGCCCTTCCCTTGGAGGTAGGGAATCGCGTGATGGTGGAAAGGAAACTCTCGCGGAGTCTAACCAGCGATGTTCTCTCCGTTTTCGCTGGGGACTGGAGGGTCCCGATCACGCGATATGTGGAGAGCGGTGTCCTCCCAAAGGACCTCGCAGAGGCTAGAAAGCTGAAAATACAGGCGGCCCGCTACTGCGTCATCGGTGGCCGACTCTATCACCGAGGTTACGCTGAGCCCAACTTGCTGTGTGTGCCAACCGAGGCTGCAGGGCACATCCTGTATGAGGCGCATGAAGGGGTTTGTGGCGGCCACCCCGGGTGGCATGCCTTGTAGCATAAAATCGCCCATTTGGGATACTTTTGGCCCACTCTCAGACAGGACACGAGGGCCTATGTCCAGAAATGTGACGGGTACCAAAAGCACGGTAACCTCCAGCACGCCCCGACCTCGTGTCTTCGTTCCATCCATGCACCATGACCCTTCACAATGTGGGGGATGGACATCCTAGGCCCCTTCCCCAAGGCTGTTGGCCAAGTACGATACATTCTGGTCATCGTCGATTATTTCACGAAGTGGGTCGAAGCACAAGCAATGGCAAAGATCATCGGGACAAAGGTCTGCGACTTCCGATGGAAGAACCTCGTTTGCCGCTTTGGCGTCCCCATGACCATCATGAATGACCATGGCCCCCAATTCGACTGCGAGGAAACTCAGACGTTCTGCTCCGACCTGGGCATAGCCCTCAAGTTTTCTTCCGTGGCCCACCCCAGTCCAACGGCCAGGTGGAGAATGTCAACGCTCGCATCTTGTCCGATCTAAAGAAGTGTCGGGGCATGGCGCACGGTCGCTGGGCGGAGCTTCTCCCACTCGTCCTGTGGACATACCGCACCACCTCGCGTCACGCAATGGGGGAAAAGCCTTTCGCTCTAACCTACGGGGCGAAAGTGCTAGTCCCGTTGGAAACCTTAGTACCTTTGGCATAGGTTTTTGACTTCGATGAAACAGAGAACGAAGCCAACCTCAAGGTCGAACTGCTGTTTAGGGACGAGTTGCGCGAGGTGGCTGACCTGCGTTCAGAGAATATAAACGGCGTGTGACAGTGTTTCACGACAAGAAGGTTAGGCCCCTGTTTTTGGCCACAGGTAGCCTCGTCTTGAGGCGTACCGAAGGTGCCAAACTGGACCCTAATTGGGAGGGACCATACCTCCTCGGAGAAGAAGTCGCACCCGGAGCTTTCAAGCTCAAAGACAGCGAAGGACGTACCCTGAGCAAGACATGGAACATCGATCGGTTCAAAAAATATTACATGTAAACTCTCCGAACTCTGCTATTTCGTACAAATTTTGTGAATAAAGGGTTGTGGTATTTTCAAATCTTCCTCAAAGATGAAAACTTATTTTCGAAGTCCATCCCTCGCTTCCCCCTTGGGGATGGAGATTCTCAGTTTTAAGGTCACGAAGTCCACCGCTTGCCTCCCACTTGGGGTTGGAGATTCTCGGTTTTAAGATATTCAATTCCACCCCTCGCTTCCTGCTTGGGGTTGGAGATTCTCAGTTTTAAGGTCCCGAAGTCCATCCCTCGCTTCCCGCTTGGGGTTGGAGATTCTCAATTTTAAAGTCGCGAAGTCCATCCCTCGCTTCCTGCTTGGGGTTAGAGATTCTCAGTTTTAATGTCACGAAGTCCACCCCTCACTTCCCGCTTGGGGTTGGAGATTCTCGGTTTTAAGAAATTCAATTCCACCCCTCGCTTCCCGCTTGGGGTTGGAGATTCTCGGTTTACAAAGATCAAATTCCACCTCTCGCTTCCCGCTTGGGGTTAGAGACAGCCAAAACAATCGTGCGCGATCCGAGCGAGGCTCGTGATCGCGTCATAGAATCTAGCATGCGCGATCTGAGCGAGGCTCGCGATCGTGGCATAAAATCTATCATGCGCGATCCGACCGAGGCTTGTAATCGTGGCATAGAATCTATCATGCGCGATCCGAGTGAGACTCGTGATCGTGGCATAAAATCTTTCATGCGCGATCCGAGCGAGGCTCGTGATCGTTGTATAAAATCTATCATGCGCGATCCGAGCGAGGCTCGGGGTCGGAGCATAGTACGAGCGCCCGATGTGGTCCGAGCAGACCACAAATTTTGTGGCACTCGGGCCATGGGGTTGGATCGAGATGTATATACAATAAACTAAAATGAGAAACACGGAACACAACCATAAACAAAGAAAATTATATAAAATAAGGCCAAGAGGGCTGAAGTGTCAAAATTACAAACCCTGGCGGGGCCACCAAAATAGCAAAAATATAATTGAAAACACAAACTACACAAGAAGGCATCCCTCACTCCTTCGAGGTCTCGGCGGCAGGTTCCGTGGGGACCTGGCGGATGTGCGAGGCGGAGATCGCATCAGGCTTGGTGGTTGGCGCGTCCGTCGCGGGATGGGGATCTGCGGCGGCGAGGTCCGAGCCTCCCTAGCCGAGGTCCTCTACAGTGGGCGCCTCAGTGGCCATGGTCCCATCCTCTCTAAGGAAGAACTCGTATTCTCCCTCGGGCTCCTCCACAGTTTCTTCCCTCATGGTCAGCACGTAGTTGGGGTTAAAGAAGGGAATACGAGGATCGATATGCCCATACTTCGCGACCGCTTGCCTGACCCCCATGCGGACGGCCTGCCGGAACATTTGTTGACGCTGCCCAACAGCTCTTCCTTATACTCCGCATACGACACATACTTAGGGCCCGCAGCCTCCACCTCCTCGTTAAGCTCATTAACGCGCTGTCGGAGGCTGCTGATCTCCTCCTTGGTCTTCTGGAGCTCCGCTTCCTTTTCCCTAAAAAACTTATGCTCCACAGATAGTTTATTCCAAAGTTCCTCAATCTCGGCCTTGAGATCCCCAAACTCCCCCTTAAGACTCCTAACCTCCTCCTTGGCCTTTTCCCCCTCCTCCTTGGCCCTCTTCACCTCCTCCTTGGCCCTGGCGGCGTCCTTGGCCTCGTCCGCCGCCGCGATCTCCGTGGCCCAAGCTCGCTTCTCGGCCTCCACGAGGTCTTTTCCCTTCTTCACACATTCGGCGTCACAGGCCTTGAGCTTGTTGAGAGGGTTTCTTGACAACAAATAAATTTATATCAAGACCTCGCTGTGTATAGCAGAGTCAGGTTCGTCCGCAGGGAGAAAGTCAGTATCAAGTTTTGCAACTTATCACGCAAGCAATCAAACAAAGCAAGGGTTTTTATCAAGTAAGAGAGGAAATCTAAGGTAAAGGTATCACCACAACAATAATTATGCATGCCAAACACTAATGAAACACATAGATCATGCTTTTATCACATAAAGGAGCTAACTTTCGTTAACTTTAAGCAAGTAAATCAATCAACTTTCGCTAAATCAATAAACCTACTATCTAATCTCTTCTACTTCAACAAGGATAGATCCGCTTTCGCTTCAAAACCCTAATTTGACTATTCTGATTCAAGGTTTCTGCTTTCGCTTCAACTATGAATGAGAAATTCCCTTCAACTTTCGTTTTAAGGATTAAAAACAAGAGAATAGATTTATGAAATAAAAACAATCAAATCCTGATTACAAACAAGCATGCACAACCATTGTTGGGTTTAACCCCAACCTTAGAGAGAGAGACTACTCACAAAGCATAATTAAAAGCAAAACTAAATTAAATTAAAGAGAAAGCTTACAACTTTGAATCCAAACGATAGTTCTTCCCTACAAATCTCCCTCGTTGCTCCCTCTCACACGTCTCCTCTCTCTCTATCTTTCTCCTCCTTCCTTGAATGATCCGAAAACTAAAGAGGGGACAAGTGTATTTATAGAGAAACTATTCTATCTTAAATCTATCTCTAAGGAAATAAATCTTCTAATAAGATATATTCCTTCTATCTATCTAATAACATAAAATGAAACAAGATAGAAGCTTAATTAATAGCACCGACTCGGACACGCTGCTCCTCGGGACCTCGTTAACGACCTTGTGTGCCTCGTTAACGAGCCTATTCATCACTTCAAATAGCTTTTAGTAAAACTTACGTAGAAGATTCGTTACTACTCCGTTTGACTCGATTCCTTTTCCTATGTTCTTGTAACTAATTTCTCTATCTCTTTCCAAGCTCAAACTTTATCTTCAATCTCTTTACTCGAGCACGTAATCCTCATCTTCTCTTCATTCTTGAGTGCTATCATTCACAGGCTTTGCTCCTTTCTTCAAAAATTGCTCCAAATAGCTTCTAAAAACCTACAAAATACAACCAAACCTTATGTAGACTCCATATCTTAAGGAAATACGAAAACCTACACAAAAGACTCAAAACAAAACACAAAACTAAAGAAAAAGACTCAAAGGACACAAAAACACACCCTAAAAACATGACTAAAAAGGCGGACATCAGAGCTGCACCTCCAGCATATCCATATTCTTGTGGAGGAGGGTGATGCGTCTGCGGTTGTAGTTCTCGAAGAAGTGATGCTGAAAACCAAAAAGACGTGTTTTAAAAAAATGATAATAATGGAACCAACAAAAAGAACAACCTCGAAGAAGTAAGGCATACCATCACCGAGTAACGGAGGGCCTCGTCGTTGAGGGCGGCCTGCGATAGGTTGTTTACCCACGCAACCTCCTCCTAGTCTGTTCGGTCCTAGTCCATGGGCACACCCCGGGCGGGCACCTCGGCCTCTTTCCTTTTGGATCTGGATCCATCGCCGAATCCTTGGGGGACTTGGGAGGACGTCCTGGTGACGTCCCCCCTTGACGGAGCCCCTTCAGTAATCTTCACCCCTGGCGCCTTTAGCGGCGGGGGTGTCACCTTTGACGACGGGGCTAGAGGCCTCGCCGAGGATGTCGGCTCCTTTACCACGGGGGCCTTCACGGCTCGGGAGCTTTGCGAGGTCGTCGCAGAATTCTTTCCCTGCGCCTCGAGGTAAGAGCGTTGAAAAGATCCACTGTCAAAAATATAAGGAAAAAACGAGTTAGATGAAAAGCAAGAAACGGAACATCACAAAAATAAGCCAATATGACCCGAGCAAGGCTCGCGGTCATCGCTAAATAACGAAACAAGAAACAAAAAGGAAAGTAAGTATCCTCTTCGCCCTCGCGGGGTGGAGGGGTAAGGCTCAGGTCGGCCCGCTCAAGTCAGTCTTGTGCCAAGTACTCCTGGAACGGCTCCTAGCGCACTGGAGCATATCGAGCCTTGAGTTCGTCGGCTTTTTTGTGTACCCTTGGGCCGAACGAAGTTGTCCGAGGCCGTGAGGAAGTTGAGATACCTCCTAGTAAGGTCCGGGACCAAGAACCATTTCTTCTTCCACGACCCAACGTTCGAGGGGGCGTGGTAATCTTAAGACCAGGCAAGCTGAGATTCACGAGACGAGACCCGTGTTCCCTCCTCGCCAAAAACAAGCTCGACATGGTGTCCAGGTCAGGTCCGTCCCCGAGCTCGTAACATCGAATGGTGTAGGCACACATAAGCCACCACGAATTAGGGAACAAATGCGCTGGGCAGACGTGCATGGCCATAGAAAGTTGACCAGGTGTTGGGCTAGCGGCAACCGGAAGCCGGCCTGGAGACTGACCAGGTGCACGAAGACGCACCTCTCGTAATGAGCCAAAGAGCAGCCCTCCTCTTCGGGGAGTGCCAGCGGGGAAGTCCTTGGCGATCTTCGCGAGGTCATTCGGCACCAGAACCGTAAGTGCCCCCTCAGGAAGACAGATCACCCTCGCAGGGTTCGACGACATAGGTATCCGCTCCTCGAGCACCGGGGGGATACTTGAGATGGAGTCGGTGATATACTCCGCGAAAAAGCTCGGCTGATCATTGGAATCAGACGACCTCGCAACGAACCCGACCACCTCCTCATCAGAAATCGAAGACGAAGCCATCTCGACCCCGGACGATGTGCAAAGTCGGGAGAAGCGCGAATTTACAGAAACGCCGGAGTCGTTGGAAGAAGGGTCGCCAGAAAACAATCGAGGGAGACCTCGGGTTCTAGGATTCACTGGTCTCGACACTCCCTACGGTCTCGGAGGTCTCCTCGTAGAACCCCTCATGAACTATAAACGCGAGGCCTTGTGGAGGACTCAAAGAAATTCCTCTAGGCATGAAAGCTCGACGTCCAGGCCACAAGAGGCGAATACTTGGAAAAGGAGGAAGTGTTGAGATATTGAGCAAAGCAACCAAAGAAAAAAAACGCAAGGTAATAAGAGGGGAAAGGCACGTGGCACCCTAGGGCTACTCTGACAGATGGGACGTCTTAGGAAGAATGTGAAGCGGTTGGGAGGCCAAACGTCCCATCAATCAGAAGTCAAGACGTTTGGCCTTTCGGGAAATTCAAAATTCAAAGAGAAGAGTGGAGAAGGAATCCAACTGTCGGCTGACGCGCCGAAAGGCGAAAGCATCACCAGAACCACCAATGCCGTCCTCGCCACCGTCTCACCGCCGTGACACCGGCGTGAAACGTTGAAGGACGATCGTCCCCGGCTAGGGAACGAGACGATAAAAAGAAAAAGCAACAAAGAAACGCCCAGAGAAAAGCAAAAAACACCAGAAACACCCGGCACCGTCCTCACCCCCTCCATTTCGCCGCCGTGACACCGGTGCGAAACACCGGAGGACGGCCGCCTCCCGCTAGGGCTCGAAAACAGAAAAAGAAGCAGAAATGTCAAAAAAGAACACGAAGAGAGAGTCGGGTACTTACTTGTTCGAGGATTTGCGTGAGGAAGTTGGTGGCGTTCTTGGCAACCGTCGAGAAAACTATCGACTGCTTGAAGATCGGAAGAGCGGAAGAGAGAGAGAGAGAGTATGTGAGGAAGAAGATGAAGATGGAACATGGGGGCGTGGAAGAGACACCTTTAAAGGGGGTGAACCTGGGCCTCCCCCCGTTCCCGAAAAGCTTATTGGGCCTAATACGTCTTTAGAGGCCCAATGATGTAACATAGGGAGACAGGCCTAGAAATTGCCACACGCATGAGGAAAGAAAATATCCAAGTATCGAGCCTCGTAAATAAAGACCTCTCCATGAAAGTCTTTGCGAAGGAGTTCGCCCAACTTCTCCACCTCGCTTCTCTCAAAGACCTCGCACCCCGGGTCTAGCGAACCAGATAATACTCATGTATGACCTGCGGTCCTCGGGACGAGGTCCCCAGGGCATGGGGTTGTGATGGTGCTCAAAATGATAGAATAAGAAGTGGGCATAGGGTACGAGGAATAAATGGATCCGACGGGACTCCCAAGGAGGATTGCGGGACCCATTACCTTACCCATCTCAAAATTAAACAAATCCCTACTTCCACGAAGTCCCGAGACCTCGGTAACGAGGTCTAAACCTCGTTGCTCGAAAGCTGACACCCCCGCCCTATCCAGACCAGTCGGCGATCACCGCTTCATCACCCAATAGGCTACTGCCTCACGCTCGGCCAATCAAAAAGCTTGATCTCAGGCGTCCCACATCGAACACACAACAAAACCCATCCTCTCAAAACACTATAAATAGAGGAGAACCTCGTAGGTGGAAGGGGTCGAAAAACATCTTGAACTCAAGAACCATCTTGCTCGTTGAAGATCGATGAGTTGGATCATCGTCAAAGACCTCGCTACAGACAAGTGAAGTTCACAAAAAGACTTCAAGTCACACAAAGAACATCGCTCACACCAAAGACCTCGCTGCATCATCTAGCCATCCACAATCGCCACACTCTAACTCAAACTACTCAATCTCGCCGCCAGAGTTCGTCAAACGACCTGTGAGAGATAGAATCTCGTAGTGTTTAGGAGATCTCGAACCTTGTTAGATCGAGATCTCGAATACTCTTAGGAGGTCTAAGGTGTAAACCTTGTTTGTTTGTAACCTCGTGACTTGTAACCTCGTTGTAAAAAACAATAAATAAAGAGCAAGTGTTTGCACAATCGAATAAAAGTAATCTCGTTTCTTGTCTTCTAGCAACGGTTTATTTCGGGCTTTATCACCTAGTAACTGATATGGGGGTTTTAGGAATGATTTCTTAATCTAATATGCAAAATTAAAACTAACTATGAATGCAAAGATAATTGTAAATATATGATGTCCACCTTTTTAGTCATGTTTTTAGGGTGTGTTTTTAGTGTCCTTTGAGTCTTTTTCTTTAGTTTTGTGTTTTGTTTTGAGTCGTTTATGTACGTTTTCGTATTTTCTTGAGATATGGAGTCTACATAAGCTTTTGTGGTGTTTTGTAGGTTTTTTGAGGCTTTTTGGAGCATATTTTGAAGAAAGGAGGAAAACACTTGAAGATAGCACTTAAGGATGAAGAGAAGATGGAGATTAAGCGCTAAATTAAATTCATTGAAGATCAAGTTTGATCTTGGAAAGAGATAGAGAAATTCGTTACAAGAACATAGGAAAAAGAATCGAGTCAAACGGAGTTGTAACGAATCTTCTATGCAAGTTTTACTCAAGGCTGTTTTCGACCCTGTCAGGGTCGTTAACGAGGCGCCGCGAGGCACAACGAGATCCGAGTCGGTGTTCAATTAAAGGCTTCTATCTTTTATCTTTTAAACTTTAGTTTAGTAAGTTTTTATTATGTTATTAGATAGATAGAAGGGATATATTTTATTAGAAGATTTATTTCCTTATAGTTAGATTTAAGATAGATTTATTTCCTTATAGATAGATTTAAGATAGAATAGTTTCTCTATAAATACTCTTGTCTACCCTTTGTTATTGACGACACAATCAATTGCCTTGGAGGGAAAGTAAGGGGAGGAGAGAGGCGTGTGAGAGGGGGAAGATGCGAGTTTTTGTAGAGAAGAACTATCGTTTGGATTCGGTTGTAAGCTTTCTTTTTAATTTAATTTGGATGTTTTCAATTATTATGAATTGTGAGTAGTCTCTCTCTCTAAGGTTGGGGTTAAACCCAACAATGGTTGTGCATGCTTGTTTGTGATCATGATTTGATTGTTTTTATTACATGAATCTATTCTCTTGTTCTTAATCCTTGAAACGAAAGTTTAAAGGAATTTCTCATTCATAGTTAAAGCAAAGCAGAAACCTTGAATTAGAATAGTCAAATTAGGGTTTTGAAGCGAAAGCAGATCTATCCTAGTTGAAGTAGAAGAGATAGATAGTAAGTTTGTTGATTGAACAAAAGTTGATTGATTTACTTGCTTTAGTTAACGAAAGTTAGCACCTTTATGTGATAAAAGCATGATCTATGTGTTTCATTAGCGTTTGGCATGCATAATTGTTGTTGTGGGGATACCTTTACCTTAGAATTCTTTTTCCTTGATAAAAACCCTACCTTTAATTGATTGCTTGCGTGAGAAGTAACAAAACTTGATACTGACTTTCTCCTTGCGGCTGCGGACGAACATGACTCTGCTATACAACAACGGGGTCTTGATTATAAATTTATTTGTTGTCAAGAAACCCTCTCAACAAATTGGCGCCGTTGCCGGGGAGATTTCAATAGTGCCAAGTTTTGTTCTTCTTACGTTTTTTGGGACTCCGCCGAGTCGGTAACGACCCCCCCAGGGTCGGTACCGACCCTGCTGGGCAACCCAGTTTCTGTGTTTTTTTGTTTAGTTTCTAGGCCACTGTCGAGTCGTTACCGACCCTACCCAGGCTCGGTAACGACCCTGTCGACATGTAGTTGTTTCTTTCTTTTTAGTTTCGGTTTTTACGGGATCACTCCAGGCTCGTTAACGACCCCCCAGGTTCGTTACCGACCTTGTCTGAGACCCCGTTTTTGCTTTTTGATTTCGTTTTTTGTTTTTGTTTTTGCTTACAGTATATGCCAGCTGAAGGTCGTTGAGCAAACAAAGTCATGGCTACACATGAAGAAATAGGAAAGCAGATTGCTCAACTCTGTTTAGAGATAGAGGAGATCTAGAGAGAAAGGGAAATCATAGCTGCTGAGGCATATGAAGAGGATAATTACATGTGGGGCCCATATAGGAACCAAGGTGATACTTTTTATGCATGGAGGAATTACAATCAGCCCACCTGGGGCAATTATGCATATGACCAATGGAGCCAACCTCCTCAGCAAGAGCAAAGGGTTCCTCCTTACCAACCTCCGGACTATCAAGAGCCACCATCATGGGTTCAAGGGTTACAAGAAAGCATTAACGGAGTGAACAACAAGGTTAACGAAGTTCAAGCCAACCTGAACCGACAAGATAAAAGATGGGGAGAGTTCGATATTTGGAAAAAGAGTGTTGATTCCCAACTAGGGGACCTAGCTGCACGGATTCCAAGACCACAAGGGCAACTCCCGGGCCGCCCCGAGGAGAACCCTAGAGGCCAAATAGCAGTAGTACACCTCAGAAGCTGGAAGACATTGCCGGAGCGAGTCCAAGCTGAGGACGAGAAGGAAGAGGACGTCACAACCCAACTCGGTAACAAGCCAGCGAGGGAAAATACCGAGCCCGCATACCAGGGTGACGAGGCTCCGAGGGTATCTAACGACCCTAACCCAGGTAAGTCTACTAATCCGAGCCTTCCTCTCTATTCCAGGGTAGTTAACGACCCCATCAGGGTCGGTAACGACCCGCCGAGGACACCAAACGACCCCAGTGTCGATCTGGTACTCTCACCTCTCGAGCCCAACTTGGTTCCGAGAATGGTGAAATCTCTTCCATTTCCAACTAAGAAATCTATGGACTCTACTGAGAGTAGGTTCAAGCGTTTCGTGAAGATTCTTCAAGGCATTAATATTTCCATCCCAATCGCTGACGCCCTAAGTGAAATGCCGGCTTACACAAATTTTTTGAAGGATATTAGGAAAAGGTCCATTACAGAGCTGCAGGATGAAGTCAGATCAATAGCTCTACCAGAAAAGCTTGGAGACCCAGGGAGATTTGCCATCACGATTGGCATAGGCGACCACAAATTTAAAGCTTTATGTGATTTGGGAGCCAGTGCTAGTTTGCTTCCTCTTTCCATCTGGTTAAAAGCTAACATGGGACCACTAGAGCCTGTCAAGATGAAACTCTACATGGCGGATGGATCTTCTGTAAAAGAAACTGGAGTCGTTGACGATGTTCCTGTCCGAGTTGGAAAATTCTTTGTTCCAAACGACTTCATTGTGCTAGATATGCCTGAAGACCCTGCGGTGCCAATCATTCTAGGCAGACCATTTTTAGCCACCGCAGGGGCGCGAGTAGATGTCACAAAAGGACTTCTCACATTTGATATTGGAGAAGAGAAGGTTGAATTCCATTTCAATTCGCCCATAAGTGAAGTGGCTAGTTGTAGTACTGAGGAGCCTACCGACCCACCATGGCTCGGTATCGACCCCTCTCTGAGTACAAAAACAAGCAAAATCGATAGAGACACGCCTATCAAGGAGCCTACCGACCCCCCATGGGTCGGTAACGACCCTTATCTGAAGGAAAACGAGGTGGGAGGTGGATCCAAACACGATATCGAGCCACTTCCAAATCCAGCAGGGTCGTTAACGACCCCCTACACCTCGGTAACGAGCCATTTCCCGAATGACCCTGGTAAGTTTTCTTGTTCTTATCCAATCAATTCTGGTCATGATCCTTTCTCTTATCCTAGTTCTATATTACATCCCACTGTTAGTCCTATGAAGGAGTCAAAACCTCCTTGGTTTTCGGATTATACTAACCCTGTTGTAGGATTACCGAGCATATTGATGACTGATAGAGGACCAAATATTTTGCAAAGAAGCTATGATGTTTTTCAGGCTAAGTATGGGGTTTCTTATGATCCCTTCGATATTGGATGGCAGCCGCCCTAGGTAAGCTAAGGTAAGTTTGTCGGGCTAACGACGTTAAAAATAACGCTTACGGGAGGCAACCCGCTTTTAGTTTTTGTTTTACTTTTGCTTTCTTAGATCTTTTGCTAGCTTTCTTTTGACTTGTTTTTAGGATAGATTAGTGTAGTAGGATAGAAGTTTTTCTAAAGTGACTCAGGTATAAGAAGAAGAAGTGCTACAATCAAGAAGATTCGGTGTACAAGCACGCAGGCTAGGTAACGACCTCCACAGGGTCGGTACCGACCTCTACAGATTCGAAAAATTCAACAATGCTCCTCAAGTGATCAATGGTTTCAAGCAGCTTCAGTTTTATTTTGTGAGTTCCCTTTTCCTTATTCTCTTTATTTTTATGATTTTAAACAGTGAGGACACTGTTTGGTTTAAGTATGGGGTATGGGAAAAGGTAACTCAGTTTTGTGTCAGTTTTTGCTTTTGTTTTTAGGATTGATAATATTCCATTTAGATGTCCTATGATATGCTTTAACTTGCTTGATCATGTAATTCCATAGCATGTTTGGAGAGCTTTGCCTGAATCATGTTGAAAATTGTTTTTATGTGGATATTTAGCATGTGAAGAAATTGAGCACATATGATCTTAGGTAGAAGTGACTTGAATCCAACAAAAATTAGCCTTGTGAGTTAATTTTGGCCTTATAGGAAGAACATCAAGAATCCCTCTTCTTTTCTTGTGTCATTTACTCTCCTTATGCATATTATCTCTTGTCATTGACATGGTTATCTATTTCTTGAGACCTATATGAGATATTAGTTCATTGCATGTAAGTCATATGATGGAGAACTTATTTTTCATAAGCCCCATTAATCCCTATCCACCCTTACATGATCCCTCTTGTTGAAGCCAAGTTGAGCCTTAAAGCCTTTTATTTTTAGCTCCACAAAATAATTCCCTAGCCGATATAAGCTTGACCCTATCCGGGGATTAGGACTTAGTGTTGGTTATGGTGATGGTTTTGTTGAGTGAGATGTTTTGGTTCAAGTGTGAGATAATTTGGGTTGGGTAAAGTGATAGTATCTTGCAGTTTGTTATGTAAAAGGAGTTTGGTTCCCTGAATGCACTTACAAAAGTAATGAAGTGGAAAGTAAAGGGGAAAACAAAAGAAAAATAATTCAAAGTCGTTACCGACCCTAAAAGGGTTCGATACTGAGCCCCCGCGGAAAGAAAAAAAAAAGAAAAGAAAAGAAAGGACTTGAGAAATCCAAAGTGAAGAGTTGAAAAGTGAATAAAGTGCATGAGCCAAATTTCCTAAGTGTTTTTGTAAGCAAGATTAGTTGGGATATAAAAGTGGTTGAAGATATGAGAGTGTGCATAATGTTTGAGTGAGTTTGGTATGTTTTATGAGAGTTTTTTATATGTGTGAGTCTTTAGGAGTCCTTGATTCCCGGATATTATTAGCACCACATGACAAAATATTTTCCACGCCTTATTTTTATTTTTAGCTCCACAAAATAATTCCCTAGCCGATATAAGCTTGACCCTATCCGGGGATTAGGACTTAGTGTTGGTTATGGTGATGGTTTTGTTGAGTGAGATGTTTTGGTTCAAGTGTGAGGTAATTTGGGTTGGGTAAAGTGATAGTATCTTGCAGTTTGTTATGTAAAAGGAGTTTGGTTCCCTGAATGCACTTACAAAAGTAATGAAGTGGAAAGTAAAGGGGAAAACAAAAGAAAAATAATTCAGAGTCGTTACCGACCCTAAAAGGGTTCGGTACCGAGCCCCCGCGGAAAGAAAAAAAAAGAAAAGAAAAGAAAGGACTTGAGAAATCCAAAGTGAAGAGTTGAAAAGTGAATAACGTGCATGAGCCAAATTTCCTAAGTGTTTTTGTAAGCAAGATTAGTTGGGATATAAAAGTGGTTGAAGATATGAGAGTGTGCATAATGTTTGAGTGAGTTTGGTATGTTTTATGAGAGTTTTTTATATGTGTGAGTCTTTAGGAGTCCTTGATTCCCGGATATTATTAGCACTACATGACAAAATATTTTCCACGCCTTATTGTTATTACCAAGCCCCATTACAACTCGGCCGAATGGAAACTTCTATGAAGTTTTTCATTGAGCCTAAGTTCTCTTGATGATTTTTATATGTTTTGACATCTCGGGTGGAGAGTTTGGTGATATAAGTAACAATGACTATGTTGATTTTTGCATATTGGATTGAGTTGAGAGTTGTTATTATAAGCCCAAACACTTGAGAGTTGAGTGAAACACATATCCCTTGTGAGGTTGGATTTTTGGTTGCTTTTGCTTAAGGTTGCTTATATATGTGTGATGACATTAGATTCACTTGTCTATCTATTTCTACTTGTGCTTATGATGTTGCTTTTTGATAAGGGCATTGACTTGATATATGTGTTGATGGTTTTGGTTGATGTCTTATTGATTGCTTGAGGACAAGCAAGTCTAAGTATGGGGTATTTTGATGTCCGCCTTTTTAGTCATGTTTTTAGGGTGTGTTTTTAGTGTCTTTTGAGTCTTTTTCTTTAGTTTTGTGTTTTGTTTTGAGTCGTTTATGTACGTTTTCGTATTTTCTTGAGATATGGAGTCTACATAAGCTTTTGTGGTGTTTTGTAGGTTTTTAGAGGCTTTTTGGAGCATATTTTGAAGAAAGGAGGAAAACACTTGAAGATAGCACTTAAGGATGAAGAGAAGATGGAGATTAAGCGCTAAATTAAATTCATTGAAGATCAAGTTTGATCTTGGAAAGAGATAGAGAAATTCGTTACAAGAACATAGGAAAAAGAATCGAGTCAAACGGAGTTGTAACGAATCTTCTATGCAAGTTTTACTCAAGGCTGTTTTCGACCCTGTCAGGGTTGTTAACGAGGCGCCGCGAGGCACAACGAGATCCGAGTCGGTGTTCAATTAAAGGCTTCTATCTTTTATCTTTTAAACTTTAGTTTAGTAAGTTTTTATTATGTTATTAGATAGATAGAAGGGATATATTTTATTAGAAGATTTATTTCCTTATAGTTAGATTTAAGATAGATTTATTTCCTTATAGATAGATTTAAGATAGAATAGTTTCTCTATAAATACTCTTGTCTACCCTTTGTTATTGACGACACAATCAATTGCCTTGGAGGGCAAGTAAGGGGAGGAGAGAGGCGTGTGAGAGGGGGAAGAGGCGAGTTTTTGTAGAGAAGAACTATCGTTTGGATTCGGTTGTAAGCTTTCTTTTTAATTTAATTTGGATGTTTTCAATTATTATGTATTGTGAGTAGTCTCTCTCTCTAAGGTTGGGGTTAAACCCAACAATGGTTGTGCATGCTTGTTTGTGATCATGATTTGATTGTTTTTATTACATGAATCTATTCTCTTGTTCTTAATCCTTGAAACGAAAGTTGAAAGGAATTTCTCATTCATAGTTAAAGCGAAAGCAGAAACCTTGAATCAGAATAGTCAAATTAGGGTTTTGAAGCGAAAGCAGATCTATCCTAGTTGAAGTAGAAGAGATAGATAGTAAGTTTGTTGATTGAACGAAAGTTGATTGATTTACTTGCTTTAGTTAACGAAAGTTAGCACCTTTATGTGATAAAAGCATGATCTATGTGTTTCATTAGCGTTTGGCATGCATAATTGTTGTTGTGCGGATACCTTTACCTTAGAATTCTTCTTCCTTGATAAAAACCCTACCTTTAATTGATTGCTTGCGTGAGAAGTAACAAAACTTGATACTAACTTTCTCCCTGCGGACGAACCTGACTCTGCTATACAACAGCGGGGTCTTGATTATAAATTTATTTGTTGTCAAGAAACCCTTTCAACAATATATGAGAGAGATATGTTCAACTAGTTAAATCCATCATAGATATGCTTATTGATCATTGATTCTCAATTCACTTGAATAATCTACCGTGAATTATGATCCTACTAAGGATTATGACCCAAACTTCAAAAATAGTTGAAAGAACTAACAATCTAAACAACCCTAATTATTTAACAACCTAAAACAACGTCTAGATTCAATTAAACAACAGCTTTACGAGTCAAGTTATCAATAGAAAAAAACACTTAGAGCAAACAAACATCTAAGTTATTTTTGGATTTATTCCCTTCTACAATTGAATAGCCCGAACGGGTCCAAACAATTGTAGTTGCTACTTCATCTAATCAATTCCATACGAGAATTAATCAGATTAGTTGTAATTTATCCTAGAAATTCTATTAGGTGATCAAACGAAAAAACCCTTGAATAATTCTAATTCAATTAAGCACATGGAATAAAACCTATTCAAGTTGTTGAGAATCAATCAAACATCACAACAATATGCAATCTATGATTTCAATAACTATTCAAACACAAATGAATTAACAATGCATAATTAAATTAAGAAAAACTTACAAAAGGTTCAAAGTTTGCTTCCTGAAAGAGAGAAAACCATATGATATGCTCTATTTAGTATAGGTTAACCCTTGTATTTTAGGTATGATTTGAGTGTGTTTAGTTTAGTTTTGAGCATAATTGTCATATGAAGACCGAAGACACGATTTGAAGAATTGCAAGAGTTTTGAAGACAAGTGTTGATTTGGAGTTGTTTTGATGCCATTTTCTTGTGATGCATCGTTCGGGAGCTACAGTGATCGGATGAAGCTGAATTTGGTATCATTGGAAAGATAACTCGAAGAGCTAGAACTCATGTTTTTATGGTGAGTTCAAATTCCAACTCTAAGTGGGTCAAAATCACCTCCGAAATTGACGCCAGAATGTTGTCAAAAGCAAGAACCGCGCCCGCGGATGGAAACCGCGCTCGCGGTTGGACGAGGATCCGCGGCCGAGGAGATCGAGAAAAACCGCACTCACGGTTTGGATCCGCGCTCGCGGATCGTGGTTTTCCAGCGCTGCCTTCGTCTCGACTATTCTATCTTTTTATATTATTTATATCTTTTAGGTTTCGGATTTATTGCGACTATTTAAGTTTAGTTTCGTATTTTTAGTGAGACATTCTAGCATACTTTCAGAGATTATTCTAGTTTTTAGTTTTACATGGAGAACTAATTTCCTTTGGAGTTTGCTTGATCAAGGAAACCTTTTATGTAATTCATGAGATTCTGGTAACTTTCTATCCCTTGGTTAATATCAAAACTCTTGTTTTTATTTATATAATCTATGTGTGATTTTATAAGCCTGATCAACTTGTTTGATTGACTTAGATCCACTGTTTGGATTATTTTGATTGTTGTCTGTGCAATCTTATTTTTATGCATGAGACTCGTAGCTTGATTGCATGAATTAATATCCTTCTATCTTTAATACTTTGCATGATTTGAATTAAGCGTTCTTGTTCATATCATACTTTCGCTTGGACTGTGGACAAGCGGAAATCTTTTATAAGGATTGGAATTAACCTGTGAATTAATAGAAAAGTGGATGAATTGATGATCGAATGATTAAAAAGGTGGAATTGATTGAATGAACTATGCTTTCCTTCCATTGATTTAATCCCAATATTTGCTTGTTTGTTTGTTTGTCTAAACTCCCAAAATCCCTGTCTTGTTTCTTGCTGATTATTCAGAATCCTGATTCTCTTGGGTACGATCCCTTGCTTGCTTACTATACTAATTAGTAGAATAGGGTTTTACATTTCTGAATAATCGGCGTTTCTGACGACCCGCGCTTGCGGTTTGAAACCTCGCCCACGGCTGATCCACGCCCTCAGTTTAATTTCGCGCCTGCGGCTGATCCTCGCCCTCGGTTTAATTCCGCGCCCTCGGTTTAATTCCATGCACGCATTTTCTTTTCGTCCAGAAATCCCGAATCTCGTTGTGTAGACCTATCTTACGATCTACACTTGTATATACTAATGTCTGCGTTTAGTTTTTGTCAGTTGCAGGATGAACCCTTTCATGAGTACTTCACTGGATGCCCGAAACTATTGCATGATTTCTCTGTGTGGGGGTTACACGTAGGGCTTGATGATGCTTGCCATCACATCTTTATTAGGATGACTCTTGAGTCCCAACTAAGGCTGTACCGCGAGAGCGATGGACAATACGTCATTTGGAAACGCATCGACCAATGGGATTTCTTTTGTTATATCCGAGCCAAAGAGATCGAGATGCAAAAATTGGAGAACCAATTTGCTGAACAAAGAAAATTAGAGGAGGTGTTGGTTATACAGACGGAAATTCTCGAAGATCAACCAACAGATCCCCCTGAAGAGCCAGTTCCATCCTTTCCAAAGGCACCCAAAGACCTTTCATTGGATGAAGAGATGGATGATCATAGTCATATAATGACGGAGGAGGAATATTTCCTTAAGTTGGACAGCTCCTGGAGTGATGACGACGAGCCGGATGACTTGAAAAAGGAGTTAAATGATGATATGTAGATTTCCATTCCACCTGAGGAGATGTCTCTGTCTCCTGCCGTGGAGCTCTTTGTTATGATCGATCATGATCCTTGTATCCTTTCCTCTTCTTCCTTACTTTCTATTGATATTTGTTTGCCTAATATTTCTACAAAAGGTCTTGAGCATGTGATGTTCGCATTTCTAGTATAGTTTTTAGTAGGTTTTCTTTGTTTATTAGGTTTAGTTTTGTTAAGTTTAGGTTTAGTTTTGAGTGTTTTTAGATAGTTCTGCATATTTCTATGAAAAGAGTGGAAGCTACGCTATTTTGTGTATTTTGTAGGTTTTAGCAAGGAAAAGAGCTATATGGAGCTGAATTTGGAGCGTTGTAGTGAAAGACGGAGGAATACAAGATTGAAGAAGTCAGAGTTCAAGATTTACGAGAGGAAGTGTGGAAGAAAACCAAGACCAGGCTCGTTAACGAGGCTGTGAGGGCTCGTTAACGAGGCCACGAAAGAGAAATTTCGAAGGTTGACTTTATGATTCACCGATCCTGAGCGGGAATTTATTTCCGTGTCGGTTGAGTATCTTTTTAGAATCTTTTAGGGTTATTAGGATATGTATTTTAGGTCTTATTATCTTCTTAGATTTTGTTTCTAGCTTTTTAGTATAAATACCCTTCTATCTAGCATAGAGAGGGAGACACATTCGAGGAGTCGAATTAGAGAAGAGAAGAAGAGGAAGAACTTAGGAGGCGAATCGATCGAAGTCGAGTTCGAAGGTCGGTGGACGAAAGTTACCGAGTTCGTTGATCGAGGTTTTGGTTCAGTGTTTTGTTCTTTTTTCGGTTTTCTTCTTAATTTCTGTAAGACAGATTTTTCTATTTAATTTAGTAGTGATTTGTTTTCAATGTTTTCTAATAATCAGCTTATTTGTTTAGTAATTATGATTAGTGAGTAGTCTTCTTTTCTAGGATCGGGGTTTGTTGATAGGGTTTCTTGACAACAAATAAATTTATAATCAAGACCCCTCTGAGTATAGGGAGGTCAGGATCGTTCCACAGGAAGCAAGGTTGTTCGTTTATCAATCTACTAAAAAGCAAACAAAAACAAATAAAAAACACTCAGAAGCAGCCTCGTTAACGACATTGTCAGGGTCGTTAACGAACCACCGAACACAAGAACACTTCAAATAACGACCTAATTAAAATCTAATTAAATTCAGTACCGAGGCAAGTACTCAGCAACGAAAATTCACCAGAATTAATTCAAATAAAACAAAGATCTAGGATTTAGGGAAACCACAACATAGCCAAGCATAAAAATTCGTAAGAAAATAAGATCATGCCTTTAAATAGATAGAGTCATCAACTTTCGTTGACTTAATAGGTAAATTAACAAACTTTCGCATCCTAATTCACGTAATTGCTTGTTCTGGATCTAAAGCTTGAAACTTTCGTATTCAAACAATATCAACCTTCAAGTTACTAACTTTCTCTTTAAATCAAGTTAAAAACCTAAATTACCTCAACTTTCATTTCGATATAAGCACAACAAACAATCCTCAATAAAAGATAAAAGACATTCAACACAATCTTACTCATCAAACATGCTCAACTATGTCGGGCTTAACCCCGATCCTAGAAAAGAAAACTACTCACTAATCATAACTAAGAAACTAATAATTTCAATCAAAAGAAACATTGAAAACAAAACAAAACTCAAATTAATAAGAAAATATTGTCTTACAGAGATTCAGAAGAAACCGAAAAACATCAAAATACCGAAACAAAATCACAACTAACGACCCCGGTGACTGTCGTCTACCGAGCCTCTTCGATCCGACTCCGATCCGACTTCTCCTCTCTCTCGGCCCTTCGAAAATCTCTTCTAAAATTTTCCCTCTAAAAAGCATCATCCTTTCTATGCTAGATAGAAGGATATTTATACTAAAAAGCTAAAAACTAAAAAAGGCTAAAAGATATAAACTTTCCTAAAAAGATAAAAACAAACCCTAAAAGATAGGAATAAAATCTAAACAGATATTAAGACCTAAAATACATATTCTAATAACCCCAAAAGATTCTAAAAAGATACTCAACCGACACGGAAATAAATTCTCGCTCAAGATCGGTGAATTATAAAATAAATCTTCAATTCTTCTCCTTCGTGGCCTCGTGATGTTCGCATTTTTAGTATAGTTTTTGATAGGTTTTCTTTGCTTATTAGGTTTAGTTTGGTCTAGTTTAGATTTAGTTTTGAGTATTTTTAGTTAGTTTTGCATATTTTAGTGAAAAGAGTGGAATCTACACTATTTTGTGAATTTTGCAGGTTTTAGCAAGGAAAGAAGCTGAATGGAGCTGAATTTGGAGCATTACAGTGAAGGACGGGAGAGTGCAAGATTTAAGAAGTCGAAGCTTAAGAGTACAAGAGGAGGTGTTGAAGAAAAACAAATCCCAGGATCGTTAACGAGGCTGTGAAGGGTCGTTAACGAGGCCACAAAGAGAAAGATTTCGAGTATTATTTTTATTATTCACCGATCCTGAGCGGGAATTTATTTCCGTATCGGTTGAGTATCTTTTTAAAATCTTTATGGGTTATTAGAATATGTATTTTAGGGTTTAATATCTTTATAGATTTTATTTCTATCTTTCAGAGATTGTTTCTATCTTTTTAGGAAAGTTTTTATCTCTTAGCCTTTTTAGTTTTTTAGGATTTTCTAGTATAAATACCCTTCTATCTAGCATAGGAAGGGGGGCTTGTTTTTTGGAGAAGATTTGGAGGAAGGCCGAAAGAGAGAGGATCGGATCGGAACTCGGTGACGAGGTTCGGTAGACGACGGTTTCCGAGGTTCGTTGATCGAGTTTGTGGTTCGGTGAATGTTTTGTTTAGTTTTCTTCTGAATCTCTGTAAGACGATATTTTTGTTATTAATTTAAGTTTGAAGTTTTGTTTCAATGTTTATTTTTGTTGAAGTTTTTAGTTTCTTAATCATGAGTAGTGAGTAGTGTATTTTTCTAGGGTCGGGGTTAAGCCCGGCATAGTTGAGCATGTTTGATGAGTAAGATTGTGTGTTGAATGCCTTTTATCTTTTATTGAGATTGTTTGTTGTGCTTAATACCGAAACGGAAGTTGAGGTAATTTGAGTTTTAACTTGATTGAAAAAGAAAGTTAGTAACTTGAAGGTTGATATTGTTTGAAAACGAAAGTTTCAAGCTTTAGATCCAAAACAAGCAATTGAGTGAGTTAGTTTATGAAAGTAGATTAATTTATTTGTTAAGTCAATGAAAGTTGATGACTCTATCTATTTAAAGGCATGATCTTATCTTCTTATGAATTCTTATGCTTGGCTATGTTGTGGTGTCCCTTATCCTAGATTTTTGTTTTAATTGAATTATTTCTGGTAAATCTTCGTTGTTGAGTACTTGCCTCGGTACCGAATATTAATTGGAATTTTATTAGGTCGTTAATTGATATTTTTGTATTCGGTGGTTCGGTAACGATCCTGACAAGGTCGTTAACGAGGCATCTCGTGAGTGTTGTGTTTAATTTTGTTTGATTTTTATTAGATTGATAGACAAACAACCTTGCTTCCTGTGGAACGATCCTGACTCCACTGTACTCAGCGGGGTCTTGACTTACAAATTTATTTGTTGGCCGAGAATACCCTATCAACAAATTGGCGCCGTTGCCGGGGAAGCAACGAGTTGTTAGTTTATCTTTGGGATCGGGAATAGCCCGACCCCGTTTTTGTTTTTAATTTTTGTTTTCTTTGTTTGTTTTCTTAGTGTATGCCAGTAGGATGAAGAAGGCTTCAGTTTGATAGCTCCAGTTATTACTCAGAACCCGAACGTTCCCTGCACCGACGACTCCGAGAAAACCGAGCCATGGCCAGAGCTGAAGAGATGGCTCGAGAGTTAGAGAAGGACGGCGCAGACGGCGCAGACGCAGACAAGACTCGACTGCAAGAAGAGCTAAACGCCTATCCAAGGAATGCCAAGCAATACATGCATCCGGAACTGAGGGTGCCAGAATCTCCTATTGTGCTTCCTGCGATAGAGAAACCTTTTGAGATCAAGTCTCAATTTGTATCCTTAATTAAATGGGCTCAGTTTGAAGGGAAACCTGCTGAGTGCCCTATGGAACATATTAGAAATTTTCTTGATTTATGTGACACCATAGCTGCTGAAGGTGTCTCGCTAGAATATGTTCTTTTAAAAGCTTTTAGATGGTCACTTACTGGAAAGGTCCTGAACTGGTTAGAGAGCCTACCTTCTAAGTCTATCAGGACTTGGAAAGCTTTGTATGATCAATTTCTTACAAAGTTTTTCCCTCCTGCTAAGACAACTGAGTTAAGGAAACGCATCACCTCTTATCACCAGTTGCCTAATGAAACATTTGTTGAAACATGGGAAAGCTTTAAAGAGATGCTTAGACAATGCCCTACTCATGGGCAACCTTTATATGTATTGCAAGAAATCTTTTTCCAGGGTATCAACGCGGAGACCAAGAACCGCATCAACACGCATACTGTGTGCGAATTACGATGCTATGTACGGAACCCAGCAGGCTCCACAAACTCAAAAACGTCTCTATGTGCCCAACCGATAAGAAGTTGACCTAGATGTTAAAAATCAATTCTTACAAGACGAGGTCAACCGTTTAAGGAAACAGGTAAGTTTTCTGAAATCCTCTCAATCATGTCAAGAATGTGGTTCTTCTGCGCATAGTACTTCTGCTTGCACTAACATCGAGCAGGTTAGAGCCGCGGAGACAATAGCTGAGATGAATTATATGAGAGGACCCTACAGGAACCAACCTAGTTATCATGACAGGTCAAACAACTATCAGGCATGGGGCAATCAAAATACAAATCAAAACTATGCAATGCCCCCACCAGATAAACGACCTGCACCTTATCGACCTCCAGGCCATCAAGAGACGCCATCATAGGTTTAGGAAATAAAGGAAAGCATTAACGGAGTGAACAACAAAGTTGATGAAATTCAAGCCAAACTGAACCGACAAGATAAAAGATGAGGAGAGTTCGATATTTGGAAGAGGAGTGTTGATTCCCAACTAGGGAACCTAGCTGCACGCATTCCAAGACCACAAGGGCAACTTCCGGGCCGCCCCAAGGAGAACCCTAGAGGCCAAATAGCAGCGGTACACCTCAGAAGCGGGAAGACATTACCGGAGAGAGTTCAAGCATAAGACAAGGAGGAATAAGACCTCACAAAACGGCTCGTTAACGAGCCAGCGAGGGCAAATAACGAGCCCACAAACGAGGATGACGAGGCTTCCTCTCAACCCCAAGGTAGTTAACGACCCCACCAGGGTCGGTAACGACCCACGGAGGACAATAAACGACCCTAGTGTCGACCCAGTACTCTCACCTCTCGAGCCTAACTTGGTTCCGAGAATGGTGAAATCTCTTCCATTTCCAACTAAGAAATCTATGGACTCTACTGAGAGTAAGTTCAAGCGTTTCGTAAAAATTCTTCAGGGCATTAATATTTCCATCCCATTCGCTGAGGCCCTAAGCGAAATGTCGGCTTACACAAAGTTTTTGAAAGATATTCTTAGCAGGAAAAGATCCATTACAGAGCTGCAGGATGAAGTCAGATCGATAGCTCTACCGGAAAAGCTAGGAGACCCAGGAAGATTTGCAATAACAATCGGCATAGGCAACCACAAGTTCAAGGCTTTATGCGATCTGGGTGCCAGTGCTATTTTAGTTCCTCTCTCAATCTGGTCTAAAGCCAATATGGGACCACTAGAGCCGGTAGACATGAATCTGTACATGGCAGATGGGTCATGTGTCAAGGCCACATGAGTGGTGGACGACTATCCTATTCAAGTCGGGAAATTCGTTATACCGAACGATTTTATCGTCCTCGATAAGTCTGAAGACACTCATGTTCCCATAATTCTCGGTCGACCATTTTTAGCCACAAAAGGTGCAAGAGTTGATGTGCGGAAAGGACTCCTCACTTTTGATATTGGAGAGGAACGGGTAGAATTCAACTTGGATCAAAAAGCCAACAACCCAGTTGGAGTCGCACAAATCGAGTTGACTCAACTAGAACTCGACACAACCGTCACTACCGAGTCTCATTGGCCAATCACCGAGTCCCACGTGCAAAAGTACAACCAAGGTAAGTACTCTAATTATGAATCGGCTAAAAAGGAGCAGGATTGTTCCTTATCTTTTGTTCCTACACCACGCCCTATTATATGCACTACAAAAGAGTCCAAACCACCTTGGTTTTCGGACTTCACTAACCATCATGTAGGAATATCGGGCGTACTGATAGAAGAAAAGGGTCCTCATTTAGCAACTCAAGCACACAGAAGCTGCAAGGCTAAGTATGGGGTACCTCAAGACCCCAACATGGCTACACACAAACCACCGTGAGCATAAGAAGTTCGTCGGGCTAACGACGTTAAAAATAGCGCTTACGGGAGTCAACCCGCTTTTAGAATAGATTTAGTTTCTCTTTTTCCTTTCCTTTTTAGATTATTTTTCTTAGCTTTCTTTTGAGTTCTTTTTAAGTTTTAGTAAGGATAGAAATTAGAAAAATTTTGAGCTAACAAGATGCAGGAGAAGGAATCGAAAATCACTCCAAGAGGCTACGACAGTTCGTTAACGACCCACCCAGGGTCGTTAACGACCCGGTTCGACGACCCGACTCGTCAAAAACGGGGCAGGTAAGTTTTTTTAACCTAATCTATCTTTTACTACCCTAGCTGCCACCTCTACCCCTTCCTATCCCTTCCCTCTCCTATAAAAAACCCTTTTACCCCTTCCAAAAAAAATCTACCATCACACTCTCCCAATTCCAAACTTCTCAAAAACCCAACCAAAGAGCTCGAAATCCCTCTCCCACCGTTCAGAATCTCGCACCAACCACCACCGAGCAACCGTCGTTACCGAGGCCCGGAAACCCTACCCTCCACCGACGAGGATCCAAGCTTCGATAACCCTCACCGAGCTCGTCACCCACCCAATTTCCGATCCCTTGTTCTTCAAATTTTTCGGTTTTCCAGTATGATTTCTAAACCCTAACTCGAAATTGCATGATTTATGGTTTTTAGGGTAGAAATTTCATGTCTAGAATTGAGTTCATATAGAGGATCGATGTTCATGATTGGATTTTGCCCTTGAAAGTTTGATTTTGCTTCATAATTCTAGATCTAGAGAAGGATATTCATGTAGATGTTCCATTACGATTGATTGTGAAAAAGCATGAATTTTTCTTGTTCTAGTCTCAAGTTTTAGACTTTGCATGTCAAAATTTCGGGTAAAATTTAGCATGATCCGGGATGGGTAATCGAGCAAGTATGGGGTGCTTATATCCGATCGTGGGATTTGTGGAGAAATATAGAAGATTGCATGCTTGATTTATGCTTTAATTTAAGGTAGATTAAAATCGGAAATTCTGCGATTTGGGTCTCGGCGGCTCGTTAACGACCCACCCAGGTTCGTTAACGACCCTGCAAAGCTTCAAATTTCAAATACCAGTCCAGAATCGTAAACGACCCAATTGGGTAGTTAACGAATAAATCCGAGGCTAATTCAAGACCAAGTATGGGGTCTCTTGCCTATCTATTTTGAGTGGATCTTATCTTGGAAAAGTCTTGATTATTTTGTAGGATCCCATGGCAAGTTCAAGCAGACCCGCTACCCAAGCTCAGAAGAAGAGGAGAAACCATAGGTCCCCATCTCCACCTCGAGTGGATGACGTGATTTTGAGCACTTAGGGCCAAGTACGTCGTTACCGTGATATTCTGGAGAAGGACCACTACACCCGCTGGTTCTCAAAGTCTAGTGCTGTAAACACGGGGATCTACACGGACGTCAAGGAGGCCTTTGTTATCCTTGGTGCCACTCATCTCCTGAAGCAGGAGAATTTACCACACTATCCGGCTCTCACATCCGAGTTTTTGGCAACCTTGGAGACTAGCTTCTCATCGAAAACCTCGGCGGGACGAATCTGGTTTCGGCTCGGTAATGAGAGTCGTGAGTTCACCATGGCAGAGCTCAATGCAATCTTAGAGCTCCCGAACCCGTCTAGAGACTACAGCTTGAAGGACTACAGAGTGACTCGCAATTGGAGCTACATCACCGGGGAGGTTCAATTCTCCACCGCGGCATTATCCGGGGCAAACATCATCAACCCCATCTTCAGGATTATTCTCAGAGTCCTAGCCGCGGCATTTTGGCTGAAGAGAGAGTTGAACAGGCCAACAAGGACGGAAGTTGCTTGTCTCCGCACCATCCTTTTCGAGGAGCCCGACCCCTTGAATTTGGGGTACGAATGGCTTTACTACATCGGGAAATCAACCAAGTCCAAGGAGGTTTGGTGTGGCAACTTGGTTAGCCTCTTGGCTAAAAACCTTGGAGTCGATCTCACTCGCTACACACCGGCTCACGTCCAACTCCTCAACAAGAACTATTGGTATAGCTCTGGTGTCTTCATTCAAGCCGAGGGAGGATTCAAAGTGAAGGTACAAGATCGCATTGTTACACCAACCATCGACAAGTTAGAGCTTCTCTACGTACCGAATTGGTACGAGGCGTGGACGGGACACGCTTACCCATTGGAACCTAAGCCGGAGGATGAGCTTTCGCTTAGGCCATGTGAATCCTGGTTTGAGCGAGAGGTAGAAACCATGGATGAAGATGAAGATGAAGAAGAGGATACCGAGGTAGTAGGCAACGACACTGAAGAGGCCGATACCGAAGGCGAAACTGAGGAGCTAAATTTCAAGGAAGAAGACATCGACACGGAAGTCTTGGGGAGCAATGTCCTCGTTGAGGAGCCCACAAGGCTCGCTAACGATCATTTCCAGCCCCCTCCCAACATTGTTAACGAGGCACCCAACTTCGTTAACGAGGTGCCGAGAGCTTTTGTCGACCCACCGCCAGCCCCTGTCGACCCTCATTCCTATGGACTCATGCCTTACAACCCGGTGATGTATCAAGATCATTTCCAGCCTCACTACCCACCACCTCCTCAGCGCGAGTACACAGGATCGAGTATACCACCACCATGGGCCGAGGATCTTTCTACACGGATGCAACAGCTTCACCTCCAGCAGGATCATATTCATAGGAGGATGGATAGATGGGAATCCGTCTATTCTGCTCGCATGTCGATGGAGGATGAGAGGCATCGTCAGAGAGAGGCGGATGACGTTGAGCATTGGAGGACGATGTACGACTTCATGGGGAACTTTGAGCACTACTTTCCTCCACCAAACCGTTAATTCAGCCTGAAGATGAAGTTTTTCCTTGTTTCCCACTTTTGAAACTTTGTAAGTTTTTATGTTTTTCTTTTTCTTATTTTTATCTTTATTTGTTTCTTTTCTATCTCTTTTCCTTCTTCTTATTTTTCTTACAGTGGGGACACTGTAATTTTAAGTATGGGGTGGGAGAAAATAGAAAACTTGTGTCCTAGGTGTTTATGTGTTTTATGTAGTTTTTATTTCTTTATTTTGCAATTCGAAAAAAATATAAAAAAATCGAAAAATTTGAAAATTTAAAAAAAAAGAGTTTTAGAATTGATAGATATCCCTTCCTTAGGTTCTATGATAGTAGTTGCTAACTTAATCATATAATTCCTTGCAAGCATGTCTTTAATAGTATATCCGGACTCTTAACTTGAAATTATTTGTTTTAGAAGAAGATAACATTTGATGAAATTGAGCACATATACTTTATAGCATAAGTGATGCAATCCAACAAATTACCCTGTGAGCTTATTAGCCTTGATTTTCTTGTGTGATTTACTCTTTATATGCATATTATCTCTTGGAATTGTGATGGTTATTTATTTCTTGAGATCCGTATGAGATTTTTAGTTCATTACTTGTGAAAATCATATGATGGAGAACTTATTTTTATAAGCCTTATTATTCCCTATCCACCTTTACATGATCCTTCTTTTGACAACCAATTCTAGCATGAAGCCTTTCTTTATAGCTCCACAAAATTATTCCCTAGCCGAGATAAGCTTGACCCTATCCGGGAATTAGGACTTAGATTGGAGAGGTATGTTTTGTTGTGTGTTAAAAAGAGAGGAGTTTCTTAAAAATTTTGCTTTAATTGAAGGATATTTGCGAAGGGTAGATTGGAAGTCTCTTGTTTTTACTTGTAATAAGAAAGATCTCTTGATAAGCAAAAGATGCACAAAATAAAGTATTTGATGGAGGTGAGAAAGAAAGGAAAGAATGTACACGGAAGCTCGTTAACGACCCTGAAGTGGGTTCGTTAACGAGGCAGCGAAAAGAAAAAAGAAAGAAAAAAAGAAAGAAAAAAAGAAAGAAAAAGAGAAAAAAATAAAAGGAAGTGAAGAGTTGAAGTGCATGTGTATTTATAGATAATATCATAGATTCTTTTATTTCTTATGATCCTTTCTAGGATGATAAAGGGTTAGTGAGAATAAGTGCATAATGAGAGTGAGTTTGGTTATCTTATATGAAAAGTTTTGGATATATGTGAGTTTTTAGGAGTCCTTGATTCCCGGATATTATTAGCACCACATGACCAAAATATTTTCCACGCCTTATTGTCTTTACCAAGCCCCATTACAACCCGACCGAATTGAAGCTTCTATGAAGTTTTTCATTGAGCCTAAGTTCTCTTGATGATTTTTGCTTGTTTTGACAAATCTTGGGTGGAGAGTATTGGTGATATAAGTTCCAATTTCTATGAGTTTTTGTATATAAGATGATTTGAGAGATTGAATTTATAAGCCTAAACACTTGAGAGTTGAGTGAAACACAATATCCCTTGTAAGGTTGGATTGTATTTTCTTATGTCTATTTAAGTGCATATATGTGTGAGGACGTTAATAGTCTTTTGCTATATTTTTCTCATGTGTAGATGTTGCTTTTTAGAAGATGGCTATGTCTTGATGAGTATGTTTGTTTTGGTTTTGGTTAATGTCCGTTGATTGCTTGAGGACAAGCAAGTTTAAGTATGGGGTATTTTGATGTTCGCATTTCTAGTATAGTTTTTAGTAGATTTTCTTTGTTTATTAGGTTTAGTTTTGTTAATGATGGTGCGCAAAATAACCACTATTTAATTAAGGGGAAATCAGTAAACGTAAAGAAGAAGAAAAGATAAAATATCACATTACGTATGCATGTCTAAAGCATGGCTTATACGTACGAGTCGATATATAATCTAAGTTGCATGCAGTGTTTGGTCACGTGGGATTTATGTATGAATAGAATGCTTCAACACAGACTCCACTATATATCCATATGTACGTGAATCTCATTGCAAGGCAAATTCATCTCCATTCGTTCCACGTATGTCTTTGTACACACAAAACTAAGCAGCTGGTGGAGAGTTGCATACCCCATTCAAAAGCTTGCAAAGCCTCCACGTACATATGTGAGGATTAGGTCCAATTGGAGGCCACCATGTCACGCTCTTATAGAACCAAATTCATTTCATGTACCTTTCGCTCATCCCACATCGGGGCTTAGCAAAAGTGCCCAACAATAAAACACTATATATAATGGAAGGTATAGTCTAATAAAAGGGTCGAAAATCCTCTCTGGCTCGAGAACTATCTCGTTTGCCAAAGCTCGACGTGTTTGATCTCCGAGTGAGATCGCGCTATAAACGGTATAAGGTCTAAAGTCTTTATTCGTAAAGAGCACAAAAACAATCGGCTGAGGGGTGGGGAGGAGGAATAATCCACATACGAAAACCGTTTGGTTGTACGAATCCCGAGAGTTAGTATTTTTATAATCCCGTTTATAGTGCAGATTATATCGGGTTTCAACACTGGTGCCGTCCGTGGGGACTAGCTCTCCCTATCCGACCTGCTCTCGGGAAGCAAGCGAAGTGTGTGGGCCCTTCCCTCAACAGCAAGGCGGTGTGTTAGCTAGTGGGCATTCCAAGAAAAGGCCACGGTTGATGGGCTAGGGTGCGAGGTCCATTCAAAGGTGGGCAAACGAGGTCTTGGAACGACGCCACTCGTCGCGATTTTCTTGCGAGGCCAAGCATCATGGTGGCAACGTCGCTCATGTCCCATGCATTGTTCATTGCATGTGGGCATGTATGGATGTGCGAGGTATCGCCGGGAGACATCGCGACATCGATCTCCCATGGCCAACCTCCGAGGTTATTCTCATGCGCGATGTCTTTGAGAAGGTTTGTGCGGTGTCGCGCCTCGCTCCGCCGTCACATACGCACACACTTGGCACCCCGCGGTCTTCAAGGACCAAACCTCGTGGTCCTTCCTTCGCGGCTCGGCAGGGCGAGCGAGGTCTTCCATGGCCAGTGAACAAATTCCCTCTCCGCGGGGTGTCTACCTCGTGATAATCGTGCTCGGAACCGGGGTTGGCACCTCATTGACACGTCTTCACAACCATAACCTCGCGTCCTTCTCCGCATCGGCTCCCATTCAATGCAAGAACCTCGCCTCGGCCACACATCACCTTCTTTGAATTGTAGGACCTCGCAGTCTTTGTGGGAGATAAATAGGAAGTCAAACGTGGATATCGCCATCTCTTGGAAAACATCGCGTTGGATCTTCGTGCCCATGCCATCCATATATGTCGTGGCGTGTTAACTTGACTTTCTCGGCCGGCGCACAGGTTATCCATGTCTTCCATGGCGAGAAGTTACCTCGATCCTTCTTATCCTTTGGGGTCACTTCGGGGGTTGTGGCGCTCGTCCGAGCTTCGCACCCACACAACGCAATGACTACTCTCAACGCCAAGGATCGCGGTCTTTTGAGTAGGCCATCCTCGGCGTCGCGACGGCTCGGCATAATCGGCCTCCTTACACCGCGTGGTCTCTATGGTGGACCTCGTGCAAATGTTTCCATGGTGTAGGTCGCTCTCGTCCTCGTCTCGGCGCCGGTGATCTTCATGGCGTTGTTTCTATGGTGTGATCAAACAAGCGAGGTCATGGCGGTCATCTTCTCGCTAGGCCAAACAAACTCGGCGTGGCGATCTCGTCAGGTGCTTCCTTTGGGGCACGTGAGGTCGGCACGCGAGGACGAGGTTGGCTAGGCAAGCAAGGTCTACGCCGGGGCGGACCTTCGCGGCCTACTCCGATACAAGTTGGCACAATTCTCCTTTATTTATGGTAGGTACGACGTGATTCCGGTGCGGCGCGATCCAAGCGCCAAACAAGCATGCGTGGCGAGGTGTGTTGGCGAGGCCAAACTTCATGGCGGTCGTCGCGGTCATCTTCACAAGCAAGGTGTGTTGGCGAGGCTTGGAAGCAAGAGACATCATGGCCAACAAAAACAAGCGAGGTTGCATGAGGCGCCACGGGGCCGGGGCGAGGTGCGTGATATACTCGTTTGCTGGTGCTAATGGCGAGCTTGCGCAGCGTTACACCCACGGCCCTGCCATCGGGTACACTTCCCCTAAATGGTATCTCGCCAACTCCACTCCTCGGCGTCGTCGCGATCTTCGCGGCCACTCTCCGTGGTCTTCACGTTGCCATTTCCGACGTGTTGATCTCGTTGGGTGCCATGCCACCTCGGACAAACCTCCGCGGTCTTCGGGCCGGGGCAGGCATGGGAGATCTCCATGCAAGGCCATACCACGGGGTGACATTCGCACACCAACCACAACAATCTCATGCTCATCCGATGTCCACGGTCTTCAAGGGGAGACAAACATCGCATGGCATTCGACGAAGGCCTGGGGCGTCGTGGCAATTTGAGGTTCCATGGAACCTCATGATGCTTGGCAATGCATAGGCCATGGGATGGGCATGCCTAATTTGCATAAAAATTCATTGGCTTTAAACATTCGGGGGCCATTGACGAAAATTCTTGGGATGTCAAACGTGGCAACGCGATGGTAACCGGGCCTCCGTTTCGAAAATACCGCGTTCCGCGGTCGTGGATTGGGGTAAGCCTTGAAAACTTGACTCTCAAAATTAAATTAATTATACTCATTATATACTCGCATGTTGGAACCAAGTTCCTAATTCTCGGTTTTATGGTTTCGAAGTCCACCCCTCGCTTCCCGCTTGGGGTTGGAGATTCTCGATTCTATGGTTTCGAAGTCCACCCCTCGCTTCCCGCTTGGGGTTGGAGATTCTCGGTTTTATGGTTTCGAAGTCCACCCCTCGCTTCCCGCTTGGGGTTGGAGATTCTCGGTTCTATGGTTTCGAAGTCCACCCCTCGCTTCCCGCTTGGGGTTGGAGATTCTCGGTTTTATGGTTTCAAAGTCCGCCCCTCGTTTCCCGCTTGGGGTTGGAGAACCTCTTTAAGGTCCACCCCTCGCTTCCCGCTTGAGGTTGGAGAATCTCGTTAAAGTCCACCCCTCGCTTCCCGCTTGGGGTTGGAGAATCTCGTTAAAGTCCACCCCTCGCTTCCCGCTTGGGGTTGGAGAATCTCGTTAAGGTCCACCCCTCACTTCCCGCTTGGGGTTGGAGAATCTCGTTAAGGTCCACCCCTCGTTTCCCGCTTGGGGTTGGAGAATCTCGTTAAGGTCCACCCCTCGTTTCCTTCTTGGGGTTGGAGAATCTCATTAAGGTCCACCCCTCGCTTCCCGCTTGGGGTTGGAGAATCTCGTTAAAGTCCACCCCTCGCTTCCCACTTGGGGTTGGAGAATCTCGTTAAGGTCCACCCCTCGCTTCCCGCTTGGGGTTGGAGAATCTCGTTAAGGTCCCCCCCTCGCTTCCCGCTTGGGGTTGGAGAATCTCGTTAAGGTCCACCCCTCGCTTCCCGATTGGGGTTGGAGAATCTCGTTTAAAGGTCCACCCCTCGCTTCACGCTTGGGGTTGGAAAATCTCGTTTAAAGGTCCACCCCTCGCTTCACGCTTGGGGTTGGAGAATCTCGTTAAAAATCCACCTCTCGCTTCCCGCTTGGGGTTGGAGATTCTCGAAAGGTGTACGAATCCACCCCTCGCTTCCCGCTTGGGGTTGGAGATTCTCGAAAAGTGTGCGAATTCACCTCTCGCTTCCCGCTTGGGGTTGGAGATTCTCGAAAAATGCACGATTCCGCCCATCGCTTCCCGCTTGGGGTTGGAGATTCTCGAAAAGTGCGCGAATCCACCCCTCGGGAGTGTGCGAATCCACCCCTCGCTTCCCGCTTGGGGTTGGAGAATCTCAAAAAGTGCGCTAATCCACCCCTCGCTTCCCGCTTGGGGTTGGAAACTCTCTATGGACGAGGTCCAAACTCTCTATTACTTTTAAAAACTCACTATATATCATGCCAATATGCTATGCATATGCTCTTCCTCTTATATGAATGCCGAATGACGTATGCATTTTGGTCGGGGACGTTACAGTTATTGAAAATGAGAAAGGTGAAATGATTCCCACTAGGACTACAACTAGTTGGCGGATGTGTATTGATTACATGAAGCTAAATAGTTCTACAAAAAAAGATCATTTTCCGCCTCCTTTCATTGATCAGGTTCTAGAACGCTTTGCATACAGAAGAATGCCATTTGGGCTTTGCAATGCCCCTTCAACTTTTCAAAGATGCATGATGGGGCTATCTTCTCTAATATGATAGAGGATATAGTAGAGGTTTTTATGGATAATTTCTCTGTTTATGGTTCTTCATTTGATTCATGTCTAGTTAATCTGACTAGGGTTCTTAAAAGATGTGAAGAAACCAATCTTGTTCTAAATTGGGAAAAGTGTCGTTTTATGGTACAAGAATGGATAGTGCTAGGACATCTCGTCTCTAAGAGAGGGATAGAGGTAGACAAAGCAAAGATTGAACTTATTGAAAAACTACCACCCCATCTTCTATAAAAGACGTTAGGATTATTTTAGGACATGATGGCTCAATAGACATTTCATTCAAGATTTTTCTAAGATATCTAAATCATTGACTAACCTACTAATGAAAGATGTAGTGTTTGAGATGTTTACAGAATGTCTTGAGGCTTTTCACAGGTTAAGAGAAGCCCTTGTCTCTGCTCCTATTATTCAGTCCCCAGATTGGACACTTCCCTTTGAAGAAATGTGTCATGCCAGCGACTATGTTGCTGGTGCAGTATTAGGACAACAGAAGGATAAGAAGCTCCACACCATTTATTATGCAAGTAAGACACTTGATGAGGCGCATAGTAAGTATTACCACGACGAAGAAGGAATTCCTTGCCGTGGTATTTGCATTTGAGAAATTTCGTTCCTATCTTGTTGGATCTAAAGTGATTGTTTAGACCATGAGGTCGTTAGATATTTAATGGCTAAGAAGGATGCCAAACCTAGGCTACTTCGTTGGATGCTCTTGTTACAGGAATTTGACCACGAAATCAGAGAGAAGAGAGGAGCTGAAAACTTGGTAGTTGATCACCTATCTAGGTTGCCAATAGAACACATCACAACGTCCAACAATGTTGTACCAATCAATGACTCCAGACCGGACGAGCACCTCAAGCTGAACGTGGTCAAAAACTACAGGAGGCTCGTTACCGACCCTACATGGGTCGATATTGACCCATCATAGAGGCTGAAGGACGCTAGGAGCACCCGTACCGAAGTAGAGAGGACCGATAACGAGCTAGGACAGCTCGATACCGAGGCAAAGGAGATCGTTACCGAGGAGATTATTGAAGCAATAGGGTCGATAACGACCCATCCTGGTCCAGTAACGATCCATTGAGGAAAGTTTTCTTAACCTGGTTCAGTTTCTTTCAATTCAGATCTTCCCTTATCTCTTTCTTCTACTTCTCTTCATTGCATTCATGCTATTAGAGGGTCAAAGACCCCTTGGTTTGCGGATTTTGCTAACTACATTGTAGGAGGCGTGATTCCCGAGGGCTTGACTCCACAAAAGAAGAAGTTCTTACATGATGTCAAACAATACTATTAGGATGATCATGATCCTTACTTATTCAAGCAAGGAAGTTATCACCTCTTTAGGCGCTGCTTACCAGAAGAGGAGGTAGAAAGTGTAATCCGTCAATGTCACACTCTTCAAACCGGTGGCCATGCAAAATGATTCAAAACCACGGTGAAAATTCTTCAAAGTGATCTTTATTGACCTACCATTTTCAGGGACGTACAAGATTATGTGACCACATGTGATGAGTGCCAACGCTCGGGGAACATCACTTACCGGGATCCTAGAGGTCGAGCTTTTCGACGTTTGGGGTATTGACTTTATGGGACTTTTTCCCTCATCTGGTTCCTATAAGTACATCCTAGTGGCGATCGATTATGTTTCTAAGTGGGTGGAAGCCATTTCTCAATAGTGATGGTGGATCAAAATTCATAGAGAGGAGTGTTGAAGCTCTTTTGGCTAAGTATAGGGTATCACATAGGGTGGCAACACCCTACCATCCTCAAACCAGTGGCCAAGTAGAGGTTTCAAATAGGCAGATTAAGAACATTTTGAAGAAGACGGTCTCCCTCTCTAGGAATGATTGGTCATCCAAGCTTGATGACACTTCATGGGCATACAGAACGGCGTACAAGACACCTTTACACACCACTCCATACAACCTAGTGTATGGAAAGTCTTGCCATTTGCCAGTCGAGTTAGAGCACAAGGCATTATGGGCTCTCAAGGAGCTCAATATGGACCTCGACAAGGCCGGAGCAAAACAATTCATGGACTTGCAAGAGCTAGAGGAGTTGAGGATAAAGGTGTATGAGAACGCTGAGATCTACAAAGAGCGTACTAAGTGGTGGCATGACTAGAAATTTGTGCCAAAAACTTATGAAGTTGGTAACAAGGTACTCCTCTTTAACTCTAGACTCCGATTATTTCCTAGGAAGTTGAGATCAAGATGGAGTGGGCCATTCGTGGTCCACCACATATATCCCCGTGGAGTGGTGGATTTAGTCGATCATAATGGATCCATCTTCAAAGTCAATGGACACTGGCTGAAGAAATACCTTGAGCAAGTCGACCCAGATGAGGATATTCGATCCACATGGGCTCTCACATTGTTGGACTAGCCAAAGTAAGTTCGTAGGGCTAATGACGTTAAAAATAGGTTGAGGATTCATGGTATGTTTTCATTCCTATTTCTCCGAATTTGGTATGTTTTCTCAACCCTAAATCTCTATTTCAATTTCTTGAGGATTCATGGTAGTTTTTGGTTGATTTACATGTCTAAATCTAGATCTAGGTTGAGATTTTTTCATGCTTGATTCTTGCCTCTTTGCTTTGATATTAGTGTTTTGCTTTGATGACATTAGTTTCCTCGTGTTTAAGATTGAATTTTATTCAATTTATGAGCATGAGATTGCTTATTCTTAATTTGATTTAAATCATGTCATGGCAATTATGGTATGTTTGGGATGGGCATTTGAGCAAGTATAGGGTTATGGATGCTTGATTTGTTTGGTATCGTTGGGATATTTGCTTAATTGATGCCTTGTTATTGTTGGATGGTTCGAAATCGAGCACTCTACCACTTGACAACTGGTTTTAGAAGCCATTGTTGGCTTGTTACCGACCCCCATAGGGTCGGTAAAGACCCTTTTACTTTACCAGAATGCTTCAAATGTCCAGGGAACTCGTTACCGGCCCCCATGGGTTAGGTAAAGACCCTACAGAACGCTGAAATTTGAATTCAAACACTTGGTTTCAATGCAAGTATGGGGTCCTTTGGTGTGTTATTGTTATGTATGGATCTTATCTTGGTTTGTTTTTGTTGTCTCATGTCTACAATGGAAAGTACAAGCCGTGCAAGCAATAGGGCGGGCAAAAGAACAAAGCGGCCTTCTCCATCTCCACCGCCAATGGATAGTGTGGAGGTGACAACCGATGAAGAGGTTGAGATCTTCAAGACGGTTTACAGGCGGTTTCATAAAACAAGGTGGTTCTCCAACGTTCATGGGATGAATTCTGGTATTTATGAGGACCTCAAGCATGCCTTTTCTAGCATAGGAGCAGCCCACCTCCTAAAATGTGAGGAACTTCCTCACTACCCGACCCTCATCATTGAATTTGTGGCCACTCTCCGAACTCAGTTCAAGAATTCAAGATCAGTGGGGAGGATCATTTTCAGACTCGGGAATGGGGACTACTATCTTACCATGGTCCATGGGTGAGTTCAACGCTCTCCTCAGATTCCCTAACACCTCCCGAGATTACATAGCTCTCGATAATTTCAAGGTTGTAGAGACATGGGGCTACATCACAGGTCACGCTCGTTGCTCAACACCTACCCACCCTAGCTCCCACACAGTCAATCCACTTTTTTTCATTATTTTGCGGATTCTTGGCTCCACCATTTGGGCCAAGAAGGAGTTATCTCGGCCCACAAGGACGGAGGTGGGTTGTCTACGCACCGTGCTTTTCACCGATCTCGCTCCAATGAACTTGGGATATGAGTGGGCGACGTATGTGGAACAACAAGGGCCGAAATTGGAGGAGATCTACTTTGGAGGGATAGTGACCCTTCTTGCTTTGGCTTGTGAGATTGATCTTTCCCGCTACACTGCACTCCAGCCACAAAAGTTAGACACCAACTACTGGGTTTGATATGGGATTTTTTAGAGGTGTAGTGAGGGCATCACCATTAAAGTCAATGATCGTCAAGTGTTAATTACAGAGGAAAAAGTTGAGCTCTTGTACCTTCCCAATTGGTAAGAGACCTAGACTTCTACACCCTTTTCGATTTCTACGAGACCTTAGAAGGTAGGGCTGGGAAAAAAAAACCGAACCGAAAAACCGAAAAACCGATCACTTTTTACGGTTAACCGTACCGTTTTTTTTTAAGCGGTTACGGTTAACCAACCGATAATTTGAACGGTTCAACGGTTCGGATACGGTTATCAATATTTTCACGGGCGATTAACTGATGAACCGATATTATTTTTAATATATATTATATGTTTTTAAAAATGGAATTATACATCTATTAATTTTAGTTAAAAATAAAGGAATTTTAATAAATAATAAACTATCTATTTTAAAAAGGGAATTATATATAGATCATGAGTGTAATGCTATTGAAATTGCCATCATACTGGAAACAACAAGCTACGCTGTAAAAAAAAAACGCTTTCCACCACCTACACAAAATAGAATTATGATCAATCAAAATCTTCCCCATTCATGTCAAAGAAAAAAAACACTTCTATAATTGAGAGAAATTGTAATCTGGCTTAACTTGGATGGAACAAATTCAACTTAATTATTGGACATTAATGTAAAAAAACACACTGTAACTACTAACTAATTAATACAAAAGATAAGACGGGTTTCAAAAATCTGATTTTATTTTATTAAAAAATAAGGTGATTTTTTTATTTAAAATCTGATTTTTTTATTGAAAAGAATAAAATAAAATAAGTTGGTTAACCGATAAACCGTACCGAGTTTCACGGTTAACCGTTAACGGTTAACCGATAACAAACGATACGGTTATGGTTATTGAAAATTACTAACCGAAGTTCCGGTTAATTGATGTCCGGTTAACGGTTAATCGAAACTCCGGTTAACCAACCGTGCCCACTGATGGGTTGGGAAAAGTAAAAAAAATCTTGCAGTTAGTCATGTAAAAGGAGTTTGGTTCCCTGAATGCACTTACAAAAGAGTTGAAAAAAAAAGATTGGTACCAACCTCCCATGAAAAAAAATGAAAATCAAAAAGGGAGAAAAATAAAGCAAAGTGTTGAAAGTAAATAATGTGCATGAGCCAAATTTCCTTAGTATTTCAAAGCAAGATAAGTTGGGATTTAAAAGGGTTGAAGAAATAAGTGAGTTTGAGCATAATGTTGAGAGAGTTTGGTATATGTTCTTTTATGAGTGTTTTGGCAATATGTGATTTTTTTTAGGAGTCTTTGATTCCCGAATATTATTAGCACCACATGGCCAAATATTTTCCACGCCTATTTGTCATTACCAATCCCCATTACAACCCGACCGAATGGAGTCTTCTATGAAGATTTCATTGAGCCTAAGTTCTTATGATGATTGATGTGTTTTGACTTCTCTAGTTAGAGAGATTGGTGATATAAGTCTCAATGATAAAGTTGATGTTGCATAAAGATTGAGCTGAGAGTTGATGTTAATAGCCTAAACACATGAGAGATGAGTGAAACACATTAAAATCCCTTGTGAAGTTGGATTGTGATTGCCTATGCTTGAGACTCATACATATGTGATGACGTTAAAATTACTTGTCTACTTTTTCACTTGTGTTTAAAATATTTTGACAAGGGCTATGCTTGAAGATTGTGTTATTGGTCTTGATTTTGCTTATTTATTGCTTGAGGACAAGCAAGTCTAAGTATGGGGTATTTTGATATCCGCTTTTTAGGTACGTTTTTAGTGTCTAGATAGATTAGATTAAGTTGGTTTTCGCGTTAGAGTCTTATGTTTTTGAGTCTTTTTGCTTTAGTTTTCGTATTTCCTTGAGATTCGGAAACTACGCGTATTTTGTGTCTTTTGTAGGTATTTTGGAGCGTAACCGGAGAATTTGGAGTACCATACGAAGAGGTGGACGAGCTATGAGGAGAAGTTAAGGAAGGAGGCCGGAAAGAGAGTAGAATCTAGCCAAAGGAGCTCGTGCACGAGCCAAAGCAATCCAAGAACGGCCCAACAAGGTCGTGCACGTACGAGCCTACACATGCCAAGATCGACCCATCCCAAAAGCCAAGCTCCAGGACCGACCCAAGGGGGGTCGTGCACGACCCACTTTGGGTCGTGCATGGCGCCGACTATTCCTTTATTCCGTGATCTTTTAAGAGATATTCTATCTTTTATTTTAGGAAGTAGTTTTATCTTGTTTCCTAGTGTAATTAGGGCTCCTTTTTCTCTATAAAAGGGGGCTAGACCTTCTAGTTGAACTCTCTCTTTTTCTAGATTTTGTTTTGGAGGTTATTTGGAGATTAAGAGGAAGACTTGGAGGAAGCTGGAGAAATTTGTAAGACCTCTTTGTTTTTAATTTGAATTTTTGGTTTATTTTTATGATCATGTCTTCTTCTTTCTTTTCAATGAGTGAGTAGTCTTTTTAGATTCTAGGGTTGGGTGAGAACCCAACACAATCATGCATGTCTAAACTTGAATTCATGACTTGAATGCTTTAAGATCATATCTATCTATCTTGTGCTTAATACCTTTGCAAACGTTGAGGCAATATCTTGCAATTAACCTGAAAGCGAAAGTGTAAAGTTGATTGATTGATTAGATCTATATAGGATTATTTGCGAAAGTTGATATTCCTAGGTTGAAGGATAGATAGAAAGTTGTTTAATTTGCGACAGTTGATTGAATAACTTGAATTGTTTGCGACAGTTGACTTTTCTATGATCATAATTGCATGATAGTTATGAATTCTTGTTGAAAGTATGTATGGTTAATGTTGTGGTAGCCCTAGCCCTAGGATTGCCTTTTTATATTTGATTTAAAACTTGTGATTTTGCTTCGATCTCGACCCCCAAAGTCGTGCTCGAACCCTTGCTTTGTTTGTGTTTTCTTGCTTTTCTTAGTTTATCAACTAATCTTTGGCCCTAATCTCATTCCCGTGGACGAACCTGACTCCGCTATACTCAGCGGGGTCTTGAATATAAATTTATTTGTTCAAGAATCCCTTCAACAAATTGGCGCCGTTGCCGGGGAGTGAGCAATAGTGCCTAGTTTAGTTGATATTTGGGGTTTGGGACTAGCCCTTACTCCTTTGTTTTTATTTAATTTTGTTTTCTTTGTTTTTGTTCGTGATGTTCGCATTTTTGGTATAGTTTTTGATAGGTTTTCTTTGTTTATTAGGATTAATTTTGTCTAGTTTAGGTTTCGTTTTAAGTGTTATTAGTTAGTTTTGTATAAATCTGCGAAAAGGGTGGAATCTACGCTATTTTGTGTATTTTGCAGGTTTTAGCTAGGAAAGGAGCTAAATGGAGATAAATTTGGAGCATCACAATGAAGGACGGGAAAGTGCAAGATGTAAGAAGTCGAAGCTCAAGAAAACGAGAGGAGGTGTTGAAGAAAACCCCAGGCTCGTTAACGAGGCTGTGAAGGGTCGTTAACGAGGCCACGATGAAGAAGATTTCGGAGTATTATTTTATTATTCACCGATCCTGAGCGGGAATTTATTTCCGTATCGGTTGAGTATCTTTTTAGAATCTTTATGGGTTAATAGATTATGTATTTTAGGGTTTAATATCTTTTTAGATTTTATTTCTATCTTTTAGAGATTGTTTTTATCTTTTTAGGAAAGTTTTTATCTTTTATCTTTTTAGTTTTTTTAGGATTTTTTAGTATAAATACCCTTCTATCTAGCATAGAAAGGGGGGGCTTAATTTTGGAGAAAGTTTTAGAGTTAGTTTTGGAGAAGGAAGGAAGGCCGAAGGAAAGGCTGCCGAATCGGAAGTCGGTGACGAAGGGTCGGTGACGACGGTTTTCGAGGTTCGTTGATCGAGTTTGTGGTTCGGTGATTGTTTTGTTTTGGTTTTTCTTCTGATTCTCTGTAAGACGATATTTTTGTTATTAATTTAAGTTTGAGTTTTGTTTTCATGTTTGTTTTTATTGAAGTTGTTGGTTTCTTAATCATGAGTAGTGAGTAGTTATTTTTCTAGGGTCGGGGTTAAGCCCGGCATAGTTGAGCATGTTTGATGAAGTATGATAGTGTTTTGAATGCCTTTTATTTTTATCGAGATTGTTTATTGTGCTTAATACGGAAACGAGAGTTGAGGTAATTTGAGTTTTAACTTGATTGAAAGAGAAAGTTAGTAACTTGAAGGTTGATATTGTTTGAAAACGGAAGTTTCAAGCTTTAGATCCAAAACAAGCAATTGAGTGAGTTGGTTTATGAAAATAGATTAATTTACCTGTCAAGTCAATGAAAGTTGATGACTCTATCTATTTAAAGGCATGATCTTATCTACTTACGAATTCTTATGCTTGGCTATGCTGTGGTGTCCCTTATCCTAGATATTTGTTTTATTGAATTATTTCTGATAAATCTTCGTTGCTGAAAGCTTGCTTCGGTACCGAGTATTAATTAGAATTTTATTAGTTCGTTAATTGATGTTTTTATATTCGGTGGTTCGGTAACGATCCTGACAAGGTCGTTAACGAGGCATCTCGTGAGTGATTGTGTTTGATTTTTATTAGATTGATAGACAAATAACCTTGCTTCCTGTGGAACGATCCTGACTCCACTGTACTCAGCGGGGTCTTGACTTACAAATTTATTTGTTGGCCGAGAAACCCTATCAACAAATTGGCGCCGTTGCCGGGGAAGCAACTAGTTGTTAGTTTATCTTTGGGATCGGGACTAGCCCGACCCCGTTTTTGTTTTTAATTTTTGTTTTCTTTGTTTGTTTTCTCAGTGTATGCCGGTAGGACGAAGAAGGCTTCAGTTTGATAGCTCCAGTTATTACTCAGAACCCGAACGTTCCCTGCACCGACGACTCCGAGAAAACCGAGCCATGGCCACAACTGAAGAGATGGCTCGAGAGCTAGAGATCCTCTGGACCCAGATGGAGGCACTGAGAGCCGAGAAGGACGGCGCTGATGCAGACAAGGCTCGACTGCAAGAAGAGCTAAACGCCTATCCAAGGAATGCCAAGCAATACATGCATCCGGAACTGAGGGTGCCAGAATCTCCTATTGTGCTTCCTGCGATAGAGAAACCTTTTGAGATCAAGTCTCAATTTATATCCTTGATTAAACGGGCTCAGTTTGAAGGGAAACCTGCTGAGTGCCCTATGGAACATATTAAGAATTTTCTTGTTGTCTCACTAGAATATGTTCTGTTGAAAGCTTTTAGATGGTCACTTACTGGAAAGGCCCTGAACTGGTTAGAGAGCCTACCTTCTAAGTCTATCAGGACTTGGAAAGCTTTGTATGATCAATTTCTTACAAAGTTTTTCCCTCCTGCTAAGACAACGGAGTTAAGGAAACGCATCACCTCTTATCACCAGTTGCCTAATGAGACATTTGTTGAAACATGGGAAAGATTTAAAGAGATGCTTAGACAATGCCCTACTCATGGGCAACCATTATATGTATTGCAAGAAATCTTTTTACAGGGCATCAACGCAGAGACCAAGAACCGCATCAACACGCATACTGCGTGCGGTTTTATAGAGATGAACCTGACAGAGGCGTGGGAACTGTTGGACAAGCTGGCAAATTACGATGCTATGTACGGAACCCAGCAGGCTCCACAAACTCAAAAACGTCTCTATGTGCCCAATCGAGATGAAGTTGACCCCGATGTTAAAAATCAATTCTTACAAGATGAGGTCAACCGTTTGAGAAAACAGGTAAGTTTTCTGAAATCCTCTCAATCATGTCAAGAATGTGGTTCTTCTGCGCATAGTACTTCTACTTGCACTAACATTGAGCAGGTTAGAACCGCTGAGACGATAGCTGAGATGAATTACATGAGAGGACCCTACAGGAACCAGCCTAATTACAATGACAGGTCGAACAACTATCAATCATGGGGCAATCAGAATGCAAATCATAATTACACAGGGCCCCCGCAAGATAGACGACCTGCACCATATCGACCTCCAGGCCATCAGGAGACACCATCATGGGCTCAAGAGATTAAAGAGGGCATCAATGGATTGGATAAAAGATGGGGGGAGTTCGATATTTGGAAGAAGAGTGTTGATTCCCAACTAGGAGACCTTGCTGCACGGATTCCAAGACCACAAGGGCAACTCCCGGGTCGTACCGAAGAGAACCCTAGAGGCCAAATAGCAGCAGTACACCTTAGAAGCGGGAAGACACTACCGGAGAGAATTCAAGCTGAAGAGAAGGAGGAACAAGATCTCGCCAGCCAGCTCGTTAACGAGCCAGCGAGAGCTAGTACCGAGCCTACAAGCCAGGATGACGAGACTCCGAGGATTCCTGACGAGCCCAGCCCAGGTAAGTTTTCTAAACCGAGTCTTCCTCTCAATCCCAAGCTCGTTAACGACCCCACCAGGGTCGGTAACGACCCGCCGAGGACACCAAACGACCCCAGTGTCGACCCGGTACTCTCACCTCTCGAGCCTAACTTGGTTCCGAGAATGGTGAAAACTCTTCCATTTCCAGTTAAGAAATCTATGGAATCTACTGAGAGTAAGTTCAAGCGTTTCGTTAAGATTCTTCAGGGCATTAATATTTCCATCCCATTCGCTGAGGCCCTAAGCGAAATGCCGGCTTACACAAAATTTTTGAAAGATATTCTTAGCAGGAAAAGATCTATTACAGAACTGCAGGACGAGGTCAGATCCATAGCTCTCCCAGAAAAGCTTGGAGATCCTGGGAGGTTTGCAGTCACAATCGGCATAGGCAACCACAAGTTCAAAGCTTTATGCGATCTTGGTGCCAGTGCTAGTCTTGTTCCACTCTCAATCTGGTCTAGAGCAAATATGGGACCATTAGAGCCTGTCAACATGCGGCTTTATATGGCAGATGGATCTTGCATCAAACCAACAGGGCTGCTAGAAGATTTCCCAGTTCAAGTGGGTTATTTCTTTGTTCCGAATGACTTCATCGTGATGGCAATGCCCGAAGATCCAGTTGTGCCTATTATTTTGGGAAGACCATTCCTCGCCACAGCAGGAGCTATAATCGATGTTAGGAGAGGACTCCTAACTTTCAAAATTGGGGATGAGGTGACAGAATTCCGATTCAAACAATCCAGGGAGTCCGACAAAGCTGAAGTCAAGATGCTCTACGCCCACGAGGAGATCATTGAATGTGGAGACCCCATAGGAAGATCAGCATGCAATGATGAAATTTCAGGGCAAAGATGGGTAGAAATCTCCACTGCAGTCTCAGTAACGAGTCCTCCAGCATCGTTACCGATTCTCTTGGCAGAAGAAGCAGGCTCGTTAACGACCCACTCAGATTCATTAACGACCCTTGCCAAAGATGGTGAGATCTCAGCTTTCGAATGCTTTCATGTAGTATTGAAGACGGAACCAGAAGAGCCCATTCTAATTCCTGCCGAACCGTCCCCAACACTTAAACCTTTGCCAGATTCCCTCAGGTATGAATTCCTCGGACCAAATTCTACTCTTCCTGTCATCATTAATGCTGGATTAAAAGATGAAGAAGTAGAAAAACTCCTAAGTGTGATTAAGATGCATAGAAAAGCCATAGGCTACTCCCTAGATGATATAACTGGCATATCCTCTTCTCTTTGCATGCATAGGATTTACGTGGAGGACAATCATAAACCCACCATAGAGCATCAACGTAGATTAAATCCTAACGAAAGATGTAGTTAAAAAGGAAATTATTAAATTACTTGATGCAGAGATCATATTTCCTATTTCGGACAGCCAATGGGTGAGTCCGGTCCATGTAGTCCCTAAGAAAGGGGGGATGACTGTGATAGAAAATGAAAAGGGAGAGCTTATTCCAACTAGAACCACCACTGTGATAGAAAATGTCACTTTATGGTTCAAGAGGGGATAGTACTAGGACACCTTGTCTCTAAAAGAGGAATAGAAGTAGATAAAGCGAAAATTGAGCTTATTGAAAAACTACCTCCTCCCTCTTCTGTAAGAGACAGTTTTTTAGGGCATGCTGGCTTTTACAGGCGATTTATTCAGGATTTTTCTAAGATAGCTAAACCTTTGACTAACCTACTAATGAAAAATGTAGTGTTTCAGCTGTCTCCAGAATGTCTTGAAGCATTTTACAGGTTAAGAGCTGCCCTTGTGTCCGCCCCCATCATGCAGTCCCCAGACTAGACATTGCCCTTTGAGATCATGTGCGATGCCAGTGACTATGCAGTTGGCGCAGTTTTAGGGCAAAGGAAAGACAAGAAACTCCACGCCATCTACTACGCCAGTAAGACGTTGGATGAGGCGCAGAGTAAGTATACCACAACGGAGAAGGAATTCCTTGCTGTGGTATTTGCCTTTGAAAAATTTCGGTCCTATCTTGTTGGATCCAAAGTGATTGTTTATACTGAACATGAGGCCGTTAGATACCTAATGGCTAAAAAAGATGCAAAACCTAGATTGCTTCGTTGGATGCTCTTACTGCAGGAATTCGATCATGAAATAAGAGACAAGAAGGGAGCAGAAAATCTAGTGGCGGATCACTTGTCCAGGTTGCCAGTTGAGCATATCACCAAGTCCAACAATGACGTTCCGATAAATGATTCCAGACCCGACGAACACCTCCTACTGAACGAGGTTGAGATCTACAAGATCCTCGTTACCGACCCCTTCAGGATCGTTAACGAGGTGCCGAGGCTGGAAGACACAAATAAAAAGGGAAAATGTTCAAGTTTGGTCGACAATCAAGCCAATGGGGTCGTTACTGAGCTACGGGAGGTCGGTACCGAGGTCAATAAATGGAAACCTAGCTCGTTAACGACCCATCCTGGTAAGATTACTGAACCTAAGTCTTCTCAAATAAAATTCATCCCCTCTCCTTCTTCAATTTCTTCTTCCTCAATATCAATCCATGCTATTAGAGGGCCAAAAGCTCCTTGGTTTGCGGATTTCGCTAACTATCTTGTAGGAGGCGTAATTCCCGAGGGCCTCACCCCACAAAAGAAGAAGAAATTTCTCCATGATGTGAAACAATACTACTGGGACGATCCCTACTTGTTTAAACAAGGAAGTGATCACCTTTTTCGACGTTGTATCCCAGAAGAGGAGATTGAAAACGTGATCCGTCAATGCCACACACTGCCAACTGGAGGTCATGCAAAAGGATTCAAAACTACTGCGAAGATTCTTCAAAGTGGTCTCTATTGGCCCACCATGTTCAAAGATGTGCAAGCTTATGTGACGGCATGTGATGGATGTCAACGCTCAGGCAACATAACTTGGAGACATGAGAATCCACTAACTGGGATATTAGAAGTTGAGTTATTTGATATATGGGGTATTGATTTCATGGGACCATTTCCCGCCTCAGGACCCTACAAGTACATCTTAGTTGCGGTTGATTATGTTTCCAAGTGGGTGGAAGCTGTTGCTACAAGGACTAACGACGCCAAGATTGTTGCTAAATTCATCAAGACCAATATTTTCCCCAGATTCGGCGTTCCAAGAGTCCTAATTAGTGACAGTGGCTCCCATTTCATCGAGCGGAGTTTTGAAGCCCTTTTGGCTAAATATGGGGTATCTCATCGGGTGGCAACACCATATCATCCCCAAACAAGTGGCCAAGTTGAAGTTTCAAACAGGCAAATCAAGAGCATATTAGAGAAGACGGTTTCCCGTTCTAGAAAAGATTGGTCCTCCAAATTGGATGACGCTCTATGGGCATATAGGACAGCATACAAAACGCCTCTACGCACCACTCCCTATAATCTAGTGTATGGCAAGGCATGTCATTTACCGGTCGAAATGGAGCATAAAGCATTATGGGCTCTCAAGGAGCTCAACATGAACCTCGACACGCTGGAGCAAAAAGATTCATGGACTTGCAAGCATTAGAAGAATTGAGGCTGAAGGCGTACGAAAATGCTGAAATCTACAAGGAGCGCACCAAAAGGTGGCATGATCGGAAATTGGTGCCCAAAACTTACCACATTGGCGATAAGGTACTTCTCTTCAACTCTAGACTCCGATTATTCCCAGGAAAGCTAAGGACACGATGGAGTGGACCATTTGTGGTTCATCACATTTATCCTCACGGAGCAGTAGAGTTGACTGATAACCGAGGCGTCATTTTCAAAGTTAATGGACACCGGTTGAAGAAATTCCATGAGCAGCCTGATCCTGATGAAGAAATAAGAGTTACCATGGCTCTCACACCACAAGACTAGCAAGAGAGCTCGTCGGGCTAACGACGTTAAACATAGCGCTTACGGGAGGCAACCCGCTTTTTAGAATAGGTTTATTTTATTTTATTTTATTTTTCTTTTAGATTATTTCCTAGCTTTCTTTTATTTTTATTTTTTTTAGTTTAAATAGGATAGAAATAAGATTTTTTGAGCTAACAAGATTTCAGGAAAAAAAGGGGTCGAAATGCACTCAAGGAGGCTACGGTGGCTCGTTAACGACCCACTCAGGGTCGTTAACGACCCAGTTCGGACGACCCGATTCGTCACAATACGGGGCAGGTAAGTAACTCTAACCTAGTTAACTTTTCTAACCCTAGCCGCCACCCCCTCTATCTTTACCCCTCCTATAAAAACCCTTCTACCCCTCCCAAAATTCTACCACAATCTCTCCCACATTCACTCTCAAACCCAAAACTCTCTCAATCCCTTTCCCTTTTCTCCTACCGAGTCGAAAATCCCACGCTAACGACCACCGGAGACGCCATCGTTACCGGAGTTCGAAGGCCCTTTCACCGTCGACGAGCTCGTTAACCTACCCCGATCCCGACCCTTGTCCTTTTAATTCTCGGTTCTTCGGTATGATTTCTAAACTCTTGCTTGAATTTGCATGATTGAGTATCTATAGGGTTAAATTTCATATCTTGAATCATGATTTTTAGGGAGATCGATGAGCATGCCTAAATTCCGTTCTAAAATTCTTGATTATGCTTAGCTGTTCATGTTTTAGGTAAGATTATCCATGATGGATTAGCTATTGTAACCCTTTAGTTAAGAAAGCATGAATTTTTCTTGTTCTAGATCTAAAGTTCGAACTTTGCATGTCAAAATTTCGGGAAATTTATAGCATGTTCGGGATGGGTAATTGAGTAAGTATGGGGTGCTTTTACCCAATGAGGGAATTGTGGAGAATAATATAAGATTGCATGCTTGATTTGTGTTGAATTAGAGGTAGATTTAATTTCGGAAGTTACTGGTTTTGCTCTCGGTGGCTCGTTAACGACCCACCCAGGCTCGTTAACGACCTTGCACTTCATCAATGCTTAATCCGAGGCCAGCTTCGTGAACAACCCAATTGGGTAGTTTATGAATAATTCCGAGGTAAATTTTGAGACCAAGTATGGGGTCTCGTACCTATTATTTTTGAGTGAATCTTATCTTGGAAAATTTTCGATTATTTTGTAGGATTCATGGCTAGTTCAAGCAGACCCGCTACCCGAGCCCAGAAGAAGAGGAAAAACCACAGGTCTCCATCTCCACCCCGGGTGGACGATGTGATTTTGAGCAGTCAAAGCCAAGTACGGCGCTACCGGGATTTCTTGGAGAAGGACCATTACACCCGATGGTTCTCGAAGTCTAGCGCCGTCTCTACGGGCATCTACACGGATGTCAAGGACGCTTTTGCCATCCTTGGGGCCGCACACTTATTGAAGCAAGAGAGCTTGCCACATTATCCGACCCTCACATCCGAGTTCTTGGCCACCTTGGAGACCAACTTCTCGTCGAAGATCTCGGCGGGACGCATTCGGTTCCGGCTCGGTAACGAGGACCGTGACTTCACCATGGCGGAGTTCAATGCAATCTTGGAGCTCCCAAACCCGTCTAGAGACTATAGCTTGAAGGACTACCGAGTGACCCGCACTTGGAGCTACATCATGGGAGAGGTTCAATCCTCCACCGCGGCGCTATCCGGAGCAACCATAGTCAACCCCATCTTCCGGATCATCTTGAGAGTCCTCGTCGCACTATTCTGGCCGAAGAAGGAGTTGAACCGGTCTACAAGGACGGAGGTCGCTTGCTTCCGCACCATTCTCTTCGAGGAGCCTGGCCCCTTGAATTTGGGGTACGAATGGCTCTACTACGTCGAGAAGTCCCACAAGTCCAAGGAGGTATGGTGTGGCAATTTGGTTAGCCTCTTGGCTAAGAATCTTGGAGTGGATCTCACCCGCTACACACTGGCCCACGCTCAACTCCTCAACCAGAACTATTGGTATAGCGCCGGGATTTTCGTGCAAGCCGAGGGAGGCTACAAAGTGAAGGTTCGAGATCAAGTCGTCATACCTTCCCTCGACATGTACGAGCTATTCTACGTACCGAATTGGTACGAGGTGTGGACGGGCCAGCCTTACCCATTGGAGCCAAAACCGGAAGATGAGCTCTCACTTAGGCCATGTCACACCCGGTTTGAGCGGGATGATGTGGACGAATATGAAGAAGAAGTTGAGCAAGAGGATACCGAGGTCGTAGGCAATGATACCGAGGAAGCCGACACCGAGGGCGGCACTGAGGAGCTCAACTTTACAGAAGAAGACATGGAGACGGAGGAATTAGGAGGCAATATCTTCGTCAACGAGCAACCAGGGTCGTTAACGACCATTTCCAGCCACCACCCAACATTGTTAACGAGGCAACCAGCTTCGTTAACGAGGTGCCGCAAGCTCCTGTCAACCCTCCACCAGCTCCTGTCGACCCTCATGCATATGGCTTATTGCCTTACAACCCGGTGATGTACCAAGATCACTTCCAGCCTCACTACCCACCACCTCCTCAGCCCGAGTACGCAGGATCGAGCATACCACCACCATGGGCCGATGATCTTTCTGCACGGATGCAGCAGCTTCACCTTCAGACCGATCACATTCATCGGAGGATGGATAGATGGGAAACCGTCTATTCCGCACGCATGTCGATGGAGGACGAGCGGCAACGTCAGAGAGAGGCAGAGGATGCTGAGCGTTGGAGGACGATGTATGACTTCATGGGGCACTTTGAGCACTATTTTCCTCCACCAAACCGTTGATCAAGCTCAAGATGAAGTTTCCTGTCCTTGTTTCCACTTTTGTAAGTTTTATGTCTTTCTTTTTCTTTTTAATTTTTTGTTTTGTTTTCTATTTCTTTTCCCTATTCTTCTTATTTTTCTTACAGTGGGGACACTGTAATTTTAAGTATGGGGTGGGAAGAAAGTAGAAAAATTATGTCCTAGGTGTTTTTATGTTTTATGTAGTTGTTACTTCTGTTAAATCGAAAAAACCAAAAAAATTGAAAATTTTGAAAAATCCAAAAAAAGAGTTTTAGAATTGATAGATATTCCTTCTTAAAAGTTCTATGATAGCATTCATTAGCTTGACCATATAATTCCTTGCAAATATGTCTTTGAAAGTATAGCCGGATTCTTAAAAATTGAAATTATTGTGTTTTAGAAGAGAATAGCATTAGATGAAATTGAGCACATATACTTTATAGCATAGATGATGCAATCCAACAAAATCTACCTTGTGAGAAATAATTTTTGGCCTTATAGGGAGAACATTTATAAATCCCTCTTCTTTTTTGTGTGATTTACTCTCCTTATGCATATTATCTCTTGGAATTGTGATGGTTATCTATTTCTTGAGACCCTTATAAGATTTTTAGTTCATTACTTGTAAAGATCATATGATAGAGAACTTATTTTTATGAGCCTTATTATCCCCTATCTACCTTTACATTATTCCTTCTTTTGATAACCAATTCTGGCCTGAAACCTTTTATTTTTAGCTCCACAAAAATTGTTCCCTAGCCGAGATAAGCTTGACCCTATCCGGGAATTAGGACTTAGATTGGAGAGGTGAAGTCTTGTGTTTTGTTGAAAAGAAAAGAGTTTCTATTTGCTTGAATTAAAGGGTATTTTGGGAAGGGTAGATTTGGAAGTCTCTTGTTATTACATGTAAGAAAGGTCTCTTGAAAGAAGAAAAAAAGATGCACAAAATAAAGCTTAAAGGGAAGAAAATGTATACGGTGGATCGTTAACGACCCGGATGTGGGTTCGTTAACGAGGCAGCGAAAAAAAAAAAAGAGAGAGAAAGAAAGAAGAAAAGTTGAAGTCCATTTGTATTTAAAAATAATATCAAGAGATTCTTTTATTTTTGATTATGAGACTTTCTAGGATGATAAATGGGTGAGTGAAAATAAGTGTGCATAATATGAGAGTGAGTTTGGTTATTTTATATGAGAGTTTTGATGTTATGTGTGAGTTTTTTTTTTTTTTTAGGAGTCTTTGATTCCCGGATATTATTAGCACCACATGACCAAAATATTTCCATGCCTTATTGTTATTACCAAGCCCCATTACAACCCGGCCGAATGGAAGCTTCTATGAAGTTTTTCATTGAGCCTAAGTTCTCTTGATGATTCTCTGCTTGTTTTGACAAATCTTGGGTGGAGAGTATTGGTGATATAAGTTCCAATTTCTATGAGTTTTTGTATATAGGATGAGTTGAGATTGAAATTATAAGCCCAAACACATGAGAGTTGAGTGAAACACATTATATCCCTTGAGAGGTTGGATTGTATTATTTTATGTCTATTTAAGTGCATATATGTGTGAGGATGTTAATAGTCTTTTGCAATAATTTTCTTATATATAGATGTTGCTTTTTGAAGATGGCTATGTCTTGATAAGCATGATTTGTTTTGGTTTTGGTTAGTATCTTGATTATTGCTTGAGTACAAGCAAGTCTAAGTATGGGGTATTTTGATGTTCGCATTTTTGGTATAGTTTTTGATAGGTTTTCTTTGTTTATTAGGATTAATTTTGTCTAGTTTAGGTTTCGTTTTAAGTGTTTTTAGTTAGTTTTGTATAAATCTGCGAAAAGGGTGGAATCTACGCTATTTTGTGTATTTTGCAGGTTTTAGCTAGGAAAGGAGCTAAATGGAGATAAATTTGGAGCATCACAATGAAGGACGGGAAAGTGCAAGATGTAAGAAGTCGAAGCTCAAGAAAACGAGAGGAGGTGTTGAAGAAAACCCCAGGCTCGTTAACGAGGCTGTGAAGGGTCGTTAACGAGGCCACGATGAAGAAGATTTCGGAGTATTATTTTATTATTCACCGATCCTGAGCGGGAATTTATTTCCGTATCGGTTGAGTATCTTTTTAGAATCTTTATGGGTTAATAGAATATGTATTTTAGGGTTTAATATCTTTTTAGATTTTATTTCTATCTTTTAGAGATTGTTTCTATCTTTTTAGGAAAGTTTTTATCTTTTATCTTTTTAGTTTTTTTAGGATTTTTTAGTATAAATACCCTTCTATCTAGCATAGAAAGAGGGGGGGCTTAATTTTGGAGAAAGTTTTAGAGTTAGTTTTGGAGAAGGAAGGAAGGCCGAAGGAAAGGCTGTCGAATCGGAAGTCGGTGACGAAGGGTCGGTGACGACGGTTTCCGAGGTTCGTTGATCGAGTTTGTGGTTCGGTGATTGTTTTGTTTTGGTTTTTCTTCTGATTCTCTGTAAGACGATATTTTTGTTATTAACTTAAGTTTGAGTTTTGTTTTCATGTTTGTTTTTATTGAAGTTGTTGGTTTCTTAATCATGAGTAGTGAGTAGTTATTTTTCTAGGGTCGGGGTTAAGCCCGACATAGTTGAGCATGTTTGATGAAGTAAGATAGTGTTTTGAATGCCTTTTATTTTTATCGAGATTGTTTGTTGTGCTTAATACCGAAATGAGAGTTGAGGTAATTTGAGTTTTAACTTGATTGAAAGAGAAAGTTAGTAACTTGAAGGTTGATATTGTTTGAAAACGGAAGTTTCAAGCTTTAGATCCAAAACAAGCAATTGAGTGAGTTGGTTTATGAAAATAGATTAATTTACCTGTCAAGTCAATGAAAGTTGATGACTCTATCTATTTAAAGGCATGATCTTATCTACTTACGAATTCTTATGCTTGGCTATGCTGTGGTGTCCCTTATCCTAGATATTTGTTTTATTGAATTATTTCTGATAAATCTTCGTTGCTGAAAGCTTGCTTCGGTACCGAGTATTAATTAGAATTTTATTAGTTCGTTAATTGATGTTTTTATATTCGGTGGTTCGGTAACGATCCTGACAAGGTCGTTAACGAGGCATCTCGTGAGTGATTGTGTTTGATTTTGTTTGATTTTTATTAGATTGATAGACAAATAACCTTGCTTCCTGTGGAACGATCCTGACTCCACTGTACTCAGCGGGGTCTTGACTTACAAATTTATTTGTTGGCCGAGAAACCCTATCAACAAGTATATGCCATCTCGTTCTTCCCGGAGAACTCTGGAGATTGACTACTACAGCGAACCTGAGAGGTCCTTCCACAGTCGTTTGAGAGAACAACGAGCAATGGCTGACGCTGAGGCTATGGCTCGACAAATGGAGGAACTTCGCACTCAAATGCAGCGCTTGCAAGCGGAACGAGACGCTTCGGATGCAGCTGCACGGCGATTTCAGGAGCAACTGAACGCTATCCCAAGGAATGTCAAGCAATACATGCACCCAGAACTGAGGGTGCCCGAATCGGCGATAGTTCTCCCGGAGATCGACCGCACTTTTGAGATTAAATCTCACTTCATATCCTTAATAAAGCGTTCTCAATTTGAGGGGAAACCCACTGAATGCCCAATGGAGCATATTAAGAACTTTATTGATTTATGTGACACCATTGTTGCTGACAATGTCGCACTTGAATATGTTCTCTTGAAGGCTTTTAAGTGGTCTCTTGCAGGAAAAGCTTTGAGTTGGTTGGAGAGTTTGCCACCAAGGTCAATTACAACATGGAAGGCTTTGCATGATTTATTCATGACCAAGTTCTTTCCACCGGCAAAAACAACGGAGCTTAGGAAGCGCATCACCTCCTACCATCAACTTCCAAACGAGACGCTTGTGGAGACATGGGAACAATTCCAAGAGCTTCTACGCCAATGCCCTACTCATGGATAACCTCCTTATGTTCTCCAAGAGATCTTCTTTCAAGGCATTAATGCGGCTACCAAAGATCGCATTAACCTTCACACTGATTGTGGGTTCATCGACATGATTCCAGAAGAAGCATGGGCATTATTGAACAAGCTAACCAATTATGATGCCATGTACGGAACCCAACAATCTAAGCCCACAGAGAGGAGGTTGTATGAACCACAATCCGAGGTGGTTGATCGGGATGTGAAAGTCCAATTCATGCAAGATGAAATCAATTGTCTGAAAAAGCAAGTAAGTTTAATTCTTCTTCATCTTGCCAAGAATGCGGGTCTTCCGCCCATACTACTTCCAATTGCACTAACTTGCAGCAAGTGAGAGCCGCTGAGGCCTATGAGGCCAACTACATGATAGGTTCCTATAGGAACCAAAACGATTATGCAGGGAGGAACAATGCTCAACCATTTTGGGGAAATTCCAATTATGACCAATTCAAGCAACCCCAACAAGAGCAACGTCCCCCTCCCTACCGTCCTCCGGGTTGTAAAGAGCCACCATCATGGGTGCAAGGGCTGCAAGAAGGAATCAATGGCGTCTGAACTGGGATCAACGAAGTCCGAGCTGAGGTCAATGGAGTACGAGTCGAGCTTACTACGCAAATGAATTGTGTTCATACAAGGTTGGGAGAATTTGACTCATGGAGGAGGAACGTAGACTCCCAACTTGGACAACTAGCTACTCAAATCCCGAGACCTCACGGACAACTCACAGGCCGTCCCGAAGATAATCCTAGAAGCCAAGCAAGCAATGGGGAAGTCCGAGCCATGCACCTAAGGAGTGGCAAGGCATTGCCCGAGCCAACCAAGCAAAAAGAGAAGGAACAAGCCTCAAGACCGACCCCCTTAGGGTCGTGCACGACCCCTTTAGGGTCGCGCAAGAGCCCCTTAGGGTCGTGCACAACCCCCTTAGGGTCGCGCACGACCCCTTCAAGGGTCGTTCCTAAGGAGGCTATTAACGAGGAAGAAGAGGCAATCGACCCTCCAAGGGTCGAGCTCGACCACCCTTCGCCAGGTAAGTCTTCTAACCCTTCTCTTTCCATTCCATCTTCATCTAAGGTACTTCCTTTCCCTTCTAAGAAACCCAAGGACTCGACGAAAGGTAAATTCAAGCGCTTTGTTAAGTTGCTTCAAGGTTTAAATCTTTCCATTCCTTTCGCTGAGGCTTTGAATGAAATGCCCGCTTATACTAAATTCTTGAAGGAGATTTTATCTAGGAAGCGATCAATCTCAGAGCTGCATAATGAGGTCCGATCCATAAAGCTTCCTGAAAAGCTAGGCGATCCCGGTAAGTTTGCTATTACAATTGGTATTGGAGCTTACCGTTTCAAAGCTTTGTGTGATCTAGGTGCTAGTGCAAGCTTGCTTCCACTTTCAATTTGGTCCAAGACCAACATGGGACCACTGGAGCCTATTGATATGAATCTCTACATGGCTGATGGATCTCGTGTAAAAGCAACTGGAGTCGTGGACGATATCCCTATCCAAGTTGGAAATTCTTTGTCCCAAACGACTTCATTGTGCTAGATATGCCAGAAGACCCTGTGGTGCCAATCATTCTTGGAAGACCATTCTTAGCCACTGCAGGAGCAAGAGTTGATGTAGAGAAGGGACTCCTCACATTTGACATTGGGGAGGAGAGGGTTGAGTTTCGCTTTAATCCCATTGTAAACGAAGTTGCTAGTTGCCATATTGACGAGCCTACCGACCCCCCATGGGTCGGTAACGCCCCTTATTTGAAGGAAAACAAGGTGGGAGATCGATCAAGGCACAACATCGAGCCACTTCCAAATCCAACAGGGTCGTTAACGATTTCCTACACCTCGGTAACAAGACACTTCCCGAATGACCCTGGTGAGTTTTCTTGTTCTTATCCAATCAATTCTAGTCATGATCCTTTCTCCTATTCTCGTTCTATATTGGATCCTACTGTTAGTCATATGAAGGAGTCAAAACCTCCTTGGTTTTCGGATTTTATTAACCCGGTTGTAGGGTTACCAAGTATACTTGTGGATGATAGAGGACCGAATGTCCTAGAGAGAAGCTTTAAAGCTTTTCCATCTAAGTATGGGGTTTCCCATGATCCCGAAAAAGCTGGATGGAGGCCGCCCTGGTGAGCTAAGATAAGTCGTCAAGCTAATGACGTTAAACAAGCGCCTTCGGGAGGCAACCCGGTTTTTAGATTAGATTCATTATTATTTTTTATTTTTATTTTATTTTATTTTATTTTTAAGTTAAATTTTTCTAACCTTCCTTAGACTAGGATAGAATACTTTTGTTTGGAATAGAGTTTTGTGGGATTTTTACAGGGTCTTAAGCTTCGAATATGAGCTCATAAAGACGGGAAAAGACGACTTTACAAAAGGAGCAATTTAAAGGAACTATTCGACCACTTCCAAGGGGTCGAGCACGACCCCATCAGGGTCGTGCACGACCCTGACGTGCATTTCCGAAATTGTCCTTCTCCATTGAGGTTAACCATGAAGAGTTCCACTCCTTCCCAAGCTTCCAAGAGTTCTTTGTGAGTTTTCTTCTTCTTTTCTCTTTACATTTTCATATCAATTTCATGCATGAGGACATTGCATGATTTAAGTATGGGGTAGGAGAAGAAGAAATCTCACATGTTGTACATAATTGAGTCTTTTTTGTGTTGGATTTGTTTGCTTGTTTGTTAGTTGTTTTGTTAAGGAAAAAAAAACTTCAAAAAAATTGAAAAATGTCAAAAAATTCAAAAATATTTCTTTCTTTGTTTTAGGATAGAAGAATGCTCCATCTTAGATGTCCTATGATGAGAACTAATTTTCATGCTTATCATCGAACAAAATTTTTACCTAGTGAGGAATTTTGGCCTTATAGGGAGAACATCAAAAATCCCTCTTCTTTTTCTTGTGTGATTTGCTCTCTTTATGCATATATATCTCTTGTCATTGATATGGTTATCTATTTCTTGAAGCCGCTATGAGATCGTTCATGCATGTTAATTATGATTAAGAACTTATTTTTCATAAGCCACTTTTTATCCTCTCTTTTACCTACCTTTACATTATCCTCTTTTTGAAGCCAAGTTGAGCCTTAAGCCTTTTATTTTTAGCTCCACAAAATTATTCCCTAGCCGAAATAAGCTTGACCCTATCCGGGGATTCGGACTTAGTATTGGTTTGTGATAGTTTTGTTGAGTGAGATTGCTTGGTTCAAGTGTGCGGTAATTATGGGTTTGGAAAAGTAAAAAAAATCTTGCAGTTTGTCATGTAAAAGGAGTTTGGTTCCCTGAATGCACTTACAAAAGAGTTGAAAAAAAAAAGATTGGTACCAACCTCCCATGAAAAAAAATGAAAATCAAAAAGGGAGAAAAATAAAGCAAAGTGTTGAAAGTAAATAATGTGCATGAGCCAAATTTCCTTAGTATTTGCAAGCAAGATAAGTTGGGATTTAAAAGGGTTGAAGAAATAAGTAAGTTTGAGCATAATGCTGAGAGAGTTTGGTATATGTTCTTTTATGAGAGTTTTGGCAATATGTGATTTTTTTAGGATTCTTTGATTCCCGGATATTATTAGCACCACATGGCCAAATATTTTCCACGCCTATTTGTCATTACCAAGCCCCATTACAACCCGGCCGAATGGAGTCTTCTATGAAGATTTCATTGAGCCTAAGTTCTTATGATAATTGATGTGTTTTGACTTCTCTAGGTAGAGAGATTGGTGATATAAGTCTCAATGATAAAGTTGATGTTGCATAAAGATTGAGCTGAGAGTTGATGTTGATAGCCTAAACACATGAGAGATGAGTGAAACACATTAAAATCCCTTGTGAGGTTGGATTGTGATTGCCTATGCTTGAGACTCATACATATGTGATGACGTTAAAATTAGTTGTCTACTTTTTCACTTGTGTTTAAAATATTTTGACAAGGGCTATGCTTGAAGATTGTGTTATTGGTCTTGATTTTGCTTATTTATTGCTTGAGGACAAGCAAGTCTAAGTATGGGGTATTTTGATATCCGCTTTTTAGGTACGTTTTTAGTGTCTAGATAGATTAGATTAAGTTGGTTTTCGCGTTAGAGTCTTATGTTTTTGAGTCTTTTTGCTTTAGTTTTCGTATTTCCTTGAGATTCGGAAACTACGCGTATTTTGTGTCTTTTGTAGGTATTTTGGAGCGTAACCGGAGAATTTGGAGTACCATACAAAGAGGTGGACGAGCTATGAGGAGAAGCTAAGGAAGGAGGCCGGAAAGAGAGTAGAATCTAGCCAAAGGAGCTCGTGCACGAGCCAAAGCAATCCAAGAACGGCCCAACAAGGTCGTGCACGTACGAGCCTACACATGCCAAGATCGACCCATCCCAAAAGCCAAGCTCCAGGACCGACCCAAGGGGGGTCGTGCACGACCCACTTTGGGTCGTGCATGGCGCCGACTATTCCTTTATTCCGAGATCTTTTAAGAGATATTCTATCTTTTATTTTAGGAAGTAGTTTTATCTTGTTTCCTAGTGTAATTAGGGCTCCTTTTTCTCTATAAAAGGGGGCTAGACCTTCTAGTTGAACTCTCTCTTTTTCTAGATTTTGTTTTGGAGGTTATTTGGAGATTAAGAGGAAGACTTGGAGGAAGCTGGAGAAATTTGTAAGACCTCTTTGTTTTTAATTTGAATTTTTGGTTTATTTTTATGATCATGTCTTCTTCTTTCTTTTCAATGAGTGAGTAGTCTTTTTAGATTCTAGGGTTGGGTGAGAACCCAACACAATCATGCATGTCTAAACTTGAATTCATGACTTGAATGCTTTAAGATCATATCTATCTATCTTGTGCTTAATACCTTTGCAAACGTTGAGGCAATATCTTGCAATTAACCTGAAAGCGAAAGTGTAAAGTTGATTGATTGATTAGATCTATATAGGATTATTTGCGAAAGTTGATATTCCTAGGTTGAAGGATAGATAGAAAGTTGTTTAATTTGCGACAGTTGATTGAATAACTTGAATTGTTTGCGACAGTTGACTTTTCTATGATCATAATTGCATGATAGTTATGAATTCTTGTTGAAAGTATGTATGGTTAATGTTGTGGTAGCCCTAGCCCTAGGATTGCCTTTTTATATTTGATTTAAAACTTGTGATTTTGCTTCGATCTCGACCCCCAAAGTCGTGCTCGAACCCTTGCTTTGTTTGTGTTTTCTTGCTTTTCTTAGTTTATCAACTAATCTTTGGCCCTAATCTCATTCCCGTGGACGAACCTGACTCCGCTATACTCAGCGGGGTCTTGAATATAAATTTATTTGTTCAAGAATCCCTTCAACAAATTGGCGCCGTTGCCGGGGAGTGAGCAATAGTGCCTAGTTTAGTTGATATTTGGGGTTTGGGACTAGCCCTTACTCCTTTGTTTTTATTTAATTTTGTTTTCTTTGTTTTTGTTCGTGATGTTCGCATTTTTGGTATAGTTTTTGATAGGTTTTCTTTGTTTATTAGGATTAATTTTGTCTAGTTTAGGTTTCGTTTTAAGTGTTATTAGTTAGTTTTGTATAAATCTGCGAAAAGGGTGGAATCTACGCTATTTTGTGTATTTTGCAGGTTTTAGCTAGGAAAGGAGCTAAATGGAGATAAATTTGGAGCATCACAATGAAGGACGGGAAAGTGCAAGATGTAAGAAGTCGAAGCTCAAGAAAACGAGAGGAGGTGTTGAAGAAAACCCCAGGCTCGTTAACGAGGCTGTGAAGGGTCGTTAACGAGGCCACGATGAAGAAGATTTCGGAGTATTATTTTATTATTCACCGATCCTGAGCGGGAATTTATTTCCGTATCGGTTGAGTATCTTTTTAGAATCTTTATGGGTTAATAGATTATGTATTTTAGGGTTTAATATCTTTTTAGATTTTATTTCTATCTTTTAGAGATTGTTTTTATCTTTTTAGGAAAGTTTTTATCTTTTATCTTTTTAGTTTTTTTAGGATTTTTTAGTATAAATACCCTTCTATCTAGCATAGAAAGGGGGGGCTTAATTTTGGAGAAAGTTTTAGAGTTAGTTTTGGAGAAGGAAGGAAGGCCGAAGGAAAGGCTGCCGAATCGGAAGTCGGTGACGAAGGGTCGGTGACGACGGTTTTCGAGGTTCGTTGATCGAGTTTGTGGTTCGGTGATTGTTTTGTTTTGGTTTTTCTTCTGATTCTCTGTAAGACGATATTTTTGTTATTAATTTAAGTTTGAGTTTTGTTTTCATGTTTGTTTTTATTGAAGTTGTTGGTTTCTTAATCATGAGTAGTGAGTAGTTATTTTTCTAGGGTCGGGGTTAAGCCCGGCATAGTTGAGCATGTTTGATGAAGTAAGATAGTGTTTTGAATGCCTTTTATTTTTATCGAGATTGTTTATTGTGCTTAATACCGAAATGAGAGTTGAGGTAATTTGAGTTTTAACTTGATTGAAAGAGAAAGTTAGTAACTTGAAGGTTGATATTGTTTGAAAACGGAAGTTTCAAGCTTTAGATCCAAAACAAGCAATTGAGTGAGTTGGTTTATGAAAATAGATTAATTTACCTGTCAAGTCAATGAAAGTTGATGACTCTATCTATTTAAAGGCATGATCTTATCTACTTACGAATTCTTATGCTTGGCTATGCTGTGGTGTCCCTTATCCTAGATATTTGTTTTATTGAATTATTTCTGATAAATCTTCGTTGCTGAAAGCTTGCTTCGGTACCGAGTATTAATTAGAATTTTATTAGTTCGTTAATTGATGTTTTTATATTCGGTGGTTCGGTAACGATCCTGACAAGGTCGTTAACGAGGCATCTCGTGAGTGATTGTGTTTGATTTTGTTTGATTTTTATTAGATTGATAGACAAATAACCTTGCTTCCTGTGGAACGATCCTGACTCCACTGTACTCAGCGGGGTCTTGACTTACAAATTTATTTGTTGGCCGAGAAACCCTATCAACAAGTATATGCCATCTCGTTCTTCCCGGAGAACTCTGGAGATTGACTACTACAGCGAACCTGAGAGGTCCTTCCACAGTCGTTTGAGAGAACAACGAGCAATGGCTGACGCTGAGGCTATGGCTCGACAAATGGAGGAACTTCGCACTCAAATGCAGCGCTTGCAAGCGGAACGAGACGCTTCGGATGCAGCTGCACGGCGATTTCAGGAGCAACTGAACGCTATCCCAAGGAATGTCAAGCAATACATGCACCCAGAACTGAGGGTGCCCGAATCGGCGATAGTTCTCCCGGAGATCGACCGCACTTTTGAGATTAAATCTCACTTCATATCCTTAATAAAGCGTTCTCAATTTGAGGGGAAACCCACTGAATGCCCAATGGAGCATATTAAGAACTTTATTGATTTATGTGACACCATTGTTGCTGACAATGTCGCACTTGAATATGTTCTCTTGAAGGCTTTTAAGTGGTCTCTTGCAGGAAAAGCTTTGAGTTGGTTGGAGAGTTTGCCACCAAGGTCAATTACAACATGGAAGGCTTTGCATGATTTATTCATGACCAAGTTCTTTCCACCGGCAAAAACAACGGAGCTTAGGAAGCGCATCACCTCCTACCATCAACTTCCAAACGAGACGCTTGTGGAGACATGGGAACAATTCCAAGAGCTTCTACGCCAATGCCCTACTCATGGATAACCTCCTTATGTTCTCCAAGAGATCTTCTTTCAAGGCATTAATGCGGCTACCAAAGATCGCATTAACCTTCACACTGATTGTGGGTTCATCGACATGACTCCAGAAGAAGCATGGGCATTATTGAACAAGCTAACCAATTATGATGCCATGTACGGAACCCAACAATCTAAGCCCACAGAGAGGAGGTTGTATGAACCACAATCCGAGGTGGTTGATCGGGATGTGAAAGTCCAATTCATGCAAGATGAAATCAATTGTCTGAAAAAGCAAGTAAGTTTAATTCTTCTTCATCTTGCCAAGAATGCGGGTCTTCCGCCCATACTACTTCCAATTGCACTAACTTGCAGCAAGTGAGAGCCGCTGAGGCCTATGAGGCCAACTACATGATAGGTTCCTATAGGAACCAAAACGATTATGCAGGGAGGAACAATGCTCAACCATTTTGGGGAAATTCCAATTATGACCAATTCAAGCAACCCCAACAAGAGCAACGTCCCCCTCCCTACCGTCCTCCGGGTTGTAAAGAGCCACCATCATGGGTGCAAGGACTGCAAGAAGGAATCAATGGCGTCTGAACTGGGATCAACGAAGTCCGAGCTGAGGTCAATGGAGTACGAGCCGAGCTTACTACGCAAATGAATTGTGTTCATACAAGGTTGGGAGAATTTGACTCATGGAGGAGGAACGTAGACTCCCAACTTGGACAACTAGCTACTCAAATCCCGAGACCTCACGGACAACTCACAGGCCGTCCCGAAGATAATCCTAGAAGCCAAGCAAGCAATGGGGAAGTCCGAGCCATGCACCTAAGGAGTGGCAAGGCATTGCCCGAGCCAACCAAGCAAAAAGAGAAGGAACAAGCCTCAAGACCGACCCCCTTAGGGTCGTGCACGACCCCTTTAGGGTCGCGCAAGAGCCCCTTAGGGTCGTGCACAACCCCCTTAGGGTCGCGCACGACCCCTTCAAGGGTCGTTCCTAAGGAGGCTATTAACGAGGAAGAAGAGGCAATCGACCCTCCAAGGGTCGAGCTCGACCACCCTTCACCAGGTAAGTCTTCTAACCCTTCTCTTTCCATTCCATCTTCATCTAAGGTACTTCCTTTCCCTTCTAAGAAACCCAAGGACTCGACGAAAGGTAAATTCAAGCGCTTTGTTAAGTTGCTTCAAGGTTTAAATCTTTCCATTCCTTTCGCTGAGGCTTTGAATGAAATGCCCGCTTATACTAAATTCTTGAAGGAGATTTTATCTAGGAAGCGATCAATCTCAGAGCTGCATAATGAGGTCCGATCCATAAAGCTTCCTGAAAAGCTAGGCGATCCCGGTAAGTTTGCTATTACAATTGGTATTGGAGCTTACCGTTTCAAAGCTTTGTGTGATCTAGGTGCTAGTGCAAGCTTGCTTCCACTTTCAATTTGGTCCAAGACCAACATGGGACCACTGGAGCCTATTGATATGAATCTCTACATGGCTGATGGATCTCGTGTAAAAGCAACTGGAGTCGTGGACGATATCCCTATCCAAGTTGGAAATTCTTTGTCCCAAACGACTTCATTGTGCTAGATATGCCAGAAGACCCTGTGGTGCCAATCATTCTTGGAAGACCATTCTTAGCCACTGCAGGAGCAAGAGTTGATGTAGAGAAGGGACTCCTCACATTTGACATTGGGGAGGAGAGGGTTGAGTTTCGCTTTAATCCCATTGTAAACGAAGTTGCTAGTTGCCATATTGACGAGCCTACCGACCCCCCATGGGTCGGTAACGCCCCTTATTTGAAGGAAAACAAGGTGGGAGATCGATCAAGGCACAACATCGAGCCACTTCCAAATCCAACAGGGTCGTTAACGATCCCCTACACCTCGGTAACAAGACACTTCCCGAATGACCCTGGTGAGTTTTCTTGTTCTTATCCAATCAATTCTAGTCATGATCCTTTCTCCTATTCTCGTTCTATATTGGATCCTACTGTTAGTCATATGAAGGAGTCAAAACCTCCTTGGTTTTCGGATTTTACTAACCCGGTTGTAGGGTTACCAAGTATACTTGTGGATGATAGAGGACCGAATGTCCTAGAGAGAAGCTTTGAAGCTTTTCCATCTAAGTATGGGGTTTCCCATGATCCCGAAAAAGCTGGATGGAGGCCGCCCTGGTGAGCTAAGATAAGTCGTCAAGCTAATGACGTTAAACAAGCGCTTTCGGGAGGCAACCCGGTTTTTAGATTAGATTCATTATTATTTTTTATTATTATTTTATTTTATTTTATTTTTAAGTTAAATTTTTCTAACCTTCCTTAGACTAGGATAGAATACTTTTGTTTGGAATAGAGTTTTGTGGGATTTTTACAGGGTCTTAAGCTTCGAATATGAGCTCATAAAGACGGGAAAAGACGACTTTACAAAAGGAGCAATTTAAAGGAACTATTCGACCACTTCCAAGGGGTCGAGCACGACCCCATCAGGGTCGTGCACGACCCTGACGTGCATTTCCGAAATTGTCCTTCTCCATTGAGGTTAACCATGAAGAGTTCCACTCCTTCCCAAGCTTCCAAGAGTTCTTTGTGAGTTTTCTTCTTCTTTTCTCTTTACATTTTCATATCATTTTCATGCATGAGGACATTGCATGATTTAAGTATGGGGTAGGAGAAGAAGAAATCTCACATGTTGTACATAATTGAGTCTTTTTTGTGTTGGATTTGTTTGCTTGTTTGTTAGTTGTTTTGTTAAGGAAAAAAAAACTTCAAAAAAATTGAAAAATGTCAAAAAATTCAAAAATATTTCTTTCTTTGTTTTAGGATAGAAGAATGCTCCATCTTAGATGTCCTATGATGAGAACTAATTTTCATGCTTATCATCCAACAAAATTTTTACCTAGTGAGGAATTTTGGCCTTATAGGGAGAACATCAAAAATCCCTCTTCTTTTTCTTGTGTGATTTGCTCTCTTTATGCATATATATCTCTTGTCATTGATATGGTTATCTATTTCTTGAAGCCGCTATGAGATCGTTCATGCATGTTAATTATGATTAAGAACTTATTTTTCATAAGCCACTTTTTATCCTCTCTTTTACCTACCTTTACATTATCCTCTTTTTGAAGCCAAGTTGAGCCTTAAGCCTTTTATTTTTAGCTCCACAAAATTATTCCCTAGCCGAAATAAGCTTGACCCTATCCGGGGATTCGGACTTAGTATTGGTTTGTGATAGTTTTGTTGAGTGAGATTGCTTGGTTCAAGTGTGGGGTAATTATGGGTTGGGAAAAGTAAAAAAAATCTTGCAGTTTGTCATGTAAAAGGAGTTTGGTTCCCTGAATGCACTTACAAAAGAGTTGAAAAAAAAAGATTGGTACCAACCTCCCATGAAAAAAAATGAAAATCAAAAAGGGAGAAAAATAAAGCAAAGTGTTGAAAGTAAATAATGTGCATGAGCCAAATTTCCTTAGTATTTGCAAGCAAGATAAGTTGGGATTTAAAAGGGTTGAAGAAATAAGTAAGTTTGAGCATAATGCTGAGAGAGTTTGGTATATGTTCTTTTATGAGAGTTTTGGCAATATGTGATTTTTTTAGGATTCTTTGATTCCCGGATATTATTAGCACCACATGGCCAAATATTTTCCACGCCTATTTGTCATTACCAAGCCCCATTACAACCCGGCCGAATGGAGTCTTCTATGAAGATTTCATTGAGCCTAAGTTCTTATGATAATTGATGTGTTTTGACTTCTCTAGGTAGAGAGATTGGTGATATAAGTCTCAATGATAAAGTTGATGTTGCATAAAGATTGAGCTGAGAGTTGATGTTAATAGCCTAAACACATGAGAGATGAGTGAAACACATTAAAATCCCTTGTGAGGTTGGATTGTGATTGCCTATGCTTGAGACTCATACATATGTGATGACGTTAAAATTAGTTGTCTACTTTTTCACTTGTGTTTAAAATATTTTGACAAGGGCTATGCTTGAAGATTGTGTTATTGGTCTTGATTTTGCTTATTTATTGCTTGAGGACGAGCAAGTCTAAGTATGGGGTATTTTGATATCCGCTTTTTAGGTACGTTTTTAGTGTCTAGATAGATTAGATTAAGTTGGTTTTCGCGTTAGAGTCTTATGTTTTTGAGTCTTTTTGCTTTAGTTTTCGTATTTCCTTGAGATTCGGAAACTACGCGTATTTTGTGTCTTTTGTAGGTATTTTGGAGCGTAACCGGAGAATTTGGAGTACCATACGAAGAGGTGGACGAGCTATGAGGAGAAGCTAAGGAAGGAGGCCGGAAAGAGAGTAGAATCTAGCCAAAGGAGCTCGTGCACGAGCCAAAGCAATCCAAGAACGGCCCAACAAGGTCGTGCACGTACGAGCCTACACATGCCAAGATCGACCCATCCCAAAAGCCAAGCTCCAGGACCGACCCAAGGGGGGTCGTGCACGACCCACTTTGGGTCGTGCATGGCGCCGACTATTCCTTTATTCCGAGATCTTTTAAGAGATATTCTATCTTTTATTTTAGGAAGTAGTTTTATCTTGTTTCCTAGTGTAATTAGGGCTCCTTTTTCTCTATAAAAGGGGGCTAGACCTTCTAGTTGAACTCTCTCTTTTTCTAGATTTTGTTTTGGAGGTTATTTGGAGATTAAGAGGAAGACTTGGAGGAAGCTGGAGAAATTTGTAAGACCTCTTTGTTTTTAATTTGAATTTTTGGTTTATTTTTATGATCATGTCTTCTTCTTTCTTTTCAATGAGTGAGTAGTCTTTTTAGATTCTAGGGTTGGGTGAGAACCCAACACAATCATGCATGTCTAAACTTGAATTCATGACTTGAATGCTTTAAGATCATATCTATCTATCTTGTGCTTAATACCTTTGCAAACGTTGAGGCAATATCTTGCAATTAACCTGAAAGCGAAAGTGTAAAGTTGATTGATTGATTAGATCTATATAGGATTATTTGCGAAAGTTGATATTCCTAGGTTGAAGGATAGATAGAAAGTTGTTTAATTTGCGACAGTTGATTGAATAACTTGAATTGTTTGCGACAGTTGACTTTTCTATGATCATAATTGCATGATAGTTATGAATTCTTGTTGAAAGTATGTATGGTTAATGTTGTGGTAGCCCTAGCCCTAGGATTGCCTTTTTATAATTGATTTAAAACTTGTGATTTTGCTTCGATCTCGACCCCCAAAGTCGTGCTCGAACCCTTGCTTTGTTTGTGTTTTCTTGCTTTTCTTAGTTTATCAACTAATCTTTGGCCCTAATCTCATTCCCGTGGACGAACCTGACTCCGTTATACTCAGCGGGGTCTTGAATATAAATTTATTTGTTCAAGAATCCCTTCAACACCCACCCCTATTAGCAGGACGCTTCACTGAGGACATCAGAGTCACGGTTTGAGAGGGAAGAAGAGATGCCTGATGCTGAGGAGGTCGTTACCGAGCCTTACGGCTTCGGTACCGAGGGGATAGTACATGCAGATGGGCACGTTACATTAACGTGCCAAATGAGCGCGATATCGTGGTGTACGACCGCACTATCGACACTTACAAGGTCGGTACCGACCCCCGTTTTTGCCATAGGCAGCACAATACCGAGGGGTACGACTATAGTTATGGATCTTGTTCCAACTCCGCTCCACCCCGATGGGTTGATAACATGGTTCAGCGGATGGATAGGTTGCATATGGGTCAATACCAATTGTATGAGAAGATGACCGAGTTCCAAGATGCTTACACAACTCAACGGGAGGTAGATGAGGAGCGCCACAATATTTCTGAGTCCCGCTAGAGGACAGGTTAGGACCGATGGGATGCAACTGAAGAGCGTTGGAAAGCTACCACTATGTTCATTCATAACTTCGAGAGGCACTTTCCACCTTTGCCCTGATTCCCTCTCTCTCTTTCAAGGATGTTCAAAGGTTGTTTCAACTACTTCAAAAACCAATTTGTTAGTTCATTTTCTTTTCCCTATCTGCTTTGCTTTGTTTTTACAATGAGGACACAATATGGCTTAAGTATGGGTTAGGGAGGGAAAAGAAAACTTGCATTTTTTGTCTTTTTTTTTCTATGTTTTGTTTGATGTCTTTGGTGGTTTTCATTGTTTAGTTGTTTTCCTTGCATAAAAAAATGAATGAAAAATTTGAAAAAAAATCACAAAAAGATTTTAGGACGGATAGTACCCTTATCTTTATGGTTCTATGATTGCTTTTGCTTGTATGACCATGTAAATCCCTTGATATGTTTTGATACTTTAGCCCAAGTCTTTTGATGAAAATGTTTTAAGTGTAGATTAGCATGCGATAAAATTAAGGGCGTATGACTTCTAGCATGAGTTATTGCAATCCAACAAATTACCTTGTGAGCTTATTTATCCTTGATTTTGATTTGTGATTTACTGTCTTATGTGTATATTATTTCTTGAGATTGTGATGGTTATCTATTTATCAAAGCCTATATAAGATTTAGTTCATTACTTGAAAAATTATATGAACTTATTTTTCATAAGCCTTATTAATACCATATCCACCTTTACATTATTCCTCTCTTTGAAGCCAATTTGTGCCTTAAGCCTGTTATTTTTAGCTCCACAAAATTATTTCCTAACCGATGAAGCTTGACCCTATATGGGAATTAGGACTTAGTTGGTTGAAGTTGTTTTGTTGAGTGAAGATGTATGTTGGTTCATAAATAAAGGAAAGGGTGGGTAGAGTGGAAGTCTCTTTATTAAGAAACTTGTAAAAAGGATTCTTGGTAGAAAAAGAGTGCACAAAAAAGGAAATAAAGAAGAAAAGAAGAATTCAGTGCACAGTCATTACCGACCCCAGTAGGGTCGGTACCGAACCTTTCCCGGCGAGAAAAAAAAAGAAAAAGAAAAATTCAGAAAGAAAAGAGGAAGAGAATTAGTATAAGTGCAGTACAATGAAAGTTAAAATCAAGAATTCCTTTATGTGTTTATGAGACTTTCAAGGATTTATTTGGTGAGTGAATGATGAGTATGCATAAAGTTAAGAGAGTTTGGTATATTCTTTTGATGTATTTGGTGCGTCATGTTGGGAGTTTAGGAGTCTATATTCTCGGATTTTTAGCACCACGAACCAAAATATTTCCACACCTTATTGTTATTACCAATCCCCATTACAACCCGGCCGAAAGGAAATTTCTATGAAGTTTTTCATTGTGCGTTAACTGGTTCCTTTTCTTTGATTTTGCCTCTGTTCCGTTTGTTCTTTTGCCTTTTAGATTAGTAACTAGACATAACCTCGGTTCCTGTGGACGATCCTGACTTCGCTATACTCAGCGGGGTCTTGACTATAAACTAACTTGTTGTCGATAAACCATTTCAACATCGCCCATAGCCAAGCTCGGTGTTGATCAAACAAGATCTGGTCTGAAGGAGAACACCGGCGCATGTCTGAGAGAAATGAGAAAGTCCGAGGTAGTTTTTCGGTTTTGTTCCTTTCAAATTCGATTCCAGTTTTCCCTTCCTTCTGATCTTCGTTTGTTGTTCTGTCTTTGAGTTGTTGCGTAGCAGAGAGCTAGGAAGCCGGACCCAATTTCAGGATTGTACGAGACGAAACATCCGATTTTGAAAGGTGGGATTGATCTCCAATCCTGACTTTTGTTATATTTGATTGTATTGGTTTATTTCATTACTATTGTAATTATGTGATGCATTTTTGGATTGATAATTTGGAAATGTATTTCATTACGGTTGAATAGGAATTGTAATTAGGTTCTGTAAATTTGTATGCTCGAGCTTGAGTTAAATCTGGTTGTGTGATTGTAATTTGTTATGTGAGGAGTTGTGCGGTTTAAGCCTTTCAATATAATTCGACCCTTTGGAGTTGGATTGTGGTAACCAAGTTGCGAAATCTTGTAACAAGTTCGACTATGGATGAAATAGTTGTTGATTTTGGGTTAGGGTTGATATAATTGTGGTTTACAATCTTGTGAGAATTATTATGTGGAATTCGAATCGTTTGGGTTCTTAGGCTTAATGGCTTCCTTATCAATCTCTGTAATTGAATTGTAACTTTGGTTGAGATTTTGGAATGTGAGCATGTGCTGATCGGAATCTAATGATGGGAATTGTCTAATCTGTATGTGTCTAATCAGTCGATACTAAATCACAATTCGAGTTCTTGTTAATTCTAGTCTTGAGAAGAGAGTTGGTTTATCTTATTTGAAGCTAAGTTATGTTTTGTAGATTGATCGTTTTACCTAATAATGTAGTATATTATGTGTTGTTTGGTTCTTCCTAACCAAAATCCTATTAAAGGTATATTGAGACGTAGACTCTATTAAGTTATTTCACAAACCGGACTTTGATCTAAACTGAGGTCGGTTTGAGAGTTTATGGATTGAGTTAGTTTAGTCGGGTTTTCTAATTTGGCCTAAAAGTTGTTGGTAAGTGACTAAGTCGATTAGGTTGTTGGTTTTGGGTTTTTCATAATATTATTTTCGCAAGAGCCTTCTTTTTAAATGCACTACATTACTAATGTCTAGGGTCTCGTGTGCTCGGGTTGTATGATCGTTGTGTTCATAAGGAATTCGCCTTTGAGGTAAGTCATTCTACGACTTGCTTGTCTTAATTCAATTCTTGTTAGATTGGGTGCCATGTATGTGGAATTGGTTTTTGGGAACAAGTCCCTCTGAATATAAAATTTTTAAAATAAAATTTTCTCTTTACGCTTGTGAACATTGTAATTGTATTTGTAATTGTGTTGGTAATGGTGCATTTGAAACCTGTAATTTTAATCGTCCTTGTAAATGTAAATGTAAATGTAAATGTAAATGTGAATGTGATTGTGTTTGTGCTTGTAATTGGGTTGCAGTTGTAATTGTATTTGTAATTGTGAGTGTAGTTGTAATTGTGATTGTTCTTGTTCTTGTTCTTGTGATTTTGTTTGTAGTTATGAGTCTGATTGTGATTCTGAATCTGACTGTGACTATGAATGTGCTTGTGATTGTAATTAAACGCGGTTGTTTATACAATTATGATTGTGCTTGAATTGAAATTGTAGGTGTGCTTGTTATTGTAATTGTGACTTGTTCGGGCTTATCTTCTTTTGCTACGTGTTGTTTCCGTCTTTTGAGCAGCTTATGGCCCAATATAATTTTAATGAGTGAATTGAATGTGTAAGCCTTATTTTGGAATAATTTTGTATTATGTGTTTATATATGTATTTGGAATTATGAAAAATCATTTTTAAACATTGTTATTATGCGTGCACTGGGTTCCACCAGTATGGTCATGGGTGCGGGTACGCTGGAGATGAAGAGACCCCAGGGCATGATCATATGGTTGGAAGGAAGCCCCTTCTGAAAATAAAATAAATTGTTTTGGCAAACGCTCTAGTAGAGGTTTAGCCGAGGAAAGAAGGGTGAATGAGGGAATGGGCACGTGTATAGGTACGCGCCCTGACCGTGCGCCATAGATGAGAGGTTGGAGGGTGCCATATGTATTTGAGGAGGATGTTTGGTTACTATTTTATTTGAAAGACTTTGTTTGAATGGTCTCGTATTCATGGGTTTGGTTTATCTGGATGTATTTTGTGGTTATATATGTTAGTAATATCCTTATGAAGGTTATAAATATCGTTGTTGTTGCTATTATTGATGTTATCCTTATTAATGATGTTATCCTTATTAATGATGTTATTGTGATAATGTAGTATTATTATCTTTGTGTGTGTGTGTGTGTGTTTGTGTGTGTGTGTGCTTTTGTGTTTGAGTGTCTGTGTGATTATTTAGCGTTAAGTGTTGAAGTGATATGAATCGATAATTATTGATTATGTGTGAATTTTGGTTGATAGGGTTCTGTGTGGTTTTTAAAACGTTCTATATGCATCTCACGATTTCTAGCTTGAATTAGAATTGTAGATGACCCTTGGGAGAATATTTTTACAGTTTCAGATACATTCGAGGAACCATGATATATCATCCATGAAGTGGTGAAGCGGACGTTAGCACATGTGTCATTAGGTTCGGGTTATTGGGTTTTGGTTATCTATGTATTCATAATTGTCCATTGAAGGGTTTTGTTGCTAGTTGGATAAATCTGGTTTAGAATGGTTTGAGACTTTAGAGTGGCATGATTGTTATCTCTTGTTTGTGAATTCGGGAATACTATCGTGTTTTATAAAATTCAATTTTAAAATAAAGGTTGGATGTTTTATTTGTTTCTCGTCGTGCTCGCGTTGCGAGATCCTAGCGATTTTGTAGCCAGACTAATCTGAGTAGTGCCTGGACAGGGTCTACCGCCGAGTAGTTCCCCGACAAAAGTCAAGGTGTTACAAAATGGAATCAGACCAGGTTGACAACAAGGGCACATGGAATGGAACAACAAAGGTAACTGATGTCCAACATAAAAACAAATCGGCCGATGTTTTGAAATATTTTAAATGGGGTAGTTATTTTACATTTAGTAGGTAGATGACACGTCATACCCTCCTGTTAGTCAAATCACATATCCTGTTGGAGTCGAGCCCTTGTGATCGACCACTAGACAAGCCTCGGGGAAGGGAAAACGGACCCCTCATCCAAACACTCTTGGTTGTGACCTGTCTCCTTTATACTAGGGAGGTGGAGTCCGTCATCCACGGATAAGCGTGTCGCATTCAATTGTGTCGCCTCGGACGACTGTGCCGTGTCGTCTGACGTTGAAGTGTCGGACAGTGTGGCCTCGTCCGGACAAGGCCCTCGTAAATGTCTAGGTGGGGCCATACTATATATATATATATATCTACATATATATAAATCAACTAAAATCAACATCAACAAATTAAATCAACACCAACTAATTAAAATTGTTATGGTTTCACTTTACAATCAACTCATCAACACAAATTCTTCAACAAATTCAAACAACAAAAATTCTTCAACAACCCTAAATTCATCAAATTCAACCAATTCATCCTAAAATTGAACTAATTCATCAAAAATTCACAAAAATCATACACAAATTCAACAATCATCTACGAATTACAAAAATTCAACAATCATCCATAATTTCAACAAAAATTCAACAAAATCATTCCTAAATTCAATCAATTCATCGACAACAACAATCAAAATCAACAACCCTAATTCCAAAATATCAAAATATAACCAAAAATTAAGAGGAGAAAGTGTGGTTTACCTAGAGGGTGGGGGCGACAGTAGGCGATCGACGACTGCGGGCGGCGGCGCCGTCAGGTAGCGGTGGAGTTAGGGACAGTGTCTCATATCTTGTATTTAGGTATTGTTTAGGATGCATATTTATGTTTTTTTTCATGGTTTTAGTTTAGTCTATTTCGTAGGTTTTTAGTTTTTCTAGGAAATTCGGGTTTTGTGCTTGTTTTGTTTGGTTTTACAGATATTTAGGTAAGCAAGCGTGGACGGGACAAAGTTTAGTGGACTATTGTGGATTTTGATGAAGCTTATAGTGATACAAGTGAAGATTAAAATATCCAAGGCCCAAGAGTTTGAGAGATAAGAACGCTTAAACCCGAACTATGCATTGGAGTCTTGTTTTGACACCTCTACCTTGCAATGCTTGGTGTGGGAGCTACAGTGGTAGGATGAAGATGAATTTGGTATCACTGGAAATCTAACTCGAAGAGATACAATTCATTTTTTTGCTCCGAGTCCAAATTCCAACTCGAAGGCGGTCAAAATAGCCTCTGAAGTGTCGCTTGAATGTTGAACCGAGAAATGCCGCGGGCTAGGAAGGCAGGGTGCGCGGCCACGCTGTATAGGATGAGCCCGCGACATCTGCTTTTCAGTGGAGACATTGTACCGCAATTTTTGGGCCTCGAGTTGGACTTTATTAGATCTTTTCCGACGTATTTTTATGGTATTTTGGGATAATTTGATATTTTGATATCTTGTGAGGTATTTAAACCTTGTTTTTAGTTTCTCGTTCATAACTTAGATCATAATTCAGAGGTTAGGGTGACTCGGCTAAAGTCGTTGTTGCCAAAATCAAAAATAAATAACCCTATTCTACTAATTAGTATAGTAAGTGTTGAGAGGGTTGATTAACAACAAATAAATTTGTAGTCAAGACCCCGCTGAGTATAGGGGAGTCAAGATCGTTCCACATGAAGCAAGGTTGTTCGTTTATCAACTACTAAAAAGCAAACAGAATCAAACAAAAACACTCACAAGCAGCCTCGTAAACGACGTTGTCAGGGTCGTTAACGAACCACCGTACGCAAAAAGACTCAACCTAACGACCTAAATAAATTCAGTATCGTGCCAAGTAACTCAGCAACGAAATTCACTTAAAATAATGCAAATAAAAACAAAGATCTAGGACTAGGGACACCACAACATAGTCATGCATATAAACTAGAAAGAAGATAAGATCATGCCTTCAAATAGATAGAGTCATCAACTTTCGTTGACTATCAAGTAAATTAACCTCCTTTCGTATCCCAATTCACTTAATTGCTTGTTTTGGATCTAAAGCTTGAAACTTTCGTATTCAAACAATATCAACCTTCAAGTTACTAACTTTCTCTTTCAATCAAGTTAAAAACTCAAATTACCTCAACTTTCATCTTGGTATAAGCTCAACAAACAATCTCAATAATAGATAGAAGGCATTCAACACTCAATCTTACTCATCAAACATGCTTAACTATGCCGGGCTTAACCCCGATCCTAGAAAAGAAAAACTACTCACTAATCATAACTACTAAACAAATAAATTCAATAAAAGAAATCATAGAAAACAAATTACTACTCAAATTAAATAGAAAAATCGTCTTACAGAAATTCAGAAGAAACCGAAAAATATAAAGTACCGAACCAAAATCACGATCAACGAACTCAGTAACTTTTGTTCACCGACCTCGATCCCGACTCCGATACTCTCTCTCCTCTCTCGGCTCTTCCTCCTCTCCAAAAGCAATCCCTAAAAGTCTGACCTCTTTTCTATGCTAAATAGAAGGGTATTTATACTAAAAAGGCTAGAAACTAAAAAAAACTAAAAGATATAAACTTTCCTAAAAAGATAGAAATAAAACCCTAAAAGATAGAAATAAAATCTAAGAAGATAAAAAGACCTAAAATACATAATATAATAACCCTAAAAATCATAAAAAGATACTCTACCGACACGGAAATAATTTCCCGCACAGGATCGGTGAGTTACAAAGTCAACCCTCGAAAAAATCTATCATGTGGCCTCGTTAACGAGCCCTCACAGCCTCGTTAACGAGCATGTGCTTGGTTTCTTCCACATTTCATCTCGTAAAACTGGAACTCTGACTTCTTCATAATTGTATTCCTCCGTCTTTCACTGTAGCGCTCCAAATTCAGCTCCATATAACACCTTTTCCTTGCTAAAACCTACAAAATACACACAAAAATATGCAAAACTATCCAAAAACACACAAAACTAATACTAAACTTATCAAAACTAAACCTAATAAACAAAGAAAACCTACTAAAAACTATACTAAAAATGCGAACATCAAAATACCCCATACTTAGACTTGCTTGTCCTCAAGCAATCACTAAACAATAACCAAAACCAAACAAACATACTCATCAAGACATAGCCATCATCTAAAAAGCAACATCTACACATGAGAAAAATATAGCAAAGGATTATTAATATCATCACACATATATGCACCAAATAGACATAAGAAAATACAATCCAACCTCACAAGGGATATAATGTTTTTCACTCAACTTTCAAGTGTTTAGGTTTATAAATTCAATCTCTCAACTCATCTTATATGAAAAAACTCATAGAAATTGGAACTTATATCACCAATACTCTCCACCCAAGATTTGTCAAAACAAGCAAGAATCATCAAGAGCAACTTAGGCTCAATGAAAAACTTCATAGAAGCTTCCATTCGGCCGGGTTGTAATGGGGCTTGGTAAAAACAATAAGGCGTGGAAAATATTTTGGTCATGTGGTGCTAATAATATCCGGGAATCAAAGACTCCTAAAAACTCACACATAAACAAAACACTCTTTAAAAATATACCAAAACTCACTCTTCTTTATGCACACTCTCTTTCACTCACCCATTATTATCCTAGAAAGTCTCATAAGAAACAAAAGAATCTCTGATATTATCTAAAAACACATATGCACTTCAAACTTCCTTCTTCTCTTCTTTACTTCATCCAACTCCTTTCTTTTTTTTATTTCTCTTTTTATTTCGCCTCGCTGCCTCGTTAACGAGCCCACTTCAGGGTCGTTAACGAGCTTCATCGTGTATTCTTCAATTGTTTCTTTCTCATTACCTCCAACAAATAACTTTATTTTGTGCATCTTTTGCTTATCAAGAGATCTTTCTTATTACAAGTAAAACAAGAGACTTCCAATCTACCCTTCCAAATAATCCCTCAATCAAAGCAAACACTATATATCACTCTCTCCTTTTACACTCAACAAAAATACCTTCCCAATCTAAGTCTTAATCCCCGTATAGGGTCAAGCTTATCTCAGCTAGGGAATAATTTTGTGGAGCTAAAAATAAAGGCTTCAGACTAGAATTGGTTGTCAAAAGAAGGATCATGTAAAGGTGGATAGGGAATAATAGGGCTTATAAAAATAAGTTCTCCATCATATGATTCTTACAAGTAATGAACTATAAATCCCATACGGGTCTCAAGAAATAGATAACCATCACAATTCCAAGAGATAATATGCATATAGAGAGTAAATCACACAAGAAAAGAAGAGGGATTTATTGATGTTCTCCCTATAAGGCCAAAAATTCCTCACTAGGTAATTATTTTGTTGGATTGCATCACTTATGCTATAAAGTATATGTGCTCAATTTCATCAAGTGCTATCTTCTTCTAAAAACAACTTCAAGTTAAGAATCCGGCTATACTATTAAAGACATGCTTGCAAGGAATTATATGATTAAGCTAGCAACTACCATCATAGAACTTAAGAAAGGGATATCTATCAATTCTTAAACTCTTTTTAGATTTTTTTCAAATTTTTCGAATTTTTTTTCATCATTTTTTTAGAGAATAAAAACTACTCAAAACACATAAACACATAAGAAAACAAGTTTTCTATTTTCTCCCACCCCATACTTAAAATTACAGTGTCCCCACTGTAAGAAAAATAAAAAGAAGGAAAAGAAATAGAAAAGAAAACAAACAAAGATAAAAATAAGAAAAAGAAAAAAAAACATAAAAACTTACAAAGTCTCAAAAGTGGGAAACAAGGAAAAACTTCATCTTCAGGCTGAATCAACGGTTTGGTGGAGGAAAGTAGTGCTCAAAGTTCCCCATGAAGTCGTACATCGTCCTCCAACGCTCAACATCATCTGCCTCTCTCTGACGATGCCTCTCATCCTCCATCGACATGCGAGCAGAATAGACGGATTCCCATCTATCCATCCTCCTATGAATATGGTCCCGCTGGAGGTGGAGTTGCTGCATCCGTGCAGAAAGATCCTCGGCCCATGGTGGTGGCATACTCGATCATGTGTACTCGGGCTGAGGAGGTGGTGGATAGTGAGGCTGGAAATGGTCTTGGTACAGCACCGAGTTGTATGGCATGAGCCCATAAGAATGAGGGTCGGTAGGAGCTGGCGGTGGGTCGATAGGAGCTCTCGGTGCCTCATTAACGAAGCTGGGTGCCTCGTTAGAAGTGTAAGAAGGAGGCTGGAAATGGTCGTTAACGAGCTTGGTAGGCTCGTCACAAGAAATTCATACATAAGGGAGTCTGGAAGAGGCTTGAGCGTAGGAGTAGGCTCAGCCGAGAAAAGGATGGGTTCTTCATGCTCTATCTTCAAGACTTCCTCAAGGTAATCACATGCCAAAAGCTCTTCATCTTCTGTTAGAGGGGTCGATATCGACCTAGAGGGGATCGATAACGACTCGTAATCGCCTACCAGGAGCGTCGGTACCGATATGGAGGTGGTCGATATCGATGCTGCAAGACTTGTCTGTACTTCTCTTCATGTCAGGGGCCTCGGTAACGACCCATGTAGGATCGGTATTGATGTTGCAGGATCAAATTCCGCCAAACTTCTACCCGGGAATGCATCAAAAGCCATCAGTCTCTCAATCGGGTCCCCACATTCAATATAGTCAGTGTGGGTGTAGAGCATCTTGACCTCGGCTTCATTGGTCTCTTTCATGGTGGGGTTAAAGAGGAACTCCACCACCTCATCTCCGATCTCAAAAGTTAGGAGTTGTTGGGACGTTGTTGGGACCTCTGGTTCTAAACAACGGATCAACGATGTAATTCTCTTAAGTTTTGATAATGACAAACACCATAGGGAACTAATGTGGTTTGTTCAAGTATTTCTAAGGAACGCAGGTGCAGCCAAGAACTCCCATGAATGACCAAAAACCACAGATGCCTACATTGCAGAGTTTCCATCAAGGGAACTCTAAAGAGGGAAGTTCCCATGAAATGGGAACTCCCAGAAATGATCAAGAGAACACAAGCCCACAACGATTAAGAGTTTCCATCAAGGGAACTCTGAACAAGACAATTCCCAGGACATGGGAACTCACATGTGAGGACAACGACCGTTCAGCGCAGATCGCGGGATTCTGTCTCAGACAGCCCGAAGGAACAGTCTGAGGATCAGACTGTCACGCTTCATCCAACGGTCCGATTGATCCAAGAAGTTGACCTAGTTCAAACCAAAGTCACATGTGAAGAATGTACAACTTGGGCATCAAGCAAAGGGCATTTTGGACACAAACGAAAGATGCGACTGCCCAAGCTCACTTGGACTATAAAGCCAAATGAATAGTACTCGGATTGAGTACTTCTCCTAGAACTCTCAAACACCCACATCTGAGAAAAGAAAGAAAAGGAAGAGAAGTCCCCGACGGCGATTGTGTGATCTCGATGACGGTGAAGCCGAAGTTCCCAAGGACAAGGGAACTGAGAAGTCGGTGTAAGGTTTGAGTTATTTGTATTTTGCTGTTGTGAGCTTAGGAACTCAGTTGAGAGGATTTACTAGTGTTGCTAGAGTTAGGAAGAACTCGTAGGAATAGAGAAGTGTGAATCCGGCTGTGTAACTAAGGAACAAAGCAATTAATATAAGTAAGTCGTTCAAAATCCTCCAAGCGGAGGTAGAGGTTTACCCGTACAACTAGTTGGTTGTAGTGGGGTTCCTCTATAAAGGAACTGCGTTCTTTACTGTCTTTATTACTTGCGAACTGTTTACTTCCGCTGCCTTGGGAACAGCTTAATTGACAGTTCCCAAGCTCTTTGCTAACGTTTACGATCCAACAATTGGTATCAGAGCCTGCGCTCTAGATTTGTGTTAGCATCGCAGGTATCAGATGGCTCAGGAACTTACTCAGGTGGGGAACAACACTAGTAAGCCGCCAAGGCTTATTACAGGAAGATTTGAAAGCTGGCAACGCGACATGAAGGATTGGATGCGTGGCCAAGACTACCAAGCCTGGTGTGTTATCGAGAGAGGCAACTTCGAAATCGATCCAGCTATAGTCAACAACCTCTCAAAGTGGGGACCCAACGAATACAAGTGTATGGAGGCAAACTACAAAGCCAAACAATACTTGAAGAGGTCCATGTGCGTACAAGACTGTGACAGGGTAGCAAACCTTGACACAGCTAAGGATATGTGGGAAGCCATACAACAAATGCACGTTGGGAACTCAGATCTCCGAGAAGATCTTCAGATGAATGCAAAAAGGGAGTTCTACAACTTCCAAATGGAGATGGGAGAGTCTGTCGATAGCTACCAGTCCCGATTTGAAGGACTTTGCACCAAAATGGAAGGCTTGGGGATCACCAAAGAAGAAATCACCCATAAGATGAAGGTCCAACAGCTCTTAAACGGATTGACTGGAGAATGGGCAAACGAGAGAACAATGTTCAAGGAAAATCCGGAAAATAGAACACTCATGCTCCATCAAGTGTTTGGAAAGCTAGTGGGACACGAGAAGAGAAAGATCGATGATAAGGAACAGACTCGAGCTCATCGAGGGATCGCACTCAAGATAGAGAAGATGCTCAAATCAACCCAAGAACAACATGAGGACTCCGAAGAAGAAGAGGATGAGGAGCTAGTTCTCGTAACAAAGGCTCTTCGAAACTTCTACAAAGGGAAGTCTCAACGGAACAGTGGGAACTGGGGAAAAGGACAGAGTTCCCAAAGAAAACCGCAGAGAAGGATCTCTAAGATGTGACCTGCTACAAGTGCAACAGGAAAGGACACTTTGCGAAGGAATGCCCACAGGGAACTGATGGTCGGAAGCAAGGAAAAAAGGCGTACATCGCTACCTGGAGCGATGATGAAGACGAAGATCCCGAGTCATGGGCACTCTCATATATGTGTGGCATGGCCATAGGAGAAACCACTGGGGAACAACCCAGTGAGGTAACCACTGAAACTGTTCTTGATTCTTTAAATAACTATGAAAAACCTGAGTTGTTGAAAATCCTTTCAAGCCTTGTCAAAGATAACATAAAATTGCAAAACAAGTTGGAAAAACAGGAACACATAAATTCTCAATTAGTTGGTCTTGAGCCCTGTCCCAACTGCATATCCCTTCTCGAAAAACTCAAGTCCCATGTGTCTCACATCGTAGATCTAGAAAGAGAAATCAAAACTCTAGAGAAAGATGAGAACACCCTCTTGCAAAACCTGAGTAAGACTCCCGAACATCTTGAAGCCTCTAGTTCCCAAATTAAGTTTGTCCCAGCCAGACATGGCATAGGATACAAAGAAGAGTGCTCTAAGAACGGTAAGTCACCCTTGAGTGAACATGAAATCCATGAGTGTAGGGCCTTAGAACTTCAATGTGAGAAACAGAAAAATGCTCATCTTGAGGAGAAAATCAGGGTCCTAGAAAGTGGGAACTGTGGTAAGAGAGATTATTACACTGGGAACAATGGACACAGACTTTATGTCCAAATTGCTAAGGGAAACGGGTCACGGGTGTATAACAAGGAAACCATGGATAGGAACAGGATCCAGAGACCACACCCATAGTACTACCTGGGAGAATACAACAAGACGTGCTGGAACTGTGGTGCTCATGGGCACTACAAGGAAGTATGTCCCAAGAAGAGAGCCCAAACCCTTAGAAACCGTCCTAAACAAACAAAAACATCATGCCAATTATCAAAGGAACTCCAACTCTCATGATATCAACATTGCTGACTACGTTTCAAATGAGAATATTTTCCCTTGCAAGGGACCGGGCAAGAGTCATCTTGCCTGGGTCTCAAAACACTAACTTTACCTTGTAGGTGGCAGTGAGAGGGAACAATGCATGGTTCATAGACAGTGGATGCTCGAACCATATGACCGGAAACAAGGATATCCTCATCTCACTCCACACTCATGCCGAAGGAGGCCATGTCTCATTTGGCAATAAAAACCAGGGAGAAGTAATTGGAAAGGGAGAAGTGTTGCTAAATAGATCAATCAAAATCAGCAATGTCAACTTGGTGAAAGATCTGGGATACAATCTCTTAAGTGTTGCCCAGATATGTGATCAAGGGAACAACGTTGTCACCTTCAACTCAGACGAATGCCTAGTCATCAACAAAAAGACCAACAAAGTGATTCTGAGAGGAAGAAGGCACAACAACGTTTATGTAGTAGATACAGAATTTGAACCACCAATGAAGCTGTGTCTTGCAAGTTCCCAAGATAATACGGAACTCTGGTATAGACGATTGGGACATGCAAGTGTAAATCAAATCCTGAAGCTTTATCTACAGGATCTGGTCATTGGTCTTCCACGGATCAATCTCGAAGGAGTCAAAATGTGTGAAGCATGTGTTCGAGGGAAACAGACCAGGAACTCCTTCAAACCCAAAAAGGTGGTGAGCACAACCAGGCCTTTAGAGCTAATTCACATGGATCTCTGTGGACCCATGAGAACGGCTAGCTACGGTGGAAAAAGGTACATGTATGTTTTAATTGATGATTTTTCAAGATTCACCTGGGTTATTTTCTTGAAGGCAAAATCACAAGCATTTGAAGAATTCGAACCCTTCATCAAAAGAACAGAAGTAAGCTTGGGACTCAAACTGAAAGCAATCAGATCTGATCACGGAACTGAGTTTCAAAACTCAGAGTTCCTAAACTTTTGTGAGAAAAATGGGATCTCTCACAATTTCTCAGCTCCTCGCACCCCTCAGCAAAATGGAGTGGTCGAGAGAAAGAACAGAACCGTGGAGGACATGGCCAGAACCATGATGATTGAAAGTGGAATTCTCGAGTACTTCTGGACCGAAGCCATCTCCACAGCTACGTACATCTTGAACCGAGCCATGACAAGGCCCCTGATTAACAAAACCTCATATGAGCTCATCAAAGGGAGAAAACCAAACATCTCACACATGAGAACATTAGGTTGCACGTGCTTTGTTCACAATAATGGCAAAGACAACCTTGGCAAATTCGACCCCAGAAGCGATGAAGGGATCTTCCTGGGATACTCAGCACAAAGCAAGGCTTACAGGGTCTATAATAAGAGGACCAAGAAGATAGAAGAAAGCATCCATGTCGTCTTCAACGAGAAATCCGTAAAGATGGGAACAGAGACCCAAGGGAAGGGAACTCTGTTCAAGCTGGTAAGACAAGAAGACGATGATGATGATGATGATGAGCCAAGGAAGAGGGATGAAGACTATCCAAGTGCAAGCAACATCCCACAACCAGGGAACAACGATGGAGATACAATCCTCACTGATCAAATTTCCCTCGAAGTTCCCTCCTCAGATGAATTACAAGACACATCCAACTCTCTTGTTCCCCAAGACAATACCCTGCCAAAATCAAGTATTCAGGGGGAACAAAGAGGGAACTTGCCAGAAATCTCTGAAGAAACCTCAAATGAAGAAGCTGAAGATGAGTGTTCCCATGACAAAGAAACAGCTACTGAAGATGACGCACATGCAAGGGAACCCGCTCATACAAGAAAATTTCAACAAAGGAAGGACCACCCCATTGAGAACATCATCTCCCCTTATGATAAAGGTGTACAAACTCGTTCCTCTCTCAATAATTTTTGTGCATTTAACGCGTTTGTTTCAATGGTGGAACCCAAAAATATCAAAGAAGCTTTGAAGGACCCAGATTGGATTCAAGCTATGCAAGAGGAACTCCACCAATTCGAGAGGAACAAAGTTTGGAAGCTAGTTCCTAGGCCCAAGAACAAGAACATCATAGGAACTCGATGGGTCTTTAGGAACAAGCTCGATGATACTGGGGCTGTAGCAAGGAACAAGGCTAGGCTAGTGGCACAAGGCTACAGGCAAGAGGAAGGAATCGACTACGATGAGACCTTCGCACCGGTTTCTAGGATCGAGGCCATCAGACTCTTAATTGCCTATGCTGCTCACAAGGGATTCAAGCTTTATCAAATGGATGTAAAAACAGCCTTCCTCAATGGACATCTTAAGGAAGAAGTGTATGTGGCCCAACCTCCAGGATTCGAAGACGAAAAGCTACCCAACCATGTCTACTTCCTGGAGAGGGCCCTCTACGGACTCAAACAAGCTCCCCGAGCTTGGTATGACAGGTTTGCTCAATTCCTCTTGTCCCATGGATACCTTCGCGGTTCCATAGACAAGACTTTGTTTTTAAAGAAAGAGTCTAAAGGCATTTTGATTGTGCAAGTATATGTTGATGACATTGTGTTTGGAGCAACTAACGAAACTCTTGTAGAGAAATTTAAGGACCTCATGAGCAGTGAGTTTGAGATGAGTCTCATTGGGGAACTCACGTTCTTCCTGGGACTTCAAATATCCCAAACCAAGGAGGGAGCAAAGATTCATCAACAGAAATACATCAAGGAAATGCTCATGAAGTATGGGATGAAACACTCCAAGCCCATTGACACTCCCATCTCACCAAATTCAAGGCTCAATGCGGATGAAACAGGTATTAGTGTGGACCAATGGAACTATCGAGGTATGATCGGGTCCCTTCTCTACTTAACAGCTAGTAGACCTGATATCATGTTCTCCGTATGTCTTTGTGCTCGTTTTCAAGCTAACCCTATGGAATCACACCTGAAAGAGGTGAAGAGAATTTTCAGGTATCTCAAAGGGAACGATAACTTGTGCCTCTGGTATCCAAGGAACAGTTCCCTTGAGCTCATTGCATACACAGATGCGGACTTTGCAGGGCACCTGGTTGATAGAAAGAGCACATCTGGAATGGCCCAGTTTCTAGGGTCATGCTTAGTCTCATGGGGATCTAAAAAGCAAAACTCAGTGGCGCTCTCCACAGCTGAAGCAGAATATGTGGTTGCCGCATCTTGTTGTTCCCAAGTTCTATGGCTTAAGTCACAACTCCAGGATTACGGTATGTCTTTTGGCCCAGTTCCCATACTTTGTGATAACACTAGTGCCATAAACATTTCCAAAAATCTTGTGCATCATTCTAGAACTAAGCATATAGATATAAGGCATCACTTTCTACGTGACAATGTTGAAAGTGGGAACATCTCGATGGAACACTGTAGAACTCAAGAGCAAATTGCGGACATTCTCACCAAAGCTTTAGACAGACGTCCCTACCAGCATTTTCGAATGCTTCTAGGGATGATAACTCTAAACTAAACAAGTCCCTGTTTGTTTCTCCCTCAATGCCTGACTAGTTTATACAAGATTGCATGATATGGAACTCGGACTTATTGCTTTCACTATGCCATGATTACTAGTCTAAAGATAAATGTGTACAATGGAACTCAATTTCTTTTGGCCCAAAATGATCAACCAGAGTTCCTTTTATCCCTCTTTACAAGCCACTATGACGGTTGATCATATAACCTACCCTAAGCTAGGGACCAGACAAACGCTTCTCATGAGCCTAAATATTTCCTTTATCGAGTCGCAAATTGTCTGGTTCCCCTTTGAGTTCCCTAACCCCACAAAAGGATGAGTGTGAAGTTCCCTTAACCACTTCACTCTCCCTGACCTTGATATGATCATGGGAACTGATACAAACTAGAAAGGGAACGCTGAATCATCTACGAAGACGAACCGTCACTTGGGAAACGGAATTTTGTGTCAGAGGCTCAAAAGCGTTAGAGGCCAAGTATTCAAATTTTGAAAAGGACTTCCCGAGAAATCGTGACGCGTGTCCAGAAGCGTGCTATGGAAGTTGAAATAATGCCCCACGTTCATTGGGCGACGGTTATCGAGGTTTTCCACTTCCCTTTCTACCCTTCGCCCCTTCTCTCCTTAAAACCCTCATTTGCCATTTTTGGGATCTTATTCCATCTTCCATCTCTGCCATTCTTCTTCTCCACATCCCTTTCACTCCCTTTTTCAAGAAACCTCCAAAACCTTCAAAAATCTTACAAAAATGGCTCCTCAACACACTTTTGCCCAGATCAAAGCGTGGGTACATGCCAATCCTCGCATCCTTTTCATCTCTCAATTAAAAGAGATTGAGCAAGAACAAGATCCAACCATGAAGGATGTTCTTATCCAAGGGCTCTACAACCATGTAAGCCCTTTCTTGCCCCGTCCTCCTCCTCCGGCCGACGACACCGTCGCCTGGACGTCTTCCTCTTCTGAATCCCTTCCTCCTCCTTCAACCACCAACACCTCCTCTGGAGTTGTCATCGTTGACAATTTCGGAGACGCTCGCCCTTCCATCAATGAAAAACCCCAAAAATCCAAACACCGCCATTCATCCAAACGACGCCACTCCTCAAAAGACCCCTCAAAACCCAAAAAATCCAAACATTCCCACGACCCCTCCAAATCCAAAAAGCGCAAACATTCTGAGGTCTCTGAATTTTCGGAACCCAGAAAGAAAGCCTTCTTCAAGTTTGAGGACTACTTGAACTGCTCCAAGGAGAGTTCCTGTACGCCCAAACCTCCTTTCCCTTTCCCTTCCGACGATGGGACCTCTCAACCCCAAAGTCTACTCCCTTCTTCCTCCTCTCTCCCCCCTCTTCTAACCGAGGGACCTCCAAAACCTCCTCCCACGAAACAAACGACTCCTCCACCACCACCTCCTTCTGTTCCCACTCCAAAAGGAACTCCACCTTCTTCACTTCCTTTCGTTCCCATAACAACGGGAACTCCAACTCCACCTCCACCCCACAAAACTCCCTCTCCTCCTTCCTCACCAAAACACACCTCCACCTCTCCCATTCCTACCTCGGGGATCTCTACTCCCCAGGTTCCCAAAACCGTTCCTCCCCCTTCTACCCAACTCTCTACTCCCATTTCTTCTTCTCTTCCTTCTTCCACCACATCCCCACCACCACCAAACTCCCCTCTCCCTCACCATCCAAAAGTACCGTCGCTCTCACCTCAGACGACGACGATCTCCCTCTCTCCGTGGTCATAGGCAAAATGACCAAGGATCCTCCTCCTATCATCATGGGAACTCTGGAGGAGGAGGCCCAGCGCAAGGCAATAAAAGAAGAGCTCAACAGGGACCCCTCCGAGCACACAGCAAACCAAGGGACAAAGTCCCCAGAGAAGGTGGCTCCTGAAGAGCCCACGGAGACAAGGAACGCCGCACCAGCTGGTGGTGTTGGGGCAACCACAAGTCATCCTGAAGATGACGCGGAGGGCTCGAGCTCGAGCTCCTCTGAAGAAGAAGGGACCACCCAGGATGAGGTCGAAGAAGAAGAAGAGGCTCCAGCTGCTAAGGAGCAAGCACGGATCCCAACTCCTGGACACCAAATGGTGGTGTCCACGAGTTCCCAACCGCCAAGGGACCACGTGCTCATGATTGAAGCGGATGCACCTCCTCAGATGAAAGAAACTCGAACGGTCTCTAGGGGGAACACGTCCAGAAGCACGACAAAGAAGGGGAAGGGGACCTCTTCCACAAAGCACCATGTCGATGAGCGCAGGAAGCTCCTTCCTCCACTTATCGTTTCAGAAGACGTGCTAAACGACAACTGTCTCGGGGAACTGTGGGACATGATCAAGGCCCAGGGCTAGGAGAACCTCTGCAAAGAGACTGTGAGCGTAGATCCCTTACAAGTGCGTCAGTTTTACAACAACTTCACTATCACCAACGACTGCACTCAGGGAACTCTCTCCCACGAAAGCGACAAGTTCATTTTTACAACGTCAACAATCCGCCTTCAACTCCAGGTCCCCGGTCAAGGGCTCAACGAGTTGCCCAGCAAGCTCTGGGGCGACTTCAATAGCGCCGAGGTGTGCAACACAATCTTTGAGGGTCAGGTTCCCTCGAAAGTGCTCTCGACACACCACCTCTCCCTGGTCGCCAAGCTCGCTCACCAATTCATAATAAATGTGGTGATCCCTCGCCAGTATAAGCGTCTGGTCATCAACATCCCTGATGCCATCATCCTCTATCACTTCCTCCTCAAGAAGCCCATCAATCTTCCCAGAATAATCCTTGGGCACATGGAGAAGTGCATGGCTTCCAAGTCCCATTCCCTTCCCTACTCTGGGCTGATAAAGAAGCTCCTACAAAAAGAGGGTCTCTATGACGCCTCTAAGGACGAAATCGAGCTAGGAAGGGAACTGGACATTTCAGTTGTCCAGAAGATGAGGCACTTTGAGCCTGTAGAGGAAGCGGCTCAAGTGGAGTCTGGTGAACAAGAGGGGAACTCTCAAGTGTTGCTCCGAATTGCCAACACCCTCGACCAGATTGCCAAGGACCAAGCAGCGTTGGCCAGAGGACAAGAAAAGCTTACACAAGTCCTTACGCGCCTCTGTGATGCCCTGTTCCCTCAAACCCCATGATCTCTCCCTTCTTTTTCCCTTAATCAAAAAATGACCGCAAATTGTACTTAGGTTCCTATGTATATATTTTCTTAAGTAATGAATTGGTCTTTATTTTGATTGTGTGTTCCCTTCTTCATTATTATTGCTTTGCTTGTTTTTGATGATGTCAAAAGGGGGAAAGACAAAAATACAAGATGAGTTAAAAGTTTAAGTTTTCACAGACCACGCATAAGCTAAGGGGGAACAATTGCATAAAAAGCTTAGTAAGAACTATGTGTCTCACCAGAAGTGGTTCCCTAAATCTAAGTGTTTCACTAAAAGTGACTTCCCAAAATCACACTTAGGAACTCATCAGCATATCATTCAATGAAATACTTGCATATTTTGTGATGGGTTTGTCATCATCAAAAAGGGGGAAATTGTTGGGACGTTGTTGGGACCTCTGGTTCTAAACAACGGATCAACGATGTAATTCTCTTAAGTTTTGATAATGACAAACACCATAGGGAACTAATGTGGTTTGTTCAAGTATTTCTAAGGAACGCAGGTACAACCAAGAACTCCCATGAATGACCAAAAACCACAGATGCCTACATTGCAGAGTTTCCATCAAGGGAACTCTAAAGAGGGAAGTTCCCATGAAATGGGAACTCCCAGAAATGATCAAGAGAACACAAGCCCACAACGATTAAGAGTTTCCATCAAGGGAACTCTGAACAAGACAATTCCCAGGACATGGGAACTCACATGTGAGGACAACGACCGTTCAGCGCAGATCGCGGGATTCTGTCTCAGACAGCCCGAAGGAACAGTCTGAGGATCAGACTGTCACGCTTCATCCAACGGTCCGATTGATCCAAGAAGTTGACCTAGTTCAAACCAAAGTCACATGTGAAGAAAGTACAACTTGGGCATCAAGCAAAGGGCATTTTGGACACAAACGAAAGATGCGACTGCCCAAGCTCACTTGGACTATAAAGCCAAATGAATAGTACTCGGATTGAGTACTTCTCCTAGAACTCTCAAACACCCACATCTGAGAAAAGAAAGAAAAGGAAGAGAAGTCCCCGCCGGCGAGTGTGTGATCTCGACGACGGTGAAGCCGAAGTTCCCAAGGACAAGGGAACTGAGAAGTCGGTGTAAGGTTTGAGTTATTTGTATTTTGTTGTTGTGAGCTTAGGAACTCAGTTGAGAGGATTTACTAGTGTTGCTAGAGTTAGGAAGAACTCGTAGGAACAGAGAAGTGTGAATCCGGCTGTGTAACTAAGGAACAAAGCAATTAATATAAGTAAGTCATTCAAAATCCTCCAAGCGGAGGTAGAGGTTTACCCATACAACTAGTTGGATGTAGTGGGGTTCCTCTATAAAGGAACTGCATTCTTTACTGTCTTTATTACTTGCGAACTGTTTACTTCCGCTGCCTTGGGAACAGCTTAATGGCCAGTTCCCAAGCTCTTTGCTAACGTTTACGATCCAACAGGAGTCCCCTCCTAACGTCGATTATATCTCAAGCTGTGGCTACGAATGGCCTTCCTAAAATGATAGGCACCACTGGGTCTTCGGGCATCTCCATTACTATGAAATCATTTAGGACAAAGAACTTGCCCACTTGGACTAGAAAATCATCTATAACTCCTGCAGGCTTGACACAGGATCCGTCCGCCGTGTATAACCTCATGTCCCATTGGCTTTGGACCAAATTGAAAGTGGTAATAGACTTGCACTGGCTCCTAAGTCACACAAAAATTTAAACTGGTAAGCTCCAATACCAAAAGTAATAGAAAACTTACCTGGGTCACCAAGTTTTTCAGAAAGCTCCAAGGATCGGACTTCGTCAGTCATCTCGGATATAGACCTCTTCTACTCAATATTTCTTATAAAAATTTTGTGTAAGCCGGCATTTCACTTAGGGCCTCAAAGAATGGAATGGAATTATTTAAGCCCTGAAGAACCTTTACTAAATGCATAAACTTCCCATCTATAGAGTCCTTAGACTTTTTAGAAGGGGAAGGGAAGAGTCTTCGCCGGTCTCGGAACCAAAACGGCCTCGAGAGGTGGCGTTACTGAATCAACAAGAGGGTCAATAGGTGTTGGGGAAGAGTCGGTACCATCCCCTACGACCTCTTGACTGGAAGAGTTCAGTTTAGAAAACATACTTGGTACGGTGGGTTTGTTAACGACGCTTGTGTGATCAGTACCGACTTGTTTAGGCTCGGTATCGACCCCTGTGTGGTCGTTATCGGACTTAACTGGGGCATTGTCCTCATTGTCGTGCTCCTTTTCTTTTGTCTCAGCACGTTCCGACAATGTCTTTTCGCTCCTCAGGTGTATGGCTGCTATTTGTCCTCTAGGGTTCTCTTCGGGGCAGCCCGGGAGTTGCCCTTGAGGTCTTGGAATTTATGCAGCAAAGTTGCCAAGTTGGGAGTTGACGTTATTTCTTCATGTATATAACTCTCCCAAATTGGCATGTACACCCTTCATTTGATCATTTAGGTCAGCCCAGACTCCATTGATCCCGCTTATCACTCCATTGATCCCTTCATGAAGTCCATTCACCCATGATGGCGTCTCTTGATAGTCCGAGAGGCGATAAGGGGCAGCCTTCCTTTCTTGTGGTGGGGTTGCCTGGCTTTGACCTTGATTGTAGCCTCCCCAAGTGGGATAGTTATTGGTCCTTTCATTGTTACAAGGTGGGTTTCTGTATTGACCTCTCATGTAATTCACATCAGCATAAGTCTCAACGGCTCTAACATGTTCAATGTTAGGGCAAGCAGAAGTACTATGGGCATGAGAGCCACACTCTCAAGACATTGTTGAGAGGTTTTTAGAAAACTTACATGTTTCTTCAACCGATTGATCTCATCTTGCATGAATTCAACTTTGACGTCTGGATCAATATCTTCCTTATTTGGATTGTAGAGTCGCCTATGAGGTTGTGGCGCCTGTTGGGTCCCATACTTGACATCGTAATTGCTCATCTTGTCTAGTAATGTTCATGCCTCATCATGATCCATCTCTATAAAAACCACGAGCGGTGTGCAAGTTGATGCGGTTTTTCGTTTCAACATTTATCCCCTAAAAGAACATCTCTTGAAGTACGTATTGTAGTTGTCCATGGGTGGGGCATTTCCTAAGCATCTCCTTGAATCTCTCCCATGTCTCCTGATACGCTGGATTTTGTACAGCGTAATTATGTATTTTTATTAAGATTTCTAAGTGTTTTAGGCTAGATTAGGGCATTTAGTTGTAAAATCAGTAAAGCCTACAAATGAAGACTTTGAAGACAGAGATCCGAGTTTGAGCTGAAGACCCGCTTTAAAGAGGTTGCTAAAGAAATACGAGATTGAAGATTCTACGAAGAAGAAGACTCGCGCCCTTGGGTATGAAGTCGAGACCGCGGTGAAGTGAAGATCCGAGAGGGCCGAGAGTTAGCAGGACCCGCGCTCGTGGGTTGAGACCCGAGATCGCGGGGCGACCCAATCCCGCGAGGAGTTGAAGTCTCGGTGGAGCCGCGCCCACGGGTGACGACCCGCGCTCGCGGGTGACTGTGTATGCGCCGACTTCGTTTCGTTTTATTTTTATCTTTTTATTGTATTATTATATCTAGTTTTATTTCGAATGTTTCTAGTATTTAAACCTAGTTTCATATTCAGTTGAGGAGAACTTTTGGAGAGGCTACTTTTTAGTTTTAACCTAGTTTATTTCATTTTTTATGGAGAGCTAACCCTTTGGGGGTTTGTTCGAAGGTGAAGCTCTGATGTATGAACTCGTGAGGTTTTGGTAATTGATTTCTATCCTTTGGTTAATATTAATTCTCTTGTGCTTCATTATATGAATGTTGATTGATTCTGCATAAGTACCTAACTTGTTGAAATGATTGATTTTCTACTATTGGATTAGATTTGGACCGTGGACAAATCTGTTCTGTGAAAACAACTTAGAACTTAGATCTGTTGTCTATGCAACTAGGTTTTAAGAAGAGATTTGATTATAAGTTATTTCAATCGACTCGTAACTTGGTTGTCTTGACTTGTATCCTGTATATCCTTGTTCTCTATGCTAATTCTAGGTTAAGCGTCCTTGCATAGGGTTAAAGAATTGCTTGGACCATGGACTTGTGATTGTTAATGATTAGGATAGAAATTAATCATAGGTGTAAAAGGATTTAGTGGATGAATATGTGATCGAATGATCATTTCATAGTGGATCTTTTGAATAAACTTGTTTCTCTATTGTTTTGTTTGATTGTTTGTTATTTGTTTATTAGTTTAGTTTAGTTTAGATCTTTCTCTTGTTTTCACCCTGTCTTTAGTTGGTAAAAATATTGATACTAGAAGCCCCAAGTTTTCTTGGGTACGACCCCGACTTACTCGCTATACTAGCTTGTATTAGGGTTAATTATCTTTGTTCTTGGCATAACGACCCAGGCCGAGTCAAATTTTGGCGCCGTTGTCGGGGAACTTTGGTTTAATTCTAGTATTATTAATTTTATTGACTTTGTGTAGACCTATCTTACGGTCTACACTTGTATATACGAATGTCTGCGTTTAGGTTTTGTCAGTTGCAGGATGAACCCTTTCATGAGTACTTCGCAAGGTGCCAAGAACAATTGAATGATCTCTCTGTTTGGGGGATAACCGTAGGGCTTGATGATGCTTGCAGTCACATCTTTAGTGGGATGACTCTTGAGTCCCAACTAAAGATGTACCGCGAGAGCGATGGAAAATACGTCATTTGGAAACCCATGGACCGATGGAATTTCTTTTGTGTCCGATCCGGAGAGATCGAGGTGTAGGAATTGACGAACCAAATTGCTGAACAAAGAAAACCAGTGGAGGTGTTGGCCATAAAGACAGAGGAAATTCTCAAATATCAAGGTTCTGTGCAAGAACTGCGCACGTAGGATGACAGTCGTGCACGCGGTTTCGGTACAAAACCAGCACTCCTGAAGAGCCAAACCGCGATCGCGGTGACGATGATCCACGGGTGCGATGCTTTAGCCATGAGCGCGGCAACGATGAGCCGCGGGCGCGGTGCCTAAGCCGCTAGCGCGGTTACCCTTATGCCGAAGATGATTCGTATGTAAGGTCGTACTTCTCTCCTCACAGCTCGTATAAGTCGGTTCCACCCTTTCCGGAGGCACTTAGAAACCCTTCATGGGATGAAGAGATGGATGATCATAGTCATATGATGACGGAGGAGGAATATTTCCTTATGTTTGACAGCTCTTGGAGTGATGACGATGAGCTTAATGACTCGAAGAAGGAGCTAGATAATGATATGGAGATTGCCCTTCCACTTGAGGAGATGTCTATGTCTCCTGCCATGGAGTCCTTTGTTATGATCGATCATGATCCCTGTACCCTTCCCTCTTCTTCCTTTATTTCTATTGATATTTGTTTGCCTGTAGTGTCTGCAAACGGTCCTGAGCATGATAGTTTACCTAGTGATTTCTAAAATTCTAAAGGTGGTAGTGTTGAGATAAAAATCATAACTTTTGATAAACTACCTCGTCCTTTCAACTGGTTCTATCCTAAACCTGCTAAACATGATTTTTCTAGCGGGCTTGATAAACTGAAACGGTGTCTGAATGCTATATTATTTAGTTTCAAAGTATCATTGTGCTATATTTTCCTACATGAGAGTTGTTCGCAGGATTTTGACAGATTGCTTAGGGCATTGACGATGTCCGATCATGTCGATGTCGAGCCATTGACGTTAAACAAAGGCGCGGCTTGGGAGGCAACCCGAGGGCATTGACGATTTTAACATGCAGGTTAATTATTCTATCTTGAAGAAAGAGCAAACCCAAGCTCGCGGCTGGACCCGCAACCGCGGGCCACGACCCGCACTCGCGGGTCTATTCCTAGAAGAAGTTTCTTTTTTCGATTAATAATGAAAATAAAAAAAATTAAAAATTAAAAAAATAAAAGGTTTTCGGGCGAAACCCCCGAAATAAAAGGTTTTCGGGTGAAACCCCCGAGAAATCTGTCCGCCCATGGTCATCCTCAAGTATGGGGGAATTTTCATCTTCAAGGTTCGTACTACATTAATGCTTAAGGCGAGATTCAGAGTTCGTTTGTGATTTCGTGTTCACTGTTGTTGATCGTGTTTTCTGTTGTCACTTCAAACCGCGTACGCGGTATATGCACAGAAGCGACTTCCTTTCCGTGAGTTGATCCACGCCCGCGGCCTGATCACCCGCGCCTGCGGTTTGTCTGTAGAAATACCATCTGAAAATTTCCGAGCTGCACATCCATGCCTTTGAGACTTCTGATTTTCCTCTTCTATGCTTAAATTCTTTTCTCTTTACTTCATTGAGGACAATGAAGGATTTAAGTATGGGGGAGGAAGTACTCGCTACGCCTATCATAGATAGTTGCTTTTCAGTTTATTTTTCGTTATTTTTATGGGATTTTACCATGTTTTGTATAGAGAAATTTTTGAAAAAAAACGAAAAAGCCATAAAAATTTGAAAAAAGGCATATAAAATCCTGGGATGAGCTGAAAACCCGAAAGGGCGGCTCAGATAAAAAGCAGGTAACCCGGACCAACATTAGGCTAGGGTAATAAGAGGTTAATGAGAGATGTGAGTATATATGAGCACACCTGAAGAAAAATGAAATGAGTGATTAGGTTAGGTGAAAAAACGGAAGGGCGCCTAAGTAGAACTGAGTGGAAAAATTGGAGTGTTTAGGATTTCATTCTACTTTGGGGCTTGGGGATTACATTTTAGATGTCGGGGAGATCATATGATGCTCTACACTTTTTAGAGCTTGAGAGCTTATTGACTATTTATCTATGTGAGGTGTGTGCTTGAGCTATCATGTTGTTGCTCACAATTACTCTATTTTGGGTTCGAGTGTGAGTTGAGAGTTTTTATTTTTCAGATTCCCTTATTACTTCCTGTGGATCTTATTTGTATTGATTGTTAGATTTTGTTTGAGCTTACTCGAGGACGAGCAAGATCTAAGTATGGGGGAATTTGATACGCTGGATTTTGTACAGCGTAATTATGTATTTTATTAGGATTTCTGAGTGTTTTAGGCTAGATTAGGGCGTTTAGTTGTAAAATCAATAAAGCCTACAGATGAAGACTTTGAAGATAGAGATCCGAGTTTGAGCTGAAGACCCTCTTTAAAGCGGTTGCTAAGGAAATACGAGACTGAAGATTCTACGAAGAAGAAGACCCGCGCCCTCGGGTATGGAGCCGAGACCGCGGTGAAGTGAAGATCCGAGAGGGCCGAGAGTTAGCAGGACCCGTGCTCGCGGGTTAAGACTCGAGATCACGGAGCGACCCAATCCCGCGAGGAGTTGAAGTCTCGGTGGAGCCGCGCCCGCGGGTGACGACCTGCGCTCGCGGGTGGCTGTGTCTGCGCCGACTTTGTTTCGTTTTATTTTATCTTTTTATTATATTATCATATCTAGTTTTATTTTCGATATTTATAGTACTTAAACCTAGTTTCGTATTCATTTGAGGAGGAAAACTTTTGGAGAGCCTACTTTTTAGTTTTAACCTAGTTTATTTCAGTTTTTATAATGAGCTAACCCTTTGGGGGTTTGTTCCAAGGTGAAGCTCTAATGTATGAACTCGTGAGGTTTTGGTAATTGATTTATATCCTTTGGTTAATATTAATTCTCTTGTGCTTCATTATATTAATGTTGATTGATTCTGCATGCGTAGCTAACTTGTTGAATTGATTGATTTTCTACTATTGGATTAGATTTGGACCGTGGACAAATCTGTTTTGTGAAAACAACTTAAAACTTAGATCTGTTGTCTATGCAACTAGGTTTTAAGAAGAGAATTGATTATAATATTTCAATCCACTCGTAGCTTGGTTGTCTTGACTTGTATCCTGCATATCCTTGTTCTCTATGCTAATTCTAGGTTAAGCGTCCTTGCCTAGGGTTAAAGAATTGATTGGACCGTGGACTTGCGATTGTTAATGATTAGGATAGGAATTAATCATAGGTGTAAAAGAAATTAGTGGATGAATCTGTGATCGAATGATTATTTCAGAGTGGATCTTTTGAATAAACTTGTTTCTCTATTGTTTTGTTTGATTGTTTGTTATTTGTTTCTTAGTTTAGTTTAGTTTAGTTTAGATCTTTCTCTAGTTTTCCCCTGTCTTTAGTTGGTAAAAATATTGATACTAGAAGCCGCAAGTCTCTTGGGTACGACCCCGACTTACTCGCTATACTAGCTTGTATTAAGGTTAATTATCTTTGTTCTTGGCATAACGACCTAGGCAGAGTCATCTCCACAAAGGTCTCATTAGGCAGCTGGTGGTAAGAGGTGATACGTTTCCTTAACTTCGTAATTTTGGATGGAGGAAAGAACTTTGTCATGAATAAGCCATGCAAAACTTTCCATGTCCTAACCGACCTAGGAGGTAGGTTCTCTAACCAGCTCAGGGCTTTTCCTGCAAGGGACCCACTTAAAAGCCTTCAATTGAACATATTCTAAAGAAACACTATCAACAGCAATAGTGTCACATAAATCAACAAAATTTATAATATGCTCCATTGGGCACTCAATGGGTTTCCCTTCAAACTGAGGCCTCTTAATTAAGGATATAAATTGAGATTTGATCTAAAAGGTCTTCTCTATCTCAGGAAGCACAATTGTTGATTCTGGCACCGTCAATTTTGGGTGCATGTATTGCTTGGCATTTCTAGGGATAACATTCAATTGTTCTTACAAACGAGTGTTGTTTTCCCGTTCACGATCAGCTGCAACAGCAGTAGCATCTCAGTCAGCTTGCAACGCCTCCATCTACTTGTGGAGGGCAACCATTTGTTGAGCCATCTCTTCAGGTGTTACAGCCATGGTACGATTTTCTCGTCTCTTGCGATGAAGAACAAGTTCAGGCTTAGAATAGTAATCAAGTTGTTCAAATGCAAGCCGACATCTTTCTGCTTACGTAAGCTGAGAAAACAAACAAAAGTAAACTAATTAGAAACAAAAAATGGGGTCGGGCTATTCCCAAACCCACAAGTAACTAAACATAACGCTATCGCTTCCCCGGCAACAACGCCAATTTGTTGAGAGGGTTTATCGACAACAAGTAAATATATAGTTAGGACCCCGCTGAGTATAGCGAAGTCAAGATCATCTACGGGAAGCGAGGTTATGTCCAGTTAGTAATCTAAAAGACAAAAGAACAACCGCAACAGAGGCAAAAGCAAAGAAAAGCAACCAATTAATGCACAAAACAGATCGGTACCGACCTTGTCAAGGTCGGTGACGATGCACAACCGAAAGTGATCACAAACAACTAACACATAAGACGCACAGGTTCGATACCGACCTATAAAAGTTCGGTAACGAGGTATATTGAGTTGAGTTTTTAACTAACAAGTAAAAAAAGAATCTAGGACAAGGGTTCGCCACAACATAATTATGCAATTTCAAACAATATGAAAGATAAATATCATTCCTTTAACATCAAGTTGTCAACGTTCGCTGAGAAGACAAGCGAATCAATCAATTCTCATAAATCAATTCACTTTAACTACTTACTTTTTATCCAAAGTTTTCAACTTTCGTTATCAAACTTTATCTCTATTCAAGTTCATAACTTTCTCTTTTGATTAAGCCACAAACTCAAATTACTTCAACTTTTGTTAAAAAGCATAAGCACAAACAAGTAGCAAAAAAGATAAAAGGCATTCAATTCATTCAAATCATCATTCATGCATAATCATGCTGGGTTTCAAAACCTCAATCCTAGAATAGAAGACTACTCACACATACTTGAACAAGAACAAATTAAGTATTTGAATGAAATCATGACTTAGATTAAAAACTAAACTTACTTGAATCCAAAACAAACTTTGTTTCCAGAACACAAACTTAGAATGCAAGAAAAACTTCAACAATCTCTTTAATTCCTTGAACTCCAAGCAACAAACTTTCTTTCCAATCTTCCTAGAAAATGTCATGCGTCTTTAACGTGTCCAACCTCCCATTAAACAACTAAAGACAAGAGTATTTATACTAGAAAAGCTATCTAAAAGTTTCCATAAAAATAGAACTTTCTAAAGCTAAAAAGATTACGGAATAAAATCATTAATACACTAAAGTCGGCTACGTCTACCAACACGGGGACCCTCGGTATCGACCCCGTCAGGGTCGCTAGACTCTTCAGATTTTTGCTGAACTTTTCTTTTCCTGATGCCTCGGTACCGACCTCTCTTGGGTCGGTAACGAGTCTTGACTGCCCTTGTTTCCTTCGGATTCTTTACTCTTCATTTTGGGTTTCTCGGGATTTCTTCAAGTGTCTTTACTTCTTCCTTCCTAGCCATGCTCTGCTCACGCTCCTCTATCTTGATGTCTTCAAAATGCTTCCATATATGTTTACTCCAAACCCTACATAAAAACACCAAACTAAAGTAGTTTCCATACTTCTCACAAAATCTGCAAACTATAATAAAAGACACAAAACTAACACAAAAACACAACTAAACAAGACTAAACAACCTAGAAAAACACTCTAAAACTAAGCTAAAAACATGGACACCAGGCGACTATATCGTTGATAACTAGGAATGGGACCGTCGGCGAGTAAAGGTGTGCATTGGCGGCGATTTCTTGACCTAAAGGGACCAGATCTCACGGCGGCACTAGCACGCGTCGATCATGAGCAACGAACAGGACTGGTGGGGTATTGACGGCTTCTGGTGAATGAAGCCAGAAACCTCGGTTAAGCGAGGAGCCCTTGCCGTGTCGACAACGAATGGGGCTAGGCGAGAACGAAGGCGGATCACATACGCAACTAGTGGTCGGAAAAAGGATCTTGGCTTCTCAAGTTCGGCGCAACGCAGAACGGATCGGGATGACAGACTCGTGATGAACTAGACAAGCAAACCAGTGATCGAAGAGGATGGAGCAAAACGGGGTCGGGGATTTCCAGCTCCTTGACTCTCTCTCTCTCTCCATTTCTGAAAAGGGGCGACCCGACATATTAGGGCAGAAGGAGATGGGTGAAGAATGAATAAAAAGGATCTTGGCTTCTCAAGTTCGGCGCAACGCAAAACGGATCGGGATGACGGACTCGTGATGAACTGGACAAGCAAACTAGTGATCGAAGAGGACGGGGCAAAACAGGGTCGGCAAATTCCAGCTCCTTGACTCTCTCTCTCTCTCCATTTGTGAAAAGGGGCGGCCCGGCATATTAGGGCAGAAGGAGACGCGTGGAGAAAGAATAAAAAGGGAGAATGTGGTGGATTGGGCTGACCTATCACCCATTGTGCTAGTTGGAAGATTAGACGGATAGAGTTTGAATAAAATTCTAGAAGATATTGAGACGGAAATTTACTTAACGGATTTTTTGGAAACCCGAGTATTACAGATATTTATTTAATTATATTATATATTCGTATTTATTATTTAATGTTGTAATTTTATTTATGTTTTTTGTGTTTTCTCTTTAGGCACGGTTCCGGGGGATCTTCCCCTTGAGGTCCTTCGACTCGGGCACCCAGTCGTCCTTTTAGAACAAGTGTGAGGCCTATCTAGAGGTCGATAGAGGGGTGGGATCGGGAGGCATTGTCTTCGGGCTCGTCAATGTTGCATCGGAGTAGTACGACTATCGATTGTCTACGCCATGTAGACAACCTCCTCGAGTAGCAAAGATGACACAAGACAACGCCACCCTTCAACGTCGAGTCACAAAATTGCAGGAAGAATTGGGGACAAGACAATCTAGGTTGGATCAGATGGAGCAGTTCTTGGCGTGAATGCACAACTTCAACCTTCAGGCGTCTGGGTCCCATTAGCCCAGTTTCGATGGGAATTCTCTGTCGGAGATGCGCCCGTCCGACCCAAACGGAACCGAATAGTTTAGCATTTTTGTTTTCTTTTGTAAATATTTGTGTATATATTTTGAAATTTTTTTATATTATTTTAATTAATATGAATAATTATTTTATTTAGATTTATTTTTTAGTATGTAATTATTTATTTATTTTGTTAATTAGATATATTTTGGCGACCACCTAAATTCACACATCTCGTGCGCTATCAAGCGCACGATCATGCGATTTCGCTCAATAAAAGGTCGGGATTGGGCGCTTAGTTTACACTATTGGCGACCACTTGATCGCTAATCAACGACCACATGGTCGCCAAATAATTGTCAAATTTGGCGACCATGTGAAACTTGTATTATTTATATATGTACGATATTTTTTTGTTATACACTTGATCAAAGATTATAATGAAATTCGATTATTTCTAATTTGGCATGTTTAATAATACTATTACACCTCTATTGTATATTCTAATTACCTTATGATTAATGAATTGTGATCAGATGTGTACGGGATATTATGGTGAAATATGCGAGCACATTACACCCGTTCGATTGTGTGTATTTGTGGTTAGGATTAATCCACGTGTTCAAATATTTTCCTAAACAGAGGGGTATTTTTGTCACTTTCCTATACACTCACCCCATATTCTCCTTCTCCGTTTTTCTTTTTGTCTTCACCAAGATACAACGATTTGTGGTCATGGTTCGATCTTCTCCCATATATTTTTGCATCATGTTTCAATGAGATTTAGTTGGTATTTTCGAGCAGCTTTACAATACTTTTTTCATGGATTTAGATTATTTTTTTGCGTTTTATAATTTTAAGTTCGAATTTAGGTTTTTTCAATTTGGGGTTTTTTTCAATTTGGAGGTTTTTTTATTTTGAGATTATGCTACTTTGAATTGTACAGATCCAATAATGCTTTAGTGTTATTCTTTGAATTTTTGTGGCTTTCTACTGATTTTTGTTGGTGATTTCAATTTGTATGGACTGTCACCCACTTACCCACTTATAAGAGTATAATCTTCTCTATATGAACCATATTTTATCATCTATGTTGCTAAGACAACTTGTTTCTTTATTCTAGACTTGATACATCATATGTTGGATTGCATGTTTGTTGTAAGGCTTAGCAATAAGGACACGAAAAAGGCGGTGAACATCATACAATTTGTTATTGCTCATAAATTATGAACCGCAATTTATGAACGAGCATTTCAAATTATGAACCCATACTATTTATGAACTACAATGAATGGCACAAGTAACAAGTATTGAGAATTAATTTCATGAACCTTGTTGATAATTGTTATGAACATAATCGTATAAAGACATGAACTCGCAAAATACGATTTATGGTGTAGACTATGTGACAGATATAACAAGTATTATGAATTAAATTTTATGAACCTTATTGACATTAGTTATGAACTTAACCGTAAAATGACATGAACCAACAAAATACCATTTATAAATACATGAGACAAAATAACAAGTATTGTGAGTTGTATTTAATGAACCTTATTAGCAATTGTTATGAACCTAACCATGTAAGGACATGAACCAATAGACCAACTTTTATACTAAAAGTCATGAACCATGAGATAAAATATTATGAACCTATGCTTATAAAAACATGAACCACATGAGCAAATATAATGAACCAAGAGATGTGAACCAAAATAACAACTAATATGACTCAAAAGACATGAGTTGTAAGATAAACTATCATGAACCTACGCTTATAAAATCATGAACCGGAAAAAGAACTACCATGAACCAAAAGATATAAACCATACGAAGAGTTAGCCTAATTGGGATTTTAACTCACATCTATGTGCACACGCATGTTGCTCTACCATTTGAGCTAATAAGCTACCAATTTACCAAATATACTATTTCTCAAGTGTCAAATGCACATTTCTCACTAATACAACAAGATCCAAACAAATTTACATTGACTTCGTCCAGGAAGACTTAGTCGATAACTTCAACAATGGCAACATATCATCAATCATGACTTCTATACCAAAAGCATGTCATCAAAGAATTAATATCACTTTCAAATTAGCTTTCTCAAACAAAATAATCCATAAGAGTAAGATTGAGAGCCTAAAACAATAAACCCCAATAGATCAACTTTTATGAAGTAAAAGACATGAATCGTAATACGAAATATTATGAACTAATTCTTATAAAAACATGAACCAAAAGAGAAAATTGTACCAAAAGACATGAACCAAATAACTAGTGTGCCTTAAAAGGCAGGAACTGTAAGATAAATTATTATGAACCCGGGCTTATAAAATCATGAACTAAAAGAAGAGTATTAATGAACCACATAAGTTTCCAATTGTTATAATTGACAACAACAATCATTCTCTTTAACCGAAAATCAAGATTGTAGATTTTTTATTAAGATTGAACATTGGAATATTGGTAAAAGAAAGCAATATGTTTAACAATTAAGGCATAAATAAAAACCATAACTGAAAATCATGAACTAAAAATAAGGGTATTAATGAACCACATAAGTTTCCATTCATTATAATTGACAACAACAATCGTTCTCTTTAACTGAAAATCAAGATTGTAGATTTTTTTATTAAGATTGAACATTGGAATATTGGTAAAAGAAAGCAATATGTTTAACATTTAAGGCATAAATAAAAACCAAAATTTGCATGCCAATTCCACTCTAATTTTATCTTAGTATAACCCAATTCCACTTTAATTTAATCTTAATTAGGGTTATACTGTGAAGATCAGGAAGTTCATAATCAAAGATCCAAAAAAAAAATCACTAGAGAGATGGAGGGGGGGGGGGGGAGAGAGATCGAGAGATTACTGATTATATATTGAAGATTGGAGTAATCTCTGATCTAAAAAATCCAAATGGAGTTCAAAAGCTGTTGAAAACCCAAAGTAAGGAGATGCTGAATTTATGTGTTCAAATCAAAGTGGATGGTGAAGCCATTGGAAGACAAAGAAAATCGATCGAAGTCTCCAACAAGAGTATGGAAATGACCTGCAATGTTGGGTAAAAGCCAAATCCTAGAACGCTTTATTTGTCACAATTAACACCCGCCATGTTTAATTTGTCTAAAGGGTAATTTCGTCCGTGAACAAAAAAAACAAGTTATTTACCAGTGTATGCCACTGTAAATGAACCGGTAATGGTGGGTTCGGTTCCAAGGAACCGGAGAACCGAACCGGAAAAAAATCGGCGGTTCCGGAACCGGGGGTTGGCCGATTCCGGTCCCGGTTCCACGTTCCTCGGAACCGGAGAACCGGCGATTCCGGAACCAGGCAGGAATCGCCGGTTCCCTCCCTTAAAAAAAGAAAAAAAATAGTGTGAAAATGGGGAACCATGATCGCGGTTTTGCACTTTTAATTTTTTTTAAGGTTCGGAACCGAACCCGAACCGGAACCGAAACCGCCTCGGAACCGGAAAAAAACGGGAACCGAACCGAGGAATCGGGGGGTTCCCAGTTCCGGTCCCGGTTTCAGGGTTCCGAGGAACCGGAACCGCCGGTTCCGGAACCGGACACACCACTATGAACCGGGTCTTTTTTTATATATTTTCCATCAATCCCACTTTATCGATCTAATTATGTATGTCCATTCTTTAAATCCAACCGTATTTTTTACTGTAACGATATATTGTACCCGATTGTGACTCTTAATGATAAGTAAAGATTTGTACATTTTTTAAAATAATAAACATAGATCACAAAATTTAACCCCCAACAGGTTACACAATATAGTAAATTACAAATAATTAAATAAATAACATAGTGAAAGAAGTGTTTTCGGGTCGGTATGTGTAATAGTCTAATAGATAGAACTTCTTTGAGGTGGGTGTAATAGATAGAAGTTAACAAGTACAATAAAAGTATAAATTAATGAAGGTGGATGACTTTAAACCGATAACAATAATGTATGAAAATAAAAACAAATAAAGGAATTGAAGGTTTTTATGTGGGTGAACAGTAAAGTCTAATTCGGATTTGGACTATCACACGTAGAGACATCGAAGTTAGAAGGAATGGTATTGCCGCATATTTGGAACAAAGAGGTTAACGCATTAGTAACATTGCGGTTAGCACCTAGGACGTCATCATCAATGGCCACGCACACGCAAGTTGCAATGTCGGCATCATTGTCGCCCAATCTTTCAATAGCTTGGCAGCAAGGCCGTTGTTGATTTGTGGCACCGTCGAGTAGTCTTCCACATATGTTGAGATCTTGGAGGTTCCCACAACTGGAACTAGAAGAAGGTGGGGGTGGAGATGGTGGGGGTGGGGGTGGGCTTGTCATTTGGGGTGGTGGTGGCGGTGGTGGTGATGGAGTTGGTGGTGGTGGTGGGCTTGTCATTTGCGGTGGTGGTGGCGGCGGTGGTGATTGTGATGGTGATGGAGTTGATGGTGGTGGTGGGCTTGTCATTTGGGATGGTGGTGGTGGTGGTGGTGGTGGTGATTGTGGTGGTGGTGGGGGAGATTCTAGGGGCGATGGTGGAGGAGGTGGCGATGATGGAGGAGGTGGCGGTGGCTCTATGGGGGAGGGGGGAGGGGGCGGTGGTGGCTCTAGGGGCGATGGCGGAGGGGGAGGGGGTGGCTCTAGGGGAGATGGTGACAACGGTGGCTCTAGGGGCGATGGAGGAGGCGGTGGTGGTGGCTCTAGGGGCGATGGTGGAGGTGGTGGTGGTAGGGGTGATGATGGTGGGGGTGCCAAGGGCAATGATGGTGTCGGAGGAAGTGGTGTTGGGGGTGGTAGTGAAATTGGTGGCGGGGGTGATGGACGTGGTGGTGGTGGAGGTGAGTATGGTAGAGGGGGTCGCAATGCTCTCAAGGGAGGGGGTGGCGGTGGGAGTTGGGGTGTTTGCTGGGTCAACCTTTTAGGCGGTGGAGGAGGTGGGGGCCGGTGGTAGGCGGGCCTTGGGGGTGGAGGTGATGGCCTCCACACATGTGGTGGTGGTGGTGGAGGTCGCAATGGCTTTAGTGGAGGTGGAGGTGGTGGCAGAGGTCGCAATGGCTTCAGTGGAGGTGGAGGAGGTGCTTTGGGGCTTGATTGTTTGTATGGTGGAGGTGGTGGTTTTTTTGAGTAAATGTAGTATGGTGGTGGTGGTGGTTTGTACTTGTGACGGTTTGCTGGTGGTGGAGGTGCAAACCTAGAGCTTCCTAAAATGGAGGCAGAGTTATGTAGGAACAAGAACATTACCAATAGTATCAAACTCCTTACATCTGATGACAAAGCCATTTTCGAGTATCAATATAATGTATGTGATTTGCACAATGTATGTATTTATAGGTTATACATGTACTTGGTCTGGCAAATTAGATCAAGGCTTCATGGTAAAATGTCGTCAAGTAGTGATTTGTTTTATCAACAATAAAATGTCATTTGAGATGAGGTCAAATGTGAATCAATATAAACTCTTCAAATTAATATATATCTTCTTGCTCTAATTTAACGAGTCAACTTGCTAATTTTATGCTTCTAAAAACAAGGTTTCATGCTAAGATGTCTTCAAGTAGTATTTTTTTTTTTTGTTGTTATCAGCGATATTAATAATAACAATAATGTCAATTGAGATGAAGTCAAATAATTAAATTATTTGTCAAACTTATTAAATTGATATCTTCTTTCATTAATAAACCAACTTGCTATTTATAACATTATAAAATTATTTAATATTTAATGTCATTAGTATTCCTCTATGTTGATCTTCTCATCATCGAGCATAATTCATTTTACTTTCATTTTTTTGATGATGATGAAATGATGATATTCGTTGTGCTTAGCTTCTAATTCCATATACTTGTATTTACCACAGCCATCAGGTCTAATTCCAGATACTTGTAAGTTATATATATGGTCTGTTTAATAGGAGTAGTATAAACTTCCAAAGTCAAGCAATACTAGCTTATATGGTAATATTTGACATAACAAGTTCGACCCCTCCTTGCCGATATTATGACCTATGTCTTCTGAAAATATTTAGTTTTGCAAACTTGCGTGCAATTTGATTTCAAGAAAATCCCTATAAAATTGTGAGACATAAATTGATAATAATCACATGATGGTATGCACACTCCATAACTAAGGAGAAGTAAATGTCGCTAGTAGAAAACTAGAAATGATAATCCCATTTGCTTAATTAATCAAATCAGTTTTCTTTTTAAGTGCTAGGCTGAATTTAATAATAGTAATAAATTCTGCTATATTAAATAACAAATACGGGGTAATCAATTTCATAACGTGGCGACATCTATAAAATGCTCATTACTGTCATGAAAGAGATTAATTAAGGACAATTGAAGACGGCTTGTTGGAGTTCAAAATCGATCACATACTGTTTCTAGGGGTGTCAATCGGGCGGGTCGGGTTTGGGTCGGGTCAATTTAATTTCGGCTAAGTTTGGATTCGGGTCAAATTCGGATATTTTGAAAATCGGATCAAATTGGGTTAGATCATTTCGGGCCAGGTGATCAATTAATCGGGCAAAGTCGGGTTTTGGGTTAATTTCGGTCGGGCCATTCGGTTTTCGGTCCAATTTGATTTCGGATAAGTTCGGCTTCGGGTTTATGTCGGTTTCGGGTTTAGTCAGATGTCGGGTTTCGGGTTTTTCGGATTTTGGGTGAATCGGATTTCGACTTTGGCCGAATTTCAGGTTAATATGATTTCGAGTAAGTCGGATTTTGATTCAAACCATATATCGAATGATTATTTTTTGTAGTCTAACTACTCTAGGGTCTAAATATTTAATGTAACATTTAATTTAAACATAATTATAATAAATATCCACTATTACTAATATTTTAAAACATAATGTAATTTTCGGATGGTTTCGAGTAGGGTAACTTTGGATTTTCGGATGGTTTCGGGTCGGTTAACTTCGGATTTTCGGATGAATTCGGATCGGGTAGCATCGGATATCGGGTTGCATCAGGCTAGTCCATTCGGATATTAATCGGTTTTGGGTTATCTCGAGTTCGGGTTTTTCCGGATTCGGGTCAAATCAGTTCGGGTCAAACATTTCTCGGGTATAAAACTTTTTATTGTTTTCTCGGGTCGTGTCGAGTTCGGAGTCGGACGGTTCGGACGGGTTTTTCGGATCGGGTCAAGTTTTAACAGCCCTAACTATTTCTATGATAAACATTTTTAGTACTAAAATTTAAAATTAGTTTGTTTCACATTCAGTCTTCTACTTAGTTTGGCATATATGAAAATTTTAAATCCATTTCTTTTTTCAGAGTAAACAGTATTACATACTCCTACTAATATAAATTTCAACCAACTACTATTTTTTATGAAGTAAGGATTCGACATCCCAGACAAAAACGGTAGGGATTTGATATACCAGACAAAATTGATATATCCAGCCGCCGCTCTGCCGGCCTACTAGCTTGTCCAGCCGCCGCTCTGTTGGACAAGCTAGTAGGCCGATAGAGCGGCGGCTGGACAAGCTTAGACCTGGGTCATGGTTCGGGTGAACCAGAACACCGAAACTGGCGGTTCCGGTTCCCATTACGGTTCTGGTTCGTCTACCCCCGGAATCGGTGAACCGGCGGTTCCAAAACCGGGAACCGGCGGTTTGGAACCGCCGGTTCCGTTTCGCCGTTTCCGGGTTAACGGCTATATTTTTTGAACGAATTCCGAAACCGCGACCGCGGCCTTAGACCCGTGGTCGTGTTTTTTTTCAACAGAAAGCTCGATTTTTTGCCAAAATAAAACTCGCGGGAGGGCCGCGGTCGCTGTTTTGGTTAAAATGCCAACGACGATTATTTAACGACTAGTTTTCAATGGCTAGTTCATAATTCCAACGGCTAGTTGATAAATTTTCCTATAAATAGTTAAATATCCACTAAATGATCTCATTCCCACCCACACACTCTCTCAATCTCTCAAGTTTACAAAGCTCTCTCAATTCTCAATCTTTACTAGTTTTCACAATTGCTTTCATAATTGTTCTTTTAAAAAATTAGCACAATTGTCTCTTACATCTTATTACTTTGTAATTTTAAGGTTCAATATCTTCTTAATTACATATTTTTTTACCATACCTTACACTTTGCTTACTTGTTTAGTTGTATTTTAAGAAAATGGAAGGATTTCTTAACATTGATCAAATTTTTGGCTCACAAGAGAGTGGTGCAAATGTAGAATTTGTACCCCCTATTAACTTGTCAGACTTCTCGGATCTCAATGTGGTACAACCGGGATCGTCCACTCCCGATGAAAATGAGGGAGTGGATGTGGATCATGGATCCGAGGCGAGCGATGCTCCATCCCTTAAATCCGACATTTTTACAAAACATTTTCGAAAGGGAGTTTATAATGCATCTACCAAGAAATTTAAAATTCATTGTAACTATTGTACTAAGGTTTACACATGGTTGTCGGGATAGGGCTATGGAACATTATCCGGACACGTGAAAAAAGCACACCCCGACAAGCTAGGCATGATGCGAGGACAATCCCAACTCTCCGGGTTTGCAACTTCTTCTTCCCTTAATCCTCATCATAACCCTCATTTATTTACTTATAACCATAATGATAGCATGTATGCCTTCTCCGAGTCTATTTGTGTTGATCACTTATCATTTAGTTTTGCCGAAAAGTTAGGATTTAACAATTGGATGACTAATCATGTACAACCCGCTTATAAACCGACTACTAGGAAGTCGGCAAAAAAATGTGATGAAAGCTTATAAAACCCGTCAAATGGCATTGGTGAATTTTTTTGCTCAAAATGATATTAAAGTTTCAATTTGTAGTGACATTTGGAGTGATCATTGGCAAAATCATTCATATATGGGCTTAATATGTCATTTTATTGATGATCATTTTAATGTGCAAAAACGTATTTTGGCTTATAGAGTATTTGATTTTTCTCATACCGCTTTAATGTATAGTAACATTATTCGTACTATTTTGGAAGAGTATAGACTACTTCATCGAGTTTTTTCTATCTCATTTGACAATGCATCTAACAACATCACTTCAATCCGAGAATTGATTCCGCATTGTCAACCAGTTCTTGGAGCGAAGTATTTTCATGTAAGATGTGTTTGCCATATTTTAAACCTTTGTGTCAAAGATGTTTTAAAAGTTATGTCAGGTTTAATCGCTCCTATTAGATATGTTGTTAGTCGTATGTGGACTAGCCCCCGAACCGCGGGTGATTGGAAGTCGTTTTGTGATAGAAAAGGTGTTCCACACCGAACTTTTCCAAAAGATGTTTGCCACTGTTGGAACTCCACTTTTAAACTACTTCATGCATGCATGCCTTACAAAGAACTTTTGACTTTTTTTGCGTCCATATATTTTCCCGACAATGCCATTATTTCTCAATGTTGGGATTATTGTTATAAAATCTTAAAAGTTTTGAAAAAAATTCATGATGCAACATACTTTTAGTCATGATTATAAACCTTGTGCTCATATGTTTTGTTTTGAAGTATTGAATGTGGCGGGCGGTTTTTGTGAGGAGTGTAAATTCCCCAAACTTTGTGGTGCTTGTAACACCCCTATTTTACAACGATAGGTATTACTGCCAGTGACCTCGGACTTTACCGTCCAAAGTCACCCTATGCTTTATAAGGTATTAATCTTAAAGAAATGCGGAATTTAAATGGTAATACGTGACATTAAAAGGTGCTCAAACTTGAGACTTTAAATATTGTCATTACATCTTAAACTATTTCAAAACAACATGATAGAGTTAAGCAGCGGAAATAATGAAACATTGTTCTTGCAAAACACAGTGAATCGAAAATACGGAAGAAATATCTTTTAGAAGACTTGACTTTCCTTCTTTCCTTCAACTTTCTTGATTCCTCTTTCTTTAAACCTTCGATGGATGTTTCCTAGAGTCTGGCATTTGTCGCGAAGGGCGAGAAATACCAGGCAAAAATGCACAAAAGAGCGGAATTCGTCTAAGGAGACTAAGCAAGTGAGAACGGAAATTCTCAAGGGTAATTTGGTAAGTTAACAAATCATTAAAGAGGTATGTAAAATGTGTTTGAGATGTATAACCTTTATGTGGAGCTTAAGGACGGAAATGAGTATATCTCCAAGTTAGATACCTCTAAACCGAAAAGAAAGAACTACGAGATTACAGAACATTTTAGAGTAGAATTATGTTGGGAGTGTTTAATTGTACACAAGTTTCTAGAAAACCTCCCGCGCCCTTATCGGACCGAGAGTCGGGTTGGTCTTCTAAAACCGGCCCGGTTTTGATGTCTTTTAATGTGCACTAGCACTTATCTTTATTACGTGTCAAAACTTTACATAGCATTAATGACTTTTAAGGGTGTGGAGGCTATGAAAAAGCCGAGTCCTCTTAAGGGAACGGAGTTCTAACACTTAGATAGAACATAGCATGAGTTTATTTAATGGATTGAATAAGGCAAACCTTTAGCCTTATTGTACATTTTGAATGTTTGCATAGCGTAGACATTAGTAAAAGAGTTTAGTTGTCTTTTCCATTTTATGTGGCATTGCTTAAGACTTTAGACGAAACCTTTTTATTTCGACATTGCTTTAAGACTTCAGCCAACATTTATTTTTCATATGACATTGCTTTAGACTTCAGACGAAACCTTTCTATTTCGACATTGCTTAAGACTTCAGTCAACGAAGTAAGAGTAGAGTCGTGACCTACACATATAATATGACGTTATAAAAAGTGGTTAAGGACTTATGTCCAACACTTTTTTCTATACTTTTCCAAGTGATGTCTCTAAATGACACATTTTAAACAAACAAGGCCTCAATCGTCGGTCCTAAGTTCATTTCTAGCGTTCGAATAATAATAACAATAATGAGATGTCGTTATTTCTAGGAATCAATATATCCTATGTTTATTTATTTAAACAAACAAGCTTGTTCTCAAAAGATAGAAGTTTAACGGAATCGAGATATCAAAAAGGTTACAAGGAAAATATCCACTTGCCTTGAATATCCTTCGGGGATGCTACTAACTCAGAAATAGGATGGTTTAGTCACGTTTGAGAATCCCGACCTATTTAACCGCAAGTAAGAGAATGAACACTTATTAAAATCCTTATTTTAATTTAAAGTAACCTTTCTCTTATTTTCCTCTTCTAAGAGAAGGTGAGTTAAACTAAATTATTTGGTTAAATAATTTAGTTAGGAAAAAGGGTAAAACAATAATAACTCTTTTTATTATTATTTTCTAGGTGACACCTATTAAGGATTTTGTAACTTATAAAAATACTTAGTTTAAGAACACAAATGCGAGACTTTACTTAGTCTAAGGAAAACTCTTTTTAACCCACACGCAAATGTTTATATGTATTAAGAAGGCTTCTTTATTGAAAATTATGCTTATTACAAATTTTCATAGAATCTTGATTTTTCAAAGGAAAATCTAGGATGTGCATAAATGACTTCTAGAAATACTTTTTGATCTCACAAGCATAATTTGCAAGACTTAACATAACTTATGCTAAAAATTATATTTCTTTTCATTAAAAGGTGTAGTAAAACACTTTCTTAGTAATTCTAGAACAAATGCAAAATAAGATTTATTATATAACTTCCACAAACTATACATGCATAACCTTATATGATATATTTAAGTATATAGAAATTTTATAAATTATTTTTCGATTCTTTAAAATTCATAAACCATTTATTCTAGTATTATCACCCTTAGAAAAAAGGACATGCAAAGGGACTTTATTCAATAAAAATCCTTTTAAGGGTACATGCAAAAACATAAAAATTCATTTAAATATGTCTTTCTCATATTAATCTTTATCTTTGATCAAAAGTTTATATGAAACTATTTTAAAGTTTACTAAGACATGCAAGGTGATTTCATTTCATAAAAATCCATTTAAAGTTACATCCCCTTGGATGTAATATTTAATTAAGCATGTCTTATTATTATTAGTCTTATTTATTTTCAAAAAATCATATAAACTCCACCACCTACACATATGGAGCATGCATGTAGATTTAAATCCATAAAAACCTCTTTAAAGGGACATGCAAGAACACTTTCATCTTAAAAGCTTTTAACTTGTGCTTGTTAGCTTATAATAATCAAAATTCAACATAAAAACCACTTCAAGGATCAAGGATGACATGCATGAAGGTTTTACGCATGATAGTTATATCTTAAGTAGTTATCAAAGAAAACATGCCTTTATAAACTCAATGATCCTTGTATAAAAGAAAGACATTGTAGGCCCTTTTAAATTAATTAAAAATCTGAATATAACAAGTTAAAAATTACCTTTAAAAGTGTAGGATTTTAGTACAACTTCTTTTATAAATTGGAGGAAAAATTCATCTTTAAAGATCCTTGCATGCATGTAGATTTTTTAAGAGATCTTCTTTTTTTATAACTTTTACAATCTGATTTTTTTTTAAAAAAAATATGATCATATGAATGGTTTTAAGATGTTTAAAACAGCTCAAAATAAATTCAAAAGGCCAAGAAAAATATACCCTAAAAGTGTTTGATTTAGGAGGAAAATCACCCAAAGGAGCAAAGGGGAAAGAGGGGCGGCGGCCAGCCTAGTGGCGGCCTGGTGGCACGTGTCTCCGGGTGGTGGTGGTGTTGGTGGCGGCCAGCAGTGGTGGTGGTGACAGCCGGTGGTGGTGTGGTGGTGTTTGGAAGGTACAAGAAAGGCTTTAAGTGGGAGAAAAAGATAGACAAGAAAGGAGAGAGCTAGAGAGTATTTAAGTGAGCTCTCTCTCAAGGCATTGCCCCTTTAAATAGAGCAATATTAGTTAGTGGAGAGTGTAGAGATTTGGAGATCTCTCTTTAGGGTGGTGTTTGACTAACATAGCATAAACTACTAATATAAGTCAAGTTAGCGGATCGTAGGAGAATCTAATATTAATGAGGCAATCCACCTTAATGAGTGGAGGATCCCTACCGAATTCTCCATGGATCTCCATAATGATTGGTCTGACACGTTTGCAAAACAACCTGAAAGTCGATTTGAGTTTTACGAAAGAACGATTTGAGATTCGCATCGGAACGATCGAGTTTTACGAAAGAAAATTCCGTTAGCTATGAATTTATTAAATTATGTTCTTAATAAATCCATTTATTCAAATAATTATTTCATAGTGATGTTATAATTTATTTATTTTAGAAAAATAAAATTTTGAAGTAAAAAGACCCTTTTAATAGGTTATTCTATTTATTTGGAAAAAAAATCATTACTTCAAAAGAATTATAATCTATTTATTTAGAAATAGATTTTCGGTGAAAAAGAAAATTTATGAGATTTTTTTATTCAATAAATAATTAAAGAATTAAAAAAATTATTCATAAAAATAGCGGATATTACAGTGCTATTGATTCTATGAAAGTGAAATGCTTGAACTATTATAAAGTTATCCCCGATATTTATCTTGTTGCTTGTGTGATTGATCCTAGGTTTAAGATGAGTGGTTTAGAAATGTTTTTGAATGGTTATTATGATGCATTGGAGTTGGATGTTAATGATGATATTGCTAGTGTTGGGGATATACTTAGTAAAGTTAGAAGATCAATTGAGGAATTGGTTGCCGAATATTCATCTAGTGTTAGTTCTTCTCCATTACCTCCACATTCAACCTCCTCTTTGAGCTCGAGTGCCCTCGGTGCTACTAAAAGGTGGGGGCTAATCTTTTGCATACCCTTACCAAGAGACCGAGACATTCAAGCTCGAATGCGGAGTTTGAAACATATCTAACAACCCACTTTGAGTTTAGTGAAGGAGAATTTGATATTTTAGCTTGGTGGAAGACCCACAAGAATATTTTCCCAACTTTGGTCAAGATCGCGGCTCAAGTGCTTGTTGTTCCCGCCTCGACATTATCGGTAGAGCAAACATTTAGCGACGGAGGACACGTCCTATACGCAAAACGATCGAGTTTAAAGCCAAATGTCTTGAAAGCCCAAGTGTGCGTATGTGATTGGAAGAGGGCGGAAATCCGTCAACAAAAAGCGGAGGTATCCGAAACTTTTGACTCGGACGGCCAAGACGATGACTCCCAATCCCAATCCCAAAGCGCTTCCGATGGATCGACGTAGATGGTTAGCTAAGCGGGGTTTCATATCGAAAGGTAAGAGAACTACGTGGGCTTTGATTCCTCTATAACCCCGAGAGGATACGTAGGCAACTTAATTTTAAATCCAAGCCCTTTAATTATCCAACTTTTTGTTTTGAAGAACAATTGTCTTAATTGCCTTGATCCGATTTCCACGGACTTCTGTTTATTTCAAAAAAGCCTAGACAGCGATTACGGCACCAAACCCACGATCGCAGTTCTTCACCCACGGTCGCTTTTTGGGTAACCCGCGATCGCGGTTTACCTGGGATTAAACTGGAATTATTTTTTAAAAAAATTATTTTTTAAATTTAAAAATTCCCGGTTCCGAACCGAAACCAGAAGAAACCGGCTCCGGAACTGGATTGGAACCGGGAAAGTGGCCCATACCCGGTTCCGGTTCCGGTTCCATGGTTCCATGGTTCCGAGGAACCGAAACCGCTGGTTTGCAAACCGGACCCAGGTCTAGACAAGCTAGCAAGAGCAAACATTGACCAAGAAGTGAAGGCAAAGACCGAGCAAAACGAATTAATACAACAAACGATTCAGGAAAAAACAAGATGAAAACAAGAGAGTAGTGCACAAAGGGCCAAGGCAACACTGGAAGAAAGCCAAACAGGACACTTTCAGGATAAAGATAAAAAAAGACCATTAACATTGACTCCACCCAGATGAAGGATCTTTAAAAACCACAACGATGTCCACAACCTCAACCATCTAAACTCCAACCACAGCCAAACATCGTCCCTTAATCGTTAAGAAGTAACCGAAAGACCGCTCGAACAGTAAACGCCCACATTGACCGCCCAACTAAAAGGAAACCAAGCAAGCAAACCAAACAAAAATAAAACAACCAACTAACAACAAAACCAAACAAGAACTCAAAATAGCACAACAAAAGAAAATGGGTGCGGGTAGTCCAAAATTTTGTTGGGCCTGATAAAAAACCGCTCAATGGTTGCGCCAACACATGGGAAATGGTGGAAAGACGCGCTGACTTGCCCAAGAAAGAACAGAAAGCCAAGAAGACCAAAAAGACGCCAAAAATGGAGAAGAGTAGAAGCTAATAGACAAGGACAGAATTAAGGTCTTATAAGAGCTTGTTCCTAAGAAACGAGAACATCCATGCAAACTCAAACGGCCAAAAAGAAAATGTCGATGAAGAAACTCACAAAACGTTTAAACCATTGGTTGCACAAAATCGAAGAAGGCCCGAAATCTTCCACAAAAAAAGGAGATGTCTCACAACGCGGCCGAGAGACTTAAAGCTAGGATCAAAGGAACACAAATTTCCACAAATCTAAAAAAATCCACGAGGCTGAAGAAGCCAAAAATTACACGCAAGTGCCAAAACCAACGAGGGCTTTGCTACCACAAAGATAGAGAAACCAATTTGACTATAAGGATTTATGCGCAAACTGGATATAAAACACTCAGGCAGCCAACAAAAGGAAAGGACGAAGCTAAATACATCTCTTCCTTATCATAATCCCTCTCAAGGGAATAAACAACATAGGGGTCACTAATAAAATCTAACAACGAAAATATTCCTTCTTCTGTATAGACTAAAAACCCCTAAAAAAACAAAACTCACAAATTCCACATTAAAAGTAAGGGTTTTTGCTCCATTAGAGTTGCTCTTTTTTTTTGGTGGAAATCTTGTATGTTCATTAAAATTTTAATTATCGAGATTTTTAACCCTTTTTTATTTAATTTATATTATACTAGGATTTACCAATGTATGGGGCTTTGCCTCCCCCAAGAATTATTTGTCATCTTAGGAGATATGTTACGATCAATCTGTTTTTTTTTTGGTCAAAAGTTATGATCCATATGTTACGATCAGTCTATTTATATGTCAATTTAGGTTTTTAAAAGAATTAATTTGGAATAAGATATGAAAATTATCATTGAAATTGTTTTTATTGACTTTTTGTTTTAAATTCTTTTTTATTGGCTTAAATAAAAGGTAAATATTTAGAAGTTATAAGATTTAAAAACCATACAGCATTAATTTAATTAATATTATTTTCAAAAAATTATGTTAAAAGCTTATACTAGAAATAAAATTGATCGGAGCGTGACTAATAGAATTACTACGGGACAAAATAAAATAAAGTTTTAGACTTCAGATACCAAACAAGGAGTTTGGTTCAAATGAAAAAAAAAAACTCTAATCTTGAAAAATGAAAATAAATACACTTTTTGTATTTAATAATGCACTTTTCGGATTGCACTTTTTGTATTTTGTAATACACTTTTCGTACTTGCACTTTTCATTTTTCAGAATAAAAAATTTTTTTATTTGAACCAAACTCACCAAACAAGATCTCAAAACTGAAACAAAAGCTATACCGATTACGCACTTAAAAACGAGCACACGTGAGCCCAGATTTGCCCATTACAATTGTCCAGAATCCAGCTACAATGAGAACTCAAGTGGAATCGAGGGGATTTATCTTCAATACTGGATTACTGGTGATGAAAGATGTAGTAAGCAACTACGCATGCGACAACTTTCAGACTTGCGTTTAAATTGTCAAATAAACACACGAGAGGCATGCCACATCTCCTGCAGCCGTCAAAAAGCTCATTCTCAATCACTTTAATATAAAATTCAATCCACGTCAACTGGGCACATCACATCGACAAAAAATGTTCAAATGTTATGTACACAGAGAAACCCTATTGCCGACATGGCATTTACAACAGATAAAAAACAGACCCAGATAATAGGGGGATAACAGTAACACATACCAAAAAGGAAAGAATGATAAAAGAATGCAACAGCGGCCTTACGAGTGTCACTGACTTGTTGATAAAATTGTCAATCACCTGCACACAAACAAACCGGTGCTGCATCTTTAGATATTTACGAAAATATGATTTTAGAACTTTTCTTTCAAAGGCAATGTCAATAGAAAGAAAGAAATTATAAGATTAACAGGTGCTAGTTGATCCCAACGAACCTGTATATAATTTCTGTTGAAGACGAAGAAAGGAAGCTAGTAAGAGACTCTTGATCCCAAGAGAATCACACAAGTACAATACTACCACACTTAATTAAGAAATTTGTAATGCCTGCTTGGTTTGTGCAAAAGCTGAAGGGTGCATCCTGCTAATTGCAGCATTAAAAGATTCTCCGTGAAGGGAAGCACATGTCTGAAGGCTCTCTCTAACTGCATTTTCTAGTGACATCTGATTTATTGGGTCAGAAACTTTGATCTGTTCAATGATTAAGTGAAATTATATCAGATTGCTGAGCATTTCTAATGGAAAGTTTAAAATGATTTGGAATTTAATATTGTACCTGTCTTTTCTTCATCTCTTTACTAGGAAGAGTGTCCTCGGTTTGAGGCCTAATGGAAGTCATATTATCACCACTGCATTTTTTTAAAAAAAATCCCATCCCACCCAAAATGATAAAGCACAACTCAAGTAATTGAAATCACCACTCCTAACCTATAAATAGCATAATTGATTAGAACTCTTACCTAGATTCTCCCTCTGACAAATCATCGGTTCCACCAAGGATCACACTCGTGCAGACACTACATAGATGAAAAGAAATATTTAAACCCTAAGATAACTGTTATTTGAGGCATTCTTTGTTTCTTTTACTTGTAAAAATTGTCAGCCATACCTTAGGATCTGATCAAGTAGGTCGAGGACCTGAGGCAATCTCAAAGTCAATATAATTGAAAGTGCCAAGCCAATAACTTTCCTTTGTGTTGAATTGACATTATCGGCCTGAAATAAACAAAAGCCATCTTTATATGCAAAAATGGCAAGGGAAACAAAACAGAATCAATAGGAAATGTGGAAAGCACAGAACTTTTTTAGAAAATAAATTTGCAAAAGAAATCATATATAACTATTTTTATGTTACAAAAATGTAAATTTGCAAAAAAATGTGTAAATATACAATATAAAAATTGTCACTTCACTGAACAAAAGCCGTATAAACCATAGAAATCCCTTTAAAAAAAATAAAACCAAACCGTATTATATAAACCCACCATGCAAATTTCCATTCAGTACAAACAGAAGGAGAGTTCAAGCAAGAACATAAACAGATGAGAGACGCCACTGGGAGGTAAAACAATAAGCAAATCAAGAGAGACATCTAATCTGAGGTTGATGGTGGGGCTAAGAAAGTCCAAGCTCCAAGATGAGCTTTCTAATACTGATGAACATTCTCTCTACTCCCCTAGTCCTGTATGTTATCTATGAGGCGATGTTTCTGATCTTCAGTTTATAGTTTCAAGCCTATTTAAATAGCTTTGCAATATATCAAAGCACGTGACCTGTAACTAAAATGGTTTTAAACATTCCCATACCTGAACATTTTTAATATAAACGTTTTTCCTATTCTTTACTAAACCGTTTTAACATAGTCTTTAGAAAGTCAAATAAGATATTTCTCCATGTTTGACTGACCTTGTCAAGCCATACATCAACTAGACATAGAAGTATGTTTTCTTCAACAGGGAAGCCTGCATTCTGTAGTGATGCCACGAGGGAAGGCTCTGAGGTTAATTGGGCCATGTAATTAGTATTTGTCACCAAAATCCTTGCTAAAATGGCAGATGAAGATGCTTTCACAGCACTTTTAGAAGGATCATGGTCATCGCCTCGACAGAGGCATATAGCAATTAGTTTCTGGAAACAAGAATATCACAAATAATAGTTAGTGCGACTTTTTTATGAATACTTAATTCGCCAAACTAGGAAGATTTATCACCTGAAGAGTACTGCTAATCAATGGAGGCACATCCATCGGATAACACTGTACATTATAAAACTATGTCAGCTATAAAAGATACTACTATTGCATAAATTTTTAACAGACACAAAAACAAACATTTGGCTAGGGTTTGCAAACAATTCGGAAAATATGTTGCCATATTATAAGAACTTGTGCTTGAGATGCATAACGACTTTCAGAATTATAAGCAGCATCCACTTAAAGGGGGGGATATTGAAGAGAGCAAGTAACTAATTAGTAAGACAAACTCCTCCATCTTGTATTGGCATGTTACTTAATCCTGAAAGTTATATTTGTACTTCGTAAATAGCATGGGTGTATAAATATTTACCTGCACAAGGATCTCAATGACTGGAAGAACTGACACAAGCCCTCTGTCATTGACATTTCCAACAATCATATCAAAAAGTTTGGCTACACTTGAAGCATGCCTTCCGAGAAACTCAGTTCCTCCAAGAATTATATAGTCCTCGACAATGTCAATAGCAACCTGCAGTTGGGATTATAGATTAGGCTAGGAATTTCAGCTAATATCCAATAAGAAGTTCTTAAAAGATGTTTTCAGCCAAAAGAAGATATGTTATTCCTGTTAAATTCTCTAAGGTCTATAGTGTTCAATCCAGTTGCAAGTAACAAAAGCCAGTATTCACTCGTTGAGTACCTATCAGCAACCAGTGACCAAGGAGACAAATCATGTTAAGCAAAGAGACAAATAGACCATCACGTGCAAAGAATATTTTAGACATATTGTCTTGTGGAGGTATAAAATTTGTCATACAAAGATCCCTTTCAAATAAACATGATATTATTCTAAAGACACAAAGGATATACATGATCACGAGAATTGAGCTACAAATTCACATAATATGTGGCAAGCAATATTTCTGAAACATCTTTCAATGGTAGCAGTCATAGGATCTTCTCTAAACTCTGAGAATTACAGCTCTAAGTATTGTAACTTATAGCAGTGAACGAGGAGTTCATTCAGATTAAGACCTGCTGTGATTTTAGTTGGCTCTTTGAGAGATATTTATGATGAGTGGCCTTGCATTTTAGCAAAAATCTTCCAAAATTTTTGTGATGAATAGCTTTACTTTTGCTTCAAGTGTCATACTCCTTAACATGTATGCAGTTTTGTTTACGTAGGTTAAACTCTTTGCAAGGATAGATATGAATTATTTTCCATAGCCTGCAATCAATACCTTGTTTCAAGAATCTCTGCAGAGATGAGTAATGTACATTTGTTAAAAATAGGTGAAGGTCTTTCAAAAGGTGATAGAGCTCCACGTGGATCCTATGCAGACATATACTACATTACTTTGTTGAAATAATATACTCAGTAACGATCCAGTGGCATAATAAAGAGTTGAAGTGAACAAAACTCAACAAGATAGCAGCTCAAATACACTAAGATACAGTACACTTTACAATCAGTCGCGTGCCAAATACCATGGAATAAAGAAAAAATTCCTTAAAAGTCCTACCTTTAAGTGATCAAAGCTTCTTTCGATGATATCCACAAGACAGGGAAAGTAATCCAACAACTGGGGCACCAATAAGGGAGCATGAGAAAGTGTTGCTTCCCACAACTGAAAGACCGCAATGTACCATGGTCACACATTGAACGACTTGCACTATACAATAGGTACATAAATAAGATTGTAGAAATGCTAACCAGCATGCTGTCTTCCAGAAGATTGATTTCATCAGGTCCATTCACATCAATACCTTTTTGTAGAATAGGTAAGAGCATATTGTAGCAAATGGGCGACTGATAACCCAAAGCAATAACAAAGTTCCTCAGTGCAATAAGAAGCTGAATTTGAAGAAGACTTTCACCGAAAGATTCCTCCCAGACCTTATTGAATTGGAAAACAGATAAAAAATTAATCACATGGCATAGCAAAATATTAACTAATTTAGCTCTCCGCTATGTCAAGCAATGCTCAGTTGTCTATGTTTTGCTCAGAGCAAACAACTAGGGTGTTCTCAAAGTTCAGAAGTACAGAAGTAATTTTACAAAACAATTACAATAACCATAAAGCAACTAGTAGAAGAATTCACTAATTCTAGAGAACAGTTCTTTTTTCCTTTCATCATAATAACTGGATATTACATGAAAAGTCTGGTGAAATTGAATGATTTGAGGCAGATTGCACAGGTATCTATCTTTGTTCCAGATGCATCTAGGTTTAGTCTCTAATGACAGCAACATCAGAGATCAAATGGTCATGACTAGAATCGGGGGTTAATACCCTCTCAGCAGCTGTCACTGCCTTGACCCTTCTGTGCCTCCTACCCAAAAAGAACATGGAAAAAAAATCGCCTAAAGTAGATGGGTGAATTCCTTCCATGGTCCCTAACCTATCACATATAGTTTCTATTAGTCCCTAACCTTCATAAATGTTCTTTTAGGTCCCTAACCTTTGAAAAGTGTTATTATTTAATCTTTTTCATTTTAGACTTGAAGTTTAATTACAACAAATCACCAAAAATTTATATTTACTTTTATCATAAGACCAATATGTATCTTTTTTGAAAAAATAACTCAATCTACACATTTTAGGTAAAAAAACTTAAATGAACACTCCATATTTATCTCTTTTTTCAAAAAAAAAAATAGTACTTTTTATTAAAAAAAACATATTGTTAAAAATAAAAGGTGAGTTATAAATATTTATTGCCCTCTTATTGAATTAAATAGTTATTAAAATATTTTATAAAATTTTGAAAAATTAAACAATTTTTCACCAAAAAATCTAACTTCTCCTTTTTTACCCCTTATATAAGAAAATTTTATAAAGTGATTTTTTAATCCATCACTTTTTTGCAATTATTTTACAAACTTCATAAAAATTTGATAATTTTTTTATAAGAACAAATCACCCCTTATATTTACCCTTTTTTTTTTTAAATATAGTAATGTTTTTTATATCAAAAGTGATAGATTAAAAAAATCTAAAATCATATTTGTTTGTACAAAATCATATGATCCAGTGAATAAGGTGTAAATATGTAGTGATATTTTATTATTTTCCCTTAAAATGTGTAGATTGTGATCTTTAAAAAAAAGATAAATATTGGTATTATGATAAAAGTAAATATAAAGTTTGGGTACTTGGTTGTAATTAAACTTAAAGTCTAAAATGAAAAAGGACCAAATAGTAATACTTTACAAAGGTTAGGTACTTAAAAAAGCATTTACAAAAGTTAGGGACTAATAATGACTTTATGTGATAGGTTAGGGGTCATAGAAGGAATTCACCCAAAGTAGATTCCAAAACATACCTTTTGAAAGAATGGCACCAATTTTTCTGCATATGGGATGACCTGACCAACTTGCCCAATGAGGACAGAGATCAAATTTAAGACCTGGACCTGATATTGGATTACAACAAACAGCATAGCATTAAGCAACCAGGAAAACATCAAAAGCTAGATCAGAGAAATTGTTTGGTACTTTAAGATGTTGTGAATAAACCAACAAGATCTATCAGAACAGACAAGACAACATCAACATCATCACCCAGTATAGTCCCGCTCAAGCGGGATCTGGGGGGTCAAGATGGGGGCACCCATAAGGATGCGCCCGATAGACCCAAGGAAAACTGAAATGCAATTATGTGACAATAATAACTGAATTTAGTTAGAATGCACAAAAAATGATATAGGGATTAAATCCATCTCAAAGGCAGTGTATAAAAGCCAAAGAGTACGAGGGTGCACCCCAACAGACAAGACAGCTAGCATTATATCTTCCCTACTTCAATAGTTAAATAGACAGATTCCCAACCACCATCCTGATCAGATTGCAAAGCTTGAGGTCAAAAGATGCATCATTTCTCAGTATTCCAATGCTTTCTTGAATCCAAAAATATCTAAATCTGAAGCCAGTTACTGTATAACCCCATGCAGAAAGATTGCCTAACATTTACTGCAAATCATTCCTCGCAATTATTTTTTTCACCAACAAGCTTCTATTCTTGGTTTCAGAATATAGCTTTTCATGGATTGACGTGTAGAAACTTCTCTCAAGATAAAAGAATCTAATTCTAAAAGTTATAAGTACAGACGTAACACATCCAGGAATAATTCCACAAGCTCATGTTCTCTCTGTTACTTACTAGTTACTTGCATGCATATATCATATTCATTTCCACGAGTACAAAATAAACACAGATTAACATCAGGAAGAGGCCAGAAAAAGTATATCAGACACACATATATACAACAGCAACAACAACAACAACAACAACAACATTGACCCAGTGCAGTTCCCTCTAGGAGAATCTGGGGGGTCAAGATGGAGGCACCCCTGGCTTAACGTTGAGGGGGTGCGACCGAGAAGCAAGCAAGCAATGTACCTTAGAATCAAACTCCTGGACTTCATCAACTAAGTTAAAGCATAAGTCCCAGCATACTGGAAGAAGATCACCAAAATCGTTCTCTGAAAAATTTGAATCTTCTATAAGCAAGCACATGGTACGACATGCTGCCAACTGGAAGCATGAAGAACAACACATCAAAATAAGTATGAAAAATAAGAGATAACACTTCATAATTAGAATATTCTAAAATCACTTCTACAAAGAGAAACATCTAAGAGAATAGTAATAACACAGCAAGGTAGATAAGTAGCAGTCAATACCCTGACAGCCAGATCTTTGTCCTGTAGCAGCCTGATAGCAGCACAATACACTGGTCTTCTGGTGTCATCTTTAATCTGGTACATGCAGAGAGGCAAAGAGGTTTAAACATGTCCTAAGTTTATGAACTTCAGACAACACAAGATAAGGTCAGGGAAAGCCAACACTAAAATCATTATAAAGATTGCAATGTGAGGCAGTATAAGAGTCACATCAACAGATATACAGACATCAGGTCTAAGGAAGTACGCAGACAACTTATTGAAAGATGAATAGTTTTATCAAATCTTCTCAAGTCAAATACACCAAATGATGCCCAAGTATAACCATTTAACCAAAAATAACTTCTAATCATGCTTAGTATTCAAAAATTTTACCCAATTTACCTGCCTATGTACATTCACTGAGCAGCCAAAATTAATCTTACCTCTGAAACCCATTGCCCAAGTATCAGAGCAACTTTCCGATGGATGATACGCATATTTGGATGATCGTTTGTGAGTTCATGAGACAGTGCACCATTGAACCTGAGATTCATTTCAATATATGTAAATCATTAGCAAGAGTTCCTAAAAGTGTTGAGAGATTTCAACCAATCAAATAGCTCTTAAATACTGACAAGCTCACAGCCACGTCCCGTAAGAATGTTAATATTCCCATTCCAGAAAAAAGAAAGGGTTTCTAGTAACATAGATATGAAAATTGAAAACTTATCCTTGAAATTAGATGGGTAAGTCCAAATTACACAAAGTATACACTCTGAATAGGTTTATCTTTTCCATAGTTTTTACACTACAAGAACACTTCCAACTAGAGAGTTCCCGACACTTTTGACTAAAAAAACATTCAGGAACTATGTGTATGTCTTCCAAAAAAAAGCATTGAAGTCAATGTTCAGGTTATTTTACTTTCACAATTATATATATAATGAAAAGTTAAAAGTATATGGCTCACAATGACATGACACATTATCTACAAGTTTCAGTAATGCCTCATAATATACATATCTACAAGTTAAAACTATGTATCTATGTCTTAAAACTTAGCAGCTTGTTAACAAGGATAGCAAACAAAATACAGATGAAAAACACAACATCAACATCATCACCCAGTATAGTCCCGCACAAGCAGGATCTAGGGGGTCAAGATGGGGGCACCCATACCATGATCAGGAGGATGTGCCCGATAGACCCAGGGAAAACTGAAATTCAGCTTTGTGACAATAATAACTGAATTTAGTTAAAATGCACCAAATTGATATAGGGGTTATATCCATCTCAAAGGCAATGTATAAACCAATGAACAAGAGGATGCACCCCATAAAATGCAGATATGAAAACCATTAAATAAAAATTCCAAGTACAAGTATTTACTTACCAATCTCTGAAGCTTAAATAGTTTGAGAGTTCATAATATACATATGCAGCAGCACCATAAGCAGCGTCTTTTAGAAGTAACCCTGGAGTGATATCAGTTACCGTAGCTGGACAACCATTCATGGCCTCTTGAAGGATGGAAACTACAATAGGACCTAGCAGCTGTCATTTAAAATAAGAAGATTTTTACAGCTGTGCACCATTTCTTTGTTCAGATGAAAGAGGATCCTAGATTAATACAGCTATAAAAAATATTCAAAAATACATCTTCAAGTTACAGCAACGAGAAAGATGCACCTACTTGGCTGTGATTTTCAAATAAAACTATGTATAGAGCTTCAGCACAAGGCCTCAATTTTTCTATCCATTGGACCATATCCTGTTCATGGTGGAAACTCTCTGGATTCTGGTTCCACTCTTCCAAGTCAGCTGATGATAGAACAAAGTACCTGCACATGATGTTAAGAAAGAAGAGCTTAATGTTAATATAAAAATCATAATAAGAACAACCAGCACGAACTAATAGCTTTATCACATCTTTTTGTTGGCCATGCAAACATTAGCCATTCCACATTGAAACAATGAGGCTAAGAATACAAATACAGAATGCTGCATCCAAGGGCCTCCCCTGATCAGCTGATAACAGAACAATACCAAAAATATTCTGTTTGATGTTTTTTGCTTGGCCAACACGAATAGCCTTTGTAAGAACAGTGAATAATGATCTAATCTTACTTAATTGCATTACCAGTTATGGTATTAGCACCTGGTTACAGTCAGGCTGCAATCAGTTGAGCATGAATTTTTTGCCAACTAATACAGTTTGATGGCAGTAGTTCCAGAAATTGTTCACGTAGCTTCTTTATAATTAGAAAACCAGGACAATGGCATACTTAGAATAACCATATTTCTAATAAAGATTTCAATTTTATTTATCGATGAATTCTATGGCACAATGAACTCCGCCATTTTCAGGTCTTGAATTGGATTACAAGTGAAGAAATAGGTTTTTCCAAGTATTTGTATACAGCAGACATTGCTTCTGATAATTTAGGGAAAAGAGGAATTAAAAAACAATAGAAAAGAAAATTAACTGATAACAGCAACACTATTCATTTCTCTAACAAAAACTAATAGTTGAAAATAAAATACAAAGATTTTTCTAGAAACATTTGAGCTGGTGAAAAAATGGAAGTGGCTAGAAACTGAATTATTAGCAACCATTGAAACATGATGCAGAAAGAAAACAATAAGTATACCACAGACAAATGAATCTTGCAAGAAAGTACATTTATTACCTTCTTATCAATACATTACAAAGAAGTATTACACGGTCATTCGGCAGAAGAGAGGCAAGAAGGATATGAACGGAAGAGGAAACATTTTTCTTCATCCGCTCTAAAGTGATTCCATTTTCACCAACCACCTCTCCAGTCATGCTCGGCTTATATTCCTTGCATTCCAGGATAGACTTCACCATAGTCATACACTGAATAAGAAGTTGCTCAAATGATACAACTTCAGACTCAGGGTTGGTGATCTTATTTAAACAGAAGTCCATGACCGGTGAAAGTACCCCTTTATCACCAAATGAAAAGGGATGCCTTCCCTGGAATGCAATTAGAACCTTCATCATCTTAATGCATGCTCTCTTTATGAAGTCCCAAAACTTTGGGTAACGCTCTTGAAAAGAAGAATCTGTACATTCAGTTTATTATGTCAGACACATTAGATTCCAAGAAGAGACAGTATAGAGCATAAGGCAATGCTATTTAAAGATTCTTTGCACATATTGCACATATATATCAGCAGAATAGGCTATTGAACTTTTGGGGCTCAAATCATCCTTTTTTTTAGGCAAAGCTCAAAATCATCCTAGGCAGCACAGAGATGGCCAATTTGAAGCATCAAATAATCAGTCGGAACTTCAAATATTATGACAACTAAGGCAGGAACAGAAATAGAAACAAAAACAGACACATGGAAGTGGCACATCCAAAAAAAAACAAGAAAGATATTTTTGAACATAAATACTATAATATCTCAAAAAAAACTTTTCAAAAAAAATTGACAAATCAACATTAAGGCTGTGTTTGTCATACCATAATTAACTAGTTTATAAACTTCAACTAGTTAAAAAAAATAGTAAATCATGTTTGTTTTGTGATAAACTTAAAATTCTAGCTTATCTACTGATTTATACTAGTTTATTTGAATAATAAAAAAAGAAATAAAAATTCTACCAATAAGAAAAGAGAGAAAAGATAGTGGGAAAGAGAGAGAAGATGGTGGAGAAGGGTAGTTTTAAAATTCTTACGTGATTTTAACAAGAGCAAACTAGTTTATCATGACAAACAAAGTTTATTAAATTAACTAGTTTTTATCTAATTTTTTAACTTTAACTAGTTTATTAACTTCAACAAGTTTTTTAACTTCTTTGACAAACATAGCCTAAGACCATCATGAACACACAAACCACAGTAGATGTATTTATAACAAAGCTGAAAAGGAGATGTTGAACAAAGAAAAGACTTCTAGATGATGTCCCAATAATCCCATATAGTTTTATTGGAGGCCGCTGAAAGGTTTTCATCTGACCATGTTCATTGGATAATGCTCTCATGATCTTCTAGTCATGAAAAAAGATTAGTGTCACAAGCCTTTTACTCCCATGGCACAAGCACATGAAAAAATGAGCAACTCCCAATTATCTTTTCCTTCTTATGCTTTACACCTTACTAAGATTCTTAAATAACATATCAAAAACAAACAATAGCAACAGCCAAAGATGTTGTGAAAGGTTCAAGATATATAGACACAAGATCTTACAGTAAGGGAGAAATGATTGGATGGCTTGCAAAAGCAGAGGAGAAACATCCTTGACTTGCCGGACCTCCTGATAAATAAACACAATAACTGAAAACAATTCTACTATATACAAACCTAGCTAATCAGAAAAAAAATATAATATCAAATCACTGATAAAGAGAGTTATCACCTGCATGGATTTAGCATCAGTTTGAAATCCTGATATTATAAGTTGACGTATTATTTTCATGCACAACAGCCATCTCTCACATATAAGAGACTGTTCATTTAGATGCTGCTCTGTTGTATTTGAGCCAAGGGTCTGAACCAGCACAGAAAAACCTTGCAGAATTTGCTCCATATCACTCTTCCACAGGTTCCAGCTATAATCAAACAAGTGGGATGATATCTGCCAGCAGACATCAATTATTCCAATAAGACAAGACGGATGATGGAAAAAAGATCCAACGGTACTTGTTTATCACATCTAGTATCCTTTTTGAGCTTTCTTGAATAGATTAATGGGAATAAAAAAAACTTGAGCATAATTCCCCCTTTTCTCGAGATAAAGCATTTGCTATGAAAATCACATCAAAGTGTAACCTTGAGAGCATGTTTCAATTCTACAATCTTATAAGTAAATCTATTTTTCACAATAATCTCATACTGGAAAGTGAGTTTGTCGAAAAAACTCCAGGTAACACTTTTGGTGTGATCTAAAGCCTATAATAGTCAACTACTAGTTTCACAATCAGTGCAGAATCGGAATACTCATTTTACATTAGAAAAACAGGGATAAAGAAAATGATCACTGAGGGCAATATAACTACAGATAAAAATAGAATGGAAGGTAAAGATTTCATGTCTCTCCTAGTAAAGGCTACTCCAGTCTCCAGGTCAAATTGCTTTGCTCTTTAATGTTACATAATGATTATAACAAATAATAAGCAGCAATTTCAGTGTCAATCAGATGGAAAAGAAGCTTGGGGAGAGACAGGATTACCAAAAGGCTCTATACCAACTCTCGGATGTCTCCACAGCCTGTTTGGAAGGGATGATGGATGAAAGGACAGTAAACAAATTGACAGCTTTCTTAACAAAAGCCTGTCTGACTCTTAATTTGTTTGACAACCAGAAAACGAGCATTTGGGAGACCAACTTTTGGGCAAAAAACAACTAAGCTTATTAACAGATTCAGATTGGAGGCTATAACACATGAAAGGCTAGTTGAATAACATGACTTTTGGGGTCATTCAGATTATAAGCTAATTTAATCAAATACTTCCATACTGATACCTACAAATTTAGCTTAACAATACAAATATTGACTACCAGCTAACAAGCAACTTATTAGCTAGTTACAAATCTTTCATAATTACTTGCGAATAGACCCTAAGCCTAATCGGGCAAAAAAAATAACACTCAGCTACTTCAAAAAAGGGTTTCTGATATAGTATCCATGGTATTCTTTCTTCATGCTTAATTTTAACTTCTCAACAACAAAGAAACAATGGTCAAAACCCTAAAAACAGAGAAAGCTTATGAACTACATCAAAGCTGATTAAATTGCTTCAGCCTACAAACATAAACATACAGGTTAATAATCCCTAGAATCTTTAGACTTTTACCTAGCAGAAAAAGAAAAAGAAAGCGATAAGAAAAAAAATAGTTAAGCTGATAAACAGAAGATGAGAAAACTCCGTAGTAGCTATATGCTCCCTGTATAAAGACACACATGAACCTAGAAAATAAATGTTTTTAAGTAAAAAAAAATGGAAACATGATGATGAAGAACACAACACTCTATTCAACTTAATAGTCACCCAGAACCTCATTGTTGAAAAACCATAAGCAATTCCAGTTTGATGCAAACAATGAATGGAGCAGCTAAGATGAAAGAAAAGGGCCCACCTCTGCATACATTCTTTGGTCTGACGTAAGACGTTTAGTTGACAATTCCTTCAATGTTCGAAAAAGAATCATAAAGATCCTATGGGAAGAAAGTATATCGCCTGACTGAAGCTGTTGTACTAAAATTGCAAATAGATCTGGCCTGTAAAAGAACAGTGGGACAAAATTTCAATCATGAATTCAAAACAATAGGTAAGTAACTAAGCATCATCTTCTAAAAAATAATGGGCATCATTTAAATCAGACAGAGAATTTAAGAAAGGACAAATCAAGCTTGAAGGTGATTGAATCATTGATAAGTGACCGATAGAAAAAAAAAAGGCATAAAAAGAAGACCAGTATAGTCTCCACAAGTAGTTAATGCTCACAACATTTCATAATTGACAATGGAAGTTAAAAAATATTTCACTTTATATTTTTGTTAAAATAACAAGTAGAAAATCACTGCACCATGTTTGGCCCTAAGCTATCAGTTTGATATACCCTCATACTTTCTAATTTAATCTATTCATTTACAAATGGAGACTATATATAAAGAAAATTAGTCTGTGAATAGCAATGGCATTTCTTTTCATATTTTAAACAAAAATTTATTACCATATTCCCTTTTGTAAGAAAAGACAGATAAAAATGAAAAACTTAATATTACCATTCCTTGGGGTAGTCTATGCGAGCAATTTTTGAAATAAGCACAGCCAGCATAAGAGCTATCTGCATATATAAGGGGAAAGTAAGAAGATTATCAAATGACAAGTTCAGGAGCTTTAAGGGTAAGCCAATTAAACAGAAAGATATATACTCAAACAATCCAGAGATAGAAAATTATAGTTTTGCAAAGACAATCCAGTGAGAGAGAAATAACAATTTTGCAAAGACCAATAATACAGTCAAAGAAGCATACAAACAAGTAAAGTTCAAAATAGTGAACCATTAATCATCCACAATTGTTTACAACAGAGATTTAAGGAGCACCTTGTCATTTTCTTCTCTCAAATGTGAGAGCAATCTGCTTTTTAGATGTATCTTCTCCTCCTTGCTTATTCCCCTGTGAAGCATGTAATCCAATAACTTCCCATTAGAAAGAAGTAACAATTTGCCTTCAGCAAGTCAAGGGAAAAAAACATACAAACCAGAAAGAAGTATTTATCCTTCCCTACCTAGGAGATAAGAGCATACATCAAGCAATAATGGTTTTGATAGAGATGGATCATGATGCGATATAAGGTGAGCACAATTAATCTCTATCATAGTAGTATCCAAAATTTTCCCCAATGTGGGTATTCGGTATAAAGATGCATTCTACAAAGGCCTATGGAGGAAAAGCCCTGTCATTTGGAAAAAAGGCAAGAGAGTATGGAAAATCCAGTAGCTAGCAGAATATGCATTCACATTTGTTTCCATACACCTTGTTAATTTGGCAACTATGTGAAGGCATATTTAACATCCAGGAACTATCGAATATATATAAACAATCCACAAATCCTAATTTATTAAAAAATTTACTTTCTGCCCATAAAAGCACATCATCTAATACGTTTCAGTGGGTTTCACAGGATACACATAAGGTCATATTCTGAATTACTGTTGCACATTAGCAAGTCTCAACCTAAAGTCAGCAGCACATACTCTCCATCAGAAATACCAAAACGAGAGAGCAAAACCACAGAAAAATTAACTCCCAATGATATATGTCCCTTATCCGTCACATTGTACAATCAAGTTCTAAGCATGGCATTATTGTTGCTCAAACACCAAAACCAGTCCTATCAATTTCCATACTTATGGAGTCACGCCTTTGTCTTAAATAACTTACATGGAGTCACGCCTTTGTCTCCAATAACGATTGACACTATTCTTCAAATAAACAGTCGCCATAAGCCGAACATCGACCAGTCCAACCAAGTCCTTTGCAGTAATCACTTCCTACGTAGCAAAACAAAAAGAAAGGAAGGTAAAAAACGAGCATATACGCACTCAAACAAAACAGCCGCAGCTACAACGGCAATATCAGCTTCACAGGTTACTCACATAGTCACATTTCCCCTATCTCAATTTCAAAACAAAGAAGGAAAGTAAACTTCAAAATCGAAGAAGAGAATGTAATTATAAGCACCGAAGAGCCTAGACGTTAGAGAATCTGCAAGTAGAGGAAAGAGAAAGAAAGGGCGTTTACCATCAGACAAGAGCAGAAGCCAGGGCGACTCTCCGACTGAGAGAGAGCGACCTCGGCCGGTTTCCGAACGTTTACATCGCCGCTGAGCGAATTGGCGAGCAGCTGATACATCGCCGGCAAGTCAGAAGCGGAGAGCGCCATGGGAGGTCCACGCCGCCTGTCAAAAAAAGGAAGTCTTTCTCCCTTTTTCCACGGATCGTCGGGCGATCCAAATGGCCGGCGGCGGCCGGGATGCGGTGCCGGCGGTTGAGAGAAGCGAGAGAGAAGGGATTCGTCGGAGGAGGGAGGAGAGAGAATGAGAGGGGTTTGCAGGAGAGAGATGGAAGCAAGAAAAGGAAATGACCCCCTGGCGTGAGCTGCTTTCCTGGTTCTACCGTGAGAAAGAGCGTGTGAGAGCGAGAGAGTTTAGGAGGAGGTAAATTTGATGCTTGTTTGTGGGCTAATAGGTTTTGGTTATTTGGAAATTCCAACTACACGATTTCATTTTCATTAATTGCTCATTTGTTAAAATTGATTCCTATACACGCTACGACTACGATTCAATATTTTATAGACATTATAAATAGGATATTAATAAATTAAAATATAATATAAATTTTAATATAAGTAATTTATTACTCGTAGAATGTACACTTTTTAATCAAATATTATATTTTTCATATTTTGTTACTTTTCATGTACGTAAATTTAGTGATTATCAAATATTTTAATATATCTATTAAATATTTTATTATCTATTTTTATTAATTTTAAACATTATAAATATTTATCATTAATTTTATTATAAAATAAAATCACTATATTATCTATAAATAAATTCGTCAAAAGATTTATGATAAAAGATTTATATTTATTTTGAAATATCTTATCTTTAATTTTAAATACTTGTATAAGGAAGCATTCAAAAGATATTGCTATATTGAATAGATATTTGTTTGATGTTAGAGATAAATTTAAATAGTTAAAAAAAAATTAATAGAAAGAAGTTATAATAATAAAAATAAAATTAATTTTTTAAATTTGAGGTGGGGCCTGAATCGTTCTGGTGGCTCGAAAAGGGACAGCTTTAATATATAGTTATAGATTTTGTTTTTTGATTGAGTAAGGATTAGGGTCAACACAAACACTATTTAGGTTTATTTAGAGCATCCACTAGATATAAAAACTCGTTAATAACCAATTCTAAAGAAGAGTAGGTAAATCGGAACTTGAAACAGTGACCTCGAGGTATTATCCCAAACGGTCTAAAGGCCTAACCAATAACCATTGAACCAAATGCTCAAAGACAATTCCTATAAAATATAATTTCAAATATTAAATTTTATATAATACCTTTATTTTTGACAAATGTGTAATTTAAGAAATATTTTAAATAAAAATAGATAAATTGAATCTTATCATGCCTACTACTACCATGGTAATCAAACTAGCATTTTTAGTACCATTGTACTAATGTATCATTCACGAATAACATGTTTATTAATCACAATTAGGGTTGTTCGTTGGTTCGGGTAATTCGCTTTTTACCTGAAAATCGAACCGAACCGATCCAAGGTACTTCGGTTCGGTCCTCGGTTCAAGATTTTTGCTAGTTTGGTTTTCGGTTCGGTTCGGGTAAACCGATTTATTTTAATATAAAAATAAAAATTAAAAGAATACCCTACTAAGCCTTAAGGATGTAACCCTAAATCTCATTTTGCAAGCTTTGTATTGCATTGTTTATCGTTTTGCAAGTTTTACTCGAATGGTTTGAATGATTTTAGTTCAAAATGATAAAAAATAGCATAAGTTAGTTCGGTTTCTTAGGTTTAGTTCGGTTCTAGTTTGGTTCGGATCAAAATTGGTTCAGTTCTAGTTTGGTTTAGGGTGTTATGTATTATATTTTGGATTGGCTTCTTCTACTTCGGTTCCTACTTGAACCAAAACGAACCGAACCGAACCGAGCTTATTCGGTTCGGTCCTCGGTTCCGAAAATTCCGAAATTCGGTTTTCGGTTCGGTTCAGTTTTTCTCGGTTCGGTTCGGTTTTGGACCGATGAACAGCCCTAATCACACTATATCATATGCTAAACAAATTTTTAAAAAAAAATTCAACCAACCATACAAATTCTTATGTTCTTTGTCACTATAAGTATATTTATGGACATAAATTATTACACAATCCATACAACTGAATATCTTCTTTTTTAATTAGGTAAGAATTAAAAAAACCTCAACATAAAGTCATGCGCGTTCATCACAAAAGTCAACTGATGGGAGTGGTCGAGATGAGCAATTAAGTTGGCTACTTTGTTCCCCTCAAATATGAGAAATCTGAACATCTCGATTTTAATGGATAACTCTAGACACCTTTAACCATGTTAATAACCGCAAGATTATCTCCTTCTATTTTAATTTTTGCAACTCCTTCACTTTTAGTGGCAATTATGTCGAGATTTAGGGTGTGAGCGCTTCAGCTTTCAAAGTCGAAAGTTTCCCTCCTTTGTGAACACCCATCCTAATAGGATGACCAACAAGATTTTGTAAAATAAAAACCCAGGTTGTCTCATTGTTGGGAAATTTTGATCCATCAAAATTTAGTTTGGCAAGTTTTGTTTTTGGTTTCTTCCATTTTACCTTTTCTCTCATCCTTCTCCTGAAGTCAACTTTTGTTTGTGTTGTTGAATAGTTGTCCAAATCATGATGTTTTGTGAGTTCCCAATTTCTAAGTTGTTTTGTATACTTGTCTAAATCTAGAATGACATATGTCGATTGTTGTTGAAAGATTTCTTTAAACGTTGGTACCAAAAACTCCATCAAATTACGACTAATTTTTTAAAATTTTGTTTGGATAAAATCGATCCAAATTTCGTATGATTACCTTCGGTGATTTATTTCCCGAGTCATACCTTTGTATGGTTGGTGTGGTATTTAGGTTTATCTTCCCAAACAATTGTAAAGTGTGGGGACATCACGCAAATGGATGTGTTGAGTCTTCAAAGGGACTATCACACATCGCACAATTAATGGGAATAACAATATGTTTATCTGCGTGTCCAGCCTTGGTTGGAAGATCGGTTTTGCTTAAATTCCAAAGAAATTTTGTTCACTTTTGAGTAAGTGTCCAATTTCAAAATCAATGCCACTTTGTAAGTGTTGATAGGGTTTCTTGACAACAAATAAATTTATAATCAAGACCCCGCTGTGTATAGGGAGGTCAGGATCGTTCCACATGAAGGAAGGTTGTTCGTTTATCAATCTACTAAAAAGCAAACAAAAACAAATAAAAACACTCACAAGTAGCCTCGTTAACGACGTTGTCAGGGTCGTTAACGAACCACCGAACACAAAAACACTTCAAATAACAACCTAATTAAATTCGGTACCGAGGCAAGTACTCAGCAACGAAAATTCTTTAGAAATAATTCAAATAAAACAAAGATCTAGGACTAGGGACACCACAGCATAGCCAAGCATATAAACTCGTAAGAAGATAAGATCATGCCTTTAAACAGATAGAGTCATCAACTTTCGTTGACTTAGCAAGTAAATTAACAAACTTTCGTATCCTAATTCACTTAATTGCTTGTTTTGGATCTAAAGCTTGAAACTTTCGTATTCAAACAATATCAACCTTCAAGTTACTAACTTTCTCTTTCAATCAAGTTAAAAACTCAAATTACCTCAACTTTCGTTTCGGTATAAACACAACAAACAATCTCAATAAAAGATAAAAGGCATTCAACACTCAATCTTACTCATCAAACATGCTCAACTATGTCGGGCTTAACCCCGATCCTAGAAAAGAAAACTACTCACTACTCATAACTAAGAAACTAATAATTTCAATCAAAGGAAACATTGAAAACAAAACAAAACTCAAATTAATAAGAAAATATCATCTTACAGAGATTCAGAAGAAACCGAAAACATCAAAATACCGAATCAAATTCACGACTAACGATCCCGGTGACTGTCGTCTACCGAGCCTCTTCGATCACAACTCCGATCCGACTTCTCTCTCTCTCGGCCCTTCGAAATTCTCTCTACTCTAAAACTTCTCTTCTAAAAGCTCTCTCCCCTTTTCTATGCTAGATAGAAGGGTATTTATACTAAAAAGCTAAAAACTAAAAAGGCTAAAAGATATAAACTTTCCTAAAAAGATAGAAACAAACCCTAAAAGATAGAAATAAAATCTAAAAAGATAATAAAACCTAAAATACATATTCTAATAACCCCAAAAGATTCTAAAAAGATACTCAACCGACACGGAAATAAATTTCCGCTCAGGATCGGTGAATTATAAAATCAAAACTTCAAATATTCTCTCTCGTGGCCTCGTTAACGAGCCCTCACAGCCTCGTTAACGAGTCTGGACTTTGTTTTCTTCCACACTTCCTCTCGTAATCTTGAGCTTTGACTTCTTCAATCTTGTACTCCTCCGTCTTTCACTGTAATGCTCCAAATTCAGCTCCATATAGCTCTTTTCCTCGCTAAAACCTACAAAATACACAAAATAGCGTAGCTTCCACTCTTTTTATAGAAATATGCAAAACTATCTAAAAACACTCAAAACTAAACCTAAACTTAACAAAACTAAACCTAATAAGCAAAGAAAACCTACTAAAAACTATACTAGAAATGCGAACATCAAAATACCCCATACTTAGACTTGCTTGTCCTCAAGCAATAAACAAGACATTAACCAAAACCAAAACAAACATACTCATCAAGACATAGCCATCTTCTAAAAAGCAATATCTACACATGAGAAAAATATAGCAAAAGACTATTAACGTCCTCACACATATATGCACTTAAATAGACATAAAATAATACAATCCAACCTTACATGGGATATTGTGTTTCACTCAACTCTCAAGTGTTTAGGCTTATAAATTCAATCTCTCAACTCATCTTATATACAAAAACTCATAGAAATTGGAACTTATATCACCAATACTCTCCACCCAAGATTTGTCAAAACAAGCAAAGAATCATCAAGAGAACTTAGGGAGCTCAATGAAAAACTTCATAGAAGCTTCCATTCGGCCGGGTTGTAATGGGGCTTGGTAAAAACAATAAGGCGTGGAAATATTTTGGTCATGTGGTGCTAATAATATCCGGGAATCAAAGACTCCTAAAAACTCACATATATCCAAAAAACTCTCATAAAAGATTATACCAAACTCACTTTTCCTTATGCACACTTATTTTCACTCACCCTTTATTATCCTAGAAAGTCTCATAACAAATTAAAAGAATCTTTGATATTATCTATAAATACAAATGCACTACAACTCTTCACCTCCTTTTATCATTCTCCTTCTCTTTCTTTTTTTTTCATTTTTTTTTATTTATCACCTCGCTGCCTCGTGAACGAACCCACATCAGAGTCGTTAACGATCCGCCATATTCTTTCTTCTCTTTTTTTTTTTTACTTCCATCAAATACTTTATTTGTGCATTTTTTTCTATCAAGAGACCTTTCTTATTACATGTAAAAACAAGAGACTTCCAATCTACCCTTCCCAAATATCCTTCAATTAAAGCAAAATATAAACAACTCCTTTCTTTTTAACACACCACAAAACTTACCTCTCCAATCTAAATCCTAATTCCCGGATAGGGTCAAGCTTATCTCGGCTAGGGAATAATTTTGTGGAGCTAAAAAGGTTTCAGGCTAGAATTGGTTATCAAAAAGAAGGAATAATGTAAGGGTGGATAGGGAATAATAGGGTTTATAAAAATAAGTTCTCCATCATATGATTTTCACAAGTAATGAACAAAAAATCTTATAAGGGTCTCAAGAAATAGATAACCATCACAATTCCAAGAGATAATATGCATAAAGAGAGTAAATCACACAAGAAAAGAAGAGGGATTTATAAATGTTCTCCCTATAAGGCCAAAAATAACTCACAAGGTAGATTTTGTTGGATTGCATCGTCTATGCTATAAAGTATATGTGCTCAATTTTATCAAATGCTATCTTCTTCTAAAACAAATAATTTCAAGTTCAAAATCCGGCTATACTTTTAAAGACATGCTTGCAAGGAATTATATGATTAAGTTAGCGATTGCTATCATAGAACTTAAGAAGGGATATCTATCAATTCTAAAACTCTTTTTTAGATTTTTCAAAAAAATTTAATTTTTTTCCGATTTTTGATTTTTTGACATAAAGAAATAGGAACTACATAAAACACATAAACACCTAGGACATAAGTTTTCTACTTTCTCCCACCCCATACTTAAAATTACAGTGTCCCCACTGTAAGAAAAATAAGAAGAAGGAAAAGAAATAGAAAAGAAAACAACGAAAGATTAAAAAGAAAAAGAAAGACATAAAAACTTACAAAGTTGTAAAAGTGGAAACAAGGAAAAACTTCATCTTCGAACTAAATCAACGGTTTGGTGGAGGAAAGTAGTGCTCAAAGTTCCCCATGAAGTCGTACATCGTCCTTCAACGCTCAGCGTCCTCCGCCTCTCTCTGACGCTGCCTCTCATCCTCCATCGACATGCGAGCTGAATAGACAGATTCCCATCTATCCATCCTCCTATGAATGTGATCCTGCTGGAGGTGAAGCTGTTGCATCCGTGCAGAAAGATCCTTGGCCCATGGTGGTGGTATACTCGATCCTGTGTACTCGGGCTGAGGAGGTGGTGGGTAGTGAGGCTGGAAATGGTCTTGATACATCACCGGGTTGTAAGGCATGAGTCCATAGGTATGAGGGTCGACAGGAGCTGGTGGTGGGTCGACAAGAGCCCTCGGCACCTCGTTAACGAAGCTGGGTGCCTCGTTAACAGTGTTGGGATGGGGCTGGAAATGGTCGTTAACGAGCCTGGTGGGCTCGTCAACGAAGACAGTGCTCCCTAAGACTTCCGTGTAGATGTCTTCTTCTTCGAAATTGAGCTCCTCAGTGCCGCCCTCGGTGTCGGCCTCTTCAGTGTCGTTGCCTACTACCTCGGTGTCCTCTTCGTCATCTTCATTTTCATCTTCATCCATGGCTTCCCGCTCAAACCGAGATTCACATGGCCTAAGCGAAAGCTCGTCCTCCGGTTTAGGTTCCAAGGGGTAGGCATGTCCCGTCCACGCCTCGTACCAATTCGGTACGTAGAGAAGCTCGAATTTGTCGAGGGTGGGTGTAACGATACGATCTTGAACCTTCACCTTGAATCCTCCCTCGGCTTGAATGAAGACACCGGAGCTATACCAATAATTTTTGTTGAGGAGTTGGACGTGAGCCGGTGTGTAGCGGGTGAAATCGACTCCAAGATTCTTAGCCAAGAGGCTAACCAAGTTGCCACACCAAACCTCCTTGGACTTGGTTGATTTTCCGATGTAGTAAAGCCACTCGTACCCCAAATTCAAGGGGCCGGGCTCCTCAAAAAGGATGGTGCGGAAACAAGCAACTTCCGTCCTTGTAGGCCGGTTCAACTCTCTCTTCGGCCAAAACGTTGCGGCTAGGACTCTAAGAATAATCCTGAAGATGGGGTTGATGATGGTTGCCCCGGATAATGCCGCGGTGAAGGATTGAACCTCCCCGGTGATGTAGCTCCAAGTGTGGGTCACTTGGTAGTCCTTCAAGCTGTAATCTCTAGACGGGTTTGGGAGCTCTAAGATTGCGTTGAACTCCGCCATTATGAACTCACGGTCCTCGTTACCGAGCTGAAATCGGATCCGTCCCGCCGAGGTCTTCGACGAGAAGTTGGTCTCCAAGGTGGCCAAGAACTCGGATGTGAGGGCCGGATAGTGTGGCAAACTCTCTTGCTTCAAAAGATGGGCGGCTCCAAGGATGACGAAAGCCTCCTTGACATCTGATGTCCGCCTTTTTAGTCATGTTTTTAGGGTGTGTTTTTAGTGTCTTTTGAGTCTTTTTCTTTAGTTTTGTGTTTTGTTTGAGTCGTTTGTGTAGGTTTTTGTATTTTCATGAGATATGGAGTCTACATAAGCTTTGGTGGTGTTTTGTAGGTTTTTAGAAGCTTTTTGGAGCATGTTTTGAAGAAAGGAGTAATGACGGTGAAGATAGCACTCAAGCATGAAGAGAAGATGAAGATTAAGCGCTCAAGTAAAGTTATTGATTTAGCGAAAGTTGATTGATTTACTTGCTTAAAGTTAACGAAAGTTAGCGCCTTTGTGTGATAAAAGCATGATCTTTATATTTCATAGCGTTAGCATTGCATGATTATTGTTGTGGTGATACCGTTACCTTAGAATCTCTCTCTTACTTGATAAAAACCCTAGCTTTGTTGATTGCTTGCGTGAGAAGTAATAGAACTTAGCACTGACTTTCTCCCTGCGGACGAACCTGACTCTGCTATACAACAGCGGGGTCTTGATTATAAATTTATTTGTTGTCAAGAAACCCTATCAACAAATTGGCGCCGTTGCCGGGGAGATTTCAATAGTGCCAAGTTTTGTTCTTTTTACGTTTTTTGGAACTCCGCCGAGTCGGTAACGACCCCCCAGGGTCGGTAACGACCCTGCTGGGCAACCTAGTTTCTGTGCTTTTTGTGTTTAGTTTCTAGGCCACTGTCGAGTCGTTACCGACCCTACCCAGGCTCGGTAACGACCTTGTCGACAGGTAGTTGTTTCTTTCTTTTTAGTTTCGGTTTTTACGGGATCACTCTAGGCTCGTTAACGACCCTCTGGGTCTCGTTACTGACCCTGTCCGAGACCCCTTTTTGCTTTTTGATTTCGTGTTTGTTTTTGTTTTTGCTTACAGTGTATGCCAGCTGAAGGTCGTCAAGCAAACAAAGCCATGGCTACACATGAAGAACTAGCTAGGCAGATTGCTGAACTCAGTTTAGAGATAGAGGAGATCCAGAGAGAAAGGGAAACCATAGCTGTTGAGGCATATGAAGAGGATAATTACATGTGGGGCCCATATAGGAACCAAGGTGATACTTTTTATGCATGGAGGAATTACAATTATGCATATGACCAATGGAGCCAATCTCCTCAACAAGAACAAAGGGTTCCTCCTTACCAACCTCCAGGCTATCAAGAGCCACCATCATGGGTTCAGGAATTACAAGAAAGCATTAACGGAGTGAACAACAAAGTTGATGAAGTTCAAGCCAAACTGAACCGACAACATAAAAGATGGGGAGAGTTCAATATTTGGAAGAGGAGTGTTGATTCCCAACTAGGGGACCTAGCTGCACGGATTTCAAGACCACAAGGGCAACTCCCGGGCCGCCTCGAGGAGAACCCTAGGGGACAAATAGCAGCGGTGCACCTTAGAAGTGGGACGACATTGCCGGAGCGAGTCCAAGCTGAGGACGAGAAGGAAGAGGACGTCACAACCCAGCTCGGTAACGAGCCAGCGAGGGCAAATACCGAGCCCGCATATCAGGGTGACGAGGTTCGGGGGTATCTAACGACCCTAACCCAAGTAAGTCTACTAATCCGAGCCTTCCTCTCAACCCCAGGGTAGTTAACGACCCCATCAGGGTCGGTAACGACCCGCCGAGGACACCAAACGACCCCAGTGTCGACCCGGTACTCTCACCTCTCGAGCCCAACTTGGTTCCGAGAATGGTGAAATCTCTTCCATTTCCAACTAAGAAATCTATGGACTCTACTGAGAGTAGGTTCAAGAGTTTCGTGAAGATTCTTCAGGGCATTAATATTTCCATCCCATTCGCTGACGCCCTAAGCGAAATGCCGACTTACACAAAATTTTTGAAGGATATTCTTAGCAGGAAAAGGTCCATTACAGAGCTGCAGGATGAAGTCAGATCAATAGCTCTACCAGAAAAGCTTGGAGACCCAGGGAGATTTGCCATCACGATTGGCATAGGCGACCACAAATTTAAAGATTTATGTGATTTGGGATCCAGTGCTAGTTTGCTTCCTCTTTCCATCTGGTTAAAAGCTAACATGGGACCACTAGAGCCTGTCAAGATGAAACTCTACATGGCGGATGGATCTTCTGTAAAAGCAACTGGAGTCGTTGACGATGTTCCTGTCCGAGTTGGAAAATTCTTTGTTCCAAACGACTTCATTGTGCTAGATATGCCTGAAGACCCTGCGGTGCCAATCATTCTAGGCAGACCATTTTTAGCCACCGCAGGGGCGCGAATAGATGTCAAAAAAGGACTTCTCACATTTGATATTAGAGAAGAGAAGGTTGAATTCCATTTCAATTCGCCCATAAGTGAAGTGGCTAGTTGTAGTACTGAGGAGCCTACCGACCCACCATGGCTCGGTATCGACCCCTCTCTGAGTACAAAAATAAGCAAAATCGATAGAGACACGCATATCAAGGAGCCTACCGACCCCCATGGGTCGGTAACGATCCTTATCTGAAGGAAAACGAGGTGGGAAGTGGATCCAAACACGATATCGAGCCACTTCCAGATCCAGCAGGGTCGTTAACGATCCCTTACACTTCGGTAACGAGCCACTTCCCGAATGACCTTGGTAAGTTTTCTTGTTCTTATCCAATCAATTCTGGTCATGATCCTTTCTCTTATCCTAGTTCTATATTACATCCTACTGTTAGTCCTATGAAGGAGTCAAAACCTCCTTGGTTTTCGGATTATACTAACCCTGTTGTAGGATTACCGAGCATACTTATTGATGATAGAGGGCCGAATATTTTGGAAAGAAGCTATGATGTTTTTCAGGCCAAGTATGGGGTTTCTTATGATCCCTTCGATACTGGATGGAAACCGCCCTAGGTAAGCTAAGGTAAGTTCGTCGGGCTAACGACGTTAAAAATAGCACTTACGGGAGGCAACCCGCTTTTTGTTTTCGTTTTTAGTTTTTGCTTTCATAGATCTTTTTGCTAGCTTTCTTTTGACTTTTTTTTAGGTCAAATTAGTATAGTAGGATAGAAGTTTTTCTAAAGTGACTCAGGTACAAAAAAAGAAGAAGTGCTAAGAAGAAGAAAATCAAGAAGATTCGGTGTACAAGCACACAGGCTCGATAACGACCCCCTCAGGGTCGGTACCGACCTCCACAAAACCGAATAAAAATTCAGCAATGCTCCTCAAGTGATCAATGGTTTCAAGTAGCTTCAGTTTTTTTTTGTGAGTTCCCTTTTCCTTATTCTCTTTATTTTTATGTTTTTAAACAGTGAGGACACTGTTTGGTTTAAGTATGGGGTATGGGAAAAGGTAACTCAGTTTTGTGTCAGTTTTTTGTTTTTTTAGGATTGATGATATTCCACTTAGATGTCCTATGATATGCTTTAACTTGCTTGATCATGTAATTCCATAGCATGTTTGGATAGCTTTGCCTGAATCATGTTGAAAATTGTTTTTATGTGGATATTTAGCTTGTGATGAAATTGAGCACATATGATCTTTGGTAGAAGTGACTGAAATCCAACAAAAATCTACCTTGTGAGTTATTTTTGGCCTTAAAGGGAGAACATCAAGAATCCCTCTTCTTTTTTGTGTGATTTACTCTCCTTATGCATATTATCTCTTGTCATTGATATGGTTATCTATTTCTTGAGACCTATATGAGATATTAGTTCATTGCATGTGAAATCATATGATGGAGAACTTATTTTTCATAAGCCCTATTAATCCATATCCACCCTTACATTATCCTCTTTTTGATAGCCAAGTTGAGCCTGAAGCCTTTTATTTTTAGCTCCACAAAATTATTCCCTAGCCGAGATAAGCTTGACCCTATCCGGGGATTAGAACTTAGTGTTGGTTGTAATAGTTTTGTTGAGTGAGATATGCTTTGGTTCAAGTGTGGGGTAATATGGGTTGGGTAAGTGATAAGTCTTGCAGTTTGTTATGTAAAAGGAGTTTGGTTCCCTGAATGCACTTACAAAGGAAGTGAAAAAGGAAGAAAAAATGATGAGCAGAATTTACATCGTTACCGACTCTGCAGGTTCGGTACCGACCTCCCGCAGAAAAAAAATGAAAATCATAAAGGGAGGAAGAAAAAGAAAGAAAGAGTTGAATAGTAAAAATGTGCATGAGTCAAATTTCCTTGTTGTTTCTAAGCAAGATTAAGTTGGGATAAATGGGTGAATGAGAAGAGTGTGCATAATGAGAGTGAATTTGGTATGTTGTTTTATGAGTGTTTTGGAAGTGTGAGTTTTTAGGAGTCTTTGATTCCCGGATATTATTAGCACCACATGACCAAATATTTTATGCGCCCTATTGTTATTACCAAGCCCCATTACAACCCGGCCGAATGGAAACTTCTTTGAAGTTTTTCATTGAGCCTAAGTTCTCTTGATGATTTTTATGTGTTTTGACATCTCTGGTGGAGAGTTTGGTGATATAAGTAACAATGGCTATGTTGATATTTGCATATTGGATTGAGTTGAGAGTTATTATTCAAAGCCTAAACACTTGAGAATTGAGAGAAACACATTACCCTTGTGAGGTTGGATTCTTAGTTGCTTTTTCTTGAGGTTGCTTATATATGTGTGATGATGTTAGATTCACTTGTCTATTTTCTACTTGAGCTTTGATGTTGCTTTTTGATAAAGGCATTGACTTGATATATGTGTTGTTGGTTTTGGTTGATGTCTTGTTGATTGCTTGAGGACAAGCAAGTCTAAGTATGGGGTATTTTGATGTCCGCCTTTTTAGTCATGTTTTTAGGGTGTGTTTTTAGTGTCTTTTGAGTCTTTTTCTTTAGTTTTGTGTTTTGTTTGAGTCGTTTGTGTAGGTTTTTGTATTTTCATGAGATATGGAGTCTACATAAGCTTTGGTGGTGCTTTGTAGGTTTTTAGAAGCTTTTTGGAGCATATTTTGAAGAAAGGAGTAATAACGGTGAAGATAGCACTCAAGCATGAAGAGAAGATGAAGATTAAGCGCTCAAGTAAAGTTATTGAAAATAAAGTTTGATCATGGAAAGAGATAGAGAAATTCATTACAAGAACATGGGAAAAAGAATTGAGTCAAACGGAGTTGTAACGAATCTTCTACGCAAGTTTTACTCAAGGTTGTTTTCGACCCTGTCAAGGTCGTTAACGAGGCGCCATGAGGAGCACAGCGAGATCCGAGTCGGCGTGTTTAATTGAAGACTTCTATCTTTTATCTTTTAATATTTAGTTTAGTAAGTTTTTATTATGTTATTAGATAGATAGAAGGGATATATTTTATTAGAAGATATTATTTCCTTATAGATTTAAGATAGATTTATTTCCTTATAGATAGATTTAAGATAGAATAGTTTCTCTATAAATACTCTTGTCTACCATTTGTTATTGGGGACACAATCAATTGCCTTGGAGGGCAAGTAAGAGGAGGAGAAGAGAGAGAGACATGAGAGGGGGACGAGATTGTGGATTGGAGAAGAACTATTGTTTTGAATTCGGTTGTAAGCTTTCTATTTTATTTAATTCAGTTGTTTTCAATCATGTTTTGTGAGTAGTCTTCCTCTCTAAGGTTGGGGTTAAACCCAACAATGGTTATGCATGCTTGTTTATGATCATGTCTTGATTGTTTTTATTGCATGAATCTATTCTCTTGCTCTTAATCCTTGAAATGAAAGTTGAAAGGAATTTCTCATTCATAGTTAAAGCGAAAGCAGAAACCTTGGATCAGAATAGTCAAATTAGGGTTTTGAAGCGAAAGCAGATCTATCCTAGTTGAGGTAGAAGAGATTAGATAGTAAGTTTATTGATTTAGCGAAAGTTAATTGATTTACTTGCTTAGAGTTAACGAAAGTTAGCGCCTTTGTGTGATAAAAGCATGATCTTTATGTTTCATAGCGTTAGCATTGCATGATTATTGTTGTGGTGATACCTTTACCTTAGAATCTCTCTTTTACTTGATAAAAACCCTAGCTTTGTTGATTACTTGTGTGAGAAGTAATAGAACTTAGCACTGACTTTCTCCCTGCGGACGAACCTGACTCTGCTATACAACAACGGGGTCTTGATTATAAATTTATTTGTTGTCAAGAAACCTTATCAACAACATCCGTGTAGATCCCCGTGTTGACAACACTGGACTTTGAGAACCATCGGGTGTAGTGGTCCTTCTCCAGAAAATCACGGTAACGCCGTACTTGACCCTGAGTACTCAGAATCACGTCATCCACTCGAGGTGGAGATGGGGACCTATGGTTTCTCCTCTTCTTCTGAGCTCGGGTAGCGGGTCTGCTTGAGCTTGTCATTGATTCTACAAAATAATCAAGACTTCTCCAAGTTAAGATCCACTCAAAAATAGATAGGTAAAAGACCCCATACTTGGTCTTGAATTAACCTCGGAATTATTCGTTAACTACCCAATTGGGTCGTTTACGATTCTGGACTCGGTGTTGATTTCTGAAGCATTGCAGGGTCGTTAACGAGCCTGGGTGGGTCATTAACGAGCCGCCGAGAACAAAAACCAGAATTTCCAATTTTAATCTACCTTAGATTAAAGCACAAATCAAGCATGCAATCTTCTATATTTTTCCACCAATTCCCACAATCGGGTATAAGCACCCCATACTTGCTCGATTACCCATCCCGACATGCTAAAATTACCCAAAATTTTGACATGCAAAGTTTTAACTTAAGATTTAGAACAAGAAAAATTCATGCTTTCCTAACTAGAGTGTTGCAATAGATAATCTAACATGAATACTCCTTCCTAAAACATGAACAACTAAGCACAATCAAGAATTTTTATGAACGAAAACCAAGCATGCAAATCGACCTTTCTACGAACACGATTCAAGATATAAAATTTCTACCCTAAAGACAATGAATCATGCAATTTCGAGCAAGGGTTTAGAAATCATACCGGAGAATTGAGAAATTGAAAAAACAAGGGGTCGAAATCGGGGTGGTTAACGAGCTTGTGTCTCGTCGGTGATGTAATAACTGCGGTTTTTATGGATATTTTTGAATTTTTCTCGGATATCCTTTTAACCTTTTTGTTCGTTTTAACGCTTAATCCAATATTTTCGTTGGAGATTAAAGCCTAGAAAATTCTTGGTGATATCCTAAAATCAAAAAGAAATGATTTTATGGATCGGTATGAAATCTAGGATTTTTCAGTGGAAAAAGAATATTTATTGGATAAGCGAATACAAGTTTCGGATACCGATTGTCAGGTAAAGGACTTCGGATAATTACTTGGGATTCTTCGTTAATCCGTTTGAGCTGAAATTTGGTAATCTTGTAGTACTGTTACTGATGAACAATTTTTATTTAGAAAATTGTTTCAAAAGGGAAGCGGATAATTAGTTATAATTCCGCTAAGATGGCTCCTTGAAGCATGATAACTAAGGATTCACTATATATCGATATTTGGAAATTAAATCGTTTATCGATTAGGAAGTTGTAGGAGTTGAGAATACAACTAAGAGGTGTTTTTGTGAGCTCGTTGCTGAAAATCCTTTTGTTATATTTGTCAGAAGGATGATACAAATTACTGTTGGAATTGCTAAAGACGTCGAGCACGCTTTATAAGGCAAGTGGACGATTCTCTCTTGCGTTATTGTTATTAAATGAGGAATTGGATCCCATTTAATATTTGCGTTGGGAACAACTTGTATGATTAATAAAATATGATAGGTCGTTATATTTGTTAGAAATAATGACCATGTTGTTTATTCAGTTTCGTGCTAGAACTGGATTTAGGTCCGTTATATGTGACCATGTTTGTTGTCTCATGCTGAGACATTATTGTGAAGTAAGTTAGTTTTTCAGGGGTAGGAGCCGAGTCTCCGATGACCTCTTTATAACACAGTCTATGTTGGGAGGTTTAGCTCGTTACTATCATATCCCAACATTCGGGTCATGACTCATACCTCACTCGAAGCTGGAAGAGGTGTTTATGCACTCTAGCTAAGTGCAAATTGGTACTAGGTGTTCGTCAATGATCATGGATTTCATCCCTCTCATCTTGACGTCTCCATGTACAGGTGGATTCTCTGCGGTTTTAGCCGCTTAAAAGTTACCAACATGTTTGTGAAAAGTTCTGAAAGTAATAAAGATAAGTGTGTTAGGCACATTAATGTACCCGAATGGTTAGTCTATTCGATAACCATTCTTGCTTCCGGTTATGAATTATTCTTAATCAAACTTTGATTAAGTTAATCTGAATAGTCGATGGAGGCTTTTCAAAATTTTATATGATGAATATGAGTTCCCAACAATTATTTATGCTTCTTAAAAGAAACCACAAGCGGTGGTGTTCTCTCTCTTGATTATGCGAGTCTCCTTCTTATTCTCTATAAGACTGCTAACTGTTGGATCATAATCCGAGTCTATTCGGATTTGGATGCCAATATGTTTAGTTACAACCATAAGAACCAAGTTAGATTCTCCGCTTGCTAGTCTTTCATTAGACTAACCCGTCCATTTTCTTTTCTTTTATATGGTCGGCTGGGGTCCACCGTTGTTTTACGATACATTAGGTATTTCTTGGAAATTGATTCAAGAGGCTGATTCAGATGTTTGAAGCTCCAGAAGTTGAAGAAAGGTTTCCAATGGCTATACTTGAGTGAAGATCATGATTGAACTACTTCAAAGCGAAGTTGAGTTTCAAAAATAAGAACTCAAGGAAGACTTGATGAAGACTTTGTTTAAATAGAAGGTTGTTCTATTTATTTACTAATTCTTTTTAAGTTAAGGCTTGTATAAGACCTTTTACGTGATTTTCCGATGTAATATTTAATTTAAGTTTGTTAGGTTTTAAATGGGTTAATTTACCTTGTTTTTAGTTTGTTCAGTCAGTTTAAAGCCTTGGGTAGCTTCGGTTTAGTCTTAATCGGGGTTACTAGCGGTAATACCTCTAGGGTAGGAAGGGGGTGTTACAGAAGTGGTATCAGAGCTAAAAGTTCCTAAATCTTGCTTAAGACTTTCATCTTCCATATAGAATTATGGAGAATTCTATATTGGTGTTGTCTTAGAACCATTTACGGAAAGTGGTTAAGATTGGAAGTCAGATTCGTGAAGAGATAGAAAGAGGATAGGGAATTGGAGAACTTGAGGTAATAAGTTGTGATGACTTATGTGAAAAAGGTCCTATAGTGGACATTTGATTCCCTGGAGATGGGAATGGGTTCCGAGAAGGATCCATAGTAAGATCAGGTGAAGATTCTTGAAGTTGGACCGGTTCTTGACCAAGTCCTTAATGAATTCCTATTTTCTCTTGAGAGTCTAAATTGGGTGTACCCTCGTCGTTTCTTCCATATTAGGAAACTTCTTGTGAGATTTTGAAGTTAAGTATTGTACTTCATAAAGACTTTTTAGTTTGAAGGTTTCCTATGTTAAGCTTATATGATGGAAGATTTCAAGTTATGAATGTTGTCTTTAAAAAGGAATTTTTAAGTGAGTTTCTTTGACATTGAAGTCATAAGAGTAAGAGTTTTCCCGAGAATAATTTTCTTGGGAATTTCTGAATTTGGTTGAAATTTGATTATCAATAGAAGTTTGGAGTTGGAACCTCTACTTCTCAATGTTAAGATTTGGAGAATCTTATGAGCCTTGAGTGATTCTAAAAAGATCAGTATGGATCATGAAGTGAGGTAAAAGAATCCTGAATAGAAAGGAATTACCTTTGGAAACTTTCTTCAACAATTATGTTTGTGACTCTATAGTATAGAATCATGGGTATTCTGTACTTTTCTTTGCCCAGTGGGAAGTTAAAGAGCTTTGAGGTGCTCAAATGTTGGATCAATTGAATTGTTAAACCATTGGAAGATGCAGTTCAATTTTGAATCTGAGAGTATTCGAACTCGGATGTTCATTTATGTTGTTATCCTTTGAGTTGAGAGGATTGAGAATCCTAAATGGAATGCGGATTTCTTATGATTATAGTAAGAAAGAAAGGAAGAATGTTGCTTCAGTTTAAGTTGTGAACAAGTGGTTAATCATCAAGGTTGTTGTGAATAAGGTTGATTGATCAAAATGGATTGAACAGGTAAAAGTTCATCAGTAATGTGTTTATGTTCAAGTAACTACTTAGCACAAGTGTTTATTGATTACATGAGTTGTTGATATCCCGATGATTAACCTATGTGACAACGTTATGGGAATTTCGTTGTATGATACCTAGCTCGGGATAATGAGAAGAGACTTGAGGTCTATAATGGACTAGTAATGGAATCAACATTGAGATGTTCTAAATTGCCAATGGTATTGGCTTATGTTTCTTCAAGGATGGAAATGATAAAGTTCAGTTTTGAGAAGATCGTGCAAGGAAGAATTTTGGCATGTTACCTTTGATATTTTAATCGGTTGGGAGAAAAATATCAATCATTCAATATTGTGGTTAATAAGGCTTAGCCCTTATTGCTGAAAAATAATTTCAGTTGTGTAGGATTTTGAAGATTTTATATCAGTCAAATCCAAAGCTTAAGGTGGAACTGGTGAGACTGTTAAGCTGTCGGTAAGCTTCCTAACCATAAGCTCTTCCTTTGCAATGTGGTTTGAAGTTAAGTTAATCAAAAGGTATACGCAATCTCCTTATGGTTAAGTAAGAAGACAAGGGAATGATGGAGAAGTTTAGTTTGTTCACCAATGTTGAATTGAGAAAGGTTTAAGAATACCTTGTTTGGTCATGTACATTCTTCTGCTAAAAGAGATTGGAAATTAAAGGAATTTCCTTATATGTAGAGAGATATATGGATTGAATGTTTTGAACTAGATGCATAGTTTGAAAGTTCATTTTTTATATCGAGAAGATTAAGTTATAAGAGGATTGAAAGTCCTTAAAAATCGTCAAAAGAGTTTGAGAGTCACTCTTGAATATCGGAATTCAAATGACTATTAACTTGCAGAAGGCTTGTTGTTTTGTGAATGGATGAACTCAAGTATTAAATTTTTGTCAATGGATCATGTTTGCATAACTTTAAAGTAATATGTCAAGATGGTACACAAATTGAGAGCGACCTTGGAAGAAGTTGTCATGAATATGAAAATGTTGGAATTACATTTTCCCTAAGGTTGCAAGTAAGTGGATTGGAGTGATCAACTCTTTTATCAAACCTGTGAAGTTAAGTTGGGTTAAGACTGAGTAAATCAGGAAGAGATTTCTCAATGCTTTGGATTATAGAAAAGTCTAGCAGTATGTCTAATTAAGAAAAGTCAAGGTATGTCATCAGATTTTACCTTGAGGAGGAAAGAAGTGCCACATTCGAAAGGAAATGTGGGGCTCAGAAGTGAGTTGGATTGTCTTAGGTCCTTTGAGGCCCAGTTTTGATTTGAAACTTTGGTCAAGTTGGTAAGGCCAGTTAATGTGCAAATGTCAGCACAGAACTAGGGCAAAGCGTCAGTAGCATCATGAAATTAAGGTCAGCAATTTTATTTGATGCATTGGCTTGACGTGCCCATTTCTTCATAAAGTAGTTAATCTTTGTTTCAGTGACATTCAAAGTTCAAGCAAGTATGTTAGTAACCTATGTCGAGTTCCGGTCAAGCTGTTATGATTTAAGGATATTTGAGATCGTTTCATGATTTTCTCTTTTGAGAAAATTCTTTGGACTTTATAGAATTCAAGTATGAATTTCTAAAAGTAATAATAGTTTGTTATAAAGGATTCATGAATAAATTTTTTTACGATTTTCATGGTGGTGAGTAAGAATGTGATTTGTCTTCCATCTTGATCACATGGTAAGGCAAGATTACATGTCTTATTCCTATGAGAATGCAGTAAAGGATTATGTTTGATTTTGTTTCCCATCCTGATCACATGGTGGAATAAGATCACATAATTCCTTGGGTTTTAAAGAATAGTTTCTAGTATGACTTGACAATCATATAAGTTTTGCAAGTGTAGTTGTTTGAGATGAAAAGATGCAAGTTTTCTTTTGCATTATAGCAATTTCTATATCTAGTATCTTGTAAAACTCCTTAAGTTAGTATATCCTTGGTACCCTATACCATTTAAGGAGTATGGTCAAACTTCCCAAAACAGTTCGATTATAAGTAAAGAAATTTGGTAAGATTCTTTACAAATCTGTGTTGGTCTCTGAAGAGCATGGAGTAACTCCGTACTTCTCTAAAAGTTTGGGATTGTTTTCAGTCAACGATTATTGGAATCCTCTAAGCAGTTTGCTAGTAGTTCATCTTGGTTGATGTCATGACCTAAGAAAGTCATTGCATTTTTAGCGAAATTGTCCTTGAAAGTAAGTTGATATGGACTCTTGGGATGGAACCTTTATAAGGAATGGTATTATACTAATCCTTTCTTTGGAGTAAAAGATGTACTAGAAATTTCTCCATTAGTTGTATTTGTTTTCAGGTTGTCTTGAAAACTTAAATCTCTTTGAGATAAGATAGTTAAGTGAGGATTTTAAGCAGAACTCCAATGGGTCTGGAGTTTGGATATGCAAATTAGTATTGATATTCAATTTCAGTCTGATAAGTGTTGGATATAGAGAGTGGACACATGAGGATATGTTTTTAATCCTAAGAGTTAGGTTGCTCAACAAGTTAAAATGTTAAGTGAAGTCTAAACAGTTCTTTGATGAAAAAGACTGAAATTGTCAATGGAGACAATTTTGTTGGAAATTATTGGACTAAAGGTATTATTGTCCAATATGTTGGTAGTAAGAGTTTAGTTTGAAGTAGTTGAGAGAGATAACTACTTTTGAATGTCAGTATGCCTAAGCTGAGTTTTGATTGAGAAAAGGATGTAACGGATTGACAACATAGGTTATTATCTTGTCATATGTTGGATAAATCTCATATTCATGGTTAAGGTAATACTGAGATTTTATCCCAAGAAAGGAAATTGAGTAAGGATTTTAAGTAATCATTGTAAAGAAATTAATTTAAGAAGGACTAAAGGTTGAGTTTGGATGACAACAAGGTTGTGTGAATCCCCTAGGATGTTATTCAAAATTTGTAGACCAGATCAAGGAAAAGTAGTATGGGAAAGTAATATTATTTAAGATCAATGAAGAAGATCAAGAAGGTAAGACACCAAAATTTGTTAATCAAGATTATGGATTGCTTGGTTTCAAGACTGTTCATGTGTGTCTATTGTTGATTAACTTTGAAAGCTTATTTCAAAGGAAGCATATTTATTTGCTTAATTAGTTCATCCTGGAACAAGTAAATATATAAGGATTTAAGATAAAGCTTTTGATGGACTGACATGAAGCGAAATGTCATAGAGTTTGTTTTGATATGTTTGGTTTGTCTGGAAGACTTGATTAAGTATAGAAGACCAGATAGAATGCTATAGACTCTTCCTGTTTCAGAATGGAAGTGGGGAGATGTTACAATGGATTCTTGTCATTATTCGTTCAAGACTTAATGAAAGAAATATGCAATATGGAGGTTGTTAAGAAACTCATTTAGAGTATTCTTTTTAATGCATTTAAGCTGACTTAAAGAGTATAGAAGTTACCTGAGGTGTTCGTGCATGAAGTTTTTGATCTTCATAAAACTCCAATGACTTTTATCTCTGATTGAGATAGGTGATTCATGCCAAAGTTTTGAAGGGAGTGACATCAAGCTTTGTGGAGTAAATTGAATTGAATTTTAGCACAAGCTTCACTCATCAAACTGATGAACAATACAAGGAAACAAATTCAAACTCCTAAGGACATGTATTTTGGATTCCACATGAGTTGGAATGGTAGTTTGAGTTCGAGTGAGTTCACATACAAGAATTTTGATTGCACAGTAAAGAAAATGACTCTTTTGTGGCTTGGTAAAGCCAGGAGTGTTGGTTGTCAATTTGTTGGAACGACAAAACTGACAAGGTTCTTCATGTATTGTTTTAAAGCAAGAGCATGTCAAGTTCATTGTAATAAACGACGTTTTGTTCTAGTATCCGCCTTGAAAGGCATATTCCGCTGGGGAATGCGAGACAACGTAAATGCTCGCTATGTTAGATCTTTTGAGACACTGGAAAGAACTGGTAAGCTTGTTTATCGGTTGGCATTGCCACCTTTAGTGCATTCTATCCGAAATGTCTTCCTTTGATTAGGTTATCTTGACCTAAAAATGGAAGTGAAGAAAAGACTAGAGAAATTAGATGGGAAATGCTGAGTCATTTTCCAAAGTCAGTGAATGTTGTAAAGAAGGAGTTTGGTAACTAAGCAATGATTGATTGTGCTTGGTGCAGAAGTAACAGTATGTTTTTTTTAGGGGGTACTACAAACTTCTGTATAGGTTTGTAGTAGTGGTGTGTATGTTTGTGCTATTCTTCCTGGTGATCTGAGTTCTCCTTGGTTTCGAGGACGAAACCATTTTTAAGGGGATACTAATGTAATAACTGCGGTTTTTATGGATATTTTTGAATTTTTCTCGGATATCCTTTTAACCTTTTTGTTCGTTTTAACGCTTAATCCAATATTTTCGTTGGAGATTAAAGCCTAGAAAATTGTTGGTGATATCCTAAAATCAAAAAGAAATGATTTTATGGATCGGTATGAAATCTAGGATTTTTCAGTGGAAAAAGAATATTTATTGGATAAGCCGTCTTTTTAATTATGTACCGGAAAGGATTTAAAATGCGAAACGGAAGCCTTAAAAATTGAAGGTAGCAAGATAAAATCATGGAAAATTGATTTTATTGGTCTACATAATTTATGGGACGTTTTGTATTTAGTAAGTTTTTCCATCCGAGGTACATAATTTTACCGCTTTAACGCGAGTCCCGTTCCGAGACGGGTTTTGTTTTTAAACCACCCTTTTCTTGCCTTAATGTTGAAGGAAGCTAAGTGATAAAAATTGGGAGGACTCGTGCCTATCCACCCAGCACCCTTATCTTCTTGCCTCGTAAAAGTGAACCGAGAGAGAGTTTGGCGGAACGAACGGATTGAGGGGAAAGGATTCACCGTCGGCCGCCTTCTCTGCCCCATCCGTCCACCATATCTCCTCCACCTCTTCACCTCTTCTTCTTCCCCTTGCTGGGCTCGTGTGCTGCAGCAGAACCATGGAAGAATCAGGCGGAACGACAAGCTCGGGAGGAAGAATTCAATCACCGCCGGTCTCCTCTTCGCCTTGCCAAAGTGACGCCGCCGGCGACCACCAGGCCCTCCGACCACCACCCACCGCAAGGCCTGCTGTCGGGCAACGCCCAGCCACCCTCAGGCTCAAGGATCGAGCCATGATCGAGCCACACGAGCCATGGGATCGAGTGAAGGTATATACGATCGAAATTAATTAGCGGTTTGACTGCGGAGCCACCGTAACGTCCTTTCGGTGCCGCTTTGCTAATTAAATTTATGGTTTTTATAATCTTGACATTGATACGGTTCTACTGGTTCGAACCGCTCGTGAAACGGACGTCCGGATCTTCAGTTATAGCGAATACAAGTTTCGGATACCGATTGTCAGGTAAAGGACTTCGGATAATTACTTGGGATTCGTCGTTAATCCGTTTGAGCTGAAATTTGGTAATCTTGTAGTACTGTTACTGATGAACAATTTTTATTTAGAAAATTGTTTCAAAAGGGAAGCGGATAATTAGTTATAATTCCGCCAAGATGGCTCCTTGAAGCATGATAACTAAGGATTCACTATATATCGATATTTGGAAATTAAATCGTTTATCGATTAGGAAGTTGTAGGAGTTGAGAATACAACTAAGAGGTGTTTCTGTGAGCTCGTTGCTGAAAATCCTTTTGTTATATTTGTCAGAAGGATGATACAGATTACTGTTGGAATTGCTAAAGACGTCGAGCACGCTTTATAAGGCAAGTGGACGATTCTCTCTTGCGTTATTGTTATTAAATGAGGAATTGGATCCCATTTAATATTTGCGTTGGGAACAACTTGTATGATTAATAAAATATGATAGGTCGTTATATTTGTTAGAAATAATGACCATGTTGTTTATTCAGTTTCGTGCTAGAACTGGATTTAGGTCCGTTATGTGTGACCATGTTTGTTGTGTCATGCTGAGACATTATTGTGAAGTAAGTTAGTTTTTCAGGGGTAGGAGCCGAGTCTCCGATGACCTCTTTATAACACAGTCTATGTTGGGAGGTTTAGCTCGTTACTATCATATCCCAACATTCGGGTCATGACTCATACCTCACTCGAAGCTGAAAGAGGTGTTTATGCACTCTAGCTAAGTGCAAATTGGTACTAGGTGTTCGTCAATGATCATGGATTTCATCCCTCTCATCTTGACGTCTCCATGTACAGGTGGATTCTCTGCGGTTTTAGCCGCTTAAAAGTTACCAACATGTTTGTGAAAAGTTCTGAAAGTAATAAAGATAAGTGCGTTAGGCACATTAATGTACCCGAATGGTTAGTCTATTCGATAACCATTCTTGCTTCCGGTTATGAATTATTCTTAATCAAACTTTGATTAAGTTAATCTGAATAGTCGATGGAGGCTTTTCAAAATGTTATATGATGAATATGATTTCCCAACAATTGTTTATGCTTCTTAAAAGAAACCACAAGCGGTGGTGTTCTCTCTCTTGATTATGCGAGTCTCCTTCTTATTCTCTATAAGACTGCTAACTGTTGGATCATAATCCGAGTCTATTCGGATTTGGATGCCAATATGTTTAGTTACAACCATAAGAACCAAGTTAGATTCTCCGCTTGCTAGTCTTTCATTAGACTAACCCGTCCATTTTCTTTTCTTTTATATGGTCGGCTGGGGTCCACCGTTGTTTTACGATACATTAGGTATTTCTTGGAAATTGATTCAAGAGGCTGATTCAGATGTTTGAAGCTCCAGAAGTTGAAGAAAGGTTTCCAATGGCTATACTTGAGTGAAGATCATGATTGAACTACTTCAAAGCGAAGTTGAGTTTCAAAAATAAGAACTCAAGGAAGACTTGATGAAGACTTTGTTTAAATAGAAGGTTGTTCTATTTATTTACTAATTCTTTTTAAGTTAAGGCTTGTATAAGACCTTTTATGTGATTTTCCGCTGTAATATTTAATTTAAGTTTGTTAGGTTTTAAATGGGTTCATTTACCTTGTTTTTAGTTTGTTCAGTCAGTTTAAAGCCTTGGGTAGCTTCGGTTTAGTCTTAATCGGGGTTACTGGCGGTAATACCTCCAAGGTAAGAAGGGGGTGTTATAGGTGATCGGTTTCCGGGCTCCGGTAAAGACGGTCTCTTGGTTGTCGGTGGAGTGAAGGATTCCGAACCGGTGGGAGAGAAGGGAGAGAGATTTCGAGAACTTTGTTTGGGATTTGGAGAAGTATGGAATTGGAGAGTGGGGTGGTAGATTTGTGGAAGGGGGTAAAAGGGTTTTTATAGGAGAGGGAAGGGTAGGTAGAGGCGGCGGCTAGGGTAGAAAATAAGATAGATTAGGGTAAAAAAATCTTACTTGCCCCGTGTAGTGACGAGTCGGGTCTTCGAACCGAGTCGTTAACGACCCTGGGTGGGTCGTTAACGAGCTGTCGTAGCCTTCCTGGAGTGATTTTTTCGATCCCTTCTCCTGAAATCTTATTAGCTCAAAAAATTCTATTTTCTATCCTAACTAAACTAGAAAAAGAAAAACAAAAGAAAACTAAGAAAAATAATCTAAAAAGAAAAAGAAAAAAGAAAAACTAAATCTATTCTAAAGCGGGTTGCCTCCCGTAAGCGCTATTTTTTAACGTCGTTAGCCCGACGAGCTCCCTTACTAGTCTCATGGTGGTTCATGTGTAGCTATGTTGGGGTCCTGAGGTACCCCATACTTAGCCTTGCAGTCTCGGTGTGCTTGAGTTGCTAAATTTGGACCCTTTTCTTCTATCAGTACACTCGATATTCCTGGATTGTCAGTGTAGTCCGAAAACCAATGTGGTTTGGACTTTTCTGTAATACATATAATAGGGCCTTGGTTTAACTCTTGCTCGTGGGACTCGGTGATTGGCCAATGAGGCTCGGTAGTGACGGTTGTGTCGAGTTCAGGTTGAGTCAACTCGATTTGTGCGACTCCAACTAGGTCGTTGGCTTTTTGATCCAAGTTGAATTCCACCCGTTCTTCTCCGATATAAAAAGTGAGGAGTCCCTTCCGCACATCAACTCTTGCTCCTGCTGTGGCTAAAAATGGTCGCCCGAGAATTATGGGTACATGAGGGTCTTCAGGCATATCAAGGACGATAAAATCATTCGGTATAAAGAATTTCCCGACTTGAATAGGATAGTCGTCCACCACTCCTGTGGCCTTGACACTTGATCCATCTGCCATGTACAAATTCATGTCTACCGGCTCTAGTGGTCCCATGTTAGCTTTAGACCTGATTGAGAGAGGAACGAGACTAGCACTGGCACCTAGATCGCATAAAGCCTTGAACTTGTGGTTGCCTATGCCGATCGTTATTGCAAACCTTCCTGGATCTCCTAGCTTTTCCGGTAGAGCTATCGATCTGACCTCATCTTGCAGCTCTGTAATGGACCTTTTCCTGCTAAGAATATCTTTCAAAAACTTTGTGTAAGCCGGCATTTCGCTTAGGGCCTCAGCGAATGGGATGGAAATATTAATGCCCTGAAGAATCTTAACGAAACGCTTGAACTTACTCTCAGTAGAGTCCATAGATTTCTTAGTTGGAAAGGGGAGAGATTTCACCATTCTCGGAACCAAGTTGGGCTCGAGAGGTGAGAGTACCGGGTCGACACTAGGGTCGTTTATTGTCCTCGGCGGGTCGTTACCGACCCTGGTGGGGTCGTTAACTACCCTGGGGTTGAGAGGAAGGCTCGGTTTAGAGAACTTACCTGGGGTAGGATCGTTAGGAATCCTGAGAGCCTCGTCACCCTGGTATACGGGCTCGGTATTTGCTCTCTTTGGCTCGTTAACGAGCCGTTTTGCGAGGTCTTGTTCATCTTTCTCTTCAGCTTGAACTCTCTCCGGTAATGTCTTCCCACTTCTGAGGTGTACTGCTACTATTTGGCCTCTAGGGTTCTCCTCGGGGCGGCCCAGGAGTTGTCCTTGTGGTCTTGGAATTTGTGCAGCTAAGTCCCCTAGTTGGGAATCAACACTCCTCTTCCAAACATCGAACTCTCCCCATCTTTTATCTTGTCGGTTCAGTTTGGCTTGAACTTCATCAACTTTGTTGTTCACTCCGTTAATGCTTTCCTTTATTTCCTGAACCCATGATGGCGTCTCCTGATGGCCTGGAGGTCGATATGGTGCAGGTCGTCTATCTGGTGAGGGCCCTGTATAGCTTGTATTTTGATTGCCCCATGGTTGATAGTTGTTCGACCTGTCATTATAATTAGGCTGGTTCCTGTATGGTCCTCTCATATAATTCATCTCAGCTATTGTCTCAGCGGTTCTAACCTGCTCAATGTTAGTGCAAGCAGAAGTACTATGTGCAGAAGAACCACATTCTTGACATGATTGAGAGGATTTCAGAAAACTTACCTGTTTCCTTAAACGGTTGACCTCATCTTGTAAGAATTGATTTTTAACATCGGGGTCAACTTCATCTCGGTTGGGCACATAGAGACGTTTTTGAGTTTGTGGAGCCTGCTGGGTTCCGTACATAGCATCGTAATTCGCCAGCTTGTCCAACAGTTCCCACGCCTCTGTTGGGTTCATCTCTATAAAACCGCACGCAATAACCCCAAAAGATTCTAAAAAGATACTCAACCGACACGGAAATAAATTCCCGCTCAGGATCGGTGAATTATAAAATCAAAACTTCAAATATTCTCTCTCGTGGCCTCGTTAACGAGCCCTCACAGCCTCGTTAACGAGCCTGGGCTTTGTTTTCTTCCACACTTCCTCTCGTAATCTTGAGCTTTGACTTCTTCAATCTTGTACTCCTCCGTCTTTCACTGTAATGCTCCAAATTCAGCTCCATATAGCTCTTTTCCTCGCTAAAACCTACAAAATACACAAAATAGCGTAGCTTCCACTCTTTTTATAGAAATATGCAAAACTATCTAAAAACACTCGAAACTAAACCTAAACTTAACAAAACTAAACCTAATAAGCAAAGAAAACCTACTAAAAACTATACTAGAAATGCGAACATCAGTAAGCATGATTGGTTGGTAATCAGTTCAACCGCAAAGGATGTGGAGAACCATCCTTTTTTACTCCATTTCCAATATAGCATGTCCTAAATTTAATTATTAGGGATTGTTATGTTAAGAATGTGCTCAACAATATGTCTTGGGAGCACTTGGTTTGGTAATTGGATGTTCCATTAGTTGGATGACTCAATAAAATTCTCAACACACGCATTCAGCTTCGGAATGTGTAGTGTTTTAGCAAACTTTAGCAGTTTATCAAGAGCCAAGTTATTTGTCCAAACCACCCTACAAAATAAGACCTTTTTTGAACAACTCTCTTAAATTCATTAATTGGGTCCATTGCCATGACTATGAGGCATTAGGTTTCTTTTCGTAAGAAAAATATATGGTTATCTTTAATATATTTTTCCGACACTATTTCCACCCAAATATTGTTTGGTTCCACCATAATTTCCTAATCCCCATACCACCATAGCCTTTGGGTTTGCAAATACGATCTCACCTAATTAAAGGCTTATATATCGAGTCTTTATTTCAGAAAAGGTTTCCATAGTCTTATTTATATCATTTTCAAATCCATGTTAGGAGCATGAAACTTTGCATGACATAGTTCGGTTTTGTAACAAGGTTTATTCTTATTAGGGCAATTCGTCCTTCTTGAAACAACGTGTTTACTTTCCACTTTCCAAGTTGTGAGTTAGATCTCTCAATAATTTCGCCAAAGTTGTTCTTATCGACTTTGCCATTCATAATGGGGCAACCAAGATATTTATCAACCTTCATTGTATTTCTAGCCCGTATTAAAATATAAAATGATTTGACTATTCATAACGTTGTAGCATAAATTTGTGTTTTGCAAGGTTGACCATAAACTTTTTGTTTGAATTTTACACCCCAACTTGTAAAGGTTACTTCTGTTTGTACACACATAATGGACTTTCTACACCACGTGTCTTGAATGCATGGAATCTTCACACATTTATAGTAGGGGTGTTCAACGGGTCGGGTCACCCGCAACCGCACGGACCTGACCCGCAATTTGCGAGTTGCAGGTTGACCCGTGACTCGTGTGAGTCGGGTCGCTGGTCGAATTTTTTTATTTTGCGGGTCGTTGATGTTCATGTTTTTAGTATAGTTTTAGGTGTTTTTGTTAGGATGCTTAGTTCAGTTCTAGTGAGTTTTATTGTTAGTTTTGTGTGTTTTTGGATAAGCTTACATATTTTGTGAAAAGTATGAAAGCTACTCCGTTTTTTGTGTTTTTCTTAGGTTTTTGACGCAGAAAGGGAGCATTTTGAGAGGAGCTGAAGTCAAGTAGTTGATGGTGGAATGCATGAAGGAAAGAGAAGAAAGAATATGTCTTGAAGATCTCGTTGAAATCTAAAGAGAAGCTATGAAGAGTGTACAAAAATTCAAGACAGAGAGCTCATTACCGAACTGTGAGGGTCGGTACCGAGCTGTGCAACAGAGTTTTATGTGAGGAATTTAGCAAGAGTCTACCGACCTTGTGCATGTCGTTACCGAAGTGGCATGTGTCGGTAGGCGGCGCCGACTTTCATAAATTCTATCTTTTATCTTGTGATCTTTTTAGTTAGGAAAGTTTCTATCTTCTAGGATCTTTGTTAGATAGTTTCTTTTAGTATAAATACCCTGTTTTAGTTAAATTAAGGGGGTTAGATAGTTCGTTTGAAGAGAACTCGTTAGTTTGGGGGTAAAGTTCGGAATTTGAGAAGAGAGATTGGAGGGATTTCGACTGGTCGTTCGAGAGAGTCGAGTTCATTGTTCTCTTGTTCATTGATTCCGAGCTTGGTTGTATCGAAAGACAATATTTTTATAATTCAAGTAAGCTTTTATTTCAATGTTTTCATTTAATTTAGTTGTTTGTTTTATTTCAATTATGAGTGAGTAGTTTACTTCTCTAGGATCGGGGTTGAAACCCGACATAGTTATGCATGATTGAATGTGTGTGTTGAATGTTTTGATTGCCTTTTATCCTTTTAAACTACTTGACTTGTGCTTATACTTAGACGAAATTCGAAGTAATTTGAGTTTGTCGCTTGATCAAAAGAGAAAGTAGTGAACTTGAACATTGATATTGTTCGATAACGAAAGTTTCGAGCTTTGGATTCAAAACAAGTAGAAAGTGAATTGATTTATGAAAATTGATTGATTTGCTTGTTTAGGTCAACGAATGTTGATAGATTTATTTTTAAGGCATGATATTTATCCTTTGCACTAGTTCGTATGCATGATTATGTTGTGGTAAACATTTATCCTAGTTGTTTTTGCATTTGAATTACCTTCGTTTTTACTCACGCACAGACTCATTACCGAGGCAGACAGGTCGGTACCGAGCCTGCAGTTGATTCGTCTTGTTTGCTTAGTAGAATCCCAACAACGTTACCGACCTTGACAAGGTCGGTATCGAGGGCTATTGTAGCCTTGTTTGTTCCTATTTTGCTTTGTTTTCTTGCTCTCGTAGTTAGTAATCAAACAACCTTACTTCTCTTAGACGATCTTGACTTCGCTATACTCAGCGGGGTCTTGACTACAAATTTATTTGTTGTCGAGTAAATTGACCCTCAACAAATTGGCGCCGTTGCCGGGGAGATTTCAATAGTGCCAAGTTTTGTTCTTCTTGCATTTTTTGGGACTCTGCCGAGACGCTAACGACCCCCTTATTGATGCGTTCCGGCCTAGGACAACATCAATGGGTTTTTATCTCAACTCAAGCTATTCCGTCATTGAGTTCGGTTCTAGACCTGCCTATATTGATGACATCTTTGGTTTATGACGCATTTTCGGTTCAATTGGAGGAGTCGGGAGTCGAGCCAATCAATTCCGAAGGAAACATCGACTGCGCGATCAACCCCCCGCGCCTCGGCCGCAAAACACAGCAAGTTCTGAGCGCGAGATGCGCGCCGGAAGCGCGACTGCGCTCTGGCCGGCCGTGACCGCGCTTCGGCCGCAGTGCAACGACGCCTTCGGGCGCGGGCTGGAGCCTGAAAGCGCGACCACGCTTTCCCGGGCGAAACCGCGCCCCGACTGACGGTCTTTCGAGTTCGTCCGAGCATGTGCGAGGTCTTCCGAGGCTCGGGTCTTCGGGTTTCTATCTTAATTATATTATCGGGATTTTAAGTGAGACAATTAATTTATTTGGTATTATTTTCAATTCCGTTATTTATCTAATTAGCGAGATGGGTTGGGCTTGCATGCTTGGGCCCATTCTCACTAGGGTTTCTAGGTTTAGATCTAGTGTTGTATTTAAGTTGTCAAACTTTCATAATTCGGTTTCACGCTTGAATGAACTGAATTTGCCTTTGTTGAATCGAGTTTCTCTTCCCTAAACATCAGGCGTCAAAATCCTTCTAACCCTTCTTCCAATCGCCCTACGATTATTCTGAGGTTTCGCTTGTCGGGATCAATACCACATCGAGACGTCGCTAGAACCCTAGCGTTGTACCATCGATTCACGAACCGCGCGCCCCTGCGTGTCGCTACCTCACTTGTTTCCGCTCCATTGTTCAATCGAGATCGTGACGGGATTCACAATACGAGACGTCGGTCCTTGTAGCGAGGCGAAACGCATCAACTAGCATCAGAGCCATTGTCTTGTAAGTCTCCTGATTCGATCTTTGCACTTTCACCACCATAATTCCGCCATTAATTCAGCAAAAAAAATCCAATTTTTTTTTGCCAAACCCTAATTAATTGTTCTTGTCCTTTGAGTATAATTGTGGTGTGATTTGTTCATTGCTTTGCTTTTGCTTGATTGATTGCCCATCGTTAGTAATTTTCAATTACTTGATAGGCTATCTTACTTGTGTTTGATTTCATTGAACTACAATTATCGTTGCATATTTATCGTTGCTTGTTTGAGGTCACTGAAATTCAGCATAAACAAAAAAAGAAGCAATTTTCGGCCCTAATTTTTTTTTTTAAATATTAGTTGTGGGTGGCATAGCCAAAATAAGGTAAGTCATTAAACCACATTTGTTAAAAAAAGGAGAGAAATTTGTGGGTGCTAAAGCCAAAATAAGGTAAGCCAAAAGCCACACTTTGCTAGTGATTTTAACATTGTTAGTGCTTACATCATTCCTTGTTTGTTAGTACTACTTGTTTGATATTACTCAATTGTGTGGGTGTATATCTTGCTTTAACTTTGCTTTGTTCAATAACACCATTGTTTTACTCGTGAGCCTAAGTCGCATCTCGCACAAAGAGCCACCCGTGACCTTGTGTGAGTGCATTGCTCGGATCAAGAGCTAAGACTTTGTGTGTTTGTTTGCCTTGTTCGTTTTGTTCTTTGTTACTCGCCATGTCTTCTCCTTCTGATTCAGGTGCATTACAAAATCAAGAGGTTGATCATACACTCAACCCTACTGCTTTGATCGAGTCCATGCCTATAGAACAAGAAATTGCTCTTTTACGGTAAGAAATGGCTGATATGCAAGCTCGTTTTGACACCCAAGCTTTATTGCTTGCATCCCTCGTACCACATCCGACTTCGGCTCCAATGACGCAACCGGGCATCAACACCTCGAGCTCACCAAATCGAGACACCCAAGCTTTATTGCTTGTCTTCCCTAGGCATCAGGCGTCAAATTCCTTATAACCCTTCTTCCAATCGCCCTACAATTATTCTGAGGTTTTGCTTGTCGGGATCAATACCACATCGAGACGTCGCTAGAACCCTAGCGTCGTACCACCGATTCATGAACCGCGCGCTCCTACGTGCCACTATCTCGCTTGCTTCCGCTCCATTGTTCAATCGAGATCGTGACGGGATTCATAATATGAGACGTCGGTCCTTTGTAGCGAGGTGAAACACATCACTTAGGGTCGGTACCGACCCTGCTGGCCAACCCAGTTTCTGTGCTTTTTCTGTTTGCTTTCAAGGTTACTGTTGAGTCGATACCGACCCTACTCAGGTCGGTACTGACCTTGTCAACAGGTAGTTGCTTCTTTCTTTTCAGTTTTTGTTTTATGGGATCACAACAGGCTCGATACCGACCCCCTTGGCCTCGGTACGACCCTCCTCTGAGAACCCGTTTTGCTTTTAATCTTTTTTTTTTGTTTTTGTCTATGTTTACAGTGCATGCCAGCTGAAGGACGTCGAGTTGTCTCTCATCCAGAAGTAATCTCTGAACCCGAGCAATCCTTCCACCGCCGATTAAGAGAAAGAAAAGCCATGGCCATGACACCTGAAGAGATGGCACAACAGATGGTTGCGCTTAAGAGGCAACTCGAGGCCTCACAACTTGAAAAAACCGCTCTACAGGAACAACTCAATGCCTATCCAAGGAAGGCTAAACAGTATATGCATCCAAAACCAAGGGTGTCAGAGTCCTCCATAGAGCTTCCTGAGATAGAGATGACCTTTGAGATCAAACCTCAATTTATATCCTTGATCAAAAGGGCTCGGTTTGAAAGAAAATCCACTGAGTGCCCAATAGAACATATTAGAAATTTCCTTGATTTATGTGACACTATTGCTGCTAACGGTGTCTCTTTAGAATATGTTCTGTTGAAAGCTTTCAAGTATTCTCTTGCAGAAAAGGCCTTGAGCTGGTTAGAGAACCTACCTCCCAAGTCAATAAAGAAGTGGGAAACTCTGCATGACTTGTTCATGACAAAGTTCTTCCCATCTGCCAAGACTAAAGAGCTAAGGAAGCGCATCACCTCCTACCACCAGCTGCCTAACGACACTTTTGTAGAGACATGGGAGAGATTCAAGGAGATGCTCAGACAATGCCCTACTCATGGGCAACCACAATATGTGCTCCAAGAAATCTTCTTCCAAGGGATCAATGTTGAGATGAAAAACCGCATCAATCTTCACACTACTTGCGGTTTCATTGAGATGGATCCCGATGAAGCGTGGGCATTGCTCGAAAAGCTAACCAACTACGATGTTGTATGGAGTACATCAAGCCCAGCAGCCTCAAAGGCGGCTCTATACACCAAACAAGGATGAGGTCGACCCAGAAGTGAAGCACCAATTCTTGCAAGACGACGTCAACCGCCTGAAAAAGCAGGTAAGTTACCTTAAATCATCTCAGTCTTGTCTTGAATGCGGGTCTTCAGCCCATGCTACTTCTGCCTACACTAACTTGCAACAGGTTCGTGTTGCTGACGCATATGAAGAAGCTAACTACATGAGGGGTCCCTATAGGAACCAAGTATATAATTCATATGCATGGAGGAATAACAATCAGCCCACCTGGGGCAACTATAGCCAAGGGAACCAACCTCCTCAACAAGAACAAAGGGTTCCGCCTTACAGACCCCCAGGCTATCAAGAAACACCATCATGGGTGAATGGACTCCATGAAGGGATCAATGGAGTGAAAAATGAAATCAGTGGAGTCCGTTCTGACCTAAAAGGTGTACAAGCATAGTTGGGAGAGATTGAGACATGGAGAAAGAATGTAAACTCTCAACTAGGCAACCTAGTTGCTGATGTCATCTAGTTTTGCATGGTTTTTCATAAGCATTTAGGATTAGATTTCATCCTTTTCCAGTTTTGGTTTTGTATTTTGTGTTGATTTTTAGTATTATTCGTGGTATGGTTATCTACACAAGCTTTGTTTGCATTTTCAGGTTTTTGGAGGTGTTTTCGGCTCTTAAAGATGGTTAAGGAGCTTAATGATATTAGAAGAGTCAAGGAGAGGTGAAACAAGCCTTTGAAGATGCTCATGGGACAAGAATATGAGGTTAAAGAGGTGCCAGAGACGAGCCAACAAGCCAGAGATGAAGGCAGAGAGGAGAAAAAGAGGAGAAATTTGGCTAAGTTATGGTCTCGGTCGAGACGGCGGACAGGCAGCCGCGAGAAGCTTTTTTTCTTGCGCGAGGGGCCATCTTTTATGTTATATTTTTGGATATTTTTAGCCTTTAATATAAATATTCTTTAGAAAACTCTTTTAGGGGGACTTTTATGCATTATTATTATTTTCTAATTAGAAGAAAGAGAAGAGACAATTCCTAGGGTTTTATTTCTACGCTATTTTCGCTTTGGAGTTTTTTTTTTGCACTTTGGATCTAATTGTTCTTTCAATTGAATTTCAAGTACGTTTCTCTTTCAATTATTGTTATTGTTCTTATTTCATGTTTGATTTAATTGCTTTGATCATGAATTTAATTATGCTAGGCTAAACTCTGTAGTTCTAGAGTTTGGTTGATCCCAACAATGTGAAGCGGATTAGATTCAATACCTTTTGCTTGAATTGAGTTGGAAACTAATATGATTTGATTCTAGGGGCTTAATCTAATAGGGTTAAACTTGTTAGAGTCTTATTTAGGTTGTGCATCGAGAGGTGGTAGTCTAAGTAAGTATACAAAATAGAGAGAGCGCATCGAGAGGTGGTTTTATCTATTTGGAAAAACTAGAATTGACCTTGAGATTAGTTTCTCATGTGGTTAATTGTCATAGAACTTTTAGGTGTTTGAGTCGATGCATCCCGAGAGTGGGGCAAGTTTGGTTTACCATCTAGATTTCTAAGTACTTAAAGGGTTTCTATCGGTTTTGTTTCGTCACGAGAGTGGGTTCTTAATTTGATAGAAGTACATTAAGTTAAACTTTGAGAAAAGTTAATTTATGACATTAGACAATAACCTTCATAACAAAATATCCAACTCAGTTTAGGTAGAAGTGAGATTCGAACTCCGTGGATCAAAGTTGTGGTGATTCCTTGCCTTAGAACTTTGCTTTATCATATACTTTTCATTCTTAATATTTACTTGTTTTATTTGTTTTTCGTAGTTAGAATTATACCAAAAATCATTATATTTGGCTTAGGAACTTGTTTCTAGAATTTACTAAAACAAAAATAATCCCCGTGATTCGATCCTGATCTACTACTACAACAGATCTCGTATTCTTGCGAGTGTGTGGGAAACCATCACATCAAGTTTTGGCGCCGTTGTCGGGGATTATTGATAGTTTTAGTTGGTTCTAACGGACTAGTTCATCTAAGTCCCCTTTTTTTTATTTGTTTCTTTTTGTCTTTGGTTTTAGGTGGTTCCTTTAGTGTATGCGCAGAGGGAGAAGTTCAGCACCCCACTACACGATCCCGATCCCGAGCCTGAACGATCTATTCACGCTAGATTAAGGGAAACAAGAGAAGCTCAAAGACATAACATGGGTGATCGTGACGAAGCTATGGAAGCTTTACAGAAGACGATTGCTGATATGACAGCCCGTTTGCAAGGCTTCACACAACGTGAGGCTGAGCGATTGGAAGCCGATCAGCGAGCTGAAGCTGAGAGGGCTCGACTTCCGCCACAACCCACCACTCTTGGCGAGTACATGATGCCCGTCAATCGCGGCCCAATCTCTGGTGTCGTGTTTCCACAGGTTACAGCTCAACACTTTGAGTTGAAGTCTGGCTTGATCAACATGATTCAGGCAAATCAGTTTGGGGGTCTGCCTTCTGAAAATCCCCACCAGCACATTGAAACCTTCTTGGAGCTGATGAATACAGTTCATATTCAGAATGTGCCTAAGGAAGCTATGCGTCTACTTGCTTTTCACTTTTCTCTTACAGGCAAGGCGAAGACGTGGTACCGGTCTCTTTCGGCGAACTCTATCACCACATGGGACAAGCTCTATGAGGCTTTTATGGCCAAATTTTTTCCTCCCAAAAAGACTGCTGAGATGAGAGCTCAAATAAGCTCATTTTCCATGGCTCCGGGTGAAACTTATTTTGAAGCATGGGAGAGGTTCAAAGACTTCCTTATTCAATGCCCTCATCATGGGTTCACTAAGTATGTGCTTCTTCAAATTTTCTACAGTGACATTGATGATGCTACAAGACTACATATTGATACATCTTCATCGGGCAATTTTATGGAGATGCCAATTGATGATGCTTGGGCTCTAATTGAGAAGACCGCCCTCCATGCTCAACGGTTTTCCAATGCTCGCTCTTCTTCTTCCTCTATTGCTAAGAAGAGTATGGGATTATATGAGGTTGATTCTAGTATTCACAAGGAGGCTCAAAATAGTGCTCTTATTCATGAGATTGCACAACCGAGGAAGCAAGTTGGTGAGATGAACATGTCAAAAGCAAGCCCAGTTGAACCGTCAACTCCAAAGGTTGTTTGTCAAATGTGTGGTGTTCCCAACCATACCGCTCTTACTTGTCAACTTTATATGGCCCAACCTGTGGAGGTTCCTATTGAAGAAGCTAGTTATGTTAAAGATGGCTATCGAGCTCCATATCCAAACCCGAAGAACGATCCTTATTCGCCCACCTACAATCCGGGGTGGAGGAATCATCCAAATCTGAGGTATGGAAATAATGCTTCTTCAACATCTCAACCTCAATTTCAAAATCCAGCTGCAAATCAAGCTCCTTATGGGGCTAGAGATGACCCTCCTCCTGGCTATCAAGGCAATTTTTCGGGCTATCAAGCTAGGCCCCCTCCTGCTCCACCTGTGGTTCCTAAAAAATCTCCTGAGTTGATTGTTATGGAGAATATGATGGCTGAAATGAAAGCACTTTCTAAAGGTGCAAGCTCTTGAGCAACCATAAAAGATGACGGAAACTCAAGTGGCTCAAAACGCCGCTAATGTTCCTAGACCTTTGGGTACTCTTCCGGGTCACCTCGAAGAGAATCCAAAAGGTCAAATTCTAGCGGTGACTTTGAGGAGTGGCAAGGAACTTCAAGCTAAAGAGGTGGAACCCATGCAAGCCAAGGAGACAACCAAACCAGAAGGCCCGGTTGAAGAGGACGGGGCACTTTCTAACCCTGCCAAGGAGAAGGTGATTCCATATGTGCCACCACCACCTTATGCTCCTCCTCTCCCATTCCCACAAAGGAAGAATCAAGCTTTGCTAGAGAAGAAGTATGGGAATTTCCTTGAAGCGTTGAAGAAATTACACATCAACATTTCATTTATTGATGCCTTGAAGGAGATGCCCTTATGTGCAAAATTCTTGAAGGAGATCCTCTCCAACAAAAGGAAGCTTGATGAGTGCCACATGGTTTCCATGAATCGGGAGTGTAGTGCCTTGATCCAAAATAATCTCCCACCAAAGCTTCAAGATCCAGGTAATTTTTCTATCCCTATTAATGTGGGTTCTCATAACTACAATGCTTTATGTGATTTAGGAGCTAGTGTCAGTTTGATTCCATTGTTTATATGTGAGAAAATTGGCATGAAAGAGCTTAAACCGGCAAAAATGCAACTTTATATGGCGGATAGGTCTATTGTTCACCCTGCAGGTATCCTTGAGGATATTCCAATTCGCATTGGAAAATTTTATATGCCTGTTGATTTTGTTGTGCTTGATATTAAGGGTGATTCTCCAATATCTATTATTCTTGGTAGACCTTTCTTGGCCACTGCAGGTACAATAATTAATGTAAAAGAAGGGATCCTCTCTTTCACCATTGGTGATGAGAAGATTGAATTTAATCTTGCTAATTCTTTAAAATCTCCTTCTTTTGAAGAATGTTGTGATAGAGTTGATCTTGTTGTTAAGAAAGCTCCAGACCCTTTATTGTCATTCAATTATGTTGATCCTATGGACTCTTGTTTCACCACTACCTCCCAAGGTAGAAGTTTATCTAGCGTCTTAGCAGATTTAAAGGTGTCACATGAAGATCCTAGACCAGAAAAAATTGCACCTAAGGATCCATTGGACAAGCTGGAAGTCACAAGGCTAGAGTTGAAGCAATTGCCCTCTACTTCGAGAAATATGAAGGCTGTATTTTCTAATGAACGGGCACAAGTTGAATTTAAGCCCGGGGATCAAGTACTTCTTACTCATCATAAGTCAAATATGTTCCCCGGAAGCAAGAATACAAGACAATCCAGACCATACTTCCTATACCGAGTTTTTAGAGATGATTCTGTTGAACTTTGGCACAAGAACTCGGGGTATTTCAAGGTTCGGAAAGTCCGACTCAAGCCTTACAAAAAGCTAGATTCGATTGAGATGGGTACCGCCGACCCTCCCAATCCGAAGATTTGATACTGGTGGAACACGGTCAAGCTAATGACCTTAAAGAAGCGCTTCTCGGGAGGCAACCCGAGCACCTTTTTATTTTTCTTTAGTTTTTCTTGTTAAAAAAAAATCAAAAATCAAAAAAAAAAAAATCGGAATTTAGTTATGATGTCTTAGAGACGGAGTCGTCTCTGTCGAGACGTCTGACATCTCTACCAAGAAAAAGGTCTTACTCTCGGCAGGCCATCTCGATCGAGACGGGAGTCGTCTCGGTTGAGACGGCGGCATTTTCCAAAAATTAAAAAAAAAATTAATTCCATAAAACCTAAAAACTAAAATAGAAGGTTGTTCTCCTTCCCCCTGTTGTCTCTCTCTCGATAGTCTTCTGAACCAGACATCGACGAACAACAGCAACGCTGCTCCAAGCGTCTTCCTCTGCTGCGCCAGACAACCGTCGAACCAATGCCGGCGACTCCTCCAGTCGCGCAGCCAGCTGACCCCTCCAGCAACACCACTGCTCCAGGCGTCCGCCTTCATCTGCGCTCGCCCAAGCACCACCGACGAACCTTCTACACCACCAGTCGCGCAGCCCCTGCGCTAGGCGACAGCAACACCAGTACCGGTGTCCTCCTCCAGTCGCGCACCCACCAGCGCGGGCGAACCACCAGTCGCGCAGACCGACAAGCGGCCTGATTCGCGAGCATCTTGTGTTGGGTCGGATTCCGACGATTTCAACCTCTTTTGGTTAGTTTGGTACAGATTTCGACCCTATCATTGCTTTTCTATTGAATTTGTGCTATTACATCTCTAAAATTTGCATGTTTGCTCTTGATTTGAGAGATTTACAATTTTAGGGTTTTTAGATCCGAATTTAATTTGGGGATTTTTGGTGTTTAGCCTTTAATTTCGAAATTCATGGTGATTTATTGCTTAAATTGTATGCTCTAAATTCTATGTTCATGCTTGATTTGGGTAACTTGTGTTCAATCTTGTTAATTGTTGTTTGAGTTGCCTTGAGAATTAAAGTTGTTGGAATATTGGTTTTTGGCTTGAACATGCACTAAGTTTTTGCTATTAGAACTTGTTTGATTTTCTTCTAGCATAAGATTCAAGTATGGGGTTGTGGGTTGCTTGCAAGTTGTGGTTATTAGTATGCTTTTGAGCTTGAGCTTGTGTTCTTTGACTTGATTTGAGGACTAACAACTTGTATGCACTAATTGCTACCCATTTGTTTGCTTGAGTGATTTTATTCTTATTTTGAGGGTAGCTTGTGTTGTTGTTTGATCTTTGGTGTGTAGGTTTTTATCTCCAACAATGGCTAGTGATTTCCGTAAGAGAAGTAAATCTTGTGAGTTTCACATATGTACCACCACGCCTTTGGCTACTACTATGATCCAGCGGCTCCTTATCCGCGACCACCTGACTACACACCTCAGTAGGATTTTGTGAGTTTTGTTCTCCCTCTTGTTTATTTTCTATATTGGGGACAATATAGGGTTTAAGTATGGAGTAGGGCGTATTCACTTTAGCTTGTTATGCATTGCATGTTTATTTTTCTTGCAAGTTTTGTTTTGTTTATTTTGAAGAAAAAAAAAAGAAAAAAAAAAGAGTTTTATGATGAGTTGATGAGTATCCTTACTTGAAAAAAATTGGCCACAATGATTGGATATTTGTCTATGATGCTAAGTTTTCGAATTTCTCTAAAATGCATTGATTGTTCTTTGATAGATTGCCTAGCATGGAGTTATTGATAAGATTATAGGTTGAATAGGTCCCTAGACAAAAAGCCTTGTGAGAATTTTTGGCCTAATGGACTTCATAAATGTGTCCTCTTGCATTCTTTGTGTGTGATTCTTGGTTTGATTACCTAATCTCTAGAACTTGCGTTACAACCTTTTTCAAGGCCACATATATGACTTTTGTGCATGACATAGAAATGATTGAGGCATTTGTTTTGTTAGCCATAATCCCTTAACTACCTTTACATATAAGTTTCTGTGTTTCAAGCCATGTTCTAGCCTTTTATAGCCTTATTTTTGAAGCTCCACAAAAGCATTCTGAGCCTATTTTTAGCCTTTTCACCCATCCGGGAATAAGGATATTTGATTAAATTTGCTAAGTGTGAGTCAAGCTTGAAGAAGTTATATGTTTTTGGTTTTGGAGGTGATTGTTTGAAATAAAGCAAGTTGTAAGTTAAAAAAAAAGAAAAAAAAAGAAAAAAAAAAGAAAAAAAAAGAAAGAGTTTGAATAAATAAAGTTGTTAATGGAGGTGAAGTTTTCTAATGAGAAGGTAGTGAAAAAGAAGAAAGTGAAAAAAAGAAAAAATCTTAAGCTTGGTGTGTTGTTTAATTTGGTTAGATTCCTCTTTCCCGGATTTAGCACCACAAGACCAAATTATTCCCTACCCTTTTCTCTTACCTTGGCCTCATTACAACCTAATAAAAGACCTCTTGATTTATGTCATGTGCATTGTCCCAAGTGGTGGAGATTTAGGACTCTGATGCAAGCATATGGTAGATGGTTTTCAAAGTTAAGATTTGAGCGATATTGATTCCCTAAACACATTGAGAGTGAGTGAAACACAATTATCCTTGTGAGGTCTAGGGACTAAGAAGGGCATGTCTTATTGATAATAATGAATATGCTATGATGGCACTTGTCTTTGATCTTTTAATTAGTATGATTATGAGAATTTGAACAAGTTGAGGCAAAATATTTTTTATTGCACTTGTGGTTTAATTTTAAGTTTTGCTTGGGGACAAGCAAAGTCTAAGTATGGGGTATTTTTGATGTCATCTAGTTTTGCATGGTTTTTCATAAGCATTTAGGATTAGATTTCATCCTTTTTTAGTTTAATTTTATGTTGATTTTTAGTATTATTCATGGTATATTTTTTATTGCACTTGTGGTTTAATTTTATGTTGATTTTTAGTATTATTCATGGTATGGTTATCTACACAAGCTTTGTTTGCATTTTCTGGTTTTTGGAGGTGTTTTCGGCTCTTAAAGATGGTTAAGGAGCTTAATGATATTAGAAGAGTCAAGGAGAGGTGAAACAAGCCTTTGAAGATGCTCATGGGACAAGAATATGAGGTTAAAGAGGTGCCAGAGACGAGCCAACAAGCCAGAGATGAAGGCAGAGACGAGAAAAAGAGGAGAGATTTGGCTAAGTTATGGTCTCGGTCGAGACGGCGGACAGGCAGCCGCGAGAAGCTTTTTTTCTTGCGCGAGGGGCCATCTTGTATGTTATATTTTTGGATATTTTTAGCCTTTAATATAAATACTCTTTAGAAAACTCTTTTAGGGGGACTTTTATGCATTATTATTATTTTCTAATTAGAAGAAAGAGAAGAGACAATTCCTAGGTTTTATTTCTACGCTATTTTCGCTTTGGAGTTTTTTTTGCACTTTGGATCTAATTGTTCTTTCAATTGAATTTCAAGTAAGTTTCTCTTTCAATTATTGTTATTGTTCTTATTCCATGTTTGATTTAATTGCTTTGATCATGAATTTAATTATGCTAGGCTAAACTCTATAGTTCTAGGGTTTGGTTGATCCCAACAATGTGAAGCGGATTAGATTCAATACCTTTTGCTTGAATTGAGTTGGAAACTAATATGATTTGATTCTAGGGGCTTAATCTAATAGGGTTAAACTTGTTAGAGTCTTATTTAGGTTGTGCATCGAGAGGTGGTAGTCTAAGTAAGTATACAAAATAGAGAGAGCGCATCGAGAGGTGGTTTTATCTATTTGGAAAAACTAGAATTGAACTTGAGAATAGTTTCTCATGTGGTTAATTGTCATAGAACTTTTAGGTGTTTGAGTCATGTTTGATGCATCACGAGAGTGGGGCAAGTTTGGTTTACCATAGATTTCTAAGTACTTAAAGGGTTTCTATCGGTTTTGTTTCGTCACGAGAGTGAGTTCTTAATTTGATAGAAGTACATTAAGTTAAACTTTGAGAAAAGTTAATTTATGATATTAGACAATAACCTTCATAACAAAATATCCAACTCAGTTTAGGTAGAAGTGAGATTCGAACTCCGTGGATCAAAGTTGTGGTGATTCCTTGCCTTGGAACTTTGCTTTATCATATACTTTTCATTCTTAATATTTACTTGTTTTATTTATTTTTCGTAGTTAGAATTATACCAAAAATCATTATATTTGGCTTAGGAACTTGTTTCTAGAATTTACTAAAACAGAAATAATCCCCGTGATTCGATCCTGATCTACTACTACAGCAGATCTCGTATTCTTGCGAGTGTGTGAGAAACCATCACATCAATTGCACAAATTCCAAGACCTCAAGGGCAACTCTCGGACCGTCCCGATAAGAACCCAAGAGGACAAATATCAGCCATGCACCTCAGGAGCGGAAGGACACTACCAGACCTTACCGAGGCCAAGGAAAAAGAACCAGGTACCGAAGAAAATGCTCCGGCCAGGCTCGATAACGAGCCAAACAAGGTCGATACCGAGCCTAATGACCTCGGTATCGATGCTCCCCGGGTCGGTAACGACCCCACTCCAGGTAAGTCTTCGACACTGAGCCACTCCCTTAATCCCAGGCTTTATACCAACCCCACTAGGGTCGGTACCGACCCTTCTCCTACACCGATCGACCCTCTTTTCGATTCGGTAGGGCCTCGATTCGGGTCTCTCTCTATCCCGAGTCCTTCAAAAACTCTCCCTTTCCCGATTAAGAAGTCTAATGATGTTACGGAAGGAAAGTTTAAACGGTTTGTTAAAATTCTTCAAGGGTTAAATATTTCAATTCCATTTACTAAAGCCCTTAATGAAATGTCTGCCTACACTAAATTTTTGAAAGAGATTTTGAGCAGGAAAAGATCTATCTCAGAGCTGTCAAATGAGGTTCATTCCATAAAGCTCCCTGAAAAACTCGGTGATCCAGGTAAGTTTGCAATTTCACTAGGTATTGGGACTCACCGTTTTAAAGCTCTCTGTGATCTAGGTGTCAGTGCTAGTTTATTGCCATTATGTATCAGGACCAAGGCTAACATGGGACCACTGGAGCTTGTTGATATGAATCTCTACATGGCGGATGGATCTTCTGTAAAAGCAACTGGAGTGACGACGTTCCTATCCAAGCTGGAAAATTCTTTGTTCCCAATGACTTCATTGTTCTTTATATGCATGCCTGAAGACCCTGTGGTACCAATTATTCTTGGAAGACCATTCTTAGCTACCGCTGGGGCACGTGTAGATGTCAGAAAAGGACTTCTCACGTTTGATATTGGAGAAGAGAAGGTCGAATTTCATTTCAATTCGCCCCTAAGCGAAGTGGCTAGTTGTAGTACTGAGGAGTCTATCGACCTATCATGGCTCGGTAACGATCCCTCACTGAGTACAGAAACAAGCAGATTCAAGGAGAACGTGCATATCAAGGAGCCTACCGACCCCCCATGTTCGGTAACGACCCTTTATCCGATGAAGAAAGACGATCACATATCCGTTTCCGGGCTAGACAAGCACGTTATTGAGCCACTTCCAGATCTAGTAGGGTCGTTAACGCCCCACATAGCCTCGGTAACGAGCCCTTTTCTACTCGATCAATGACTTCCGAGCATACTTATTGATGATCGAGGGCCCAATATTTTGGAGAGAAGCTATGTTGTTTTTCAGGCTAAGTATGGGGTATCTTATGATCCCGACATAGCTGGATGGAAGCCACCCTGATAGGCTAAGGTAAGTTCGTCGGGCTAACGACGTTAAAAATAGCGCTTACAGGAGACAACTCGCTTTTTTTTGTTTTTAGTTTTTGCTTTCTTAGATCTTTTTGCTAGATTTCTTTTGACTTGTTTTTAGGTTAGATTAGTTTAGTAGGGATAGAAGTTTTTCTAATGTGACTCATGTACAAAATTATGGAAGAAGTGCCACAATAAAGAAATTAGGGGGACACATAGCAAGATCGTTACCGATCTTCAACAGGTCGGTAGCGACCTCTACTGGACCGAAGAAATCAATTCCTCACTGATCAATGGTTTCAAGCAGTTTCAGTTTTATTTTGCGAGTTCCCTTTTCCTTATCCTATTTATTCTTATTATGTTTTTAAACAGTGAGGACACTGTTTGGTTTAAGTATGGGGTATGGGAAAAGGAAACTCAATTTTTGTGTCTTTGCTTTGTTTGTGTTCTTAGGATTGATAATATTCCACTTAGATGTCCTATGATATGCTTTAACTTGCTTGATCATGTAATTCCTTTAGCATGTTTGGAGAGCTTTGCCTGAATCATGTTGAAAATTATTTTTATGTGGATATTTAGCATGTGATGAAATTGAGCACATATGATCTTAGGTAGAAGTGACTTAAATCAAAAAAAATTCCTTGTCAGTTATTTTTGGCCTTATAGGGAGAACATCAAGAATCCCTCTTCTTTTCTTGTGTGATTTACTCTCCTTATGCATATTATCTCTTGTCATTGATATGGTTATCTATTACTTGAGACCTATACGAGATATTAGTCCATTACACGTGAAGTCAGATGATAGAGAACTTATTTTTCATACGCCCTATTAATCCTTATCCACCCTTATCATTATCCTCTTTTTGAAGCCAATTTGAGTCTTGAAGCCTTTTATTTTTAGCTCCATAAAATTTTTCCATAGCCGATATAAGCTTGACCCTATCCTGGGATTAGGACTTAGTATTGGTTGTGATGGTTTTGTTGAGTGAGTTGTTTGGTTCAAGTGTGGGGTAATATGGATTGGGTAAAGTAAAAGATCTTACAGTTTGTCTTGTAAAAGGAGTTTGTTTCCCTGAATGCACTTACAAAAGAAGTGGAAAAGTAAAGAAAAAGGGGAAAACAAAAAATTGCTACATCAATACCGACCTCAGTAGGGTTTGGTACCGAGCCCCTCAAAAGAAAAAAAATGAAGATAATGGAAAATCTGAAAGAAAAGAAAAAGAGCTGAAAAGTAAAAGTGTGCATGAGTCAAATCTTCCTTGTTATTTTGAGCAAGATTAGTGGGACATAAAAGGGGTTGAAAGTAATGAGTTTGTGCATAATGTTTAGAGAGTTTGGTATGTTGTTTTATGAGAGTTTTGGATATATGTGAGTTTTAGGAGTCTATATTCCCGGATATTATTAGCACCACATAGCCAAAAGTTTTCCACGCCTTATTGTCATTACCAAGCCCCATTACAACCCGGCCGAATGGAAGCTTCTTTGAATTTTCTCATTGAGCCTAAGTTCTCTTGATGATTTTTATGAGTTTTGACATCTCTGGTGGAGAGTTTGGTGATATAAGTAACAATGACTATGTTGATTTTTGTATATTGGATTGAGTTGAGAGTTGTTATTATATATAAGCCTAAACACTTGAGAGTTGAGAGAAACACATTACCCTTGTGAGGTTGGATTTTTGGTTGCTTTTGCTTGGGGTTGCATATATGTGTGATGACGTTAGATTCACTTGTCTATTTATTTCTACTTGTGCTTATGATGGTGATTTTTGTTAAGGGCATTGACTTGATATATGTCATGATGGTTGTGGTTCTTGTCTTGTTGATTGCTTGAGGACAAACAAGTCTAAGTATGGGGTATTTTAATGTCCGCCTTTTTAGTCGTGTTTTTAGGGTGTGTTTTGATGTCCGCCTTTTTAGTCGTGGTTCTTTAGTTTTGTGTTTTGTTTTGAGTCGTTTGTGTAGGTTTTCATATTTTCTTAAGATATGGAGTCTACATAAGTTTTGGTGGTGTTTTGTAGGTTTTCAGAAGCTATTTGGATCAATTTTTAAGAAAGGAGCAAAGACAGTGAAAGATAACACTCAAGAATGAAGAGAACGAAGAAAAGCACTCAAATAAAGTCATTGAAGATCAAGTTTGAGCTTGTAAAGAGGTAGAGAATTCGTTACAAGAACATAGGAAAAAGAATCGAGTCAATCGGAGTTGTAACGAACCCGCTACGCAAGTTTTACTCAAGACTGTTCTTAGTGCTGTCACAGCTCGGTACCGAGGCACCCCGTGTCGTAGCGAAGACCGAGTCGGCACAATTAAAAGGCTTTTATCTTTTTTCCTTTTATGTTATTAGATAATTTAAAGGGATATATCTTATTAGAAAGATTTATTTCCTTATGGATAGATCTTAGATAGATTAGTTTCTCTATAAATACTCTTATCTGGCCTTTGTTTTTCACACACCATACCACAATTAACCTAGTTTAGGGTAGAGAGAGAACAGAGGAAGGAGGCGTGAGAGAGGAGAAGAGACGAGTTTGTGGAGAAAAACTATCGTTTTGGATTCAAGTTGTAAGCTTTCTCTTTTAATTAATTTAGTTTTGATGTTTTCAATTATGATTAGTGAGTAGTCTCTCTCTCTCCAAGGTTGGGGTTGAACCCAACAATGGTTGTGCATGCTTGTTTATGATCATGTCTTGATTTTTTTATTGCATGAATCTATTCTCTTGTTTTTAATCCTTGAAACAATAGTTGATAGGAATTTCTCATTCATAGTTGAAGCGAAAGTAGAAAACTTCAAATCAGAATAGTCAATTTCGGGTTTTGAAGCAAAAGCGGATTTATCCTAGTTGAAGTAGAAGAGATTAGATAGTAAGTTTATTTATTGAACGAAAGTTAGTTGCTTTACTTGCTTAAAGTTAATGAAAGTTAGCACCGTTATGTGATAAAAACATTATCTATGTGTTTCATTAACGTTTGGCATGCATAATTGTTGTTGTGGTGACACCTTTACCTTAGAATCACTCTCTTGCTTGTTAAAACCCTTATTTAATTGATTGCTTGCGTAACAAGTAACAAAACTTAGCACCGACTTTCTCCCTGTGCACGAACCTGACTTTGTTGTACTCAGCGGGGTCTTCATTATAAATTTATTTATTGTCAAGAAACCCTATCAACAGTCGCGGGTCGGGTTAAACCCACTCAGGTCTCGGGTCGACTCGCGACCCGCAATATTTTTAAAAATATATATTTTTATAATTTTATTAATATATAAACATTTTTTATAAAAAAACCGTTGGATTTGGTCGACTCGCAAACCCGGTGGGTTTATTTAAAAAAAATACATGTTTTTAGGTAAAAAAATCATTTTTTGATCCGATTGACTTAGTCAAACGGGTCACCTGCGAGTCGGGTCGCGGGTCAAAATTAATTTTTTGCGGGTCGACCCGACCCGTGAGCATCCCTAATTTATAGTGCACCATGCATTTAAATTGTGTGAAAATCCATCCATTCATAATGTGTCAGGTGTTTCACAAGGCAATGGGCAAGTGGCAGCGGAATGAGCTTGTAAAACCCATATTTTACAACAATGGGTATTACCGCGCAACTGACCTCGGATTTTTTCCATCCAAGGTCACCCAAGACTAATAATAAGAAAATTCTTGTGAAAGCGGAAATAAAGTGCTTAAATTACAAAAGAAGCGATCACCAAGTGATGCGATATTAAACAATCCTTACAACTTCATAATTTTTTAAATAGTAGAGTGCTTTGAAACAAAAGACAGTGAAATGGAATTTTGATAAGGTCTTAAGTTTGTTCCAAAAAGTGACAATTAATGCAACAAGCAAAGGGAACCTTTGGTGATGAGCTTAACCTTCTCCTCGTGGCATCTTTGATCTTTTCCTCTTTTAAGTCCTTGAAAGCCTCTCTTAGTGTCTGATATTTCTGCGAAAGGCAAGAAATATCAGGCAAAAATGCAGAATAGAAAACGGGTTAGTATAAAGAGACTAAGCAAGTGAGAACGGAAATTCTCAAGGTAAGGATTTACGATAACAACCAACTTTGTAGAGGGTGAAGAAATAAGCGAAATACGATAACATCTTAAGTGGAGCTTTTATACGGGCAATAAGGTAAAACTTCTCGAAGAGAGAGAAAACGAGATAATAAGGTTTAGTTCAGAAAAGGACACTACAAAAATATTAGTTCCTTTATTGGACTATGAATAATGTTGGGAACTTTTAGTTAATTCACATCAAGTTTAAAAAGCATTCGTCGACTTATCGGACCTCGACCAACCTCATCAGCTTCGAAGCTCCATGTAGGGGAGGTGGATGCGAACGCGTTTAAGTACCAAGTCCTACCTAGCCAAGCTCGAATAAACATTCAGATTGGAAACACGATATTTCAAAGCGGGGAACGAGATTGGACTTTCTAAGTTGTACTCGATCCATCCTAGTTCATTTATATTTGTGCTTAAGGCACTCATCTTATTTAATTTATAAAACAATTCACACAGTTTACGATTTTTAGGTGTGGGGGCTACGAAGGCTGGTCCACTTAAAGGAACGAGGTTCCGACACTTAGCTAAATGTGGTTAAAATGCTTAGATGTTGCTTGGAGACTTCAAAACCTTTGATAGTCTAAAGAATTTTTAAAAATGGTATCTATACGTGATGAGTAGAGATTAAGGTTCATATTATAACATATGGGAAGACTTGGCAACTCTAGTTACCTTTCTTCATGTTCCAAAATTGGAAGAATAAATGTGCCTACCAATCCCTCTACGATATATGAATTTTAAAAGAATGGGATTATAGAATGTGAGGTGAAATATATGAATATCGTTGTAGATGGAGTCTAATACGGAAATATTTTTTTAAGTTCTAGAATCATACATTTAACAAAATTAAACATATGTGGAGAAGAAGCTTATTTATTTAGTTTGGTGCATTGTGCAAATATGGAAACAAAAGGACGAACATCAAAATCACCTCACTATTTGCTTATATTTCTCCTGCTCAATGATTATTTGAGTGAAGTCTCGATATCAAGAAGACAACCAAAACACAAAAAACCTACTGAAGCAAGAGCAATGTGATATACATTCATACATCTCAGAAGTCATATAGTCATCCGATTCCATCCAAGATAACTTATCACAAATAGAAATGAAAAATGGTTATCACATATAGCTCAAGAATTTCCCTAGGATATATAATGGATTGGGTTTAGAATGTTTGAAAACCCTGATGAAGCAAATAGAACTCGATGTAGGAGATTGGGAATATAATATTTCGAACCAAGGCATACAACATCACTATTTTATGGATTATAAACTAGAAATTATATCATGTTGCAATGCCATGTGACGTACCAAAATGAATCTCCATCCGTCCCGGTTTTGATGTTCTCATTTGAAGAAAAGCGCATGAATTAAGGAAAATTAATTTGTATTGTTTGATTTGACAGATTTTGAAAGTTGCAAGGAATAGAAGATGTAAACCCATTTTTCCATAATTCCCTTAATACAAACTTATTTACATTGACCAATAGGAATGCAGCATTTACACTCACACAGATCACCACCATATCAAGCCCTTATTAAAGGCTTCAAACTCATTCACTTCAACCATTTAAAGAGCATTCAAAGCTCTTATTTACAGACCATTATTGAAAGCTCTTTATGAGCAAAATTCCAAATCAAGTTAAAAAAGGGGACAAATAGAATAATTGACCATTGCAGATGGCTTTAGCCATATATATGAATGACATTATGAGGCCCCATTTCCAAATCAGCCTAATCAGTATCAATTTCATCTCAATGAGGCCATCGGGGACATGAAAAATGTTCCAGAAATTGTTTTAGATCTCAACTAACCACCACAAGAGGAACAAGAGATGGCTTCAACAGAGACACACACAGCAGTTGACCAGGAAACAAAGCAAGTGAATGTTGGATATCATCAGCCATCACGCAGAAGACTCAACAGTGATGAGAAATTTAACATTTTGCTATGGCTGTTAAACAAAGCAACTAATGGATGCCTTGAATGTGGGACGATACAGCAAGCTGCACAACAATTCAACATTTCAAGGAGGAGCATAAGCAAAAGATGGAACATTGCCAAAAAGTAGAAAATTCAAGGGCATTAGTATGATATGAGTACAAAGTTCACCAATTGTGGTAGAAAAAGAATTCAAGTTGCAGCAGAAACAATCACATCAATTACTATGGGAGACAAGTCATGCATAAGAGACTTGGCAACCAAACTAGGCATTTCAAAGAGTATAGTGCATAGGATGGTCAAAATGGGACAGATTAAGCCACACACAAATGCACTTCATCCGGGTTTAAAGGATGCAAACAAGATAGCTAGATTGGAGTGGATTTCAATGCTCCTTCAGGGGGACACAACAACATCAAAGAGGGAGTATTACACCATGTTTGACTTTGTTCATATAGATGAGAAGTGGTTTAATCTTAGCAAGAAATCACATAGAGTATATCCATCACCAGCAGAGAAGGGTAAATATAGAGCTGCAAGTTCAAACAAATTTATTCCAAAAGCAGTGGCTAGATCTAGATTTAATTCACAAGGTCAATGCACTTTCGAGGGGAAGATTGGGATTTTCCCATTCACATACCAAGAGGCAGAAAGAGGTCATAAAAATAGAGACAAGGGGACAATCATCACCAAGGTAGTGGAATCAGTCAACAAAAATGCCACAAGAAACATGTTGATCAACAAAATCATTCCAACAATCGAAGCAAAATGACCAAATGATGGACATCAAAAAATCGTATTTATTCAACAGGATAATGCCAAGGCCCATATAACACAAGATGATCCAAAATAGCAGCAGGTACACATGCAAGATGGATTCACTTTCATTTTTATTCAACAACCACCAAACAGTCCAGATTTGAATATTTTAGACTTAGCATAAGAAAATACCTAAGGATGTTGACAAAATTGTAGAGGTTGTTAATGAGGCATTTTATGAGTTAGATCCCAAAACTCTAAGCAATGTGTGGATGACCCTACAATTTATAATGAATGAAATATTGTGGGTGATTACGAATTGCCACATGTCAATAAAAAGAAGATGGAAGCTCAAGACAACGTACACACTCAAGTAAAGGCACCATTGTTTGATGTTTTGGAAACATGGGACATTGTACATAATGGTGCACCACTAAATCAAGCACAAGCAAATGAGGCACAACTAAGTCAAGCCTCACTAGATCACGAACACGGCAGTCAAGCACAAGACAGTCAAAGGGGACATTAAGCAATGAGGACTGGATGGCCATATCATCATGGAATAGTGCAATAATGTTCTATTCTAGGCTGATATGCAATGCAATCATTTTGAACATATGTAAATTTTTGGGACAGTAATGATTTTTGTGAAACATATGTAAAGGGGACATTAATGCAGTCAACTCAAAGACTTATTTTGAACATAAATTGGTCTCATATGACCCTATTTGGCTCACTGACATAATTTCCTTCACACACCACTAATACAACATAAGCCTCATTCAGTCACATAATGTAACTGGTTGCTTATGATATATTAATGCAATGAACATATAGGAATCACACCTCACAAATACAAAGACTTCATCATTGATTTTTGTCACATAAATTGGTCTCAGATGTCCCCATCTATCATTGACCCATTCACACTTTTGCCATAAAACCCAAATGTAAATGAGCCAACCTAAGTCTCAAAGAGACTGGTATCTCATTTCAAATAGGCAATAAAGGCATCATTAGAGTGAACAATCTCATAATAAAGAACTCATCATTGACTAGTTATCAGAAATGAGAACAACAAAGTGGAACACCCAAAGAAAATTATTCATCATCACCATCATGCAAGCAAACAAGAAAGCATTGCAATTTTTCAATTTCAAAGTCATCATGTAAGCAAGCAAGCAATCAATGAAGCAAGCAAGGAGGGATAGTTTCAACATGCACAGAGAGACAAATTGTAGAGGAATCCAACATTTACATTTACAAGGACAATTTCAAACAAAATCAAGATAGTTTTGAATACTTAGCTAGTCTTCTTCAGAATCTGGAACCACAAGTTCATCAAGATGAAGAGTAGGATCAACTCCATCATTCCCAACATCAGAAGGAGCATCAATGAGGTCACCAAAATCAGCATCATCAAGCAAATCAGGAATATCAAGCAACTTAGGAACATCTTCTACTGCCACTCAACAGTAGATTCAGAACGACAAGGACTAAAAAAGTGGATTCCTCTACAATCGGGGCCCCACTCGCAATGAGGGTCCATGGAGCACCTTAAACTCTCAAAGTGAGAATTAGAGGACATATCCATGATCAAAGTTAAGGGGACAACTGCAAAGCACAAACAACTTCTACCCTAGTTTGAAGAAACTCACCAGATCAGAGAAGCTATTGACTCATAGAATTCAATTCGTTATCATGCAAGGGATATAAATGAAGCAAAATGTCAAGAAGCACAAATGTAGTGGACAAATTCACAAAACCAAACCCATAGCTTCGAGGAACTCACCAAATCAGAGAAGCTAGAGGCTTAGAGAAGTCGATTCAGCAACATGCAACCAAAATAGACGACCATAAACGTCAGGATGAGCATACAATAGGGACAAAATTGCAAGATCGAGCCCTAGTTCAACATAGCTCGCCAGATTTCATAAATAAATGAAAGATTGTAAGCAAGAGGAAATTGGGGCCAAATTCACAAGAACAAACCCTAAATCGAAGGAACTCACCAATAATCGGACGTTTAAGGCTCCAATAGCAAATTTGGGGGACAAATCGAAGAACAATGATCAAGCAAGGGGACAAAACGTGACAAAGATCGTCACTTAGAGAACCAATCTCAATCAAGAACAAAGAGATAAGAGATCGATCAAACCGAGAAGGAGGGAGCAAGTACGGAATCAAAGAGCTTATGAGAGAGTGAGGAGAAGAAGATAGCGTTCTTCAAGGGTTTCTGAGAGAGCAAGGCAACAAAGAATGAGGAGAGGTCTAGGGTTTCATGAGGGAGAAGATGAAGAAAAGGGCATGGGCATTTGTGGTATTCTATGAGTCATGAGGACAATTGAGTCATTTTTCTAATGCCCAAAATGGAAAATATCGAAAATGAGAACATCAAAAGGGGACACCCAAATAGGAATACGAGAACATCAAACCGGGACAGAGGGGGTAAAATATAAGAGCGTCGGAAGAGGACCTTGGAAGCAATAAAACAGGTAATGTAAATCAGAAAAATAAAGTCTCAATCAAGATAGAGAGAGCTTTGAAAATAGAGTGTATTGTGTATAGAAAGGGAAAATTGCGGAACAAACTCAAAAGAGACGTAAGTCAGGGCGCCCAACATCTCTGATCGGGGCGCATCGAATTGGCGGAAATAAACCATAAAATTTTTGAAAAAGAACTCAATATATTACTCCGTATTATTATTACACAGACAGGCAGGCGCGCAACTGACGATCAGCAGCTCAATCCACCCGGACGGCGAAGCCTCTCGATACCAACAACCAAAGCCCCACACATCAAACTCGAAGAGTAAACACTAGACAGTAGACACAGCAAAAAAACACGCACAATGATAATACTGTCCCAGAACGAATCACAAGTTCACAATAACATAAAACAATACATAATAACCACATACAAATATCACATCAAGTAGCATTTCTCAGCCTCCTAGCAAACCCCCTTAGTCTTCTTCCCGTCAACAAATGCCTTCCAGTGACTCGTAATCGTCTTCAAATGAGCTTCATCTACTTTCTTAGGTGGTGCCTTACCTTCCTCCGCCGCATCCTTATCCACTGTCACGTGCGCAACTTTCGTATCCACTCTCACGGGGTGCTTGTCCAGCTCATCAACGACTCGGGTGATGTCATTGATGAGACGGTCGGCCAGGCTCCGGCTGAAGTCCTCTCGGACCACGACTCTCAGGACGGCAACGCGCTCGGCATTGGCGGGCATCGTGTAGGCGGGAACGATCCACCCGAACCGCCTGAGGTTTTCTGAGATGTCGAAGACTGTGTAGCGGCTCGAGTCCTTGAGAGCGAACGCCACAAGTGGGACTCCAACGTCCTTCGAGAGGATTTCGAAATGGCCCGTCTTTTCGAGGCCTTTTTGGAGTACGATCGCGTTTCCCTTGCAGTTTCCCATGATGTGCTTATATCCCTGGGGTTGGTTAGTGATAACAGAGGGAGCATAGAATTAGAAGTGTCATCCATCAGGGTATTTTTGAAAGTATCAGGAAGACAATGTTTACCTCAAATCCAAGGCGAATTAATTGGTAATACTGTGCAATTATCTGACTTGAACCTGCCAATAAAGAATTCATTACTGGAGTTTCACTAAAAATGGAAACAGACTTTAATGTGAAATGATTTGAGCCACTTGACATAGCAAGGAGCATGAAAACAGGAATAAAAAGCAATATGCTAAACCAGAGTAAGCTCAAGTCCTTTAGCAAGACATACATAGAAGTTTTCAGCTTGATGAATACTTGATCATGAAGTAAGCAAAATAATTTGTAAGGTTATCGGATTAACTGAATATGCTACCATGATTCTCTAAATGTGTTCTGAGTAGCCTCTTTTTTTATCTCATCTCATCCTACCCTTAGCACTAAGATCATTTGAAGTCTGATCAGCCGTGTTTACGAGTAAGAAAAAAGATTTTCTGCAGTAAGAAAAAAATAAGTTTATACCTTTGGAGAAGTTGAGGGTAAAAGTGGGTTGGTCAGTGCCAAGATAATTGATATGGAAAATAAGATCTTCAGGCAAGTCTTCTTTGCTCCTCCAGACAACCCAACCGATACCAGCGTATACGAGCCCATACTTATGACCACTAACATTGATGCTCTTCACCAACGGCAAACGAAAATCCCACTCAAGATCAGGATAAAGGAATGGAGCAATGAAACCTCCACTGGCTGCATCAACATGGATCGGTGTCTCCCAACCTGTCTCCTTGTTCTTTTCAGTGAGGAGATCGTTCAAGAGTTTTATGTTTTCGAATTCTCCTGTTAAAGTTGAGCCCAAGATTCCAGCAACACAGATTGTGTTCTCATCCACCATATTAATTGCCTTTTCTGGATCCATCACATAGTATCCTTCCTCTAGCTTCACCTCTTTTAGTTCCACCTCAAAGTATCTCGCAAATTTCTCCCAGCAAACCTAATTGATACATGTAAGTAAATAGATACAGGGTCAGTTGATTACAAACTATGGAAATGGAAACAGAACTAAGATAATATATTTTTGAGTGATGAATTAATAACCTTTTGCTTGAAAATAATTATGATAAATAGATTATGCAATCAAAGTGAACTATACTAATTTCCTTTCTCTATTTATTTCGGCAATCTGGAACCAAATGAGCAATTAGTCTCTACGAAGATCCCACAAAACTTAATTTAGGAATATGAACTAACCTGGACGTTAGCACCAGTAACAATGTTAGGTTTGTCGAATGGTTTGCCTTGTTCTTTTCGGCGCTGTTGCCACTTTCTTTTGAAGGCTAAGCCTGCAAGCATAATTGCTTCTGATGAACCTACAGTTCCCACTCCAATGGCTGTTTCCTCATCTCCAAGCGGGGCATTGAAAAGGTGGGCTATCATGTTTACACAGCGATTCTGCACAAGAATGGATGCATTTGAGTAACATATTAGATCAATTCTATACATGTAAGTCAGAGCATTGTGGTTGCTATATCATTATCTCAGATATGAACATATAGTTCTAACTTCTAAGTCCATATCGAAAATGAAACGAGAAAATAGGAACCAAACAGCAACTCATTCATGTGGCATTACAAATTTCATAGAACCACCCTTGTCTTAGAAGGTTTTTCTCAAAACCACCAGATTTCAATCTACGATCTACATATTTTTATTTCTATCAAAATCAAACCTATTTTTAGTGTTTGTCAAATAGATAATATAGTATTTATTATGTAAATCACCATCTTAGCTGCCTTGAATGGATTTGTGTGAATGTCATTTTCAAGAAGTATAGTAATTTTGTCATTACCCTTAAAACACATGACCTTTTAATAAAAAACTTAAAAATGGGTGATTTTGATAGAATATAAAACAGAGGTGATTTCATAAATAAATAAAAATTCTCGTGGTTTAGGGAAAAATCTCCTAATAAGGGGAGGTTTACTGAAAATATCTGTAATAATTCTGAATTTTCACTCTCATCATAGAAACATGCTTAGAAAAATCATTAACCTGAAGTTCTGTGGTGACAGGATACTCATCCATGTCAACATAGTTCTTGTTGATGGAATCCATGATGAGCTTATCGCATTCCGGCTCCATCCATGTTGTCACGAATGAGGCCAAGTTCAGCCTCGGGTTCCCATCCAGCATCAGCTCATCATTTATGATCTGGTAAGCTGCATCTTTTGGGATCGATTGGTCCGGCATCTTGTAACTAAAACCAAGAAATCAAGTTAGTTGGTTAATGAACCGGTTTATATTCAGAACTGTTAGTCCCAACTTCAAAACTTATATAATTTCCAGAAAGGCCAGTAAAAGTAATGAATTTAGACAAGATCTAGCCGTATATAATACATGAGTTGGGAAATCTCCAACCCAGAGAAAAGAGCCATGAAATTCCAATTCAGTACTAGGAAAAGCAAATAAGTTGCTTAGAATATGCTGTTCCCCTCTCATTTCCAGTTGAAGTACACAGTATCACTGTATCAGATTCATATGGTATATAAAACTAACAAGATATGGAAGACACAAGGAAATTGGGGTCCATATCCAACCATTTTCTTGGAGCACAGTTGAAAACCCCAAATTCAACCGCCAAGTGACCAATTTTCCAACCACCAACTACTAAAATAAAACGGCCCAAGTATAGCTAAAGCATGTACTTGATCATATAGCAAATATATTGTTTGATGTCAAGTTGCTAGATCCGGCTGAAATTAGCCGTTAAGATCCTAGTCCGGTTTGGATCTGGTCACGATTATGCACAAATAGACCCAAATTTTAGGTTAGAGAAGAGAAGTTCAGAATAAAAGAGTACCAGGGAAGAACATCCCGGACATATCTGGAAGCGAACGTGCAAGAAATGGTCTTCTCCTCGGAACTCGAAGCTGTTTCGCTCAACACCATCTTTGATCTTCTTCTTTTCGCTTCTCCTCCTCCTTCACTGTAGTAAGTATTGCACCAGATAAATAGGAGAAAGAATCCAACAAACAAACGAAAAATTAAACGGTGGAGGGTTCACTTGAATTTGGACTGACAGTTGAGACTTGAAGGGGAAGACTTGTCGGTTTCGATTTACCTTAATTAAGTTGGTTGCTTAACTGTGGATGAAAGGTTGACGGCCGATAATGGCGGATCAGAGAGTTTAATAGCAATACCTGATTAGAGGATGATGAGACGTGGGCGCGCCATGAATTCTGGCCACGTGTAAGGATTATTGGATGTCGGCAAAGAGTGAAAGGGAAGTGGAATTTCGTAGGATTGATTACATTTGTCTTGACCCCTCTCATTATGGTGGTAGGTTAATGTCATCTGCTTTTCTTGCAGGGTATGTACTCACATCACATGCTATCATATCCCCTGCTTTAGCCAATGAGCTTGTGGATTAAAAAGAGGAATGAGGGGCGCCCCGCTCAGACCTGTATGGCGCTCCGGTAAAGCGAGCGGTGGACCCTACCGCTTCTCATGCAAGCGGTACTTGGTACCGCTCTGTTTTAATTTTTTTTTTTTTAAATCCAGTCAAAGGTGCAGATTCCCACGTGGGAATCTACACCAGCGAGCGGCAGCGGTAGCCGCTGCCGCTCGCCTGGGATTCTGCAAATTGCAGAATCTCAGTTTGACTGTCGGGGCGGAGTAAAGCCGAGTAGGTGGCGGGCGGAGTTAGCTGAGCTTCGGCTCTTTTAAATCGAATAATGGTCCTCAAAATTTCTCATTCCCTTACATACAACTCCTCCTCACTCCCTCTCTATTTTCATCTACATACAACTCCTCCTTACATACAACTTCGCCCCTCCATTTTTGCTTCAATTCCTTTGAAAGTGGTCTCAAATCCGATTCCAAAACCCGTTCATTCGATTCAAGTGGTCCCAAAAATGAAGAATTTTTCACTATCGGTATGTATGATTTTTTTAATTTTAATTGAATTATTTTAAGTTATTAAGGTTAAAACTAACGTAATTTTTTTAATAGGGTTTGTTTGGCTCGAAATCATCTTCAAGCTCCCAGCGTAGACGGCGGAATGAATCTCATCGAAATATTAACTTGAATGAGACCGAGGCAACCTCGAGAGCTCGAGAGGAGGTTGAAGTCCGACTTCCGGAAGCGACGACGAGCCAACCCGTCGCCCCCGTCGTCTCCGTCGCCCCCGTGGAGGGTTTTGGTACGCAAAATATTAATTTTTTTTAATTTATGGATTAATTATTAGTTTCATGTATTAAGTAGTTTTATAGGTTAATTATTAGAATAGTCCGTGAATACGAAAATATTTATAGACTAATTTATGTATAATTATTAGTGACTAATTTATGTATAATTTATGTATAACCAAAGTCCGTGAATACGAATTCGATTAAGTAGTTTACATGCTAGTAAAGTTATATGTTAATTTATGTGGTAAAAATAATTAATTAATTAATCAATGTATAATTTATAGACTAATTTATGTATACTTATTAGTGATTAAGTAGTTGTAGAAAATAATTATAGAATTGCGTAATTTGAATAGTTAATTTATTTATGGTGTAATTATTAGTTAATTTATAAGTATTATAAAAATAAGCGATTAAGTAGTTGTTGAGGGTGAATATGAATTTTTCTTAATGTGCATGGTTACTATATTTACGGATGAATTAGTAGTTTGATATATTAATTATATGCTTAAATGAGCATTATGCACGTTATTGGATTTTAGAGACATATTGTAAAAAATGCACGCAGATGATATTTCAGCAATCGAAAGATTGCTGAATAGAAATGGTGATACATTTTCGGACCTCTATGTGGACCGTACCCAGCCCACATTTGCTAATACGGGCTATGGTGAAGCTGGTCCATTATTCACTCATGGGAAATACGGGGCCGCTCATGGGCAATACGGGGGTTACCAATTTTCCCTGCAATATCCAACACAAGAGGCGTATAATTACGGTAGTACGAGTTATATGCCATTCCAAGAGACGCAGTATGGTTGTAGTACGAGCTATATGCCACCGCCAGAGACGCAGTATGGTGGTACAAGCTATATGCCACCACAGGAGACGCACCATTATGGTAGTACGAGCCATATTACGCCACCAGACGTTGATGACGTTGTACACAAACCCGGCTCCTCCGTCGTACACAAACCCACCCCCTCCCATGCGCTACTCAGCTCCTCCGGAGCCCGATATCCCGGCCCATGATTATGAGGTCCCGCCTTATGAGGACCCTGGATTAGCGGCCCCGGTCCATCCGGTGGGCGGATATGGTGGCGGTCCAAGCGACACGTCCTTACTCACCTACTTTCATACGCATAGGGCACATTACATATGGGATCACCAACAGGTAAGAACGACCTATAATTTTAAAATTTATGATACTATTTATAATGTTCAAAACTTAATTTTTGTTGTAATGTGAACAGTGGGCAAAAAACCTTAAGGTGCAAGGTCGGTCCAAGGCGTTAGACTTCTTGAAAAACTTTGCGGACAACCATTCAAACCAGGGTTGGGTGACGCTTGTAAACCAAAGCGGCTTGAGTCATCTGAAGGATTGGAAGTTCCGGGAAATGGACAGAGCGCTGATTTCTGCATTCGTGGAAAGATGGCACCTGGAAACGAATAGTTTCCACTTTCCTTGGGGGGAGATTACCATCACCCTCCACGACGTCTCAAAGATACTAAACCTTCCATTGAATGGCGCTAAGGTTAAGAAAGAGATTTTGAGTGATGAAGCTTTACGCCTGAGGATGGCGGAAATGCTAGGAGTTGAAGTTAGGGAGGTGAACAGGCAGACCTCAGGCGGTGGCATCAACACGGTGTTTTTGAGGGATAGGTTGACAGCCCTGGTGGCACAAGAAGCGGACCCACATTTGATTGCATCTCTTTACTTGTTGATGTTGCTTGGAAACACGTTGTTTTTGGACAAGTCTGATGGCGCTACCCAGCTACAGCTCTTGCATCTGGTACTAGACCATACGACAACATCTCATTATGCATGGGCAGCGGGTACATTGGCCTACTTGTATAGGCAGTTGGGTTGTGCAAGCCGTAGAGATGCTGCGGGTATTAGTGGGTGCATGTACGTCCTACACGTGAGTATATCTAACCTTATATACACTTTAAATATATTGTAACGTTTTGGACACACATATAACATAACATATTTATATATTTCACAGACTTGGATTTGGAGGTACTTTCCGACCTTTAGAGGTCGGTTGAGCAGATCGTTGGGTGATGATCCGACCCCGTACCATTCAGATCGGAACCGACACAGCAATGATGAAGAATGTCTTGCCATACGACGTCAATTAGATGAGATCAAGATTGATCAGGTTATGTGGATGCCGTGGGGCCAGGGCCTTAACTTTTCCACCGGCGAGCTTGTGCTCTCTCGTTATCGTGGGGTACTCACCTACTTCGATGTGAGGGAGCCGTATATGCCGGACAGATGCTACAGGCAACTCGGTTACCACCAAAAGATTCCAGTGTTGGACGTCATTAGGCCAGAAACTGTAAAAAGAGAGACGAGATTGGGTCCAACCAAATATAAAGTCACTTTCAGAGACGAGGATGACCGTTGGGAATCCCGTTATCAATCCTTGGTGCCCGAGGGGGAGATGGCCATATTCCCTTATGCAGCGGACAAAAACTATGTACCATGGCTTCAGCCTCTGTCTCATCCATATCTTATGAGAGATCAACGTGCTCATCCACCGCCAGTTCCCCGTGAGGTCGAACTTGTCCAGGTACCGTATTGAACCATATATGTTGTTCATTATTACCTATACTAATTTATTAATATTTAAATAATCATGTTTTTTTGACGCAGCGCATGGCTTACTTGGAAGGGTACGTCCGAAGTTTCCGTCCATACGCTAGTGAAATGAGAGGTCCATATGCCACAGATTTTTTCAATGGTATTGACAGAGCAGTTTTTGGAGAGTTGCCCCAAGCTGAACCGGACATGCGCCCATTTCCGTCGCCCCCTCGTTACCAGCCTGGACGGCGTAGTGATGCCGGCTATTACATATAGATGTTTTATGGATTACTTGTTTGGATGTGTTATTGACTTTTATCCTGAATCGGGTCCTCAACTCCAAAGCCATCTCCTCTCGCATCCTCCTCCAATAATCCTGCCCCCCACCCAACAAGACAAGCAAGTGCCCTATACCCGCAATTACCGTCTCTAATGACATTAGGAGCGCTGACGATGAATCGCCTCATGAATTGGGGTACATGGACACCGAGATCAACTTCAATATGACCTCCTTCTTCAACCGTCGGACGATATACATCTTCTCCCTCCTGCTCCTCCTCCTCCTCCTCAACCGGGTCCTCCTCCTCCTCCTCCTCCTCCTCTGGAACATGGCTAAGTGCGACCCCAGGCATAGAACGAGTGCCTTTCCCGCGCTGTTGAAGATGCTCCAGCCTAGTCAAGTTTCTTGGTTGAACCTTTGAGTTCTTCCTTGGCCTACCCTTCTTCTTCCTATTGCGAGATGGCTCCACCACATCCCCCTCCTCGGGATAATTGAGGTTCAAGTATTTTCGACCAACCTGGTGTTTGACAGTAGAATCAATCTTGCCTTCATAGAAGTCTTGTATCATCCTCGTCCAAATCTCGTCAGTTGGATTTAGGGCTGTGGGGCCACCTGTTCATCTACTCCCCTTTGGCCTTCCCACACCAATTGTTTCCAGAAATCATGAATCATTGAAAGTTGAATAGGCCTGCATTCATAGATACAAGCTTGGACTTGGTGAGGGCATGGTAGTCCACGGGCGGTTGTCCACCATGCATCGTCGCATGTCTGACGGAAAGACCTGTTCGGGTCAAGTATAGTGCGGACATGGGCAAACAACTCTCCGATACACTTGTTGGAAACCTTCCCTGGAAGACGAGAGAAGACAGCTTTGAGTGGCTCGTCCATGTGTTTGATGGACAACGGTTCGCTGGTACGGTCTCGTTCCATCTCTCCCCTAATATTGTGCACCTGAATGTTCACCATGGCGTGAATCTTTCTCAAGACTGTGCTGAACCCCCCAACAGAAGACTCCAAATAATCCTTCAACACAGAGTGTTGGGACTCGACCCTGATAAATATTTCGTTAATTTAATGCCAATAGCTAATATTTGTGTTTAAGAATTTTCTCGTAAGGAAAATTGATTAGCGTACCTGTTTGTGGTCCTAGTAAACAAATGTAGACAATGATCCGTGTAGGCTCTAACAATGTGATCACGCCAAGGAGTAAGCCAGTTCCTCCGGAGGTACGCTAACAACAACGGATTGAGCGGATTTTGTACTCCAATCTCACCAGTCTGCAATAGATGAAGTCGTGCCTCATACTCTTCTACGGTCGTTGAGCAAAATAGCTCCCATGCTTTGTTTCCAAACCACTCCGCACTCCCCTCAGAAAACCCGTTCGCCAAAGCGCACGCCTTGCAATTCCGCTTGATATGCACCCAACACAAAAGGTGTTTGACGTTGGGAAACAGGACCGCAACGGCGTTAACCTCGGCAATATCCCGATCTGTGACAATAACTTCTGGCATTTTCCCAACCATTTCGAACACCTCCCGCAACTAATATAACACCCATTTGTAGTGATCTTGGGTCTCTCTTGCCATAAATGCAAACCCAATACAAAAAGTGTGCCCGGTGCAAGTAAATCCTACCATCTCACTCAAAGTCATGTTATACCTGAAATGTTAATTAATTTGAATAAGTTAACGTGTAAAACTTACATTTCAAGTAAAAATGCTTTTATTATAATTACTTACATGTTAGTTTTGTATGTCGCATCCATGATCACAACATACGGAAACAACTTCAGCAGATTCAACGACTTGGGATGGGCAAAGAAAAAGTCTATTATCTCGTTGCTTCCTTCCTCGGCTCGATAATCAAGATAATAGCCATTTGACTTCAAGAAATGGAGTGAGAATTGAGTTACATTCATTGAGCTCATCTCTTTCTTCAGTACATCGTGCCGAAAAGTGTACAACTGTCTCATCGAAGTTGTGATGTCCGGCCACTTTTCGCGCAAGTATGTCATAACAAACTTCGGGGCACCATGTGAGAGGGTTAATATCCTTGCATCCTCCTTTTGCTCATCAGTTAAGCGGCCGACAAAAGGATATCCCTCCAGACCAGTGGAAAGGTCGTGGTTGTGACGACCGGATTTCACGCTTAGCCGCCAATGATGGGTCCTCCTGTCCCGTTGGCCAACCAATTCGAACGGGCAGCCCATCTTCCTGCTACGTGGTTTTTCCTTTAGATCATCACCAACTTGTAGGGTCGGCATATTAACACCGGATTTACCCTTCTTCTTTGGCTTGTATTCACCGGCCAACACACATGCTAAAAGGACCTTCGCTTCCCATGAGTTCTTAATTGTCAACACCATGTTCAAATTACGTCCTACTTCTCTAGCCCATTTTAGCATATGATTCCGTTCCGACCACTCATTATCAGTCACAAAATAGGTAGAAAAATCGGGAAACTGGAAACAATTATGACAAATACTTCATTAATTAATTCGATTATAAACTCACAAATTCAACACAATATGAGAAATTAAAATGAAAATTTTGCACTAACACAACGAATTTAACAATTATAACAACTACTCCATCTGATCGAATTTAAATATCGTTCTAGGTAATTACACACAAATTAAGGAAAATAAAAGCAACTCTGAAAACTCCATTTTTTACCCACAAAAGCTACTGCAATTAACTACTCATTAAATTTACTTTTACTTTTACGAATGGGCATCTTATAATTGAAGTTTTCATTGGCTAAAACAACCAATAAGTAATTAATGCAATCAAGTAGAGTAATTGAGAAATATTTCCGATGAATGTATTTAATTAAAAAGTTGGGAATTGTTGTAAAGCGTCATTTAATTACGATCAATTTGTTCAACCTAAAACGACATCTAATTTCGATCGGAGGGAGTATAAAATATGATTAGTTATAACAACCCTAAAATATGATTGTTTATAATAAAATTAATAATTTAATAAATAATCGATTACATACCGTTTCTTCGTTTTCATGCAAAACCTCCTCATTTTCATGTGCACTATAAGGAATTCCTTCTAAACCGCCATATTGATCGTCGCTCGCATTCACCGGATTTGAACTAGAATAGCCATGTCCACCATAAGGAATTCCTTCTAAACCGCCATATTGATCGTCGTTCACATTCGCCGGATTTGAACTAAAATAGCCCTGCCCTTCATCAAATGGCCAATAACCCGACATTATTTTAGTAGAGGTGTTTTGGGGATGGATTTGGGGAGGATTTGAAGACGAATTTGGAGACGAATTTGAGAGGGCAATGGAGCGGTATTTTTTTACCCGACATCTCCAACCTCGTCTCGCTCGCTATAAATAGCCGCGATATTTTTTTTACTGAGGGCTAGGTATAATTTTTTTTAAAAGCAGCGGCAGCGGCCACCGCTGCCGCTGCCATAACGACGAAAAACGTTTGTTTTTTAATGGGCAGCGGCAGCGGCCACCGCTACCGCTGCCTTTTATTCAATTTTTTTTTAAATTTGGAGCGGTAGGGCACACCGCTGCTAAAAAGTCGATGCACCCTACAACTCTGACCGGGGCGCTACAACTCGACTATTAAAAAGGATGGATATTCTGATTCGTTTAGATGACTTTTTCTTTACATTTTTTTAGTTATTTTATATGCTTTTAACATCGAAACTTCTTTAGATAAAATATCGAAAACATAATCTATTATATATATAAAAGCAATAAGGTTTGGAGTCACCACAATGCGCCACCTAGGATTTTGCCACATGTCGTTCCGAAATTACGCCATTTCAGCTTTTGCCACATGTCGTTACCATATTAAATAACATAATTTTTCTTTTTTCTAAAAATATCATATAAACTTATTCTATTAATATATTTGCCATGTCATTTACACATCATAAAAATATTTTCATAAAAAAACTAAAATTACCATATAAAAATTTCCATAATTTTTCTTTTTCCTAAAAATACCATATAAACTTATTCCGAGATTACGTATATGGAAGAAGATATTTTTTTTAAATTATACAAATAAAATCTTAAGTCTTCTAAAAATAGGTCAATATCTGAAATACAATAAAACTAATAAGATTACTCATTTTTTATCTACTCATAGCTTTTTTTTTTAAATAATAGCGACTCATACCAAATTTCATTATTATGTTGTAAATCACTTTCTTTTGGTTAAATTGTAATGGATTTATATAGAGAGAGAGATCAAAATTTGAAAAGATTTGGTGAATCTTTTATTCATGATATACTTAATTTTTTTCTAAGATTTATTGGTTATATTTTCGGATTTTAGCTTTTTTATTTAACCGTATGAATGTTTTACAAATCATTGTTAGTCCTCAAATTGTACAAACTAATAAGATAATTTCGTTACAAACAAATTGATGAAAATCACAATTTCGAACAAGGTAAGTTCGATTTTATAAATCAAGCAAAATTGATATTATTCTAGGTAAGAAATTCTATTATGTACCTATTTTCTTTGTTATTTGAAAATTAAAATATATTTTGGGTCTTATTTACTAAAATTTTAAAATAAAAATATACAAATTGACAAATATGTTTTTTTTGCTCCATGGTGTGACGTAAATTAATTTCACATAGTTAGGTCTTAACTCATTTAAGTTTTTTAGTTTGCATAATAGTCCGTCTGAACCATTTAGGTAGATGATCTTCTCCGCTTAAAACTAATATATCTATTACTAATAACTAAAGCCGGATTAAAGATGTTGTACTACTACGACAATTTCTGCCACCACGTTGCGCCACATCACACCTTTATTAAAATAATAGTTTTTTATAGTTAATTAAGCAAAAAAGTTATATCCAAGTAAACATAAAGATAAAAAAAATATTTGTAAAAATTATCTCCAAATAAACATAAAAATAAAATAATATTAGTATATTTTATTAATATAGATAAAAAAGGACATTATATTTATCATATTTGTAAAAGATAAATTAAAAAAATATAAGAAAAACATGTACATGTGATCACATATATATATATATATATATATATATTTGAAATAAAAATATTCATATAAATGATAATATCTTTGAAAGATCCATCTATATATCTATAACTATATATTAAATCCGAACCTTTCCGAACCACCAGAACAATTTTGGCCTCACCTTATATTTAAAAAGTAATTTTGTATTCTTATTATTTATAATTTTTTCTTTTAAATGTTCTAAAAATCTATAAGCCAACGTTCTAATATATTTAATAAAAAATTAAAAGAAAGGAAAAATAAAACATAAGATTTTTAATATATAATGATAGATTGTTATCATAATAAGGTAGGAAAATATTTTTACTCTTAATTTTTTCTATATAAAACTAACATTCCAATAAATTTCATATTTGGAAAATTTTAGTTCGAATTTTAATTAAAAAATAAAAAAAAATTATATTTATCCTTTTATCTATTTATGTAAAAGATTTATGTAAAAATTAAAAAATCTATGTTAAATCAAATTTAGATACAAAAATTAAAATTTTTAATTATGTATATAATTACTTGCCTAAATTAAATTTATTACTAATAACTAAAGCCGAAGTAATTTCTGCCACCACATTACACCTTTATTAAAATAATAGTTCTTTATAGTTAATTAAGCAAAAAAGTTATCTCCAAATGTACATAAAGATAAAATAATATTAGTATATTTTACCAATATAGATAAAAAAAGGACATTATATTTATCATATTTGTAAAAAGATAAATTACAAAAATATAAGAAAAATATGTACATGTGGTCACATATATATCTTTGAAATACAAATATCGATATAAATGCTAATGTCTTTGAAATATCCATCTATATATCTATAACTATATATTAAATCCAAACTTTTTCGAGCCACCAAAACAATTATGACCCAACCTTATATTTAAAAAGTAATTTTGTATTTTTATTATTTATAATTTTTTCTTTTAAATTTTCTAAAAATCTATCTAATTTTTATAAAAACCAAAATTCTAATATATTTAATAAAAAATTAAAAGAAAGGAAAAATAAAACATAAGATTTTTAAATATATAATGATATATTGCTATCATAATAAGGTAGGAAGATATTTTTAATATTAATTTTTTCTATCAAAAACTAACATTACACACTATATTTTATATTTGGAAAAATTTAATTCTAATTTTAATTAAAAATTAAAAAATTTATTTATCTTTATCATTTTATAATTTATGTAAAAGATATATGTAAGAGATTAAAAAAATTATCTTAAATAAAATTTAGATAAATTTTTTTTTATTATTTATACTACTACTTGCCTAAATTAAATTTTTATTTAAAAATTACTTAATATGGATTATTTTATCAAGTTAAACCTGGCTATAAAATATTGTCAAGGAAAAAGAGCAATGTAGATTATTTTATCTTAATAATATATGTTTATCTTCAATTTTAAACTTAATAATATGGATTTAATTTGTTTAATTTGATTTCAAAAACAAAATAATTTTTATACATATTATAGGCAATAAATTACTTACATTAAATTTTATATTATATTTTTATTTATTAATATCTTTTTATAATATATCTAAAAAATATAAAGTCACCGTCGTGCAAGGCACGACGGGTACAACTAGTAATTTACTAATCCATCATGCCAGATGCGCGAAGTGTCCAAATCATTCGAAAAAGTAATAATTTACAAAGCATTTTACAAGATGCCGATCGATCGCCACAATCATCTATAATATCCACCTCATTAGAGTTTGAAAACGGTAGAGTTTCACTTGGAGACAAATTTGTTAATAAAAACACTTTTTAGAGTTTGAAAATTTGTGGTTATTAAATTTATTTACACTCCATCATTATAGAGGATAATTTACTCAAAACTAGATTGCTTTCAAGTAACAACTTAGCTTACAAACACCTTTATCTTTTAAAAAAGTTCGAAAGCTTCCTTTTTTTTTGTCAGAAAAGGGGATTTCATTAAAGGGAAAACAAAACAGATTACAAGCTTACAATGAGGAGGTTCTTCTAACACATGACAGGCCTAGAGAATAAATATGAGCTCTAGTGGCCAGGAAGTCTAGTACATCTTGTACATCCGTTTGGTTATGAACTACGGAAATAGAGATAAAATGAATCTAGTACATCTTGTAAGCTTGAGAGCTTTTAACATTTGAACGTAGAAGATGACGCATTTCATTTCTCAGCATCGACCAGACTCAAAACAAAATGATTTGACCACTAGAAAAGATCCGCGCGCAATTTATAGCATTCCTGTTTCCTAATCAGATCCAAGCTTCCAAGGGGAAAAAAACGTCAGGATTTACCTTTACCATATTCACACGGGAAAAATACAAAAGACAAAATCACTTGCAATCATCAAGAAGGGCTTCTAGTAAAGTTATTCTGTTGCCTGGATGAGTCGACCACCTTCAAGCAGCTTAGTAGGAAATGGGGCTTGACAGTTTCTAATGTGTGACTTGAGCCGAGGTATGTTAGGGTGCGCGCTTCTACACTTGTGACAACGCAACTCCATTGAAAGCAGACTATCATCTCCTTTTACAGATGCTTTGCCATTTTTACTCACCTCCTCCATCACATCTACCGAGTCTAGAAAGAAGGCGGTGTTGAATGAGTTCCAATGCTTCTTATTTTTCAGATTTGGAGAGTCGAAATCTTGACTTATAACATGAAGGTGCAGCTGTCTCATGGATGGAACCTGCAGTATCAGACAGTTAAATTTTACTGCAAGAAACTGACAACTACATACAAGCACTGTGATAGTTATGTGTTACAAGTAACAGTGAACCTGAAAAAAAATTCCTTTTAGTTAAATTAGTTTATTCGAAGAGGACCCGGTGAGAATCAAGAATGAGGACTACTAGCATGAGAAGTTTTTCTAGATTTGAGCACTGTATTTATGCAATTTGGGTTGTGGTAGGTCAGTTACTAGGACAAGAAGATGACTGTGTTCATTGCATTAAATAGAAGTAATACCTAGAGATCTAAGACAATCTTAACAACATTTCTTGATAATGGTTTTTAAAAAGATGTTGGCATACTCAGTGATAGCTGCATTCTATAGTTGTGTTAGGAATGATGATTGAAGTTATGTTAATATGACGGTTTTGTGGAGGCAAAGTAGCATGAGAAGGATTCTTCTTTACTCCCCACAAAAACTGAAAAGTCCAAAACTTCATACTCTTCACAAAAACTGAGAAGGATTCTTCTTTACTACTATAATTCCTATACATAAATTATTTCATCTTCCAAGTACTATATGCACATGCACCGCATGTTTGCTGTTCGATGTCACTTCAATAACTGACAAGTATTGCGACAAATTACCATCAATGCAAAGAGAACCTGGCATGTAAAACAACTATATCATTGCATCCTTTGCCAAATTATGTAGCTCAAACTACCAAAGCCAAAGGAATAACACCAAACACATTAAAATTCAGATAAAACATACCGAATGATATCCAAGACGGAAAACCAATGACGCATCATCTTGTAGAAATTTTTTTGCCCAATTGATTCCCACGTCATGCATTGTCCTCAACAGCTGAATATGCTCCTGACGTACATCTGCTAGACGATCAAGACCTTGCAATCTCGCCAGCACAAGAATGTGCTTTTTTGCCTACAAAAATGTTGCAGGCTCATTACAAGTTAGCTGAAAAAAATGAAAAGAAGAGTCACAAGGAAGAATCAACATAAATGAATCACATACCTTTGGATAGGCATCATTTAAGACTACTAAATCATTTGTCACCTCAAACGTAACATTTGTGTGCTTCTCTGGATCAACTGCAATGTCGTATAGAGCTTGAGCCCAAGAGCCCCAAGCCTTTACTGGAATTACTGCACCAATTTCATTTTCAGATTCGCCTGGAATTGCTTTAGAACCTCCAGGTTCAATGTTTCCCTTGCACTTCTTTGCTCTTCCAGCTTCATATGAGCTCTCGCTCCTTAACATCAAATCAGAAGAGATAGGATCTTCTCGCTTTGTGCCATTATGATTACCAGTTTCTGATCTCTCTGAATGAAGTTTTTCATTCTTTCGTAGGAGTAATGTTGAATGTTCCCTCACAATAGATATAAAACCTTCAAACAGAGACGAGTACGCATTCTGAAGGATTTTGCAGCCTTCTGCATAATTACCATTTAGATGGTTGGGTCTTTGGGGATTCATATTTGGTCCAAGAACATGAATTACATGGGTTACCCCTTCCCTACTATATAATGGTGAGCTTGAAGGAAGCGGAACAACTACAGCCTTTCCTGGGGCAAGAGTTCCAGCTCGCTTTTTGGTTGCAATCTCTAAAGTTGGGCCTGCAGCGCTATATATGGCAGCATTCACTCCCCCACCTCCAGGCTTTAATCGCCTGCATTGATACCAACTTCTTCAAGGTTCTTTGTGACAAAGATGCAAGCCTTTTCTTATTTTAAAATCACAAAAGTCAATTTTTTGTTCTATAGTTTTCTTTCTTGACATCAGAAGGTCCATTAACAACAATAACAACATTCCGATGCAGCGGAATCTGGGGGGCCAAGATGAGGGCACTCCTACCCTGAGTCCCTGACCCAGGGGGCGGTGCGCCCTAAAGACCCAAAGGGGAACAACACATCAACCCAGAAAAGCCCAGTACAACAAAAACAAAACATAAAACAAAACAACCACCCAGAAAACCCACCCTCTGTGGATGCGAACCCTCTGATTCTACAACTAGCCGTCCACCACCAAAAAGAGGCAACCTTGTTAAATAACTTGGAGATTCAGGGATTTAATATTAAAAAATCATTGTTTCAAATATTAATTCGTATATAGATATACAGGATGGTACTCGAAAACTTTACATTTAAACAACCAAAGAGCTTAGTATGCTTTTGGAGACGCAAACATCATTGATCACAAGCATTTAAATATGCAGAGTGTGATGCAAGCAATTTAAGATGCCAAAAAATGGATAACCTTTTACCCCATGTACTTATTAGGTTCTACTGAATAAAACTCTAGTTGCAATTTCCTGCCTCAGATATATGATCTATCTTCCTATAGAGTAGCAATGTTATACTTCCATATAATTTTTTATTATCTGCGGTAACAATAGAAGATATTCACTAAAGAGTATTTTGAAACAAAATCATACGTAAGAAAGTAACTCTTAATCTTATGTTAATACCTCTTAGATATCATATTACATCTCAAAGTCTTCAACATGGTACCCAGATTGTGTGGTACCATGTGGAGATATTTTAATACTTGCTATCTGGAAAAAGCTAATATTTGCTAAACAGCTACAAATACTGGTTGGGATCACAATCATATTGTAGCTGGCTCCATAACGACTTCCTAGTCAAATAAATACATGAAATCAACCCCCCCCCCCCCCCCCCCCCCCCAAACACATAAATGGTGCTACAAACCACAAGCTTACCAGTTAGCAGCATTAGCTATGACATTGCAACGCAAGTCTCCATCAGAATAAAGTCGAGTAATATCTCCAACAAATGTGTGGAACCTGTCAGAATCAATGTTCTTTGCTGCAGCTTTAGCTTTCACCAGAGACAAGATCCTTGACCTATGAGTCAGATCTACCAAAACTAGCTTTATGTTTTCATAATTATCCAAGCATTCTTGAACCTTCTCAACAATGATTTCAGAAGCTTTCTCATAGTCGAATTGAAAGTCTGCTGTTGATATTGAAGGAAATGCTAGGGTAGGGGTATCAGGTAAGTTCAGAGTGTCACTGGAAGCAATTTCAGAAGGAATAACAACCTGAACAGGCTCCACTTGCATAGCCTCCCCTTCCTTCGTCTTCTTCAGAGTGGGTGAAACTGAAGAATTTTGCTTGAATCCATCAATGCCTGTCTGCTCTTTATTTTCCATCTGATTGGGAAGACAACTTTTTGTGCTATCATCGGTGGTTGAATCAGATGGACAATCCAGTTTCTTGAGGAACTTCATTATGCCAACTTGGACCTTAGCATTTTGACTTTTCTGGCCAAAATAGCCGGATGGAAGGATGTCAGTCAGACCAAGCGTAGAGTATGTTTTAACAGCGTCTTGCACATCATTCTCACTCTGACAGTAAGTGATCCTACAATATCCTTCACTAAGTTTAGGCAGTTCCTTCTTTTGTAGCATACGATTTACAACTGCCGCAGCTTTTCCTCCTTGCAGCTTCCCTTCATGATCTGTCCTTTTCACGCATCTTGAAATGCATAGCTTAGCAGGAAGATCAAGCACAACAGCATGTAGATCCAATTGAGAACCACCAAGCTTCATAAAATCTGCACGTTGTTCTTTTTCCAAATTGCATCTATCAATAAATATGTTTTTCCCTTCTTTCAGTGCACTAGTAGCACTGGTTAAGCATTGAGCTTTAGTTCCAGATTTGCCATTGTTTATAATGTCCTGAAACGTTAAACATAAAGAATGAGTACACAACTTTCAAACTTCAGAGATGTGTATATCTTCAAAGTCACATAGAATCAGCATGGGCACTGATATGATTAATGAGAATATGCTAAGCAAATACATCACTGGAACCTGTACGAGAGGTCCTAGATGTTAATGGAAAGGAAATCCAGATTGAGTGCCGAGACACCAAACAAACTAAACAGGAATATACATAACTTTAGATTAAAAGAACTTCCACTTTGATCACTAGCTCTTTGTGATCAAGGAAAAGGTACAGCAAATCATCCTGTTCGATTAAAACACCAAGCAGCCCAAATAACAGAAAGTTGAAGACAGATCTATATACAAAGAGGTGTATGCTGATAATTTATTCTAAAAGTATTAAGCAGAAAGCAAGTGTTAAAGACCAATTCAGGGGTTCAGTTGTTCGATTTAATCAACTTTATCTCACGTGTAATCTTCTCAAATGTTTCCATCAGCATTGATGACAATGTTAACAAATTCTCATCTATTATTCTTCCTCACTTGCATTCTTATTTTAAATTGTTACTACCGTCCCCTAATTCCTCTCATTCCAGTACCCAATCTTGAAGATTCAAGTCTAATAATCTTTCCCTTTGTTCACATTGTCAAATATCCAGAATCAGTTTTATGTATATACGAGAAGCCCTAGTTCAGCTCTCTCTATCTAAGTTTTCATCAAGAAAAGCAATATATCTTGGCCCAGATAGGCAGATACTACCATCATAAGACACAAGATCAGTAGGTTATATACCCGGTGGTTTCTCAATTGTTTCAAATATAACTACAATTTCAATTTAACCCCCAAAAGCAAACTCAACATTCATGTGTATCTTATCCCCTACATTCTTCAGCAAAAACATGAAGACGAAACAGAGCTCACACAGGAATTTTTTCAAACACATAACCTTCAAAGCGAAACCCTATCAGGAAAGAAGAGGAAGACAAATACCTGACAGATGCGCGCCCAGGGGCGCGAAGAACCCCGAATGACGTTATCACAGAAGGTGGACTTACCACTCCCTGGCGCACCAACCAGCACCACAATTATCTGCTTTCCTTTATGTTCTTCATCTTTATCTCCTCCTGCAACGAAATTTATCCCCTTTGTAAGTAAACACGGCAGAAACTGAATCGATACAGCCCATGGGGAAGAATTGTTGAAGGAAACAAACTAAGAAAGCACAACGATCGTAGTGCAAATACATATTTACCTTGAATAGACTCCGAATCGATCTCCATTTCCGTGATTTTGAAGTGAGACTTTTCCCTCCCCCTTGTGCGTGGCACCAATCTTACAAACCAACTCACCGAAAATGGTCAAATGTGTCAGGCCTCGCTCGAAGGATGGAAAGTTTGAGAACATTTGCCAGGTTTGGGCCGTTTGGCTAGGCGTGTGCTGATTTGGGTTTGAACCGGCCAAAATCAAAACCTAAACCGAGTCAAACTAAAATCGGAACCGGCCATAACGGTAATTTGGACTATACTATTATTCAATTTATTTTGGTGGAAGGGGAGGCGGCACTCTCCGTTTGTTCTAAGAAAGTTTTTATTAATAATAAAAGAAGGTTAAGTAGTCAGCATACGGAGGATAGCCCGACCCCTAACATCATCAAGTATTAGACTAATAATCTCCTGCGGCGGGGCAAGCAATATAGGAAAATTAAAAGCAATGTACGCGAGGCGATCCGCGGCAACATTCGCCTCACGAAAAACGTTTCGGAATTGGATAGACTAATCCCTACTAATGAAGCCTTGGCATTGGTATACCAGGCTAGAGAGCAATGACTCTTATTTATCGTTTTATTTAAAAAGTTTATTACAAGAAGCAAATCTGACTCAACACTGACATGGCGAAAGCCTCTATTCCACGCAATCTTCAGTCCATTATGAATGCCCCAAAGCTCCGCCATAGGCACCATACACGAGTCGATGTTGTGCACAAACCTCACGATCCAATTACCTTCACAGTCTCGGAGACATCCACCCGCTGTCGCAACTCCCTCCTTCACCGACCCATCGGCGTTAATTTTGATCCAACCAAACTCCAGCTTTGACCAAGCAATTTACTGCACAGTACTAATTGAAGGAGAATTGGCAAAAGAGAACTTACTTGCAGTAGTCGTGACTTCACCAGCCTTCTCAATGAAGAAGCTTGTCTTGTTTGGTAGAGAAATCTCCTCACCAAAAACTTTAGCACATCTCCATATCCAAACCCACCAAGAACCGTAGTATATAACACCTCCATTCGCCATCCGGAACCAAACTCTTCTCAAGCATATTCCTTCTAATCCAAATTGAGAAATGTTCTTGAAAGAAAGAGTACGAGACATTAGCAACATTTAAATCGTTCCTAATCGAACTAACATGGGGGAAATTTCTGAACATGTGCTTGTACGTCTCCCCATCAGCATCACAAATCGCACATTTAGCCGTAGTAGTGATGTGTCTTCTTCTTCGTTCGACATTTGACATGATTCTGCCCTTGCTAGCAAGCCAAATGAAACATCTAACTCTCTCAAGGACAACCAACTTCTAAATCTGTTGGTAAAAGCTCTAATCAACCTCCATACGATTGAAATTTATTTGGATCAAATCAAACCCCAAAGACAACGAGTAATTCCCATCAACAATCACTCTCCAACATAGCTCATCAGTGTTCTCATACAGCTCAGAATTCACAACAACAACAACAACAAGCTTGAGTAATATGTTTGGTGGCAAATAGGTAGAGAGAACGCCCTAGTCCCAGCCACAACCGGTTCTCCAAAAAGAGTGAACATGCATGTTAAGATCACTCTGTTGAACTTCCATACAAGCCCTATTTATAAGTGGCTCTGTCAACAAGCCAAATATCCGTCCAAAATCTAGTTGTTTTGCCATCTCTAACTAGCCATTTAGTAACTTTGATAACCACATCCGTAATCCCGGTTGTTATAACTTTCCAAATGTTTGACGCCCCCACTGAATTCCCCAGGGCGGTATTGACATATTTATCTTTCAGCACATTAATCCAAGTGTCCCCGTCCTCCATAACAAATCTCCAACCAAGCTTCCCAAGCAAAGCCATATTTAGCTCTTTCATTGGCCTAATCCCAAGACCACCATGGACCTTTAGTATATCACCTCGTCCCAAGCAACTTTATGCATCCGCCTCCGTTCTCTACTACTACCCCAAATGAAACCGCGATTGATTTTGTCAATCTTGGTGCAAAGACTCTCCGGAATTTGGGTCGTAGACTGATAGCTTGCATTAGGTGTAGTTTAGATGCATGTTTTATATTGGTTTTGCATAAGTTTTACTTAGTTTTAGGTTAGTTTCTAGGATCTAGTGTTTTCGAGTAGTTGCGCTTGTTTTGTTCGGTTTTGCAGATCTTTAGGTAAACAAGCATGGACGGGACGAAGTTTAGTGGACTATGGTGGAGGATCAAGATGAATCTTAGATTGATACAAGTGAAGATTATAAGATCCAAGGGCCAAGAGCTTGTGTGAAAAGAACGCTTAGATTCAGGCTATGCATTGGAGACTTGTTTTGACACCACTATCTTGCAATGCTTGGTTTGAGAGCTATAGTGGTTGGATGAAGCTGAATTTGGTATCACTAGAAAACTAATTCAAAGAGCTACAATTCAAATTTTTATTCCAAGTCCAAATTCCAACTCTAAGTAGGTCAAAACAGCCTCTGAAGTGTTGCCTGAATGTTGAACCGAGGTTAAAAGCGCGGATTAGCATGCAATTGCGCGGCCGCGTAATTTGGAGGCAGCGCAATTAATACTTTACGCGGAGGTGTCTTGGGCCGATATTTGGGCTTAGTTTTGGGCTTGGCTTTATAATTCCGACGAGTTGTCTTGTATGGGTGATTGAGATTTGTTTCCTTGGATATCTTTAATAGTTTTAAGAGATATTAAACTCTTGTTAGTTTCTCTCTCTTTGATAATTTTTATTAGACTTTTGGAGGCTAGGTTTTTCTCTCAAGAAAGCAACTTTGAAACTCTTGGAAGTTTGTTTTTAATTTAGTTATGCATTGCTAATTTTATTGTGTTTGACTAGTTATTGAAATTATAGATTGCATACTATTGTGAGGTTTGATTGATTCTCAATAATTTGAATAGGTTTTATTCCATGTGCTTAATTGAATCAGAATTGTTCTAGAGTTTTGTTAGATTGATCACCTAATAGAATTTCTAGGTTAATTTACAACTAATCTGATTAATGCCTGTTCGGGGTTGATTAGATAAAGTAGCATCTATAATTGTTTGGACCCATTCGGGCTATTCAATTGTAGAAGGGAAAAAATCCATAAATAACTTAGATGTCTGTTTGCTCTAAGTGTTTGTTTCTATTGATAATTTGACTCGTAAAGTTATCGTTTAATTGAATCTAGACGTTGTTTTAGGTTGTTAATTGGTTAGGGTTGTTTAGACTGTTAGTTCTTTCAACTAGATTTGAAGTTTGGGTAATAATCCTTAGTAGGAGTATAATCCACAATAGATTATTCAAGGGAATTGAGAATCAAAAGAATAAATGATCAATAAGCATATCTATGATAGATTTAACTAGTTGAACACGCTTGTCCTTCATATATTTAAATCATATTTGCATTCATACTTACTTTTATTCTTGCATATTAGATTAGATAAATCAATCAATAAACCCCCCTTTTTGGTTACTTGGCATACAAGTAATAACAAAAATACACAAGTCCTTGTGGGATCGATCCTTGCTTACCATTCTACTCAGATTGGTTAAGTTAGGATTCTTTGATAGGTAAACGACTGAAAAATACCTCATCATAGACATCGTGTAGACCGGTAAAGACGTCAAGACGGACTTCACAAAAGTAACCTTACCCGCAAAGCTAAGAGCCTTGGATTTCCAACCTGCGAGTTTTGAGTTAAATCTGTCAAGAAGCTCGAAAAAGGTAATTTTGTTTATCTGATCATGTAGAACGAGCATTCCAAGGTATTTCCTGATCGAGATGATTAGTAAGTGCAAAACCATTGGCTTCCTCCAACTTATGTTTCATCACAGCATTCACATTTCTTGAAACAAAAATTTTCGACTTTACACCACTACATTTTTGACCCAACACAGCGCAAAAGGTATCTAAGCATCGTTTAATGACCCGAATTTGATCCACCAAGACTTTCACAAAAAAGCATAATGTCGTCGACAAAGAACATATGCGAAAGAAGCGGGTCGGTTCTAGTGATTTTTTATCGGTTTCCAAGCGTCATCATCCACAACATCATTGATAATACGGGCAAGGCGCTCAATACAAATAAAAAACAAGTACAGCGATATCGGATCCCCTTGTTGAATAGCTCACGACATAGTAAATTGCGACGTTAGCTCTCCATTCCATAACACTTGCATCCTTGGCGAGGAAATACAAGCCATGACCCAATTGACCCACTCCTCAGGGATCCTAGCACTCTAAGCTTTGACTCAACAAAGTTCCAATACAACCTATCATACGCTTTCTTGAGATCCAACTTAAGAATCATCCAACATTTCACTCCTTTTTTCCGCTTTAACCAATTATTCTATTTTTTAGTTTTTGGAAAGTTGTCGTTGGGACCGGTTAACCGACCAAAGATGCACCAAGAAATATTTTTTTTAGCCGTGTTGGCAGTTAACGATCGGTTTTGGCCCCAACAACTATTTTAAAAAAATATATATTAAAAATTTACCGTATAAATACAACATTTTTTTTTTCATTTCTATCTCCTGTCAATCTCTCATTCTTTCAATCTCTATAATACTCGTAAGCCCAAATTCTTAATCTTTCAATCTCTCTTATACTCTCATTCTCCTAATCTTCTTTTTTCTTAATCACATTTTTTCCAAAAAAATATGGATGGATTATATGATTGCCTTTTTGGCTCACGAGAGAGTGATGCCCAAGTTCCTCCGATGACGATGTCCACTCTCATTTCTCCGATCCGCAAGGATGTGTGGGAGGATCGGAATTGTCCACTCCCATCGTCCAACCACCATCATCTACCACTCGAGTGCTTCAATCCGAAATTCTTACAAAACCTTTTGAAAGTCATTATGATAAACCTACCAACAACTATATTGTTCATTGTAATTATTGTCCCAAGACATATTCATGGAGAGGTGGAGGAGAGCTATGGAACATTGAAGACACATATGGAGAGGGGTACCCCGAGAAGCTAAGAATAATGCGAGGTCAATCTCAACTCGCAGGGTTTGTAACTTCTCTCATAATCTCTATTTATTTGACTATAATCATGCAACTAGTCAATATGCTTTTGCCAAATATATTAGTGGTGATCATTTAGCATTTCACTTTACTGAGAGTGTCTTATATACATATAAGAATGGGTTTTGCTCTCATTTATTGCATTCATTAATCATGTTCACAAATATTTTTATATAATTATAATTGCATAAAGAAAATCAAAGAATAGAGTGTAGCATAGTGGTTAGGACTCATTTGTGAACCTATAGGTCATGGGTTCAAATCATGAGATTGTAATTTTGTAGAATCTTAATATTTTTTATTAAAATGATATTCAAAAAAAAATATTATATCTTATCTTATCTATCTATCCTATAAAGAAGAAACATTGGACAATTAATGAACAAAGGATTTAATTAAAGTAAAAAAAGTAAAAAGAAAATATAAATAAGTGATTTTACTTATGTAAAACGTTTTTTTATATATCACTAAAGTTTAAAATTTACGTGTTGTATAATTTGCTTTTTAAAGAGATATTTGATCATTTCCAATTAATCACAAATGTGAACCAATAAATGTGGTTTAATAGGATTTGAATAATAGGATAGGTTGTAATTTATCACTAATTTAATCTATTTAATGCAATTTAATCCAATTCAATATAATTTATCACTATTTTTTTTGAAACATTTGAGAGGAGAGGGGGAGAGGTGGGATCAAACAGAAATATATGAATCAATTTGAAAACAGTAAATATGAATTAATTTATTTGTCACTTTATAATCTTTAATTACCTCCAAATCGACTCTACCATTGAGTGTGAATGTTATCGATTTTTTTAATACTAAGTAGCTCAATTTCATGTTGCCTATAAATACAGTTGTAGTGAAGTTCTAATAAGAAGAAATATGAAAAGATTTACATACAGTAAAAGAAGGTTGTTGTTGAGCAAGGAGAAGATGAGAAAAAAATAGAAAAAAATGCATCAAGTTTGTGTGGTCTGTAAAAATTATCGAGGTAAATTCTTATGATGTAATCTACAACAAAATTATTAATTTTTATTTAATTATTTCTATACAAATTAGAAAATATCTTATATTGATTCATATCTTTATGCAAATTGTAATTTTCAATATTTTTTGTTTAGTTTTTGTGTTGGTGATATAATTATATTTTTTCTCAATGGAAGGAGAGTAGGAGACCAAAGAAAGAATGATATAGATTTCATGTAATCATATTTATGGATATATATTTCTAAATATATATCACAAATGATTCACTTGAATTTTTTTCATTGTAGTTTATGATAATAAAAAAAACCATCTTTTTCAAAAAAATTTATGGTAAGGTATTATAAAATTATGTCAAATAATATTATATTTATATATTATCTATCCATTCAAAACACTATTGTTTGTTAATTGGATTAAGAAATGAGTCTTTGTGCAAGGCTTGATTAGAGAAAGAATGATATAGATTTCATGTAATCATATTTATGGATATATATTTCTAAATATATAGCACAAATGATTCACTTGAATTTTTTTCATTGTAGTTTATGATAATAAAAAAAATCATCTTTTTCAAAAAAATTATGCTAAGGTATCATAAAATTATGTCAAATAATATTATATTTATATATTATCTATCCATTCAAAACACTAGTGTTTGTTAATTGGATTAAGAAATGAGTCTTTGTGCAAGGCTTGATTGGATTACTTTAACTTTTAAGCTTTAGATTTTGATAGACCTAATCTAGATCACCATATGGTGTGTAAATGTGTAATATTTGCTACTACATGTGTATGTCTTTAAAGCATATTCAAACTATCATTAAATTAAATAAAAATATTAAAATTTTAATGTGTGTATATATAGTGTTTAATTTGCTGCCACATACATGTCTTTAAAGCATATTCAAAGTATCATTAAATTGAATAAAAAATATTAAATTTCTAATTGTGTGTATATATATTATTTACATGAAGAGGGGGAGATGACTAGGTAATGCATTGATCATCTATAAACATGATCCCTATTATACGTTAGAGAAGGTTAGTTATAATATATATCTAATCAAACGACTCTAATACAATTTTTATATTGATTAATAATATTTGATTATTTAGAACTAACCAATATACACTATTACACATTTACACTCTCATTATAGAGAAAGAACAAGTGAATTTAAAGACGTTGGACAACTAACTAAGTATAAATCTCTTAAATAATTAAGAATAAAATTTATAATATATATAAATAAGATAGAAGCAATAAATTCCACACAATTTTATTTAATTAATATTAAAAATTCCTTTTCAAAAAAAACAAACATAAAATGACACAAAAAATAATAAATTATAGACCATAATGTATTAAATAATAGAAGATAATTGATAAAACTTTGACCCGTGCATAGCACGGGCATAACTACTAGTTCATTTTAATGATTAGATGACTAAGCATGTTCAATCTGCTTATCAACCAATTTCTAGAAAAACAATAAGAAAAAATGTGTTCAAAGCTATAAAAACAATAAACATGATTTGTGTAAGTTTTTTAGTGAAAATGATTGTAAAGTTTTTATTTGTAGTGACATTTGGAGTGATCATTTTAGAATACATTAATACATGGACCTTACATGTTATTTTATTGATGATCATTTTACTATGCAAAAACGAGTTTTGGCTTATAATGTATTTGACATTAGTCATACTACCGTAAACATTAGTACTTAATGTACTATTTTGGAGGAGGTAGAGTTTTTTCTATTTCTTTTGACAATGCGTCAAACAACACCGCTTCTATTTGAGAGTTAGTTTCACATTGTCAACAAACTCTTGGAATGAAATATTTTCATATACAATGTGTTTGTCATATTTTAAACTTATGTGTTCAAGATGATTTATAAGTTTTTCATGGTTTAACAGTTTCTATTAAGTTTGTTGTTGGGCGTAAATTGAGTAGCCAACGAACCACCGAGTGGATAAATTTGGCAAGGACAAAGGATTTCATGCACGAATTTTTCCAAAAGATGTTGACCATCATTGGAATTCTACTTACAAATTACTTCATGCATGCATGCCTTACAAAAATCTTTTATCTTCTTTTGTTGCGGAATTTGTTTCGAACTCTCTTGATATGTACTCGTTTGGGACTATTATTACGAAATCTTAAGAATTTAATTTCAACGATTCAACTTACAACTTTTAGTCATGTTTATAAACCTTCTTCTCATTTAATTTGTGTGAAAGCTTTGAATGTTGCAAGTGCTTTCTATGAAAGGTATCAACATATAAAACGATATGTAGTCAGAGATAATCAGTTTTCAAAACCATAGACATGCGGCTTTTTCAGCTAGAGAGCGGTGACTTTCTCAGTGCGGAGCGGCCGACGGCTTTTAAAATGAACGATATGTAGTCAGAGATAATCAGTTTTTAAAACCATAGACATACGGCTTTTTCAGCTAGAGAGCGGTGACTTTTTCAGTTCGGAGCGGCCGACGGCTTTTAAAATTAAGGGTCTGTTTGGCACTAGCGGATTGGAAGCTAGATCATCAGGATGAATTTGGCAAAAAAAATCTGAAATGAAAAAAAAGTGGTCCCGGCGGGGCTCAAACCCGCAACCTTCGGCTCATAAGACCAACGCTCTAACCAACTGAGCTACGGGACCTCAATGACGTCTTATAGCCGTTATAATTATAATAAAGATACACTTACGGGCCCTCTGATCAATTTTTCCAATTCGTCATGATCACGGTGAGAGGCAACAGAAGCAATCTATTCTCTAGAGTCTAGACGGTGGCGGAAACAACTCAGCCGGTGCAAGAGAGATGTAGAAGCCTTCCACGAATCAGACACGTGTCACTCCGACAATTCATCAGAAAATACTCCTGTTTCTCGACAGCACGAGAGTGATCTTCCCACCAGCGTGTCACTTCCCTATAAATCCAGCTCAGATACCCCCACTCATTCCCCATCACGAAACAAAACAAAAACCAAATTCAATTAATTAATTTCCAAGTGCAAGCAAAATATCCAATAAAATGGTGAAGCCAACAACAGGAAGCAACGAATTACTTGAAGAGGTGGAAGAGCAAGAGAAGAGTACTGCTGATCAGAACGATTCTAATAAGAAGAAACAGGGCAAGAAGAAGCTTGAGATACCATTCCTCGCGGACATGGCTACTAGCAGCGATGAGTTCCGGTACACTACGTACTACTATAGAATATACATATATGGCCATTTTTATCAAATGTTTCTTCTTATTGGATTTATATATTCTGTTTACGAAAAAATGGTTTAAGTGCTAGAATAGGACCCGATCTACCTAAAACTAAATTTTAGGTTCGAAATATTTAGCAATTTTGGTAAGGCAATAAACTTAATTATTTGAGAGATATATATAGTCAAAGGCAAGAAGTTAATATATCATAACCATTTGTCCAATACATGATTTTTTTTGGTCAGAGTGTTTAGTCCAATACGTGATTTGGATTGATACTAATGGCTTTAACTTGATTTAAGGATTAAGATGTGCCTTGAAAACTGATAAAATCTTATTTGTTCTTGTTTGGTGTCTTGAACTTGCATCATGAGTTGAAATTTGGCTTCGTATTTGCTCTTGTTTGGTGGTATGGAACGTACTTGTGGGTACCTTACCTCCCACATGGGACAACAAAAACAATAACATTGACCGAGTAATCTCGGAGTCAAGATGAGGCTACCCCGAGTAAGTACGCCTGATAGATCAAAGAAAAACTGAAATTCAGTTATGTGACAATAATAACGAATTTAGTTAGAATGCACTAAAATTGATATAGGGACTAAATCCATCTCAACGACGTTTTATAAAAGTTAATGAGTATGAGGATGCGCACCAATACCTCCCTCATGGGAAACAACATAAAATTAATGGATTTAGTTAGGAGTGAAATTATTCTAGGTGGGATTTGTGAAATCCTTGATCGAAATTGAGTGAGTTCAAATTAGCCTGTTAACTAGTTAGATCTTTCTTGCACTTGTTTGTTTGACAAATTAAACTTGATCCATAGGCTAGTATCACTGGGTTTCGAGCACGAGGGACGACTCCCAAGAAAGTACACACAAGAAGGACAAGGAGCACAGAAGAACATCTCCCCACCTTTAGAGTGGTACAATGTTCCGGAGGGCACCAAGTCATTGGCCCTAGTGGTCCAGGACATCGACACCCCCTCCTTAAGTGAGGGGCCCGCCGTGCCATGGACCCACTGGGTTGTGGAGAACATCCCTCCCACTCTCAAGGGCCTTCCCGAGGGCTTCTCCTCCAAGAAAGAAGAGCTCGGGGGCGATTTCGACAAGATTAGGGAGGGGACTAATGATTTTAAGGTGCCCGGTTGGCGTGGTCCCGTGCCTCCTGGCCATGGACAGAGGATTGAGTTTAAGCTCTTTGCTTTGGATGATGAGATCGACGTTGGCCATAAGGTAAAGTTAATTATGTGTGCATTATTCTAAAAATCCAGTCTAGGCCCCACCTAGGCACTGGAAGGCTAGGTGCCCGTCTGAGACCGACGAGGTAACTCACTTATGAGGCCCTTTTTCATTTGGGGGCATGCCTAGCGTTTTTTAGAACATTTTATGTCTGTTGGTTTTAGTGTGTGATTGATGGTAAGTAATGGAACTAACGTGGAAATAAGGAAATTGATACTAATAAGATGGTTCTCTTATGCATGATTTTATTTAGATGGTTCTCTTTAGGCTGTTTAATTCATTTGTCTCAAACTCGTGTCCCATAATATAAAGTATTAGTACTTTATAAGAAAAAAAAAAGTAAATTATACTTCTTTTTGTTATTATAATAGTATTACTAAAACTTTATATTGCAGGACATAATTTTATATTACATATGACATAATTTAAGACGTGGGTTTGGGACAAGATTTGGACTCATTCTTAGGTGAATCACGAAGGGTTTTTTCACTATTATGTCACGTTTTGGTTTAATTTGCAAATATAAATTTGGATCTTATCTTCTACAAATGTCACACTTGTGTGCATGGATTGCAGGTGACTAAGGATAAGCTATTGGAAGCGATTGATGGTAAAGTCCTGGGAGAGGCAGTTCTCATAGCCATCTTCTGAACAAATAAGTAGCATCCGTCTATACTAATACTAGTGACTGTCTAGTCTCAGTTTGAACTTAATAAAAGACATCCTCTCTAGTTTAATGTATCGTGAGATCTGAGCTAATAATAATATCGCCTGAAGCTAATGATCAAAGCTCCTGTTAATCATTCTGTTTTGGGTTCTGCTCTCTTGTCTTTAGGTTAATGCGCTGAACAGTTTAATGCATGAATCATGAAAAGCTGGAAATTTACAATTTACATTATGTTCAAAATCCGTGATTTGAAAAGCTAATTCCATGCAGACAAAAATCTGAACTTATAGCTTTGGTGTAAAATTGTCAATCCACGCATGGTTTTATGGAAACTGGTTTTGGGTGCGTACTTATATATAAATGCTGTACAACACAATCAAAATTACCAATAAGCAAGCAAATGGATCAATTTCTAACTACGCTTTAGCGCCAAATAATATTGGAATGCCCCACACTGAGAAGCTAGAAAACTTGCAGATGATTATTCTTTCATGGCAAATAATCCTTCTAGTTCACAAACAGGAATAAAACCAAGTCTTGGCTAAAATTTAAGGGGAAAAAAGTCTAAGACACAACATTATGCCATCACACAATTATTGTCATGCATCATCTTGCAAGTCTAAGTTCTGCTTGAGTCTTTACTTGAAATACACCGAAACCAGGGGAATATCAACATCTTCCCCATCATCATCTTCACAAGCCACAACCACATCAAAGTGCTTTCGATACTCCGGCAAATCTGCTTTTGCCACTTCCCTGACAAGATCAACCATTTTCCTGTCCATTCTATCCTTATGCCTCGGGAACATACTGTTATAAAGCAAGCAACTTCCATACGAAATGCTATAAGCAACCAAGCCTTTACCCTGTAACCAATCAAGAAGCCCTCTCAAAGTGGGGTCGTCTTTAATGATCCACCTGTCCCAAACCGTCCAGCTCATTTCTTGATGCTTTGTCACCTTTGGTGGGACCGGCTCTGCCATTGAGAAGAGAGGGAGTGCGAGGTTTACGAATGTGTTTCTGTAGTCTTCTACCTTGTGTGTTCCGTCTAATACCTTGTAAAGCTCTAGGCAGACTAAGCCTGTGGCTAAAGCGGTTGATGTGGCTATGGCGGGTATGATTCTTCCAGCAATGAATTTGGCCTTTAGTTTGTCGACTTCTGGGATTCCGTAGTTTCTAGCTCTCATGTTGGCAAGGCCAGCTATCATATCCATGTGGTAGTTGGTGTCATCATCCTGTACATAAGAAAAACGATGATATATCTCAAAAATTAAGGTTTGTTGGTCTTGTTTACTTGTTAGAGACTGAAACATCTGACAACAGAACACAATGACCCCAAGGTACAATTTCAAGCATGGAATGGTAGAAATTAGTAGACAAAGGGAACTTTGTTGTCCAGTAGATTCATACATGGATTATAAGAAACCATTACAAGGAAAATTAGCATAGGTGTGCAATTAAGCATAAGGGTTTAAATTCGCTTTTATCTGGATGAAGTGTGGATGCAGGGATGGGGATTTGGGAGCTCTATCCCTTTTGCACCCAAGCAGACAGACTTCCTTTGAGATTTAGTGATAAAATCAGAATTTTTTTTGAATTTTAAAATGGAAGGGTCAAACAATAAAATAGCATTTTCTGTGGGAATAGCAGAGTAATGAGAAATAATTGATAGGAGATGACAGGCAAAAACTGTATTTTATAGAATAATCACTGACATTCCCTTATTATATGTTTTCTTAAAACAAAATCAATACAAATGTGCACAATTATGTACATTGTAGTCGTTGCCGAAAGAAATCAGTCAAATAAGTACGTGTTCAACTGTTAATGAACATGGAAACAAACGTATTGTATTATGTAGAGTTTACTAGTTAATACTTTTATGGAAAAAAAAAGATTTGGAAATGGAACAAAGAAGAACTAAGCATACTGATCACTCATCTCATCATATAAATAAATCAAGTAAAATATTTTTCACAAAATTATATACAAATAGACCAACCAGAATATTTTTCGAACTCATTAAGCGTGATCTAGGAGTTGCATTATGAATTTAAAAGCATGAAATCTGTTATCCACACCTGTAACAAAAGACAGCGAAATAACTAACCTTCTCAAATTGGATAGGATTCATTTTGAAACCTTGAGGCAGTTTTTTGCGACAAACCTCGAGCCTAGCAATCAACTTCTCAATAACTGCAGAATCATCTATAGAAGCAGCTGACACACTAGTAGCTTTTTCATCAGTCACAATCTTCGCATCCTTCTTTGGTACAAAATCAGGGACTATCACTTTGTTAACAGCATCAGCCAACATTTGTGAATTATTTATCCAATCTGGTTTCGGAATACCAAATGTCTCTGCCCGTAATATTGCTGCTGCCATGACATATTGAAGGTGACTGGGGTCAGTAACTGAGAACTGCAGTGGACGTGGAAAACGTTTTGGTGCAGACCAGAATGGCGCTCCACTACTGGTCACAGCATCCTCTGGGAAGGTAAATGTCAACTGCTTTACACGATCAGCAAAGTAGTCTTCGAACCTGCATTAATTGTAGACAATCCACAATTACCAATTAGCAAGTAAAGAAACGTAGGAAAATTTAAGAAAACACACTATTGAAATTTTTTTCTACACATTAAAGACACAAACTTCATTAAGACTACAGCCACTCATGTGTCCCACTTCTTACTCTGTATATCTCATTTTTCCCCTTTAATAGAAAATTTGAACCTTGCTCCTACTCTCTTACTACCCCTATGAAATTTCTATAACAAGTTAATATTATTAAAATATATCTATTTGATTAGAACTTAATTGTATAATTACATGTCATTATACAAACTTACAAATTTTATAAATTTATAATATTACGTATAAAATTAGATAAGCAGATACTTGTACATGGTACGGGACTCCAATAAGTTTACCTTAAACGTGCCCAAGTTAAGCAATCCTGAAAGTTTTCGCATCGATCCTTATCAAGGCACTCAAGAACACGGTCCAGTGTGTCCCTGGCTTGAGCATCACCCGCATTTTTCATGGAAGATGTGTATTCACCAGGATTTCCAAGAAAGGCATTTACTTCAGTAGGCGTCTTCTCCAGAAGTCCCTCAAACTCTGACCGAGCCCAAGTAAGGCAATGGTCAATGTTATGTGGGAAAGAATGGACCGTACACATGGGTGCCTGTTTTTCTGGTGGATCACGAGAAGCTCCATAATTCTCAGTGAGATGAGGGATGACCATTTGTGTGTTACAACATGCACCAAGGGTTCCAGACTCCAGAAGAGGCTTCTGGAAATAGAGGCATCTCTGATCAATGTAGAGCCTGGCATTGACATTATCTAGTGCATTTATGACAACATATAAATTCTCCCAGAAATTGTCATCAAAAACATTCTCCGACTCAGGGTTTGCACGATTTTGAAGAGCTTCAATGTGAAAACTAGGGTTTATTGCAGTGGCAGCAGTAGCAGCAACAGTGGATTTGGCCTGCCCAATATTCCAATCACGAAATAGGAATTGTCTGCTAAGGTTACTCTTCTCAATCACATCGTCGTCTGTGATTGTCAACTTCCCATGATTACCACAAGAAAGCCCCATTAGTGCAACATTTTTAAGGAACTCACACCCCAGAGCACCAGCTCCTACAATAAATACTTTTGAATCCTCAAGTTTCTTTTGTAGCTTTGATCCAAAAACAGATATTTGTGCATCATATCTACTGTTCAATGGCTTCAGGTCGTCGGGAGTCAGGGGTTCGGTGGGAAGTGATTCCACTGAATCAAAATAGAAAAACTGTGCATATACAATCCGATAAATGCATTATTAGGTGACTGGAAAATGAAACCTGATAGTAAATTAAGAGGATAATCAAAGGAAAACATATTCATGAAGGAAGTTCACAACCAAAGAAAAGCATTACGTATAATACGTTGATAGCTTCTTTGGCTCTTTTTTTTTTTTCTTTATAACGAATAGAAAGCCTTCCTTAGAACAACTAGATATTTTTATCGTTAAAAAAGAAAAAAAAAAAACAAGGTATTATTAAACTGAATTAGCTAACCTGGAACAGAGGATGGAACTTTCCAGAGCATGCTTTTACAACTTCTTGACCAACAATGCCACCAAACATAGCAGCCATGGGATTCAACACTGCCCTTGCACCAAAAGCAAAATGCTGGAGTATTTTATGGTCAATTTCTTCAATCTTCCCATCAGCAGAGCTATCATTAATACTATTTGCAAAAGAAATCAATTTCTGAGCATCATCCTCTGATCCAGAAACAGGAAAACGACCCAACTCTGCCCTGAACCTATCCAGTGCTTGAAATGCCAAATGCAACAGAGGCGGCCGATCAAACTTAGAGAAGTCACTGAGAAGGAAGTCACCAGGTTCCTTAATTGCCTCTCTCAGTGGCTTAAACTTCAATTCTTTGGGCTGCTTAACTTGGGTGACAATACCACCCCTCTCATATGCTCCATAATTTGTTGTGTCATCATCCAAGGTGAAGGAGTAGGGCCTTGCATTTTTTATCTTCCTTGGCTTTCCATCATTCAATTCAGTCATTCCCCTAACTTCAGAAAACATAACCAGATCTCCGTCTTGAAACTCAAGTCGTTCATCATCCACACATGAAATAAGAGCTGGGTTATCATTGCTGATTGATGCAATTATGCCTGTGTGTGGTTCATTACCATCAACATCTACAACAGTGAACTTCGGGCCAAAGTCACAGAAGACACTGCCGAATAAGCCACGTATTTCAGCTTTTATAAAGGCAATTGGAGGCTGATGACGATGACAGTATTCATCAAATTCAACAGCTTTCTCCAAGCTGATATCAGTGAACACAACAGCCTGCAATAAATTTAAAACAAAATTACTTAAGTATGATGATAAGAAATTATAAATGCACCACTGAACTCAAATTTGAGTAGCTCATGCATTTGCATCAATACGTAAGGAAACTACAGAAAAAGTAGCATCCCGGTCAATAAGCACCAGTGTACAAAATTAATGAATTTCAAAATAGAAGCCAAGGTAGAAGTAGTCAAATAGAGCTCTAGGATACCATTGAAAACCATTTAAGCAGAATGAAAGATGCTTTTAGCATAGTACCTGAAACTGTGAAAGGTTTTCTTTGGTCAATGCTGTGGTCAAGGTATTAACTAGAACTGCGTTGTTCAGTTCTTGGAGCTTTTGGACAGAAGCATGGGCACGGTTCTTTCCAACATCATCCTCTGTAAGTAAGAAATTGCTAGACAAGTCCCACAGCTCCACAATTCCTTCATCATGCAATGTGACAGATTTCACACCAGCAAGAATAAGATTTTTTGCTGCAAGATTTAAGTGTGATGATATCAATAATCAAATTCAAAAATAAATTAGTAAATTCATTGAGACATCATGTATCACTATTCCTTGGAAAGCACTTCCTAACAAATCAATGAAAAAAGCGAGTCAAAAATGTCAATTCATACTCATATGATCCATATTGTAACAAACTAATTAACACGTAAAATTCATACAAGAGCAATTCCTACAGCAGGAAAATATATCCACTATATTCATCTACTGACAGCCTAACTCTAAAATATACTCCGTACTTTCAGTGAAGACAGGGATATTAGCTGGGCAAAAGTCTTTTTGTTCTTCTTAAGGAGCTAAATTGCAACTAAAATATGAGCTTCTGTAAAAAGTATAAGAAGATTGTCCAGTGCCCACAAATATATAAGACCATTGAAGTAGCATTATAGCCAAACAGAGTATAACTGCTCCTATAAAGACAGGTCACATATCAATTATGAATTGCTCAAGAGAACACCAATAACACATCCAAAGCTCTGAAAAGACCCCCCAAATAAACTGCATCACTTGCATTCTCACACTTCAAAATTTCTGAGATCATGCAGTAAGCTATTAAGCTTCATTGCTAAAAACCGTCCTTTAATGGGAAAGTATTTTTATACATGCATGTAGGTTATCAACATAAACGATTTTACGAGAATTGTACAGTTCAAAACTATATTAGGAATAGAATTTCCGAACAACTTTACCGTCCAAACGATAATACATGCGAGTACAAATTATCAGCCATCATGAAAGACAATATAAACTCAATTGCCAAAATTAAACAAGAAGCGAACGAGAATTACAAAACAGTAGAATGAATCGTACCAATTTCAGCACCGAGCCCTTGCAAGCCGGAAACGAGCACGTTGGAGGCGAATAGCCTCCGCATCGTCTCGCGACCGTAAACCGCTAGCTGACGGCTGTGCAGATCCTCATCTATATCCGTTGGATTGCCGTTGGTTCCATCAGTGGACCTCATGACTGACGACTGAGATTCGCTCCCGCAACCGTTCTCCCTAATGCTCTGCTCGTTAACGGCGCCGGTCGCAATCGTGGTGGCTGTGGCGGATGTCGGGGCTCCAGGTGTGGCGCAGGTGACGGGGATCGGACGACTGGGACGAGGCTTCTTGAAATTGACGGTGACGCTGTGCGAGACCTCGACTACCTCCTCGTCGTCGACTTCCTCAACGGCCTGTCCACCGAGAGGTCTCTTTCTAGGAAGCATATAGTGAACCGAACTGCGAAGTTTCAGATGAAACTCCATCAGATTAGAACTCGAAGAAAACAAAATAAAATCCAAAAATCCAGTTTCCAACAAAAACTTCGAAGCGAAATAAGAGAACGAACCTTGTTGCTCATATATGTCGGCGATCGTGGCTCGGAGAGAAGGGAGATGCTTGGAAATGGAGGAAGGTATGCTGGTGACGGAAGAGAAGAATCTGGTGGCGGAACAGACAGAAGAATGGAGAGAGGACAGAAGAGAAGAATTTCCTTGCAGTGTGATACTGGGTAAAGTGGCTAACCTCGTGAGTTTTAGGTTTCTGCTTTTTACCAAGGGGGTAAATACGTCAATTAAAAAAACACTTTTATTGTAGTATTCCATATTTTCAAGGGTTCATCATGAGTTAGACTTGGGTCACGGTTCGGGTGAACCGGTTCCGGTTTATGAACCGGCCGGTCCGGTTTCCCTCGGTTTTGGTTCCGGTTTGGCCCTTGGAAACCGCCGAACCGGTGGTTCCAAAATCGGGAACCGGCGGTTCCCAACCGCCGGTTCCGGTTCCCCCGGTTCGAACCGTCGGTTTTCGGGTTAACGACTATTTTTTTTGAATGAAAGCCGAAACCGCGACCGCGGGTCTCAGGTCGCGGTCGCAGTTTTGGTTAAAATGCCAACGACTAGTTTTTAGCGGCTAGTTTTCAACGGCTAGTTCAAATTTCCAACGGCTCTTTAATAAATTAACCTATAAATATCCACTAAATGATCTCATTCTCACCCACAATACCAATCTCTCTCAATCTCTCAAGTTTACAAAGATCTCTCAATTTTCAATCTTTACTAGTTTTTACAAATTGCAATTGCTTTCCTAATTGTTCTTTTCAAAAATTAGCACAATTGTTTTTACGTCTTATTGCTTAATTACATATTTATTTACCATACTTTACTCTTTTTGCTTACTTGTTAGTTACATTTTAAGAAAATGGAAGGATTTCTTAACATTGATCAAATTTTTGGCTCACAAGAGAGTGGTGCAAATGTAGAATTTGTACCCCCTATTAACTTGTCGGAATTTACGATTCCCAATCTCAATGTGGTACAACCAGGATCGTCCACTCCCGATGAAAATGAGGGAGTGGGTGTGGATCATGGATCGGAGCCTTCCGAGGCGAGCGAGGTTCCATCCCATCCGAAATTTTTACAAAACATTTTCGGAAGGGAGTTTATAATGCATCTACCAAGAAATTTAAAGTTCATTGTAACTATTGTCCTAGTGTTTACTCATGGTTGTCGGGATCGGGCTATGGAACATTATCCAATCACGTGAAGAATAAACACCCCGACAAGATAGGCATGATGCAAGGACAATCCCAACTATCCGGGTTTGCAACTTCTTCTTCTCTTAATCCTCATCATAACCCTCATTTATTTACTTATAACCATAATGATAGCATGTATGCCTTCTCCTAGTCTATTTGTGTTGATCACTTATCATTTAGTTTTGCCGAAAAGTTAGGATTTAACAATTGGATGACTAATCATGTACAACCCGCTTATAAACCGACTACTACGAAGTCGGTCAAAAAAATGTGATGAAAGCATATAAAACCCGTAAGATGGCATTGGTGAAGTTTTTTGCTCAAAATGATATTAAAGTTTCAATTTGTAGTAATATTTGGAGTGATCATTGGCAAAATCATTCATACATGGGCTTAACATGTCATTTTCTAGATGATCATTTTAATGTGCAAAAATGTGTTTTGGCTTATAGAGTATTTGATTCTTCTCATACCGCTTTAATGATTAATAACATTATTTGTACTATTTTGGAAGAATATAGACTACTTCATCGAGTTTTTTTATCTCGTTTGACAATGCATCTAACAACACTGCTTCAATCCGAGAATTGGTTCCGCATTGTCAACCAATTCTTGGAGCGAAGTATTTTCATGTAAGATGTGTTTGTCATATTTTAAACCTTTGTGTCAAGGATGGTTTAAATGTTATGTCGGGTTTAATTGCTCCTATTAGATATATTGTTAGTCGTATGTGGGCTAGCCCCCGAACCGCCCAAGATTGGACGGCGTTTTGTACTCAAAAAGGTGTTCCACCCTGAACATTTCCAAAAGATGTTTGCCACCATTGGAACTCCACTTATAAACTACTTCATGCATGCATGCCTTACAAAGATCTTTTGACTTCTTTTGCGTCCATATATTTTTCCGACAATCCCATTATTTCTCAAGTATGGGATTATTGTTATAAAATCTTAGAAGTTTTGAAAATATTTTATGATGCAACAATAACTTTTAGTCATGTTTTCAAACCTTGTGTTCATTTGTTTTGTTTTGAAGCATTGAATGTGGCGGGCGGTTTTAGTGAGGGGCGTAAATTACCCGAACTTTATGGTGTTATTGGTGCTATGAAAGTTAAATGGTTGACGTATTATATAGTTATCCCCGATATCTATCTTGTTGCTTGTGTGTTTGATCCTAGGTTTAAGATGAGTGGTTTAGAAATGTGTTTGAATGATTATTATGATGCATTAGAGTAGGATGTTAATGATGATATTGCTAGTGTTGGGGATATAATTTGTAAAGTTAGAAGATCAATTAAGGAATTGATTACCGAATATTCATCTAGTGTTAGTTCTTATCCATTACCTCCACATTCATCCTCCTCTTCGAGTTTGAGTGCCCTCGGTGCTACTAAAAGGTGGGGGGCTAATCTTTTGCATACCCTTACCAAAAAAACGAGACATTCGAGCTCGAATGCGGAGTTTAAAACATATCTAACAACCCACTTTGAGTTTGGTGAAGGAGAATTTAATATTTTAGATTTGTGGAAGACCCACAAGAAGACTTTCCCAACCTTGGTCAAGATCGTGGCTCAAGTGCTTGTTGTTCCCGCCTCGACCGTATCGGTAGAGCAAACATTTAGCGAAGGAGGACACGTCCTTGATGCAAAACGATCTAGTTTGAAGCCCGATGTTTTGGAAGCCCAAGTGTGCGTATGTGATTGGAAGAGGGCGGAAATTCGTCAACAAAAGGCAGAGGTATCCGAACCCGCCGACTCGGACGGCCAAGACGATGAGTCCCAATCCCAAAGCGCTTCGGATGCATCGACGTAGATGGTAAGCAAATCGGGGTTTCATATCGAAAGGTAAGAGAACTACGTGGGCTTTGATTCCTCTATAACCCCGAGAGGATATGTAGGCAACTTAATTTTAAGTCCAAACCCTTTAATTATCCAACTTTTTTTTGTTTTGAAGAACAAACATTAATCGCCTATTCGCCTTAGTCCAATTTCAAGCTCAGTTTGGGCCAAAGTCCAAACCGCGATCGCGTTTGCCAATTACGCAACCGCGTAATGGGCAAACGCGATCGCGGTTGGACTTTGGCCCAAAAAAACAACTTCTGTTTTTTGGGATCGCGATCGCAGTAAACAGACACCGCGATCGTGGTCCTTCACCCGCGATCGCGGTGTGTGTTTATCGCGATCGCGGCGTGATCGGGATTATTTTTTTTAAATGCCCGGTTCCGAACCGGAACCGGAACTGGGTGGATCCGGCGCTGGAACAGGCGGAAACCGGAACCGGGGAACTGACCCATGGCCGGTTTTGGTTCCTGTTCCATGTATAAGGCAAACCGGAATTGCCGGTTTGTAAACCGGACCCAGGTCTATCATGGGTCAGGGATGGTCATGTAGGACAAACAAGAGGGCAAAGTCCAAATTTTTTATTAGAGGTCCTAATGGGATTCATGTCTTCAAATAAGATATCAGGGGAACATCTTGTATAACAAGATGTATAAACTTTAGGGGTATCAAAAAGAATAAGTTTTTAATGAAGGATTTAACGAATGATTTAACGAATGATTTAACTTGTTGAGCAATTATGGGTACATGGTGAATTTTGTATAAACATTAGGGGTACCAAAAGGAATAAGTTTTTTTATGATACCAAAATAAAAAATTAAAAACTAAAGGGTACCAAAAGGAATTTCCAAAAAAAAAAAACAGATTTAGCCAGTCTATCAACCACCGTATTAGTCCTCCTAAAGACATGTTTGAGTTTTAATTCCATCTGAGGCAGGGAGATGTGATTGACATTGCTTCACCAGATAAAAGTCAGGGTGGTCACCAGGAGTGCTGCGAGGATCAGTTGAATTACCATATGGGCATTTGATTCAAATATAACCTTGGTGAGGTTTCTTTCTATGCAAATGTCCATGGCGGTCAAGATCGCCATTAATTCATCCTTTTGTGCAGAACAATATCCGATCGGCAAGGTGAAGGAGATAACAAGAGAGCCCAAATTGTCCCTTAATATGCCACCAGCTCTAGCCTCCCCCAAATTATCTCTTGAGGAGTCATCGACATTAAATTTCCACCATTGTTCGTTTGGAGATTCCCAGCGCGCATCTATGTCACTTGCCGAACCGAAGCAATCTACTCCTTTTCCCTTCTTGCTTTCATGGCCTTTTATATTATAGATCGATCCAGAAGCTACTCGCTTTACCAAAACTTCGAAATCACCTTTCACATTCTCAAAAATACACAAGTTTCTTTGCTTCCACACATACCATACCATGTTACCAAAGACTGTAGCCCATTCATTTCTATTGCTCAAGTTTGTGGTCAACCAATCCGCAACATTCTTCATCAAAAGTTCTAGGCATCTGGTTTTGTTGTTTAGCCTATACTAGACATTCCTCACCAAATTGCAATCATGGAAGACATGGAGAATAGTTTCGTCCTCTCCACATCTTGGACATGCTATTGAGATGGTTAAGTGAGGTTGGAAACACACATCATTCACCATGATTCGATTATGGGCCACCATGTAACATCCCGATAATTTATAAGGGATTGCGGTGCTCCCCATGTCAACAAGAGCTCTTCCTTTTCTGAGTTCGAGTGAGGACAAAGAACTCAGAAGTTAAGCGTGCAAGGGCGAGAGTAGTACCAGGATGGGTGAACTCTTGGGAAGTTCTCGGGTTGGCATGGGATAGCACTTCTAAAAGCTTGGGCCTTACACACCAAGTAAAGGAAGTGTCTTATGCCTTGTTGACAAGGGGCCTTCCAAATAACCTTCCAATTGAAAGTTTGTCGTGGTCTTGAGGGTCTTTCAATCAGGGTCATGGTGTAGTTAACTAGAGAACATTCCATTAGTTGTTAGATCCCAATAGATTTTATCCATGACATCCACATCCGAGTGACTTTGATCACTATAATTTTTCTACAAATATCGAGGCTAAGAAAAGGTTCAAGAATAAACCATTTTCAGTCATGTCCATCCCGCAAATCAGTGACAGTTGCACTAAGCATCACTTTTGGCACCGATGTTAGAGCATGATCCTCAAGTGAACTCTCGCCGATCCATTTGTGGGTCCAAAACAAAGTGTGCATCCTATTTCCAATTGAAACTTTCACTCCCGTTGTAAGAATATCAACACTCTAGGAAATACCTTTCCAAATCCTTGATGCTCTAGGAAATGGATTAATCATGTTAACATAGTGTTAGTTTTGACAATACTTCCCACGCAAAATTCTCGCCCAGATGGGATCGAGTTTCGTTACAAGTCTCCACCCAAGCTTAGCAGTAGTTGCTCTATCCAACGCTTCCATGTTTCTAACTCCAAGACCTCATTCATTTATAGGACTAAAACAACCTCCTAAGTAATAAGATGAAGTTTGTGATGTTCCCTTGTAGATCCCCAAATGAAATAGCACACTATCTTGTTGATGTCTTCCCGAACTCCTTTTGGAATAATAGATAACTACATGACATAAAGAAGCAGAGTTGGGAGCACTGACTTGGCAAGGGTGACTCGCCTAGCCATCAAAAGCATTTTAGATTGCAATCCACGTAGCTTCCTTGTAAGTTTGTGTAGGTGATTGCTTGCATTTAGGCAATGTTTATGATGTATATTTATGTTTATTTTTCTTGGCTTTAGCCTAGTTTAGCTTAGTTCTTAGGTTTTTCTAGGAAATTCAGGTTTTGCGCTTGTTTTGTTTGATTTTAAAGATCTATTTACCTATAGATGGGATGGAAACCAAGGCAAGAAGGTGGAGTTTAGAGGTTGGACATGGGTAGAAAATGTGGAGCTCGATCGAGTTATGCAAGTCATGTTTGATGATCATTAAGGCATAAGAGGTTGTGGGAAAAGAACTCTTAAATTCGAGCTATGCATTGGAGTTGTTGTTTCGACACATCTATCTTGTAAGGCTTCTTTTGGGATCTATAGTGATCTGATGAAGTTGGTTTTGGTATCATTGGAAAGCTAATTCAAGGAGCTACAATTCAAGTTTTTACTTCGAGTCTAAATTCCAACTCAAAGGGGGTCAAAACAGCCTTTGAAGTGTCACATAAATTCTGAACTAAGAGGAAAAGCACGGATAGGTAGGAAAAGCGCGGCCGTGCTTTTCATGGACCAAGCCGAGCAATTCCAACAAAGAGAAAAGTACGGGCAAGGGAGAAAAAGCTCGACCGAGCTTTATAGGTTTTGACCGTTCTTTTTGGCGCTTCACGGGAGAAGTTATACCGACTTATTGGGCTTCATGTTGAGCTAGTCTTATGTTATTTATGGATAGTATGGCTTTGGGATATTCTCTATCTTTAGTTGGTGAGAGATAGGTAAACCCTCTTTGTTTTTCTCTCTCTTAGAACAAGTCTAATTGCAATTTGAAGGCTAGGGTTTTCTAGAGAGTTTTCTCAAGAGATCTTTGAACCTTTTTTGTAAGTTTGCTTTAATTTGATTATGAGTTGCTAAATTTCTTGTGTTTGACTAATTATTGAAGTCATAGATTGCATACTATTCTGAGGTTTGATTGATTCTCAAAAAACATGATTAGGTTTTATTCCCTATGCTTAATTGAATCAAAATTTATCTAGGGTTTTGATAGATTGATCACCTAATAGAATTTTTAGGTTAATCTACAACTAATATTATTAATTTTGATTTAAAGTTAGTTAGATAAAGTAGAATCTACAATTGTTTGGACTCGTTCGGGCTATGCAGTTGTAGAAGGGAATAAATCACAAATAACTTGAATGATTGTTTAATTCAAGTGTTTGTTTCTATCGATACTTGAAACTTAAAGTTGTTGTTTAATTGAACCTAGAAGTTCTTCTAGGTTGTTAGAGTATTAGGGTTGTTAGATTGTTAGTTCTATCAACTAAACTTGAAGTTTGAATCATAATCCACGATAGATTATTCAAGTAAAGTGAAAATCAAGAGAATTAATGATCAATAAGCATATCTATGATGGATTTAACCAGTTGAAAATATTTCTCTCATATTGTTACAAACATTCTTTTCATTCATACTTTATATTTAATTTTCATATTAGATTAGTTAGTTACTCAATCAATCCTAAAACCCCCCTTTAGTTCCATTACTTGCGTGCCAAGTAAGAAAACAATTACACGAGTCTTTGTGGGATCGACCCTTACTTACCGCTCTATTGAGTTTGGTAAAATTAAGGCTTTTTTGATAGGTAAAACGATAAAAAAATACCTCATCAGTAGGAGAAATTGATATTTCTCTTTATACATTTGGCCTGATGTCATCGAAAGACCAAGATAACAACCAAGATCTTGCTTTAAGGGGATACCAAGTTGAATGCTGAGTTGATTTGCCAGAGAAACTAGAATTGCTTTTCCAATAACCATGGAACTTTTTCCAAAGTTCATATGCTCCCCCGAGGCTTTGCAAAAGGTATCAAGAGTATTTCTAATAAAATTAACCTGATCCATACGAGCTTCTACAAAAAGAAAAAGGTTATCAACGAAGAATAAGTGAGACAAGTTAACATCCCCAACAGTAATGGGTTTCCACAAATTTGCATCAACAACAACTTGAATCAGGTGAGACAATCTCTCCACACATAACACAAACAAGTACGAAGATAGGTGGCCGCCTTGGTAGACACCACTATACGGTTTAAAGCTATCCACAAGGCCTCCATTCCATCAAAGTTTAGTCGAACAACTAGATTGGCATTGCATGAGTACTCTCGTCAAGGCGACCGGATACCAAAAGAAATGAGCGTATCTTCCAGAAATTTTGTAGGATCGTTAGTACTTCTTGTTTTTCACCTAGCCAAAGTCGCCAACCTATACAAGGTTGTCGACTTAGACAAAGTCACCAACATAAGTACATACGCAGCGGAAATTTAATTTAACAAGAAATTAAGACTTACTTGACAAGATGATTTTTTATAGTGGAATTAATGAACTCTTTCAATCAAGTGTGAAAACCACTCCCTTCAAAGTTCTTGCTTGGAATGATTAAAAATTGTAGCTTGCTTTATTAATCTTTTGAACCGATAACAAGAACACCCTAGATCTAGTCCTACTTCCCAAGCACACTAGAACTCTTTATGAACCGAGTAATAACAACCCTCAACCAATATAACATGCCTACGTCTTTCCAAACTCTTTCGGATTCTCTAACTCACCACTCGATCGAATCCCATGAACGAGTCACTCAAACAAATGATTTTCTCTCTCACAAAATACACAAGATACTCTCTTTTTCTTCTAACAAGATATGAAATATGAACCCACAAAATTCTAACCTAAAGACCACAAATTATATAAGCTAGCACTCTAGGGTTTAGAGATATATTACTTCCTTTAATTAAGGAAGATGTATAAATCTAATCCTTACAAATCTTCCTAAGGATAAAATAAATGTTACAATAAACAAACTCCTTAGGGCATAAGCAAATTCCATGTCCTTTCTTATCTTGAGAAGATTCTTTCCTTAACCGAACTGATTTGATATCTCGCGCAATCTTCTCATGTGTTTTTAGTCCACCTTCCTGTCAGGTTAGGGACTTGGCTCACGTCGGCGACCCGGATATAGACTCGACGTCGGCCACCTGACTTGCATAGGTCGGGGATGTGACTCACGTCGACAACCTGTTTTGCAACATCGAAGTTGGCCACCTCACTTGCATAAGTTGACAACCTATCAAAGTCTTGAGCTCACGTTCTACCAACTCTTCTATTCCGTCTTGGTTCACAGGTGAGCTCACATTCTACCAACTCTTCTATTCCGTCTTGGTTCACATGTTCGCGACTTCTCACATGTCCATGGCTTCATAGAAGACTCCATGCTGTAGACTTCCTTTAAGTTGGAACAATCAAAATCAAAGCTTCGCTTTCCTTCAAGTCTTGGTGCACAAGTTCCAATTCTTCTGATAAAACAACGTTGGATATCCATCAAGCACAAGGGGTTTCATCGGGCCAATGTGATGAAGAGCATGTCAAAATTTCTCTTTAGAAACACCTCGAAGAATATGTCGTCTATTGCTCTCTGATAAATTTGAGAAAGCGGGATTGCCGAGGATATTCATATCAACAAGGGGTTCACCGTGACAAGAGAAGATATTAGCAAAGTGGTTCAATTCAATTCTTTCCAGACTGGCCGACTCAGTAATAAGGATAACCCTACTATCTTATAATCCAAGCACTTTGTTCATCTTTCGGTGGACTATATTAGATAGGTAAAAGAACTATGTGTTTCTATCCCTGTCAAGAAGGAAGTCCGCTCTAAATTTTTGCATCCAAAGGAGTTGCTCTTCCTCAAGTACCTCAGTAAGATCTTTCGATATTCTTTGTTCCAACTTCAGCAAACCACCATTCGAAGCTTTAGTAAGCTTGGTTTGAATGCCTTCCAAACAAGCCCAATGTAACACCCCGACTTTCGTCGGGGCGCCACTCGGTGGTAGACCCTGTCTGGGACTACTCAGATTAGTTTAACAACAAGTTTGCTAGGATCTTGCAACTCGGGCACGACGAGAAACAAATAAAACTTCCAACCTTTATTTTAAACTGAATGTATAAAACATGATAGTATTTTTGACATCATAACAAAAGATATCAATCAGACCTTTCTGTAATCTCAAACTATCCTAAACCAGTTCTATCCAACTAGTAACAAAACAAATCACAGACAACTTTTAGTACATCGATAACTAGATCCCAACAGCCCGACCTAATGACACGTCGCCAACATCCGCTTCACCACTTTGGTGAGAATTCATCACGATTCTTGAAAAGTACCTGAAACTATAAAAATATTCCCCGAAGGGTCAGCTACAATTCTAATTCAAGCTAGAAAGCGTGAGATGCATATAGAACACTTGAAAAGCCACACAGAACCCTAGCAATCAATTTTCACGCATAAATCAATAATTATCAATTCATATCAATTCAACACTTAACGTTAAATAGTCACACATACACGCATACACACAGACACACAGATACACACACATATACACACATACAAACCACATCACAATTATCATCACATTAAAAATACAACAATACCACAATAGTAAAATTAATATAGATAGCATCAATAATGGTAACAAGGATAACATTAATATTCATAAAGATCTTCCCAACATATATAACCACAAAATACATTACGTTAAACAAAATCAATTAACACGAGACCATTCAAACCAAAACCGTCAAATAATATAGCAATCAAAACAACCCTCCTCAAATCCAAATGGCACCCTCCGGCCTCTCATCCATGGCACACGGTCAGGGTGCGTACCATATACACGTGCCCATTTTCCCTATTCATCCTTCTTTCCCCGGCTAAACCTCTACTAGAGCGTTCGCCAAAACATTTTATTTTATTTTTAGAAGGGGGTCCCTTCCAGCCGCATGATCATGCCCAAAGGCCTCTTCATCCTCAGCGTACCCGCACCCATGACCATACCGGTGGAACCGAATGCACGCATAACGAATAATGTTTAAAAACGATTTTTCATAATTTCAAATACATATACAACAAGTAATTTAGAATCATTCCAAAATGAGTTTTGCACATTCAATTCAATCTTTTAACACACAACGGTCTCAAGTAGAGCAAGTCGATAAACCATTAACCTCGAACGACGGAAACAAACACGCAGCGAAAGAAAGATAGACCCGAACAAGTCGCAATCACAGTAACAAGCATAACCACAATCACAATTCGAGCGCAATCACAATTCGAACGTAATCACAAATTCAAACACAATCGCATTTACAATTTCGATTCAAACACAATCATATATGCAGACGCAATCACAATCAAACTTATAACACAAACCGATTCACAATCACAAAATACAATCACAGTTATAGCTACACCCACAATTACAAATACAATTACAACTTCAACACCAGTACAAGCACAAACACAACACACATTTACATTTACAAAGACAATTACAATTATAATTTTCCAACGCACAATCACAATCGCAATTACAATACAGTTACAAACACAATTTTCAAATATGAGTACAACACAATTTTCAAATACAATTACAACATTCACAAGCATAGAGAGCAAAATTTATTTTAAAAGAATTAATATGCAGAGGGACTAGTTCCCAAAACCAATTCCACATACATGGCACCCAATCTAACGAGCATTGAATCAAGCCGAGCAAGTCGAAGAACGACTTACCTTAAACGAAGAAGATCTCGTGGTCACGGAAAACTAAGAACCCGAAAAAGAGTGATTTCCTACCAAAATTAAAGTTTTATGCTTAGCACTACGAAGGTCTAGGAAGTAATGAACCCAATAAAATAATCAGCTTGATCCACACTAATCCTCACTTGACCAACTAACATATTACCTATTGAATCAACTTAGATTAATCAACAATCCACTAATTAACAACTAAAACAATTAACTTAACTAAATATCCACCTGTATACCACCCTGACTATACGTATATACTAGCTTGAGCATCTTTTCCCTAGGAGTACTACTTTAGATCAAACCCAACCCCAAGATTAATATACATATGGGTACAAGCTATATAATAATTCAACACCATCCACTTAATTAATTAATTAATTCCACACATCACCTTAACAGACCACTAAGTACCAAATTGAATTCAAAAAGCTTAAACAAAGACCTGCCATTAACTAAAGAAGGTCACCGTACAATTTAAAACCTTCACCACATTTCCCATGTATCAAACTTTTCCATTGCCCATATTACAAATTGATTAATTAGAATAAACACAAGATTTAGGATCCAGATAATATCGTAAACTAGCCCAACACCACTTCAAATTTAACACGCTCAAGCCTTCGATAGCCGGATACAAGCCGGTTTACTAAACCCAAACTAATTTCTAGTAACTTGATCGAACTACGAAATCGAATTCACACACCACTCTAACAACAGCAACCACCCTTCAACTTGATCAACACAAACACAAAATAGAACAGAGAAATAGCGGAAACTAGAACAGAGGACGAGGCATGATCTCTCACCAGTGGCGAGGTCGAGATTACCGACGATTGGAATGATTAGTTTGAAACCGAACGACGGTGTCCAGCCAACGGCGATGGGGCAACCATGCCTTGCTCAAACACCTCAGGTTCACGCGAAGTCGGATCGACGACCGAAGTGTCGGGCGGACAAGAATGAAGGAAGGTTTGATTGCTCGGCGAGGTCTTGGAATTCGATCGCGAGGCCAAAGCACCTGACCAGACTCAAGCGCCTTTGTGGTTGAGGCTCAAGCGAGCGTGGCTTGAACGTGCGACGGCACCGGACCAGACTCAAGGTGTGTTGAGCGGCGAGAGGCGAAGGGGAAGAAAACAGGAGGGGGAAAATGAGACGCGACGGCGAGCTTCACCGGCGAGCCTCACGCATACGACGAGGACAGACCGGAAGCTTCTCTCTGTGTAACCAAGATGGTTGGAGGAAGGAGTTGGGTGGCGGCCAACTAGGGTGAAGAACTAGGGTTCTCCAATAAAAGAATCAGCTGGAATAAAAGGGAAGGGCAAAGACATGGGCCTTTCATTGGGTTGATTCTTACAAATACTTTGAGCCCGTCATTAATAAAGGAAAAAATAATAATAAAGGAAATGGGCTTTTTGGACCAAAAGAATTAGATGGAAAACTAGCGGAGTGGAACTAGCCTCGAGGTGAAAACTCGGGTATTACACCCAAAGATGTCTCTTCCTCTTGAAAATATTATCAAAAATGGTTTTGTTCCAAACCGTAAGATTTTCGGTAAGGATTACCAGCTCATTTGTCACGCAAGAGTTGATGTTCCAATGATCTTCAAAGAAAGGGCAGAAGCCATCATGAAAGAGCCATGTTTCTTGAAAGTGGAATGGACGGTCCACAAGTGTTTTTTCTTCCACCGATCGATTTAAACTACGACTGAAGCCACCATTCCTCTAAGCCTTATAAGAAGCAGAAGTTGGTCCAAGTGTGAGGCTAAAAGGTGATGGACCAAAGCTTCCTCTAATCTCATCTGCTAGTCTTCAATACTAAGGGCTCTATCAAGACACACAACCTTCCTAGTTGTCATGGTTCTGCCCATGAAACACGTGAATTTAGGCCTTGTGAACCCAAGTTTGATTAAATCTAATTTATCAATCTGCTCATTAAAGAGTCATGTCGATCACCTCATTCCCTTGGTGTATCTCAATGATGAGGTATTTGAGCGGTCGTTATACCTATTAAAGAATCACGACTTAACCAAACTTAGTAGAATGGTAAGCAAAGAGTCGATCCCACATAGACTCGTTTTAAATGTGATTTACTTTCATGCCAAGAAATATAAATATAGGGGGTTTTAGGATGAATTTTCTAAACTAAACAAACAAGGAATGTAAAACAGATTAACTAAAGTTGATTTGTAAATTAATATATGAGAGATATGTTCAATTAGTTAACTTCCGTTATGATATTGCTTTGTTGATCATTGATTCTCTTGATTCCCTTTTCACCTTAACTGATCTATTGTGGATTTGTAATCCAAACTTTAGCTTTAGTTCATAGTCCGACCGGATCTAAGAACCCTGATCACCAAGTAACCTAGGAGGCCTACTAGATTCAACTTGATATCAACTTTATGATTCAAGTATCAATAGAAACAATTATCCAAACCAACTAAACATCTAGATAATTTGTGATTGACTTCTAGCTCTTCTTTAACCAATAAGTTCAACCAGTCCTAAATTGATTAAAGTTATACTCTTGATCAAATTAATATCAACCGGTAATTAATAAGATTCCATTATAATTTAACCTAGAAATTCAATTAGGTGGACAATATAACAAAACCCTAGATTAGATTTATTCAATTAAGCATAGAGAAATCAAACTAGTCAAGTTTGTTGTGAATCAATCAAAGCTTACAACTCATGCACATTACAACTTCAATCAACTAGTCAAACAAGAGATTTAGCAATGCATAATTAAATTAATGCAAACTTACAATTTTGGTTCAAAGATCTCTTGAGAAAACTCTCAAAGAATACTCTAGTCTCCAAATTATAATTATGATTATTAAAGAAAAGTAAAACTAAAGGCTTAAATATCCCAAGACAACCTAACATGAAATATACCGAAGTGGTACAAAAGCTCACCCGGAATTACATAAAACGAGCCTAACACGAAGACTAGTAAACCGACCCAACTCTCCCACGGTGAAACCTCATGGTGCGATCTAATGTAGGGTGACGCAGTCGCGTCTGAGCATCCCCAACCCACGTCTTGCCCTCTATGACAACACTTGTCTTCACTTGGTTCCTCTCATGTCTTGGCTCTTCTCATATCACTTACACCACCTTCAATCCTCATCTTGGAAATCAAAATCCACCAAAATCATCTAAGATTTGTCCCATCCATGTTTGTTTAGCTAAAGATCTACAAAACAAAACCAAACAAAACAAGTGCAAAACCCAAATTTCCTAAGAAACCTAAGAACCTAAAAACTAAACTAAACTAAGCTAAAACCAAGAAAAATAAACATAAATATGAATCCCAAACATTACCTAAATGCAAGTTATCACTCAACCTCTCTGAAGTTTCTCTGGTGGAGTTAAAATCTCCCTTAAGGAGCCATGGTCGCCTATTCGAAGTTGCAAAATCTTCAAGGTCTCACCATAGATTCAAGCAAGTTGAAGAGCCAGGGCTTACATAAATTGTTGACATCACCCATGGTTCCCCACCCCTCAAAGTGACTTCCACCGTGATGTGTTGTGGATGCATGGTAATAGGGACCATTGTAACTTCCGAATTTCTCCATAGAAGCCAAATGCCACCCACAAACCCAACAATCTCCATTCATCAGATTTTGTCAAAACCAATATGGTGGCAAACCTCATCTGCACATTCTCCACTGAGTCTTGGATCTACCAAAGCGAGAAATCTAGGCTCAAGGATTCTTATATTTTCTCTCAAAGCGGACAAGAATTCTTGACTTCCCACCCCTCTGACGTCGCAAACTAAGATATTGTAATAACCGTTATTTCTATATAAAAAAACGGCTAAATTTTTTTAAAATAGAGTGTAATTATTATTATAATTTTCATAGTAAAATATTAAAATTTTATAAAGGCGTATCAAAATGATAAATAAAATTTAATTAAATAAAATTTCGGATTTTATTTCAATTAAAGTTATAATACAAACAAAAATAAGAGGAAAGGACCAAAAATAAAAATGCGAGAGGTGGGACTTGAACCCGTGACCTATTGCATTTTCACCAACTAACACACATTCCTTTCCACTATGCCATGGTAACGTTTCTACCAAATTAGGATTTTAAATTCTCTTATTTTATTATTTTCCTTCTTGTTAGGAGAAATAGCAATTGCAGACTGATTTGACGTATGTTCAATCACCTTGCTTCCACCTCCTACAATGGCCACTATGATCCATTCTTCCCACCTCTCCTCCTCACCAATCTCCTTCTTCCACCATGGCAAAGAAACACAAATTTCCCCAATCACCATGAATTCAATCCTCCATGAGAGGTCAAAACAATGGAGGCGTGGATTGTGGTTTTTCTTCCACCACTATAAATAGAGGCCACTTCTATGGGTAAAATCACATCAATTTCTTCATCCTTCACTTCCAATTACACTAAAATTCCATTGTTTTTCAGCCTAAGATCACTTGTTTTAATTGCTGATTTTTTTCACAAAATATCCAAAAAAAAACCTAATTGGCACCCTAGCCCGCCGAACCACCGTCGGAACACCAACCGGTCACCACCACCACTCTCGCGCGACCGCCACCACCTCCTAGAGCTCCGCCGCCGTCCATTGCTGGTCGCCTGCAGTCCGTCGTTCTATCTTGTACGTTTGACTCCTTTAGTGTAGAAGGGAGGAGGATCGGAGGAAGAAAGGGTAGAAGGTTGGGTCTAATCCTATTTTTGGGTGATTTTTTAATTAGTTTGGGATGAATAAATTAGGCCCAAATCTTAATTGAAATCAGATTTTTCTTACCCATTTTAGGACAAGGAGAAAGCATGCCCATTTCCGCCCCGTCTCGATTTCCGTGCCAATTTCCGCCCCGTTACGTTCGATATGAATTCCCGACTTATATGTTTGATTATAATTCTTTATGAAATATGTTTCACATATATATGATATATATTTAATTAAATTGAATAAATATTGCATGCATTAAAAAAAGGAATTTATATGATTGAATTCTCTTTCCATGCACTTTTGGTTAAATATAAAATTTTATAAAAATAATGTAAGACCCCGTTTTAAAAATAATAATAAAGAAATATTTTTATTTGGGGTTTTCCGCCTAAATTATTATTATAAATAATTTAGAATATAATACTTTCTCTAAGAGAAAGAAAATGAAGAAAGGATTCTTTAAATAATTAAATAAGGTTCTATTAATAAGAAATGTCTTTTCATGTCAACTTAGCTTTATTATAATATTGAAATAAATTATATATGACCTTGTTAACTAAAGCAGACTTCTAAAGAATATAAAATTTACTTAAGTAATTTAAATAAGTATTTGTTTCTGGATTTAAAAGACTTTATTAGGCCAAACCATTCTTGCATGTCAATTTAACTTATTATAATTTGGATTAAAATTAATCAATCTATAGAAATGCTATCACCCATGAGAATAATTTCTATTTAAATAAATGGGATAAAAGTACATGTGATTTTCTAAGAAGGTTGTATGTGAATTTATTCACCTTTGCATGTCAACTTAAGACCTTAAGAATAATTTTGGATAAAATTATAAACAACCTTAGACCTAATAAAGAATCATGAAAATAATATTTATTTAACCATATTAAATAAATATTGTTGATGATGTTTAAAAAGGAATTCTTGGATTTATTCCACCATTGCATTAACCTTTAAATGAGTATAAGTAATTTTATAAAAGTATTTTAAAAACATCTAATTGAAAATAATAAGCAAGGATTATTATTGTGTAAAACTTCCACCTAAATTATTAAATAAAATAATTTAGATTATAATATTTTTCCCTTAGTGAAAGGAAAAATAAGAGAAAAGGTTTGTATAATAAATGAGATAAGAATTTTAATATAAATTTGCTCGTTATCTCTCGATTTTCTAGGTCAAAGTTCACGAGCTCATTAAGTCCGTCGAATTTTTTCCGAGCCTCGTAAAAAGTCCGAACACGATCCAAGGCAAGTGGATTTTCTCCTTGAAACCTTTTCTATATCTCGTTTCCGTTAAACTTCTCTATATTGGGAACAAACTTGTTTGCTTAAATAAATAAACATAAGATATATCGATTGCTAGAAGTAATGACATCTCATTATCGTTATTATTATTCGAATTCTAGATATGAACTTAGGACCGATGATTGCGCCCTTTTTTGTTTAAAGTGTCTCGTTTAGAGACCTCACTTGGAAAAGTATAGGAAAAAGTGATGGACATAGGTCTTGAACCACTTTTTATAACATCATATTATATGTGGTCATGACTCTACTTTTACTTCGTTGACTGAAGTCTTAAGCAATGTCAAAATAGAAAGGTTTCATCTAAAGTCTAAAGCAACGTCACACAGAAAATATATATTGGCTGAAGTCTTAAAGCAATATCGAAATAAAAAGGTTTCGTCTAAAGTCTTAAGCAATGCCACGCGAAATGGAAAAGACGACTAAAGTCTTTTACTATGTCCTTGTTTATGTTCATGAATTAGGCTAACGTCTATGTTGTGCCGACATTCAAAGTTCATAATAAGGCTAAAGGTTGGCCTTACTCAGTCTCAAACTCACTAGCCATGAGGTTGACGAACTTCTTCACTAGCTTGTCATCTATCGACCTGAAGATGATGTCGTCGACGTATACATCCACAACCAGATTGTGCTTTCCTTCCTTGAGAAGAAATATAGTCTTATCTGCCCTCAAACATTCCCATGTTGAAGCAAAAATTGTGACAATATTTCATTGTTGAAAGGGTTTCTTGACAACAAATAAATTTATAATCAAGACCCCGCTGTGTATAGCAGAGTCAGGTTCGTCCACATGAGAAAGTCAATATCAAGTTCTGTTCTTACTTAGAGTGCAAGTAAGAGAGAAAAGCAAGGATTTTTATCAATAAAAGAGAAAGCCTAAAGTTAAGGTATCACCACAACAACAATCATGCAATGCCAATGCTAATAAAACATAAAGATTATGCTTTTATCACATAAAGGCGTCAAGTTTCGTCAACTAAAGCAATTAAATTAACTAACTTTCATTCAATCAATAAACTTTACTATCTATCTCTTCTACTTCAACTAGGATTGATCCGATTTCGCTTCAAAACCCTAAATTGACTATTCTGATTCAAGGTTTCCGCTTTCGCTTCAACTATGAACGAGAAATTCCTATCCACTTTCTTTTCAAGGTTTAAGAATAAGAGAATATAATTATGCAATAAAGACAATCAAATCATGATCACAAACAAGCATGCACAACCATTGTTGGGTTTAACCCCAACCTTAGAGAGAGATTACTCACAGTTCATAACTAAGGAGCAATTGAATTAAATAAAAGTAAAACTTATAACTGAATCCGAAAACACACTTAGTTCTTCCCCACAAACTCGTCTTTCCCTCCTCCTCTCCTCTCTAACGTGCCCCCAAGGCAGTTGATCCTTAAAAGAAGGTGCTAGACAAGGTCACAAGGGTATTTATAGAGAAAACCAACCTTAGTAAGAGCTAGGGCTGTCAAAACTTGACCCGACTCGAGAAACCCGCCCGACCTGCCCGACTCTGAACCCGACCCGACCCGAGAAAACAATAAAAAGTTTCATACCCGATACATGTTTCGAACTAATTTGACCCGAAGCTGAAAAAACCCGAACTCGAGATTAACCCAAAACCGATTATACCCGAATGGACTAGCCTGATGCAACCCGATATCCGATTCTACCCGACCCGAAGTCATCCGAAAATCCGAAGTTACCCGACCCGAAACCATCCGAAAATCCGAAGTTACCGACCCGAAACCATCCGAAAATTACATTATGTTTTAAAATATTAATAATAGTGAATATTTATTATATTTATGTCTTTAATTTAAATGTTACATTAAATATTTAGACCCTAGAGTAGTTAAGGTACAAAAAATCATCATTCATTATATGGTATGAATCAAAATCCTACTTTCTCGAAACCCGATTCACCCAAAATCCGAATAACCCGAAACCCGACTCACCCAAACCCGACTAAATCCGAAATCTAACTAAACCCGAAACCGGACTTATCCGAAATCAAGTTGGACCAAAAACCGAATGACCCGACCGAAATTGACCCAAAACCCGACTTTGTACGATTAATTGAGCACCCGACCCGAAATGATTCAACCCAATTTGACCCGATTTTCAAAATATTCGAATTTGACCCGAATCCGAACTTACCCGAAACTAAATTGACCCGACCCAAACCTGACCTGACCCGCCCGATTGACACCCCTTGTAAGAGCTATCTATAAGGAAATAAATCTCTAAAAGATATATTCCTTAAAACTATCTAAAACAAGGGATAAAAAGACATTTAAGTATGTTTGGATAGCTTTTGCTTTCCTAGTTCTTTTTGCTATCTTTCTTTTGACTTTTTTTTAGGTTAGATTAGTGTAGTAGGGATAGAAGTTTTTCTAAAGTGACTCAAGTACAAGAAGATAAGAAGTGATGATAAAGACAATCAAATCATGATCACAAACAAGCATGCACAACCATTGTTGGGTTTAACCCCAACCTTAGATAGAGAGACTACTCACAGTTCATAAATAAGGAGCAACTGAATTAAATAATAGAAGAACTTACAACTGAATCCGAAAACACACTTAGTTCTTCTTCACAAACTCGTCTTTCCCTCCTCCTCTCCTCTCTAACGTTCCCCCATGGCAGTTGATCCTTAAAAGAAGGTGCTAGACAAAGGTATTTTTGAGAAAACTAATCTATCTAAGAGCTATCTATAAGGAAATAAATCTCTAAAAGATATATTCCTTAAAACTATCTAAAAAAGGGATAAAAAAGACATTTAATTGCGCCGAATCGGATGCGCCTACCAACACGGGACCCTCGATACCGATCCCGTCAGGGTCGGTAGAACTCTGTTGAATTCTTTAAACTTCACCTTCTGCTAGAGCCTCTTTACCGACCCTGTAACCTCGGTAACGACCCCCATTGTGTAAAATTTGGCTCGAAATCGTGCACTTTGCTTCTGTAGAGGGATCATTACACTTGTTCTTGCCTTGATTCTTTCTCCTTGGCTCGGTAACGGGTCTTTAATCTTCTTTCTTGAGTGTTATCTTTAAGTGCTTTCCTCCTTTCTTCAAAAACAGCTCCAAAACAGCTCCAAAATCTATAAAAACACCACCAAAGCTTATGTAGACCCCATATCTTAAGCGAATACCAAAACCTACACAAACGAATCAAAACAAAAAAAAAACTAAAGAAAAAGTCTCAAAGACATAAAAAATACCCTAAAAACACGACTAAAAAAGCGGATATCAATCATACCAAGCTCTTGGAGTCTGTTTCAACCCATATAGCGCTTTGTCGAGTTTGAAGACATAGTCCGAGTGGGCGACGTCTTCGAAACAAAGTGCTTGCTCAACAAAAACTTATTCTTTGAGAATGTCATTTAGAAAGGCAGTCTTCACATCCATTTATTGAAGCTTAAATCCTTGACGAGCCGAATAGGCAATCAAGAGACGAACTTCCTCAAGATGAGCTACTAGGAAAATGTCTCATAATAATCTATTCCTTCCTGTTTGTTGTATCCCTTGATCACAAGTCTGAATTTATTTCTCACAACATTCCCGGTATCATCGAGCTTGTTCTTAAACACCCAACGTGTTCCAATCACAATTTTGTCCTTGGGTAGAGGAACCAGATATCAAACCTTGTTTCTCTCAAACTAATGAAGCTCCTCTTGCATAGCACATACCCAATATGGATCCTTCAAGGCTTGATCCAGTATCTTGGGTTCAATCATATAGAGAATGCATTGAATGCAAAAAAGTTTTGAAGTGAAGAATGTGTTTGAACCCCTTTTGAAAAATCAGATATAATGTTGGTTACCGGGTGAACATCCTTCTGTTTATAGTTTGGTTGAAGTTGAGTGAGGTCGACCACCTCACTTTCATGATGTTGCTCAGAATCAGAGTTGTCATTATTAGATAGTTCTCCACTTTTCTGAAACACTTCATCTTTAGAATTCTCATCACCATTAACTTCAGCCTCTTCTAAAGGTGGCATGTCAGAATCATCAGGGTCGTCTACTTGCTCTAACTTAGCGACTTTTGAGCTTTGAATAAATTCCACAAAGCAAATATCTTCCTCATCACAGAGATGAAAACCTTGATCTCCTTCATCCTCATCTTCAATGGAACTACCACCCATTGTGTTTTCATCGAACACAACATGAACACTTTATTCCACCTTCCTTGTTCGCTTGCTGAAGTAGTGAAGTCTTTTTAGACTTTACTATGCTGAGAGTAGCCAAAAAATGTTCCTTCATCACTTATAGCATCAAGCTTACCCAGATTATCCCTGTCATTGTTGTGCACAAAACATTTGCAACGAAACATTCGAAGGTGGACGTCGTTCGGTTTTCTTCCTTTTAGAAGCTCATATGGTGTCTTTCTAAGAAGTGGACGCACCATAGCTCTGTTCAACACATAGCAAGAAACATTAATAGCTTCTCACCAGAAATTCCTTGGTAGGCCACTTGAGATTAGCAATGTTCTTGACATGTCCTCCAAAATTCAGTTCTTTCTTTCAACGACACCGTTCTTTTAAGGAGTTCGTGGGGCTGCAAAGTTGTGACCTACACCATTTGTCTTGCAGAATTTCAAGAACTAAGCAGTTTCAAATTCTATGCCATGATTTGATCGGATCGAAACCAAAGGTACTCCAAACACCTTTTTTGTTAGCTTTATATATCCTTGCATCGAATTCTTTGAATACCTAATCTTTAGAAGACAAGAAAAACGTCCAAGTGTACTGTGAAAAGTCATCAACAATTAAGTCATCAATAATTATAACATATCTATTTACCTCCTTGACTTCTCACTCTCATCGGTTCACATAGATTCATATGAATTAACTCCAAAGGTTTTGATGTACTTACCTCTTTCTTGGGTTTGAATGAAGATCTAACATGTTGTTGTAAGAGTTTCTTGATCAACCAGACAAGCAAATAATTTTATAGATCAAGACCCCGCTGAGTATATCGAAGTCAGGTTCGTCAACGGGAGAGAGTCAGTTCCAAAACTTCGTTAACTTAGGGCAAACAAGAGCAAAAGATTGGATTTTTGTCAAGATGAAAGTGATTTCTAAGGTTCAGGTGTCACCACAACAACAATTATGCATGCCAACACCAATGAATCACAAAGATCATGCTTTTATCACATAAAGATGTCAACTTTCATCAACCATGCAAGCAAATCAATTAAATTTCGTTAAATCAATAAACTTTTCTATCTATCTCAAACTTTAATTAGGATTAATCAACTTTCATTTCAAAACCCTAATCAACTATACCAATTCACAGTTGTCTCTTTCGATTCAAACTGTAAACAAGAATTTCCTTATCTTTCGATCAGGGATTTAAGAACAAGGGATAGATTATGGATAAAAACATTCAAGTCATGATCATAAGCAAGCACAAAAAACCATTGTTAGGCTAACCCCAACCTTAGAAAAAGAGAAAACTACCCACACATCATTGCAAACAACTAAATTGAATTGAAAACGAAAGCTTAGACGTTCAAAAACAATCGTTCTTCCCAAAGCAAACGTGCGTTCACACTAACATGTAACGTTCCTCTCCTTCAAAAGCGTGATCCTCAAACTTGCATGATTAGAAAACTAAAGCTAAGACTAGGGTTTTATACTAAAGGTTATCATACCTCCTAAGGAAATAAAATCTATCAAGATCTATCTCCAAAGGAAACTATCTAAAAAAAAGATATGAGATATTTAATTAAATGCACTCCGACTCAGCTTGTTCGCTTCGACAAGGAGGAACCTCGGGACCGACGACGAGGTCAGTAGGGTTTCCTAATTTTTCCTTCGTTTCCTCCGTGAAGGCCTCGTTAACGACCCTAGTTGCCTCGGTAACGACCCATCTCAGCTCGGTAGACCGCTCGTAACTAGACCTATCAAAACTTGACCCGACCAGAAAAACCTACACGACCCGCTCAAAGTTTTTTGGGTTGAAACCCGACCCGGAAATCAACGGGTCAAGAGTAACCCGAACCCGGTCAACTCGAAAAAAACTGGGTTGGGTCACCAACCTATTGGGTTGACCCGACCAACCCGATAAAGTATTATTTCAATTAAAAATTAAATGTTTTATTATAAATGTTATATAAAATTATTATTTTATTATTATTAAATAATATGTTATAAAATATAATATTAATTATTTTAATAAACATAAAGATAAAGGTAAAATAAATTGACGATCGTGAACTGTTGGATCAACCCGAGCCCATTCCAAACTCGTAACAACCTAGTCCATATGAACCCGTGAATTTAACGACCCGATGACCCAATACCTGTTTTGATCCAAACCCAATCCGCCCAACCCATTTGACAAATCTACTCGTAACTGAGACATCTCCCTCATTATGGTCATCGTTACAGTTGTTCCTCCATCGATGTTGACTCCTTTGGGTCAGTAACGAGCCTCTAGTCTTCACATATGGCTCGTACATGGCTCATCCTTCCTTGCACCTCGTTCCGCCTCCATTCCTTTCACGCTTTTCCTTAGCTTTCCTCTACTTCTCGTAATGCTTCGAAACAACTCCAAAAACCTACAAAACACCACCAAAGCTTATGTAGACTCCATATCTTAAACAAATACAAAAACCTACACAAACGATTCTATACCAAACACAAAAGTAAAGAAAACAACACAAACACTCTCAACTAAACCCTAAAAAACACGACTAAAATGGCGGACATCAAAAATACCCCATACTTAGACTTGTTTGTCCTCAAAGAGTAACCAAACAACAATCAACACCTATAACATATCCTTCAAGCCTTGCCTCTGTAAAAAAGCAACATCATAGCACAAGTAAAATTAATAGACAAGTGAAACTAATGTCATCACACATATATGATCAATCCTAAGCAAAAACAACCATAATCCAACCTCACAAGGATATATGTGTTTCTCTCAACTCTCACTATGTTTATGCTTTGGATATCAACTTTCAACTCAATCCTTTATGCAAAAACTACATAGTCATTGTTACTTATATCACCAATATCTCCACAGAGATGTCAAAACATATGAAAATCATTAAGAGAACTTAGGCTCAATGGAAGACTTCAAAGAAGACTCCATTCGGCCGGGTTGTAATGAGGTTTGGTATAAACATAGGGCATGGAATTATTTAGGTCAAGTGGTGCTAAAATTCAGGAATCAAGACTCCTAAACTCTCAACACAACTTACTTACCATAACTCTCTCATAAACATCTAAACTCATTTATCATGAAGAATAAGATTCATTCTTTCAACCCCCAAATATCTCAACAAGTCTCGCATAATAAAAACAAGGCAAATTTGGCTCATGCACACACTTTTATTCACATTTTCCTTTTTTTCTTCCTTTTTGTTGCTTTTTTTTTCTTCTTTTTTCTTATATTTTTCTTTTCTTCTTTCACTACAAAAAGCGCATTTATTTAGGAGCCAAAAATCCTTCTTATATAAGAATATAAGAATGGGTTTTGCCCCCATTTATTGCATTCATTTAATCATGATCATAAATATTTTTATATAATTATAATTGGAGAAGAAAATCAAAGAATAGAGTGTAGCATAGTAGTTAAGACTCATTTATGACCCTATAGGTCATGCGTTCAAATCATAGGATTGTAATTTTGTATAATCTTAATGTTTTTTTATTAAAATAATATTTAAAATAAAAAATATCTTATATCTTATCTTTTCTATCTATATCTATATCTATATCTATCTATCTTTCTATGTATCAATCTTCTATAAACATATAAACTGGAAAAAATGGCAACTAATGTTCATATATTTTAAATAAATTATATGATTTTCTATATATTTTCATATCAAACCTATTATAATAAGGCATTGGATTCCAATTCTAATTCCAATTAAAAACCCATTTATATTTCCCTCAAGCATTAAAATTAATATTTTTTTAATGTAGACATATGAAGAGCTGTGCAACCACCACCAACCTGTTAAACTAAGGAATTGAATCCACTAATAAAAATTTGTAACCGCAATGCAATAATAACATTATTAATTAAGATAAATAAAGGACTAAAGACCTAACACACACACACATATATATATATATATATACACAATCCTTATTATCAAAGTCTTGTATTAGATGTGTATTTGCTCTTTTCCACTAATTATGTAGAATGTTTAGATTATTTTTTTATTTTTTGGTGTAGGATTTTGGTATTTCTTGAAACTATATTTAAAATTTAGGACTTATATGTAAGTTTAAAAGCCTTGGTAATATTATCAAGTAAATATATAAAGCTAAGTTTTAAAAGTAAGCAATTAATCAAATATAATTTTGAAATAAATGGATAGAGAAATATAAATGGGAGGGCATTAAAATATTTGTATATTAGTTAAAATGAAAAGTATCTTTTTATCTTAATTGTAGTGAACTAATTAACGTTTTTTTTATATATCACTAAAGGACATTCAAGTGAAGCATAATCCATCCAAAAACAACACAACACAAAGAAAGACAAAAAACTCACAAAAAAAGCGTTTCCTTTTTCTCCCCACTCCATACTTAAAACAAATTAGTGTTCTCACTGAAAAAGACATAAATATAAAAAGGGAGAAGAAAAAGGAACTCACAAAACAAACTTGAAGCTGCCGAAATCATCGATCCCTGAGGTGGAGGTGGAGGATAGAACAGGTAATCTGGATACATCTCTGTCATCCATTGCAAATAAGCTGCCGTCGTGGTCAAGCGCTAGTTGTCAATTGCTCGATGTGCATCAAAGTCCTGACGGAGCGCAAGAATATCATCATGTAACCTCTGTTGGCCAGTTGCTAGCATACTCATCAAAGCACATAGATCCTTATAATAAGGCGGTGGTGGATTGGATCTACTAGTGCATGCTCCTCAAACATAAGACTGATGGGCTTTGTGGGGCGCCTACTCTCGGAATACTGTCGTGGCTGCCAAATCCTCCAAACACATCCAGTGTAGGAACGGCCAACTTGTTATGCAACACAGAGGGTCATTAACGAACCCATGGGGGTCGTTACCGAATGGACCAAAAGCATAGTGAGGTGGCACTGGGTGGTCGATATCGAAGGGGGAGGGTCGGTACTAAAGGGAGCAGAGGTGTACCGGGTGCTGCAGAGGGGTCGGTACCATAGCTTTGGGGATCGTTACGGACAAGTGTAGTGGGGTAACGAGGAGCTCTCCGTCTCAAGATGGGGTTGTTGGCCGGTCTGATCATTAGCGGAAAGGGCACAAGGGAACATGTGTTGTACCAATTCGGAAAATGAAGGAGGTCCACCCTCTCCACTGTCAAAGACACATCATGCTCTTTGTAAGTATCCCAATAAGAACGCCCCTTCTTCTTCCAGAGTTTCGCATGAATCAAGTAGGGAGCATTGTTAAACTGCGGGGTGCCTGATGAATACCTCGACATACCAACTCCAAGAGTGGTGGTGAGCCTAGCCACCATAACACCATCCCCAATCTCATCGGAAAGCGTTATGTACTCATTGATGTGTCGCAACCACTCATATCCCAGGTTCATAGGGCGCTCAACCTGGAATAGCATTCACCTTAAACACGATAGCTCTCTCCTTATGGGCCGTGAGAACTCCTTAGCCTAAATTGTGTACCCCAAAATCCTCAAAATGGTACGAAAGAGTGGACTAGCTATCTCCTTGATATCCGCTTTTTAGGTAGGTTTTTAGTGTCTAGATAGATTAGATTAAGTTGGTTTTAGTGCTAGAGTTTTATGTTTTTTAGTCTTTTTGCTTTAGTTTTCGTATTTCCTTGAGATTCGGAAACTACGCATCTTTTGTGTCTTTTTGTAGGAGTTTTGGAGCTTGAAAGAAGAGTTTGGAGCATTGCAAGAGAAGATGGAGATCAAGCGTGCAAGTAAAGTTATTGAAGATCAAGTTTGAGCTTAGAAAGAGATAGAGGAATTCGTTACAAGAACATAGGAAAAAGAATCGAGTCAATCGGAGTTGTAACGAATCTTCTACGCAAGTTTTACTCAAGCACGACCCAACCAAGATTCATGCTCTCAGGCACGACCCTAAGGGGGTCGTGCTAGACCCAAACAGAAAGTGAGCTCTCAGGACCGACCCCAGGGGGGTCGTGCACGACCCTATGTGGGTCGATAAAGGCGCCGACTCTCCCTTATTCCGAGATCTTTATGGATATATTCTATCTTTTATTTTAGGAAGTAGTTTTATCTTGTTTCCTAGTGTAATTAGGGCTCCTTTTTCTCTATAAAAGGGGGCTAGACCTTCTAGTTAAACTCTCTCTTTTTCTAGCTTTTGTTTGGAGGTTATTTGGAGATTAAGAGGAAGGCTTGGAGGAAGTTGGAGAAATTTGTAAGACCTCTTTGTTTTTAATTTGAATTTTTGGTTTATTTTTATGATCATGTCTTCTTCTTTCTTTTCAATGAGTGAGTAGTCTTTTTAGATTCTAGGGTTGGGTGATAACCCAACACAATCATGCATGTCTAAACTTGAATTCATGACTTGAATGCTTGAAGATCATATCTATCTATCTTGTGCTTAATTCCTTTTGCGAATGTTCAGGCAATATCTTGCAATTAACCTAAAAGCGAAAGTGTAAAGTTGGTTGCTTGATTAGATCTAATAGGATTATTTGCAAAAGTTGATATTCCTAGGTTGAAGGATAGATAGAAAGTTGTTTAATTTGCGACATTTGATTGAATAACTTGAATTGTTTGCGACAATTGAATTTTCTATGATCTAGATTGCATGATAGTTGTGAATTCTAGTTGAAAGCATGTATGGTTGTTGTTGTGGTAGCCCTAGCCCTAGGATTGCTTTTTATATTTGATTAAGTCTAGCCAATTTGCATCGATCTCGACCCACCTAGAGTCGTGCTCGAGCCCTTGTGTTTGTGTCCCTTTGTGTTTATTTTGCTTTTTTTTTTTAGTTTATCAACTAATCTTTGGCCTTATTCTTATTCACGTGGACGAACCTGACTCCGCTATACTCAGCGGGGTCTTGAATATAAATTTATTTGTTTAAGAAACCCTTCAACACTCCTTGCCAGGTAGTGCAGAGCTAGGGCAACGAGACTGGCATGTAATGTATCCCCATGTCTTGATAAGCTCAAAATCAGCCATGTTATAATCCTTAGTAGGGTTGGGAACCCCAAGAGAGCATTGAAGCCCTCCAAAGTAACCCTATGATGCTGGTTCCCTAACTGAAACTCGATCAGGCCCTCATAAGCAGGTGAATCAATATCAACATTGATAGTAGCCATGAACTCGATCGTCAATGCTGGATAATGGCGATCAGAAGCCTCCAGCACACACTCAACACCTATGTAACAAAATGCCTCATGGATATCATCATGAATCCCCAATATCTCTCCATCGGCTTTGGAGTACCATCTCGTCTTGTGCCTTCTCTCAATAAGCCGTGCGTACTCGGCGTACTCATCTGTGTCATGTCATTGATCCGAACATTGTCTAGCCTTTGGCTAGATGAGCCCTTAGACCTCTTGCTCGGTCTACTAGTCATGATCCTGCACAAAGACAAAGAAACCAAATACAATCCACCTAACACCAAAATCAACACACGTCACCCTAACCCCACACTTAGTTCGAAAAATCAGCTCTTAAACATATCAAAAATAGCCTCAATGTAGTGCATATCAAGCCATTTCAAGAACAAGATAAATCATGCCCAAAAATTGAAACTAATCAACCTAGACATAGATAAACCAACTTCTCATCGTAAAACTTCACAAATTTACAAGAATATTGACAAGGTTTAACCATGAAATTTTGACCTTAATTCAAACCTAGATATGCAATCCAACTCAATCCATCATCAATCCATCAAATAAGCACAAATAATTCGAATGAAGAGATTAAGAGTTAGAAATCATACCGAAATCCGAAGAAAGGAAGAAAAAGAGTGAAGATTAGGATGGTAACGAGGCTTGTAATTAGACAAATCGAACAAGAGAAATGTGTCTTGGCTGGGCTCCTTCACGACCTAAATGACTCAACAGGGGGCTAGAACTGGTGCGGAGGTGGTGCGCCGGCGGTTCGGGCGTGGCTCGGGATAGGCGAGAACGAGGAAAGAGGGAGAGGAGGTATGATGGCTCGATATCGAGGGTGAGAGGGAAAGAGGGATCTAGGATTTGGAAAAGAAAATAAAGGAGAAAGGCATGTACCTGTCGGCGTTGTGAATTTTCAAATTTTTTGCACAAGGTCGGTACCTACCCTTGGGGTGTCGTTACCGACCCACTTCATGCATGCCGATTTCTTCGTTGCCTTGGCTTTCGGTATCGATTCTTCCTAATTGTTTTCTTCCCTTTTTAGCTCGTCTTCCTCAAACTTTAGTACTTGAGTCACTCATAAAAAGATCTATCCTGACTACACTAACTAACCTAAAAAAAGTTAAGAGAAAGGTAGCAAAAAGATCTAACTAACCAAGGTGGGTTGCCTCCCGTAAACACTACTTTTAACGTCGATAGCTTGACGTGACTTACCTTGGCTTAATTCGAAGAAGTCAAAGCCCAAGTGGCTCTAATTTCCTCATCCGGTTTAGCTCTTGCATAATACTTCTTCAAGCGGTGGCCATTGAATTTGAAGGTGGCTCCACTATTATGAACTAGATCCACCGTTCCATGGGGGTATATGCATGTGATGAACCACAAATGGCTCACTCCATCTTAATCTCAATTTCCCTGGAAATAAGCATAGTCCATAGTTAAAGAGAAGCACCTTGTCGCCTACCTCGTAGGTCTTTGGCACGAGTTTCTTGTCATGCCACTTCTTGGTGCGCTCTTTGTATATTTCGGTGTTCTCATACACCCTTAGCCTCAAATTCTCTAGCTCTTGTAGGTCCATAAACCGCTTTGCTCCGACCTTGTCGAGATTATGAGAAACCCCATACTTAGCCAAAAGAGCTTCAAAGCTCCTCTTTATGAAATGAGATCTTCCATTACTAACTAGCTCTCGTGGAAATCCTACAATAGGGTTAGAAAAATCCGCAAACCAAGGGGGTGTCCACACTTTCATAGCATGTATAGAAGGTGGAGATGTAAATAGAAAGAGGGTTTAAGAACAAATTTTCACTAGAAAGTACCGAATCGAAGTAAGAAGACTCACCGTTTCCTTTTATAGATAGGATCGTTACTGATCTAATGTGTGTTGTTACCGACCCAGTTGGGTCAGAAGAACCCTTGGTACCGTGCACTGCCACCTCGTTAACGGACTTGCAACTTCCAGTCTTAGAAAAGGTGTCGTTACAGACCCAGTTGGGTCGGTAGGCCCCTCGTTAACGCTCTTTGCAACCTCGTTCAGCATGTGGTGCTCATCTGGGCGGGAGTCATTAATCGGCACAGTATTGTCAAATTCCGTGTGAGTATGGAGCATCTTAATCTCTGCAACATTGGTCTCATTCATGGTGGGATTGAAACGGAACACGACCACCTCCTCCACAATCTCAAATGTTAGGAGTCCCTTCGTAACATTGACTTTCGCACCAGTTATGGCTAGGAATGGTCTACCTAGAATGATAGACACTATTGAGTCCTCCAGCATCTCCATGACATCACTAAGCTTCTCAAGGAGCTCCAAAGAATGGACCTCATCAGTCAATTCTGACATTGACCTCTTTCTAGATAAGATCTCCTTCAAAAATTTAGTATAAGCAGGCATTTTGCTTAGGGCCTCAATGAAAGGAATAGTAATGTTTAAGCCTTGGAGAACCTTCACAAAATGCCTAAAATTTCCTTCAATGGAATCTTTGGCTTTCTTAGAAGGGAAAGGAAAGGTCTTTGTTAGAATTGGAGCCAAAACGGGCCCGAATCGTGGCTCAACTGACTCGACAAGAGGTATTGTCGAGTCAGAAACATGGTCAGTACCGACCTTGAGGGGGTCGGTAGAGGCCTCGTAACTGAGGGGAGAAACAAGTTTAGAAGACTTACTTGGGAGGGGAGTGTCGTTAACGACCGGTGGGAGGTAAGTAACGATCTTTAGGATGTCGGTAATGACCCGGGCAGGGTCGGTAATGGCGTCGACAAGACCGTGTTCGTCTTCTCCTTGCTCCTTTTTGTTGGGCACTGCTTGATCAGGCAGCTTCTTTCCACTTCTCAGGTGTATGACTACTATTTGGCCCCTAGGGTTTTCATCGTGGTGTCACGGTATTTGCCCTTGGGGTCTTGGAATTTGTGCAATGAGGTTGCTAAGTTGAGAACTGACACTCTTCTTCCATGTTTCCAGCTCACCCAACTGTGCTTGAACACCTTTATAATTTGGATATTGAGATCAGCTCGGACTCTATTAATCCCTTCGTGGAGGCTGTGTACCCATGATGGTGGCTCTTGATAGCCCGAAGGTCTATAAGGAGGAACCTTGTGCTCTTGTTGAGGAGGTTGGCTTCCTTGGCCTTGTGCATAATTGCCCCAGGTGGGCTTAGTGTTGTTCTTCCCTGCATAAGAATTATTTAATTTGGTTCCTATAGGGACCTGTCATGTAATTTGCTTCTTCATATGCCTCAACAGCACGAACCTGTTGCTAGTTATGGCAGACAGAAGTAGTATGGGCTTGAGACCCCTATTCTTGACAAGGATGAGAAGATTTGAAGAAACTTACCTGCTTTTTCAAACGATTAATCTCATCATGCATAAATTAGAATTTGACATCCGGGTCCAGCTCAGTTGATTGCGGTTCATAGAGCTTTTATCACGTAAAGATGTCAACTTTCGTCAACCATGCAAGCAAATCAATTAACTTTTGTTAAATCAATAAACTTTTCTATCTATCTCAAACTTTAATTAGGATTAATCAACTTTCATTTTAAAACCCTAATCAACTATTCCAATTCACAATTGTCTCTTTCGATTCAAACAGTAAAAGAAAATTTCCTTATCTTTCGATCAAGGATTTAAGAACAAGAGATAGATAGATTATGGATAAAAACATTCAAGACATGATCATAAGCAATCACACACAACCATTGTTGGGCTAACCCCAAGTTTAGAAAAACAGAAAATTACTTATACATCATTGCAAACAATTAAATTGAATTAAAAAAGAAAGCTTACACGTTCCAAAACAATCATTCTTCCCAAAGAGAACATCCGTCCAAACTAACGTCTAACATTTCTCTCCTCCAAAAGCGTGATCCTCAAACTTGCATGATTAGAAACTAAAGCTAACACTAGGATTTTATACTAAAGGCTAACATACCTCCTAAGGAAATAAAATCTATCATCTCAAAGGAAACTATCTAAAAACAAAAGATACGAGATATTTTATTAAATGCACATCGACTCAGCTTGTCCGCTACCGACATGGAGGACCCTCGGTACCGACCCCCGTCTAGGTCGGTAGGGTTTCCTAATTTTTCCTTCATTTCTTTCTCGATGAAGGCCTCGTTAATGACCCTAGTTGCCTCGATAACGATCCTTCTCAGCTCGATAGACCCCTCGTAACTAACACATCTCCCTCGTTAGAGTCATCGTTACACTTGTTCTTCCCTCTTTGTCGACTCCTTTGGGTTAGTAAAGAGCCTCCAGTCTTCACATATGGCTCGTACATGGCTCATCCTTCCTTCCTTGTACCTCGTTCAACCTCCATTACTTTCATGCTTTTCCTTAGCTTTCCTCTACTTCTCGTAATGCTCCGAAATAGCTCCAAAAACCTACAAAACACCATCAAAGCTTATGTAGACTCCATATCTTAAACAAATACGAAACCCTACACAAACGAATCTGTACCAAACACAAAAGCAAGGAAAACAACACAAATACTCTCAACTAAACCCTAAAAAACACGACTAAAAAGGCGGACATCACCTGTTCCCCTTTGACACATGCTTCACAAATTTCATATTTGTTTGGATCAATCTTAGGTAACCCATGTATCAAATCATGTATGTGGAGTTTGTCAATAAGTTGCAAACTCTCATGATCAAATTTGTTATGCTAGAGGTTAGCAACGTCTTCGATTACTCGGAGACATAATTTTTCTTCAAGCAAGAACTAGGGATCAACTTTGTAAAGATTTTTTTCGCATGCTCCCTTCAGAAGTGTCATACCTGAGCTAATATAAATCACTTGACATCAATGTGAATCAAAGATAATTTGATGGAGATTTGTAGCACACAATTGGGAAACACTTAAGAGATTTAATCCAAGACCTTTGACAAAACTAACGTTACTAACACTAAATTTTTAAAGATACTTACATTTCCAATGCCCGTGACATGTCCTTTATTGTTGTTACAGAAGGTGACGTTGATACCTTCCTGCTGTTTAAGTGAAATGAATGACTCAAAGCTTCCCGTCATATGTGTCGAACATGCACTATCAAAGAACCAATGACCACTTTTTCTCACTTAAATCTAAAAAGTAAAAGTCAGTTTTTACGAACCCAGAGTTGATTAACAACTCTTTTGGATTGGACCACACGGTGTCTTTCAGAATTCTTTTCATTGTACTCTTTCAAGATCAATGGTTGACTCACGTTCATGAGCATCCCAAAGTCAATAGGATTTACCGACTATTTTCTTTTTCCTACACTCATGTTGATATTGACCTTTTTTCACAATAACAACAACTTTTATGAGACTTAAGACCAAGATACTTGCTATAGCCAAGATAGATCGGTTTATTGTTAAGACGAGCTTGAAAGTCAATTTGTGAAGGTTTCAAGTTCTGAACTTGTTTCTTCCAGATTTTATATGCCTTTTGACCCGAATACCAAAGTTGCTTACCTTTGTCTACATTCCACATCTTAGTTGTAGAACAACTCGCATTGTTACTACAAGAAGATACGTGTCCCTTAAACTTAGAAGAGCATATGGTTTTCGACCCCTTGGGCACATAAGAATATCCGAGTCCAAGTCTTGACCTCTCAATGGTCTTTGCATAATCTTGTGTGGCTTTCATAGAAATAAACTCTTCTATCTATTTTTTCTTTTTAATCTTATCTCTTATTTTTTCTTTCTCTAGGTCATTGACTAACTTAGTATTTTCAAGTTAACTAGAGAATAGAATTTGTTAATAATTTGAAGATTCGTTGCAATTAAGTAATTAACAAATATTATTATGGTAATTTATATAGATTATTTTCTTATTTAAAAAGATATGAACATATTTGAGGTTTATATGACATGGAAGAAGTTTATATGATGTGGTATATAGAAAATTAGATATTTGACGTGTCATAATAAAAAAGTGACAAGAGTAAAAATCCTAGGGGACTTAATCTAGGTTCAACATGTGTTAAATGTTGATGTGACTTAATATGGTGGTTGCAATCCTTAGGGGATTTAGTTATAGAGCATGGTTCAAGTGAGGACCACCCTTGTGGTAAGACACTTTGCTTAAAATGAGGACTAATCTTAACCATTGGATTTACCCCTCTATTATGTATTCAATGGTCAAGATTTTTTCAAATTTTTTTATTTTTTATTTTCTTAATTTTTTTAATTTTTTTTTAATTTTTAATTTTTTTTTATTTTTTAATTTTAGTTTTGCGAAAGTCGAATTATTTTAAAAATGAACTCAAAACACATAAAAATTGAACTTATCATAGATAAAAAATGAACTCGTAGAATATAAAAATTGAACTCATACAATATTGAAAATTGAACTCCTAACATAAAAAATTGAACTTCTAGTGTATAAAAATGAACTCGTAGTATATAAATATTGAATTGTCATATTTAACGTTATTAAAGCCTTTTTTTAAAAAAAATTCAAAAATTCAAAAAAATTTTATTTTTTATTTTTTTTATTTTTTTTATTTTTTTGCTATTTTTTTAGCTTTGTGAAAATCGAATTATTTTAAAATGGAACTTAAAGCACATAAAAATTGAACTTATCATAGATAAAAAATGAACTCGTAGAATATAAAAAATGAACTCATACAATATTGAAAATTGAATACCTAACATAAAAAATTGAACTTCTAGTGTATAAAAATGAACTCGTAGTATATAAAAATTGAACTGTCATATTTATCGTTTTTAAAGATTTTTTTTTTCAAATTTTTTCATTTTTTCATTTTTCCTATTTTTTGCTATTTTTTTAGTTTGCAAAAATCGAATTATTTTAAAAAATGAACTCAAAGCACATAAAAGTTGAACTTATCCTAAATAAAAAATGAACTCGTAGAATATAAAAATTGAACTCATACAATATTGAAAATTGAACTCCTAACATAAAAAAATTGAACTTCTAGTATATAAAAATGAACTTGTAGTATATAAAAATTGAGCTGTCATATTTAATATTTTTAAAGCTTTTTTTAACAAAGAATATAATATAAAAAATATGAAAAAAATCCCGAAAAAAATTAAAAATTAAAAAAATTAAAAAATTAAAAAAAATAGAAAAATCTTGACCATCCAATATATAGTGGTGATGTAAATCTAATGATTGAGATTAGTCCTCACTTTAAGCCAAAGGTCTCACCACAAGGGTGGGTCTCACTTGAACCAAAACCTTTAGTTATATATATATATATATATATATCCCATTTTGTAGAAAATCACTTTTTATAGGAGGAACTATTTTGAGCCACCTGTAAAACTCATTCTACTAACAAATAACCATCCATCTTCAATTTTTATCAAAAAATAATATGTATAATTACCCTTTTTCCATTCACTTTTTAAAATAATTACATAGGTTATGGTCAATAATTTTTTCTCCTCCTCTTCCTTCTTCCTCTTTCTTGCATCAACACACAATTCAATTTTCGGTGCCAATAATTGTCTCCCCGGTCAATAATCTTCTTCTAGGGATGCTGAAATCCATCGTTAGCATAGTCCCTGCCGCCGATTCCATGCATCTACTTGAGTGGTGACTTTGGTGCGGCGACGTCATTATACTTCACAGTGGTGTTTTCTTCGTCCTCGTTGACATGAATCGATTTCACTTCCGGTCGATTCGAGTTGTAGAGATCAACATCATACATTACAACATTGAGAGAAGCGAAATTAAATCCCTAAACCGGGATCCTCATCCTCCCCTGACTTGATCTTGGGATCCTCATCCTCCCTGAACATAGTTTTCAAATCCCTAAACCGAAATTAAATCAAAACACAAATTAATTCAACAATAGAACCCGCAAAAATCACCTAACTACAAAAAATTAAATCGATGCTATCAGAGCATTTGTGTGGGCAATATTTTTTCCTCTTCTTTACCTAAACATTAAATGTATGTTGTCTAAATTTTACCAAACAAATGGAGTTTGTAATTGAAGATTACAAAGCCATTTACAATCGAATTTTGAGTTAAACAAGCATTATAGATAATCAGAGTTGTGAATTGCCCTATTGAATTTGATTTAAAACCATTTGATTCAACTTATGTCAATTAGTATGTTGATGGAAAAGAAAAGTAACGAGCCAACTAGTAAGGAATGAAGAATAATACTGAGGTGATAAAAGGGGCTAGGCATGGAGTTGATGAATAGTAAAGGGGTTGCATAATATGGTAAACTGGTTTTTAAAAAATTTTATTTCATCCTAAACCACTCAAAACCCATGTTATTATCTCAAAAAGTGAAGGTCAAAGGGGTAATTGGATATATATCGGGTGGTTTTATGCAAATTTCTTTTTAAGTAAATAGCAAACGATAGATAATTAAATGTTTGTAATTAACTAAAATCTATTTTATTAGGCATGTAGCATGCTAACATTACAACTCAACTCATTCCTCTCCACTCCTCTTTTCATGAGTTAACTTGTTAGCCAGAGGAAAATAAAGCAAAAGCGATTCCCGTAGTAGCGGCGAGCGAAATGGGAGCAGCCTAAACCGTGAAAACGGGGTTGTGGGGTTCAATTGAGTTGATGCATCCGTTGATCGAAGTTGACTGGTTGTTGACCATGAAATTTGATGACCTTAGATGACATTTAATAACACTAGAAGATATTTTAAGTGTCATCATATATGTATCATCACTTAAGATGTCATCAAATATGTGTCATATTCAAAGTGTCATCAAATATATGTCATACTCAAAATGTCATCAAATATGTGTCTTCACACCAAAAAGAATTAGCTCTAGTGGAAAGCAACCTGCTCCACATCCATGATGTTTGGGGTTCAACTTTAGTGAATGTAGGAAATTCCTTTTGGGAGACTCATCCACCAATGTCAGGTGCGTGATCCATGTCGAGATGGATGTACTCAAAGCGAAGCTTTGACTAACCTGTGGACAACTAAAAAAAATATGAGTCATCACTCAAAGTGTCATCTTGTATATTTTTTTTAAGAATAATCCCATATAAATCCCATTCTCAATTCGTGTGTAAAATAGCCAAGGTATATAAAAATCAACATGCTAAATGCACCAAAATTAGTACTAAACCAAACTCAAATTTGATTAATCCAATGTTTCATTCAAACGTGTATTTGAACAATAAATTCAATTTTGAATCATATGAAGTGGTTGTAATAATCATGTATAACACAATTTCGTCATTTGACCATGGAAAATTTTGTAGTCAGTAGCTTCACACAAGTTCGTTCTCCAATTTCCAAAAGATGCTTTGACCATCGGAAGGACATAATGTGAGTTTGATGTATGCTTTCATAGCAAAAGTGAGAGGGGATTCACGTTCAAGGCAAAACTTTTTAGATTGTTACAAGGGATGACTATGGAAAAGACATTGAAGATAAAGAAGTTGGAAATTGAGGTGGATGTCATGGAAATATTACAAGCCATTTCTAATGAAAATCCAAAGGTCTCAAACAATATGTTGTTGATAAAAAAAAATGCAAAGAACTTGTCTCTTTGATTTATTGTAAGGTGAAGGTTTGTCACATTGCTAGGGAGGGAATCAAGCAATGGATTGGCTTGCCGCCTTAGTGGGACATGTATAGAGGACTATTTCTTATTTAACAACCCTCCTAATGGTTTAGTACTCACCATCATGAAGATTAATACTTTTATGAGTGAAAACATGTAAGATTAATACTTTTATTATACAAATAAAATGATTTAACCCTCCTTTACTACCAAAAAAGAGTATGTGAAGTGTTAGTTCCCATATCTTTCCTCTTAGTCTCCTCATTGTAGATACTATCTAACATGACATTTAAGAAAACGACACCATTTGGAGTAAATATATTGATGAAAAATATCGAATTCTCTTAAATATCCACCGAGCAAAGAATTTAAGAGAAACAAAGCCCGTAGCTTATCTTACAAGACCAATTTCATTGTATATAACCAATTCACAAGTTCTTGACAATAAGCTTTCTATCTTTTATTCAAATTCACAGGCTTTTTGGTCACAAATACTTTACTCTTCGCTAACTATCTCTTATACATGAAATCAATTTATTCCTGCAAAACATGTGTGTTTGTCTCATTCTTGATATGCTAATAGATTTTGGTTTCTGCCCATTATCTTATGGTTCTTATTGTTTTTTTTTTCATTTTCTTCCAATCATGGTCTTTTTTCTCTGTTTGCTTGGGGTGTTCTAATTCAATAAGATCATACAAATCTTTTGCAACACAAGATATATTCCATATTGACTTCCGAAGTGAGTAATTGGAAGATGTTAGCTTAATCACCATGCCCACAAATTCCTATGTATTAGTCTCTATTGTCAGCCCTAACTTAGAACCAATCTCTCTTAGGTCTGATACTACTGGTTGGGAGATCGACTAGGGTTCTGCTAACAAACTAGTAGGATTTCAAACCAAATTTTTGCGAACTTGGGATTGTGACAAAGACAAATTCAAACAGTAATCTCACCAAAGAACAAAAACAACAACAAAGCAATGACAACAACCAAAAATATAATGCTCAAAATCAAACCTTAAAGTTAAGTGGAAAAACCTCAAAACTAAAGGTGAAGAAAAAACACTTTTGCCCACGAAAACTCAAAATTCACTAATCACCAAAAGGAGTTTAAGTTCCCAAACCGAGTGCAAATATCACATCGAAGTATAAAAATATGGAGAATCAATATACATAGATCTCCAAAATAAAAGCTAAACCTTGCAAATTAATACGACTAGGATTCCCATAAGTTTGATCACATCTCAATGACAGAGTCTATTCCTATTTTATTATTTCTCTTCTCCTCACTTTTGTATTTTTTCTCTTATAGCCGGCTCTTCATAATCTTCCCCAAAACTCTTAACTTGTTATCTGATGCCACATTTTTTCAATCGTAGACAAGAATAATCCAAGACGTGAAAAAGTTTGATCACTTAATGACACATTGTTTATCCCTATTTTATTCTCTCTTTTTGACAAAATACCTATTTTATTCTCTCTTCTCCTCGCTTTTGTATATATTTTCTCTTATAGCCGGCTCTCATAATCTCTCTAAAATTGTAACTTGTGATATAATGCACACTTTCCCAATCGCATATTTCTTTTGCCTCAAATTTCTTGTATATGCCAAAACAAATTGAGCATTAGGCTGAACACACAAATAGCTAGCTACATTAAAAGACAACCTCTTTCTCCAACTTAATTCTTGACAACTTTACTCAACCACATAAAGCTATTAGGATTTCTAATGGTTTTGCCTTGCGCAAAAAGATGTATGAGTCAAAAAAAAAATTATAACCAACTTTAAATTTGTTGAGCCAATACTTTATTGCTAGTTAGTCATCAGTTAAATAACTTAGTTTGATGGATAGTAATATAATTATAGAAAATAACTATTAAAAAGGAATTTGAAAACAAATATATTTACTTAAAATAAGTGAGAAAAGAAGTCCCAGATAGTAGAAAAAAAGAAGGCTAGCATTTTGAAAGTACAATTTTAGGCCTACTAAAAAATAATAAAATAGCATAAAAGGTTACTTTGAGATTTAAATTTAAATTAATTGTATATTATATTCATTATGTAACCACTATAGAGAGTTCGAATGATACGGACCCTTCAAACTTGTCTTTCTGTAGCAAATTAGTCAGAGGAGCAGCAAGCAACGCATAATGGCGAATAAATTTCCTGTAATAGCCTGTCAGACCCAAGAATCCCTTCAACTGTTTCACGGATTTGGGCGGAGGCCAATCGGCCATAGCCGAGAGCTTAGCCGGATCGGCTATCAGTTGTCCGGCTGCGACAATATGTACGAGGTATTCCACCTTTGAAGTTCCAAAAGAACATTTCGAGCCTTTGACATAAAAATGATGGTCCTGAAGAGTCTGCAAAACAGTGTCTAGATGCGAGGCATGAGCAGAAACAGATGGACTATATATCAAAATATCATCAAAGAAGACAATAACGAATCGGCGCAGATACGGAGCAAATATACTATTCATAGCAGCCTGAAAAGTTGACGGTGCATTAGTCAAGCCGAAAGGCATAACCAGAAATTCATAGTGACCGTCATGTGTCCGAAAGACAGTTTTATAGATGTCAGACGAATGCATTCGAATCTGATGATAACCTGAACGCAAATCAAGCTTAGTAAAAATAGTCGCACTCCCTAATTCATCAAATAGTTCATCAGCAGTAGGAATAGGGAACTTATCTGCAACTGTGATGCCATTCAGAGCTCTGTAGTCGATGCAGAAACGGAAGCTACCATCTTTTTTCTTGACTAGCAAAGCAGGAGAAGAAAATGGGCTAGTACTGTGCTGAATGATGCCCTGATCTAGCATGGATTTAACCTGTCGCTCAATTTCAGCTTTCTGAAAATATGGGTAACGATACGGACGGACGTTGATCGGTTTGGAATCCGCATGTAAATGAATATGATGGTCCCACGGGCGACGCGGAGGAAGGCCCGTCGGAACCTGGAAGACCGCTCGGCGCCGCTCGAGAACCGCGCGGATATCCGGCGTCAGATCGGTCGGCCAATCAACCCCTGTCGACGGTTCGTCCGACGTGATACTGAGGATCTCAAAACAGTCCAAAATATTATCAGAGACACAGAGAGAGTGAAGTTCGGCGCTCGAGATTGGTTTCGGTAAGTTCACATCGCCTTTCAGAAACACATATTTCTCATTCCAGATGAACTGCATAGTGAGTTTAGCGTAATCATGTGCGACTGTGCCCAATGTCTGTAACCACTGTACACCAAGAACCACTTGTGGTCCATGCACCGCAAGCACAAAAAGATCAATAGAAAAAGTGTACCCCTGTAGAATAATGCTAGTTGCCGGACACTGATATGCACATAGTAAGTAAGCTCCGTTCCCAACAAAAACGCGGAAAGGCGAAATTTGAAGGTAATTGTAATTTTTCAGCCAATGCAGGGTGAATAAAGTTGTGGGTACTACCTCCATCAATCAGAACCTGAATCTGAACATCCTGAATCGATCCAGAGAGGCGTAAAGAGCGCGGATTAGGGAGGCCTTCCATGGAATTAAGGCTAGAAATATCACCCTGAACGATGAGTTCCTCCGAATTTTCTTCCTCCTCCTCATCGCTAGCATCACAGCTCAATAATGCCAAGAAACGGGGCGTACAGCGATGGCCCCGAGTGTACCTCTCATCACAATTCCAACATAAGCCTTTGTTAGTTCGTTCATCACGTTCAGCACGAGAAAGACGTCGAATTGGAAGAGATGAGAAATTACCGTTAGGTGCCGATTGTTGCGGTGGCAGCTCGGCCGAACCGGTTGGGGCGGTGGTGGATGTCTTCGGCGTAGGCTGGCCTTGGCGTTGTCCAGGTGTAGGCCATGGTCGTCGATTCGAAACCCACTGCGCCGTGGTGTCGGCATAAGATGCCGCCAATTCGCGGGCTAAAGCAAAAGCCTGCGCCAATGTAGTCGGGTTCCGAAGATTCAAATTCCCGGCGTACAGGTTGTTTCAGTCCAGCTTTAAAGAGAGAAATCAGGGTGGCTTCTGATAGTTCGGTAACTTTATTCAATAGAGATTCGAATTCAGTCTGATAGTCAAGAACCGAAGATTTCTGTTTCAAGTTGGCAAGGAGCCCTGTGTAATCCTCTTAATACGTAGGATCAAAACGTTGTTGTACAGAAAGCAGAAAGGCTGCCCAAGTTTCCCCACAATGGTTCCGACGTTGATAACGGAACCAATCTGAAGCCGGATGATCAAATAGGATGCCTACTAATCGCAAGCGATCGTGCTCTGCCGTTCGGAAGTAATCGAAGTATGCTTGAACCTTGAAAATCCAACCATTCGGATCCGTCCCATTAAATCGAGGGGGATCGACTCGTATTTTTGGATTAGGATCCGGGGCGGGTGGAGCGCGCGACCCTTCTCGCTGGACATAGGGCGGGAATTGTTGCATCTGATTGGCCTCAAGTTGCGGTGTATGAGCATAGGGAACGGTGTTTGACGGACCCGCGCATTGGGAGCCGAAGCTCGGATTGGGCCCTGCGCTGTATTGGGCGAAGCGAAGGCCGAGCGGCGTGGGCGAAGTCCAGTCCGCGAACGACGCGGGGGCTGCGCTGGGGCCGATAGTGTGCGGCGGCCAACCGGCGCTCGGAATCGCGCCTTCGCTCGGGACTGCGTACGACTGGATCCATCCCGTCGAAAACGACGACGCTGGATTAGGGTTTTGTGGCGGCGGCGGTCCCGACGTATGGTTGACGCGGCCGACCTGGTCCGACACGACAGCGGCGGCGGCAGGGTTCGGGCTAGGGTTTGCCAGTTGGTCGACCCGCTTTACCAAACTGTTGATAGACGATTTATGCAAATCGAATTCACAACGCATCGTCTCGACTGTATCCGTCAATTGCAGAATCAACGTACGGAGATCGGGGTAATCGCCCGCGGTGTTGGAAGAGTCATCGACAATGGATTTCGACATGGTGTTCAGGATGAAAGCACCAGTTGATACGGACCCGGTGTGGATCGCGTATCGGGCCCTTGTTGGTCAAGGGGTTGAGCCTAACCCGGTGTGGATTCCGACTCGGGATAAACGTGATTGGTGGCCACGGGAGAGAAACTGTTAAACTAAGAGAAATTTAGGGCAAAACTAATTCTTGGATAAATTATGGGAATTACACCAAGAGTATTTATACCTAAGCCCTAACGGTTCAAAAAAGGCGTCCCGGGAAAGATCCGTAAAGAAAACCCGGAAAGAGAGACAAGCTCTAGTTTATAAAAATTACATGAAATAAATAAAATACCAAAACTATAAATTAATGTTCTAAAAACTATAAGTCATCAAAAATAATTAGATGTATTAATCCTCATATCGTCTTGGACGACGACGAATCCGAGAAGGCCTGACACTCGATCTTTCTTCCGTATCATTGAAGGTGTTGTTCCATTGGGCTATTTGCATGAACACTCTTCATGATGTTGGTTCTAACTTTTGAAAAAGCTAGAGAATTTTTAAAATGAACTTTCAAAAGAAGAAAGCCAATTGGAGGAAAAGAAGATTTAAAAAAAAAATAATTTTTTTCTCTTTCAAGATGAAAAAGTTAACCGGTCCCATCTTCGTTGACGAAGTTTACGTCTAAAGTACCTAGCTAACCGGTCTCATCTTCGTTTAACATAATTCTTCCCATCTCTATTCTCAACCTAGCTTGTTCGGGTATTTAACTCTTCACCTCCATTCCATGACGGAAATTCGGAAAATCCTCTTAATTCACATGTTAACTTATGGGTTCGGGTAGTTTCAATTCGGATTATGGGTCAGAAACTCAAAATGCACTTCATCTAAGAAAACTCGATGGAGCTAGTTTGGGTGGTTTAGGTTTTTAATTGGGCCCGGCCATGTGTTTTCACGTCCAGAGACAAGGTTATTTATGCTTTAAAAATAACTCCGATCACGTGACAATTTATCAGTTTTGGTATGTTCTTTGAACAAACTTTGTCTATATATAGGATTTGCATATCAGTTTGTTTGTATTGTAACGTAAAGAACAACATATTACACGTGTATCCGGCTGAAAAGCTTTTGAGTTAATAATAATATTACATGCTAATTTCATACAGTTGAACTTGGAAGATACATATATGAAGACAATACCAACCAACTGATAGCTCTGCAGATTCGCTTACAGGGTAGGTAGTGCGTATCAATTTTTTTGGTGTAGGCAATCGTTGATTCTTTTCCCATGATATATCCTCGCCTCGCGTGAGTTGGTAAAATTAATCGTCATAATTATTTTTTTTATTTTCTAATATAAATATATTTTTATTATTATATTTTTTCTATCTTTAAATATTTTAAATATAAAATTAAATATAGTGGTTAGGGTTTTATCTTAATCGAAAAATAGAATTTATGCTTGGTGTGGGAGCAAGATACTGCTTGCTTGGGTGACAAGGTACATCGGTCGGTCCTAGGAGATGAGATCTCGCAAAGCGAAATCGAGTGCGGTGTCCTCAGCGAGCAGGTCCGCGAAGTGAGACCCGTGACATCGGATAGACATCCCGCTATCGCGGAACAGAGGGCGATCGTGTGAACTACGAGGTTCGTTCGGAGGATCGAACTCTAGCGCGTATTAATCTAGCAAATTCCGATATTTGCTCGGAAGATTAGACCTTGGCATGATCCGAGCAAGGCGCCTTGCCCGGAGACGACTTGAACCGTGATCTAGCCCCTCTCACAAGTACGGCTATTCATCGCACAGACCATTAGGGACCCGATTCAAGCGACGAAATCGACAATCGTAACACTATACGGTCTGAATCTCATGAATTTGATCAAGTTTGGGACTCAGCGATGCGCGTCACTAAATCCGAGAGTAATCGAAATATAGGGTCATGGTCCATCGCGCGAATCAGGACGAGTAATCGTGGTCATGGAGCAAAACCACGACCGTGGCCTAGTGAACCGCGATTGTGGCCAATTGAATCGCAACCTTGGATTGGAGATCTCCGACCGCAGTGTACACATATTTGAGCCCGCGACAGCCCTAAACTACGAGGGAAACCCTAGCTCTGTTAGCCCACGTTATTACCTTATGTCAATTGAGCCATGCCGAATCTACTCCTGCTCGTGCTAATGCTTGTATATTGTTTGCATCTAGGCCAAACAACGGGAATGGGGCATCGACTACCATTGAGAATGAAGAGGAAGATGAGATCACCCATGCTTTGGCCTCTACCTTAAGAGAGAATGAAAAAAATCCAGACTAGGTGTGTTCAGGTTGAGTCCCGCTTGGACCAAGACTTGGAAGAGATCGCTAGTCTGAAACATACATTGGATATGGTTCAGGGTAAACGCCCTGTCAGTGAATCGGCGATCGAAAGGACTAATCGACGGATCGCTAGCGTTATTGAATTCACCGATAACAGTTGTGGTCCTGATCCGGTAAGCACTGGCGAATAAGAGGAGATGCAAGTTAATTTCAAAAGTGATCGTAGAGCGTCTAGAAGTCGGCGAAGAGACAAGCACACCATGAGTCGCCCCCGCGTAAGAGGTCTCGAGCCACGGATCATCCTCAGTCAAGCAACTCGATCTCGGGCGACTCCGATAACTCTGATGACCGTGGAGATTGCCATGGGCGAGGAGGCTAGAGCCGCGACCGCGGAAAACCTGTCCGGGACCACAGAAGGTCCACTTGCGACCGCAAACGAAGCAGTCAACATGAGAAATCACGCGAGTGTGATGACGACTGCTATGATCCGTCTGAAAAACCCAAGTCAACTCATGACCGGGGTAGTAAGAAGAAGAGACGACGTAGTCGACGTTAGAGTGAGAGCAAGGAAAGGTATGAAGGAGAAGATTGGGCTCTCAGGCGCACTTAAAGGAGATTAATTGATCTCTTAAGAGTGCAAGGGGGACCTTGCAATCGGCTCAAGAGCAAGTGGAGCACAAATTGGCTATGATGACACCGACACCATTCCATAGGAGCATCCAACGCGCCAAGCCCCCGCCAATGTTCTCTCCACCATCATTCACTCTCTATGATGGACATTCGGACCCTGTAAATCGCATATCCTCTTTCTCTCACAAGATGACATTAGGGGTATCTGAAGACGCTACAATGTGCAAGATGTTTCCGGGTAGCCTTGATAAGGGCTCATTGAAGTGGTTCCAAAGTTTGAAACCAGGATCAACCGGTCTTGGGATCAACTTTCCACTGAATTTGTAAGGTATTATATAGCTAACAACCGTGATGTAGTGTCTCTGGATACACTCTTTGGCCCAAGGAAGGAGAAAAGCGAAAGCTTGTGCTGCTTTGCCAACCGTTTTATGGAGTGTTATGCTGAGATTGATGGGTGTGATGAGAAGACTGCAATTGTTGCCTTTAAGAGGGAAATCCCATTTGAGAGCAAGTTAAGGGAAGACTTGACACTTCGTCTCCCTTTCACTATTGTTGAGTTTCAAGAGCGCATTCACCAGTATGTGCGCCTAGAGGAAGCTAATTACAAGACAAGAGAGGAATCGCCCACTCCACCTCGAAAATCACACCGCCCTTCAAACAAGAACTTTAGAAGAAAAAAGAAAACTCGTCAAGGGATCAAGCTAGAGCTGTCTACACCACCTTCAACGTTCTGATCTACAAGATTCTACCGCGCATTAAACATGAGAATTACTTTCACTATCTTCCAAGGGGTGAATGTCTTGAAGATGATCCCCGAAGCCGGGAATATTGCATGTATCACAAAGTACGGGGGCAAATGACTGAGGAGTTTGAGCCGTTTAAGAAGTTCCTTGAAAGCATGGTTCAAAAAGGGTACTTGCGTGAGTCATTCAAACAATCTCGGCAACATACAAGAATGAGGATGATGAAGCTAGGAGTAATTTGAAGAAATCATGCCATGAGCTCGAGGTGATGCGAGTCCATCAGGTCGATCCGCGACCGTCGTCATTGCCCGCGTCCGCGGTTAACGGGTTGGTTTTTCGGGATAAGGACCTTGTGTAGGCTAAATCCCTCACAATGACTCCTTAGTCCTAGTGGATCCGGGGAGTTCAGTTGATATTATGTACTACGATGTTTTCAAGCTCCTTGGAAAGAAGAATGAAGATTTGATTCCAGTCAAGATGTAGCTCACAAGACTTGGAGGATATCCAACGTTCCCGCTTGGAATGTACAAGACCCAAGTCAGCTTGGCGAAGAAGGTCATGACGGTCGAGTTCTTAATTGTCGACATGCTCGCCCCATACAATTTGATCTTGGGAAGGCCATGGATTCATTGGATAGGATTGGTACCATCAACCCTCCATCAAATGATCCAGTTTAGAGATGAAGATGCTATAGTCTGAGTTTGAGAAAATCAACTTGAAGCGCATATGTATTCTAAGGGAAATCGCCCTAAGACAGAGTTTATGCAAATGATTGAAGACGAACCAAGCAATAGGGACTAGGAGCGTAACCGCGACCGTGGGTCCAGAGCGCAAGAACCCTTCTCTAGGGCAAAACCGTGACCGCGGATAGCCGCGACTGCAGATTTGAAGACCGCGATCGCGAACTTGCGTAGGAGCGATTGTTGTTACCTGTATTCCCCACTGCAGGGATCTTGAGATCAGGAAATGCATGTAAATATGACACTCTTCTTCCCACATGGTTTTGATGAGGCCCTTCGATTTTTACTTGTCATTCATTAGTTTAGTCCTTAAGATCATGTCATTCATGTTTATTTTTAATAAGAGTCAGTTTTTGCATTAGTTTAAGTCTTGCATAAAAAAGGATGCAATGTTAGTTCATCACACTAACGGACTTCTACATATGTGTACACGTGTATGTAGAGGAGTAAAGGATCCCATGATATTCACTCATGGATGTACGAATATACGAATATACGAAAACGCGAGTAAGGGGGACCCATTGACTAATCTGCAAGGCCACTTCGCATAGGACCTACAGTACCTTACGTCTTACTTGCGTTCTAACGTAACTAATACCTAAGTGTGACATTTGTGAGCGGGTAAAATTAATCGCCATAATTATTTTCGCTATCTTCCGCCATAAAGGTATTTTTATTTATTATGCTTTTTCTATCTTTAAGTATTTTAAATATAAAATTAAATATTATGGTTATTCGTTATGATGGAGGATTCTATCTTAGTTGAAAGATAGAATTTACGCTTAGAGTGGGGAGCAAGATACTGCTTGCTTGGGTGACAAGGCGCATTGGTCGGCCCTAGGGCTGAGATTTTCGACCCTTTGCCCTCTCTCCTAGCCTCCATAATAAATACATGTATTCGCAAAGTATGATGAGCACTTCATATTCGCCGAGCTCGCACGCAAGTCTTGTCCTTTACCTCGACGTTCAATCGACAATATATTGCTCGTCTAACTTAAGTATTTGATGTGGATTAGGGGATCTCGCCCCCTTTGTCTAGTATTTTGCAGGTTCTAGGCTAAAAAAGCAGTTGGAACCGAAGGTGAATAAGGGAGTAATCAATTAGTACATTGAAAGCATATTTTTGTGGACTAACACCTATAGGGCTAGATGAGGAGTATTATCGTTCTATAGGTTTTAACCATTTTAACTGTTAATATTTTTTCCATTTTAATGCGTGTATTTCGATCACACGTATTATGGGGGGCAATAGAGAAAAGCTAGCTGTTATACAATTTTTATTCTTGCACATCTTTCTTTCTTCCGTAAATAGTGGAACACAATGTGAAGCTAGCTATTTTCTATTCTTGAACAAATTTGAAGACATACAATTGCTAGGTTTGTTTCAACCCAAACCAAATACATGTATATTTCTGTCTTCATATGTCGTCATTTAATAATTGTAAGTTTACTATATATATATATATATATATATATATATACACACACATACACTATTACAAAGTCATGGTATATATTTCCATAATTAGCAAGCTCACTTCTGGCTTCACTCACAGCATTTCCTTCTTTTCTCCTCTTAATCCATTTCAACATACATTTTACAACATATTCATCTTCATAAAGTAAACGTTTTAAATTAAAAGCTCTACAAACTTTCACCCTTGGAAAATGAAGAAGAATGAAACGGACACACTTCTAATTAAGAGCCAACTTGGCACGGCCAAGCCACACCACCAAGTCCTTCAACACTCGAGGCTGCCAGGTGGCGGGAGCTGGGGCGTTCAAGCAACCTTCCAATTCCTCACGGGTTTTCTCGTCACCCTCCTCATAGTTGCAGCTTGCCTCATCAGAGGCTATAAGACCGCCAGCTGGCCCGGTTTTGATGATGAGGAGTTGTCCAATTGCAATAGCATGGTCGACACTCACAAGCGATCATCACCTTCATCGTTGCCATCATCTCCAAGAAGCTGTGATTTGTTCTCAGGGAAGTGGGTTTATGACAACCAATCTTACCCTTTGTACAAGGAAAGACAATGCTCCTACATGTCGGATTACTTGGCTTGCAAGAAAAATGGGCGCAAGGACCTGACATATCAAAATTGGAGGTGGCAGCCACACCAGTGTGACCTTCCAAGGTATCTAGAGGCTAGTATAATATTCCTGCTCGATCTCTTCTTTCATGTTATCAATTAATCTACAATTTGAATGTACGTATTGATGAATGGTAAATTTATGTACGTGTAAAATAGGTTCAACGCCACTGCATTTCTAGAGAAGTTGAGGAACAAGAGGCTGATATACGTCGGAGACTCTATAAACCGAGGCCAGTGGGAATCCATGGTTTGCTTAGTCGATGTCACCATCTCGTCTTCCTCCCTAAAGTCTATGACCTATACACTTAACAACTCCTTGTCCATCTTCAAAGCCATTGTAAGTCTCGCCACCGCTTCTTTTGTTCTTTGGTCAAACTACATAAATTACATGTGGTGCATGTGGATAAGAAGTCATGAATTACACGTTTGGACATATATATTTGGTAGGAGTATAATGCGACGATAGAGTTCTATTGGGCGCCGTTGCTGGTGGAGTCGAACGCGGATGAGTCTAGGGGTGGCAATTCGGTAAATCGGTCGGATTTCGGTCGGGTTATTCGGATTTCGGATCATTCGGGTTTCGATCAGTATTGGATGTGATCGATAATCGGGTGTTTCGGATCGGATCGGATCGGGTTGGACGTGTAAATTGTCGGTTACATCGGGGTTATCGGGTCAAAATCGGTCAAGCAAATCCGGATTTCGGTTTAGTCGATTTCGGGTTGAGTCAGTTTTTGTAATTTTCAATTGAATCGGATTTCGGTTGAATCGGATTTCGGTTGAATCAGTTCGGTTAAATCGGTGTTCGGTTAAATCGATATTAAGAGTTCAAAATAATTGTATTTTAAGTGATAAAAGTTATATGATTTTAATGAATGGGCCATGATTATATTAAGAATTGTTGTATTTTTAATATACTATTTGTATTTGCATTTGCATTTGAATTTGAATTTGATTTTTTAAAGATGAAATTTACCACTTGTATAATAAATCAATTAGTAATTGACCGGAAAATTCAATCAAATTAATAGATGATCACGATTTACAAATTCATAAGATACAATCATGCAATTTTCACAAATCACAAGTAAAGATTGTATGCTATTAAACATATGTAAGATTTTATATTCATAAAAAATTCTTATGATATTGCAATCAACTAATTACATGTTACAAATAATGATTATATGTTGTTATAATCCAATAATTTAAAATGATCTCAGTTCACAAATAATAATTTTATAGTCACATAGAGTTTCAAGATCATATACATAAATAAATAAAATCTTTACATTTTATTTAAGAAATATATCATTTATGATGAATAATAATATTGGAATCCATGACTATATGAGACTATGGTAAATAGTTCTAAAGTTATTAAAATATTCAATCATTACTATATACTAAAGCGGAGGTTAAAATAATATATAAAATGATTCCATATTAATATATCATTCATCTTTTTTAAATCAAGATGATTAGTTGAAACTAGTTGTTCCCGTCGTGCCCTGCACGACTATAAATCGATATTTTTTAGATATACTATAATAAAGATATTAATAAATAAAAATATAATACAAATAATAATTGTGAATTGGTGATTTATATAAATTGTAAAAAAACATAATTCTAAATTAAAGATTTTGATAACAAAAATGAAAATAATGGGACATTTAATATGGATTAGCAAATAAAATTGACTTGACATATTATAGGATAAGATCTCGGTATATATTATAGGATAAGATCTCGGTATATATTTATATTATAGTATAAGATCTCGGTAAATATTTATATGAGTTTTTTTGGTAGATTATATTGGAGAGTTGTTAGGATCATAAATATATGGTAAAAAATAGTTTTATATGTAAATAAATTTCCAAAAAAACATTATTGTAATCCAATATAAAAAAAAATTAAAAAAATTGATTGATATTTATAGATTATGTGGCAATATGATGTGTACATAATATATGAGTGATATGGAAATTTTTTGACATGTGGACTATGACATGGAATATTTATAAAGACGTCTAAATTATAAGAAAATGACATGTGTAAAAATATGAGGTGGCTTAATATAGGATCGACATGTGGCGAAATCCTAGGTGGCGTAATGAGAAGGCTCCAAACCTTATTGCTTTTATATATATAGTAGATTTAATCGAATTATTTCTAAATATTTATATTTATATATATATATATTAAAAAGTATATTAGTTTTATTTTTGGATAATATTATTTTTTAGATAAGAATATAAGATATATATAATTCTTAAAATATCCTTTCTTATATCAATTTTTAATGATTATTTTTAGAAACGATAGTTTTTTTAAATAAGATATGTATAGTTATTTCTAAAATATTCTTGTTTATAACATCACTTTGATCAAAATTTAACAAGTACAAATACATAATACAATAATTTTATAAAATTTCGTAACAGGTGCGAGAACTAACATTATTTTATAACTAAATGATTATCTGATCTCTTATATTCATAGCATCTTACATATTAATAACATATAAGATCTTATATTCTATCAACCAGTAGTTTTGAAAACTCAAAACATAAATATTATAAAATCTCATATTGATTTTGGTATAACTATGATAAATAAATAAGATCTTAATAGACTATTATTAAATAAATATAGCTTTTTGTGATGAATGATGATATCTACCTAATACATTATAAAACATAAACCATATTTGTTGAAAAAATTGTGCCACGTGACATTACTAAAATAAAATAATATCAAGCTTTTAAATAATAACTTATACATTATTCTTTTTATACATCTATATCTTATTGAAAGATCTGAAACAATCTACTATATATATAAAAGCAAAAAGGATTGGAGCCTCCACTTTGCGCCACCTCATCATTTGTCACATGTCGTTCCGAAAATATGCCACGTAGGATTTGCCACATGTCTTCACCATATTAATCCATATATTTTATTATTAAATTACAATTTTTGAAAAATCTAAAAGATAATTTTCCTTTTTTATCTTATGATACACTTGAAAAATAAAAGAAAATATAATACCAAAATGGAGAAAATATTATCAAACAAAAATATAGAATATTCAATATAATATCTAAGGAAAAAATAACAAAAAATATTTAAACATATCTTTTCAATTGATTCTAACAACCATATTAGATAATCTACCTATAATTTTAAATATTATATTTTTAATTAATTATTTTATGATCTATTGGAAAAAAATTTATAATCAAATTAACAAAAAAATTTATACACAGAATAATTATGATTACCCTAATATTTTACAAAATATTTTGAATAATTATTTTCTGGGACAATATTTCACATAATATTCGTATATGAGAATATTATGATTACCATATATATGAATATGATCCATAACGCCATACAATCTTTACCCTAATAAGCACAAAAAAAAATTATATTCGAATTAACCAAAAAGTTTATACACGGAATAATTATGATTACCCTAATATTTCACAGTTATTATCAAATAAATTGATAGTTTTGGAAACAAATCTTATAATATCATTCAATATTTTAGAAAGAATCCAAATTGGAATCTTGGAAGTTTTTAGCATATCTACTATATACATTAATTATTCTTTCCACTTCATATTCCACATGACAATTTTTTTTCACTTAATTAAAATTTATTTTTATTTCCCAAATTTAGATAATATCTTAATTTTTGGTAGGAGATAATATTTAACTAAAAAATTTGAACTAATGATTGAATTTATTCCTTATAAGCCAATAAAATATATATGCTCAATCTCATCTCTTCCATATTTTCAAAATATATCTTTTTTGCTTTATTTTCTTCATATTTTATCAACTTCTTTTAAACTAACCCTATTTATCAAATATTGTCAAGGAAAATGACCAATGTAGATTATTTTATGTTAATAATCTATGTTTATTCTCAATTTTAAACTTAATAATCTGTATTTATTTTATTTTATTTTATTTAAATAATAATTTTTATACATATTACGGCCAATAAATTACTTACATTAAATTTTATATTTTATTTTTATTTATAAATATCTTTTTTATAGCATATCTAAAAAATATCGAGTCAGGGCACGACGGGGACAACTAGTTGTGTGATATTTGAGTATGGAAGCATAATTGGGTTATTGTCTTATTGACTTATTGCTTATTTTATATTTAATTGTAGTGAATTAATGGTTTGACCATTATTAATTTATTATAGGGACAAATCATTTAAACTTTTCTTACAAAATTATCTTGTTTATTTAATACTAGCATTAGTTTGTGTCAATGTGCGTGACTAAGCGTCATGTATAAATGTATAATTCAGTTTGAATTATTCCAGGTCTCGGGTATAATCGGGTTCGGGTTGTTTCGGGTGTAATCGGGTTCGGATTGTTTTGGTTTTCGGATACAACCGGTTCAGGTACAATCGGGTTCGGATAGCTCGGATTCGGGTCTGTATCGGGTTGGTCTTTTCGGATATAATCGGTTTCGGGTTGCTTTCGGGTTCGGGTTTGAATCGGTCAGATCAGGTCGGTTTCAGATTTCATTTTGTAATTTTTTCCGGATATCGGTCGGTTCTCGAATCGGGTTGTTCGGTCGGTTATTTCGGGTCGGATCAGAATTTGCCACCCCTACGGATGACTCAGCGGTGCATCATGGGCTCTCCGAACGGGTAGTGAGGGTGCAAGCCATCGAGAAGCACGCGAGGCACTGGACCGACGCTGACATTCTTGTTTTCGACTCGTATTTGTGGTGGAGATTGCCCACACTGAAGGTTCTGTAAGTATCAATTGTAATTAAAATTAATGATACAAGGTTATATATAATTCTAGATGAGGGTAATTTAGATAATTTAAATATAACAATTGGTTTAATAATTTAATTAGTCAAACTAAAAAAAATTATGACAAAAACACAAAAGCCAACCGATCTTATCATATATACAATATGGATCGAATCTAGTAACATCGATGTCGTGTCTCAAGTTAAGACATGACAAACTAATAATTAACACAAGTCCGATCCTCTCGATCAATTTATTATTATGGGTTTACGTGGATAGAAATCATCTCGTGTTCCCATTTTTAAAATTAGAAAGGTTTAGAGTTTGAGTCTATGGATCCAATGTTTCTTTCTTTTTTTTTTTGTTTGATAAGGAAAGAAATTAGGGTGACTACTAACAATTTAGTGGTCGCCCTAGAGCATCCTGACGGATGAGGGTGAGTAAATCCGGATCATCTGCAAGCAGGACGGAGGAGACGCGTCTAAACGAACCAGCGATGAAGTCCGCCACAGAATTGCACTCCCGATAGACGTGAGCGATACACCAATCCTGGAACCGGCCAAGCAAACAGCGGATGTCCGAACGCAACAGCTCAATCTCCCACGGGCAGCGCCAGTCACCGAGCACGGCCTTAACCAGCTGCAAACTATCGCCTTCAATCTGGATCCGGGGAATGCTACGTCTGATGGCCTCGAGAAGTCCCTGGCGTAAGGCGATGGTCTCGGAAATCAGCACGGACTATCGACCAATCAGTCCTCCGTCGATGTGGATGGGGGAGCCAACCGAGTCCCTGAGAATGAACCCGAACGAAGCCACTCCATCAGCATTCACTGCACCATCAAAATTCAGTTTAATAAAGTCCCTCTTGGGTTTTGCCCATGTCATATGCTTTCTTCTTGTGTCATTGCCAACTGTATGAGCGCGGTGGCCCATGGATTCTAGAGCTCCAGCTAGTTTCCAATCTTTAATCTGGTTTCGGGTAAATTCGACAATGTTTTCAGCATTAGTCAGGTTTGTACCGTTGTTGTTATCAAAAACTCGCTTATTTCTGGCAAACCATAGGCTCCACCAAATGTTTATAAGGATTTCCAGTTCTTCTTTTGTTAACTTTTCCTTAATTTCTTCAAGGACTTGATGTGGATTTTTATTGTCCAGGGAAACCTGGTTAGTAACTAGACGGAGCTTTGGGTTTATTAAGTATATGGTTGCTTTTGTGAGGGGGCATGAGATCAAGATGTGGTTAGTGTCTTCAACCTGGTTAGTGCACGCTTCACAGCCTTGCGGGACCGGGATATGGTTAGCTGCTAGTCTAGTTTTAGTCGGGAGGCCGTTACGAGCTACTTTCCACATGAAGTTTTTCATTTTAGGCGGGATGTTTAATCGGTTAATCCATTCAAGGTTAATCTTTGGTTCTCCTTTAGATTGGTGGAGCCACTGCATTGTCGAGTGAGTAGAATACCACCCATTTTTACTTGGTTGCCAGTACAGTCTGTCCGGTATTTTATTGAATGGGTTAATGATTTTGGAAATTCTGTCAAGGTCATCCTGGTTAACAACCTGTCTCAGCTTTTCAATGTTCCATGAGTTATCCTCACCGAGGTACACCTCAATAAGCTCCTCCCAATTAATGAGGTGTTCAACCTCGGGCTTTGGGTTAAGGGGACCATTACCGGTCCAATTGTCTTTCCAGAATCGGATGGTTTTGCCGTCACCTACTTGCCAAATGAGACCCTTAATGAATAGGTCTCGAAGACCGACCAACTTGGACCATTGCCATGAAGTGTTCTGTTTTTTCTTATAGTTTAGGATACTATCTGTTTTAAGGTATTTTTCAGTTACTATTTTGACCCAGAGGTTGTGCGATTCAGCTAGGATTTTCCAAAGTAGTTTCATTTGGAGAGCTTGGTTCATGTCGGCCGCCTTTGCGATTCCCACCCCACCGTGGGAGGGGAGTCGACAGATGGAGTTCCAGCTTATGAGTGGTTTGTAGTTGTTTTCCTTGTTCCAGAAGAAATTTTTGTTAATATCGTCTAGTTCATTCAAGGTTGATTGCGGTAGCAGAAACGATTGCATTAAATAATTTGGTTGTGCTGAAAGGTTTGCTTTGATTAGGATTTTACGCCGCTCTTGGGATAATGTGTTAGCTTTCCATTTTGTTAGTTGGGATCTGGTGCGTAATATTAGTGGTTTAAAGCTGTTTTGTGTTACTCTCCCGTTAATTATCGGGCATCCAAGGTATTTATCCAAGGCAACTGTGTTTGCAATTTGGAGGATTTGTTTTATCTGCTCTTTTGTGTTGTTGTTTGTGTTCTTGGTAACTTGGAATGCAGATTTATGAAGGTTGACTTTCTGGACAGAAATTTGACAGTAGTCATCAATAATGGCTTTGATGTTCTTACAAGCATGGTTGTTGGCTTTTGCAAAGATGATGATGTCGTCCGCGAATGCAAGAAAGGGGATTTTTGTTCCATTCCTCGAGATTTGGATCCCGATGCCACTCTTTGGGTTGGCACTCAAAAGGTGGAGCTGTCTAGCTAAAATCTCAGCGGCAATAATGAATAAATATGGCGATAGGGGATCCCCCTGCCTGAGGCCCCGTTGGGGGTAGAATTGTTCTGTTGGTCCATTGTTGACAAGTACAGAGAAGGAAACAGTTTCTACACATTCCCTGATCCAACCCACGAATTTGTCGTGAAAGCCGAATTTGCGGAGAATGACGGTCAGGAATTCCCAGCTTACCCGATCGTAAGCTTTTTCCATATCAAGTTTGATAGCAATCCAACCCTCCCGCCCACGCTTGTTGCGGAAAGAGTGAAAGATTTCATGCGCAATGAGTGTGTTATCGTGGATACTCCGATTTTGGATGAATGCCCCTTGCATTGGGTGGATTAATTTGTTTAGAACGTTTTTAAGACGATTTGTTATAATTTTCGAGATTACTTTATAGATGGTATTGCATAGGCTAATTGGCCTGTAGTGGTTAGTTGAATTAGGATTTTCACATTTGGGTAGCAGGGATATAAAAGTGTGGTTGATTTGTTTCAAAATCTTCCCTGTATGGAAGAAGCTTTTAACAGCTTTTGTCACGTCCGGTCCGACGATATGCTAGTATTTTTTGTAAAAGCTCGCCGACATTCGATCCGGGCCAGGGGATTTTTCATCCCCAATGTCAAATATAGCCTTTTTAATTTCACTGTTGGAAACTGGTTTTGTTAGCTCTGTGTTATCTGCATCTGTTATTTCGCTTTGGATGGTTTGAGTCATATCTTGAAGCTTGTTGCGGTTTATTTCAACAGCCCTGAATCGATTTTGAAAGTCTCGTTTAATTTCTGTTTTGATGTTTTCTAGTCCAGATATTTGTGTGCCCTCTACTGTACGGATTTCTTTAATGTTGGTTTTGTTCCTTCTGCCGCTAGCAATTCAATGGAAGTATTTGGTGTTTCTATCATTCAGTTTAATGTGTGAGTTTTTAGCCCTTTGTTTCCAGTACGAGTTATGGAAGTTAATGAGGCATGATCGTTTCTTTTCCAATCTCTCTTGTTTCTGGATTAGTTGTGAGTTTTGGTGTTCAATGATGTCTTTCTGAATCTGAAGTAGATTCTCATCAAGTTTTTTGATTTGTTCAAAGATATTTCCAAAGGTATGTTTATTCCATACTTTCGCTTTTGTTTTAAGTAGTTGGGTTTTTTTGGTAAGGTTAAACATGTGTGATCCGCCTGCATTGTAGCGCCAGGCTTGCTTGATGACGTTTTGAAAATCTTTTCTCGATGTCCACATCATCTCAAATTTGAATGGTTGTGCTTTGAATGGTACACCAGTTGGGAGTTCACATGATATAGGACAGTGATCTGATGTCGAGAAGGCATGGTTTTTTGTTGCTATAGAAGGGTACCATTGAATTATTTGGTTGCTTACCAAAGTACGGTCTAATTTCTCGAGGGTAGTATTTTCGAGATTTTTGGATTTTCTCCACGTGAATTTGTTGCCCGACGTTGGAATATCACAGAGATCACAATCATTTTTAAAGTTGATCAACCGTTCGAATCTGGAATGGTTAGGATTCACACCCCCTTGCTTTTCATTTGGGTGTTGGATTTCGTTGAGATCTCCCATAATGATACATGGAAGAGTACAATTCTGGACAAACAGCTGGTCCTTGTCTTGTGCCCTTGGCGGAGCATATGCAAAAATTATGATAAGTTCATTGTTGGTTTCCAAGTTTGTGTATTGAAACCCAATGAAGCGGTTATCCTTGTGGATAGTTTTAATTCTCTCGTTCGAGAGGTGTGAACTCTTCCAAAGAACGCAGATCCCCCCGGCGAATCCATTTGCAGGAATGAACTCGATGGAGTCAAAGCCAGCTTTTTGCCATATTTTACTTTCTGGCGGGTCTTGGGCTTTTGTTTCAACTAAGGATATTAGGTGGATGTTTTCAAGGCGGCATAGCGTGTTGACTTCAGACCAAAAGGCCCTACGCTTAATGCCCCTGCAGTTCCACATGCAAATCTTCATAAGAAACTAACTAGTTTGTGGCTTTTGGCCATAGAAGGATAGAGATTCCTCGCAATTGGATTGTTCCAGTCTTTTGTAATGTGCTTCTTGTATGATATATTAGGGGTTATAAGATTGAACAATTTTTTAGTCAACTTTTTCACTGGGTTCACTTTTGTGGTGGCAATTTTGTTCATTTTTGGATTTTGTATATCAAGGTTTATAGTTTTTGGGTTTTGTATTCCAGTGTTTGCTTTATAACTATAATTTGTGGGTGAAGTGTCTCTGTAATGAATTTCCTTTTTTTTCTTTTTTATGTCGTTAACTTTTTTTTGTATTTTTATTTTGTTTTGATCAAACTTCTTCGAATTTTTGCCGGTAATGGTATAAAAACAGGTTTCATGGGATTGTATGCCATTATCTATGTTAATTAACATTTTGTCTTTGCTTTCAACTAAGGTGCTTTTGGCTTTATCTTGGCTGTTTTGCCATCTGGAGGGTAATGCCTTGAGGCATTTCTCCTGAATTTGGTTGTTAGAATTTAGTTCGATAAGTGGTACAACACAAAACCAAACAAAAGAGTTACCACTAAAATTCATGTCAGCTATAGCCACATTTCTTGAGTTGATATCCGTTTTGGGTATTGTACATTTGGTAGGAACAACCTTTCCAAGGCTGTTAAGCGCTATTATTTTACGATCCTTACAAGTGAAGATGGTGGTTAAACCATAAGTAGTTAAGTATGTACCTGTGCACTGTTTTTGATCAAGACATACAAATTGGTTCTCAACATTAAAGCCACAGATGCTAAACGCAAGAGAGGTGGGTTCACCACAAGTAGCAAAGTTGTTCAACATATTTGTTGAGTTACCGTAGTGCCTACAGAGCATGTTATAATTTAGAAGCACAATCAGAGCGACGAATTGTCGCAGTAGATGGTTAAAAATAGTCAGATCACAGTAGCAATCGCATTTTGAGTGCACACAGAAAGTCTTAGAGTAGTTGTTAACATACAACAAATTGATTAAGCAAAGAAGTTGACGAGTTAGTACGGTGGGAGAACCACACCGCACTGACCACATGCTGCAAGTAGTGGTTAAGCAGCAGTAGCTGGGGTTTAGCCCCATCAAAGGGTTGATTTCCAAGATCACATAGGGTTGTTTAATAAGTTGGATATCAGAGCACTCAGCAAACAAAATCTTTTTTTGTTGAACAAAATTGGAGGTGTAAGATTCAGGAGATAGACATTTAACAAGGGTTATTACAAAGGGCAGGAAATAAGAGAGCAGTAGAAATCTGTTAACCGGGATATAGCAGTTGGTTGTGGGTATTAGAACTGGCGGCCCTTGGACACCACGACAACCAAGCGATGAAGGCTTCGGTGAGTAGAGCCACCACAGCCGGAGCCGCCCAAGCATAATATCTTCAACACCGGGGCGAAGCCACGCGAACACGAGCCTAGTTTGGGCAGGCTCTTCCTCCATTTTAGGGCGGAACTTTGAACATGTTGTGGTGGAAGGCGGAGGCGTCGGCGTCCCCCGAACCTTGATGGTGAGTCGACTTGAAAGATTCAAGAAAGAGATGGCCGCCGACATTAGGGAACTGAGGCACTGCACATACTCGCTCACCCAGTCTCCATCCCCACCGACCGCAATTCCACCGCCACCATAAAAAACGAAACAACAGCGGAGTAGACCACAGGAGACGCCCCGGGATTGAATGGGTGGGAAGAACTTCAAAACGAAACCCAAAACTTGATCTTTGAGATTGGAAATCATTGCGTTGCGATTTTTGGTTGTTGGGCTTGCGACACAAACACAGGATACATCCACGATCTTGCCGACGTTTTTCGCCGGATCGACATACTTTTTGGCTGGATTGTATTCACCCCATTGATAGGGCCAGAGGTAAGGATTCAGATCTTTGTGTCCGGATTGTTTTGTGCTTGAATGCTTGATGGGGCTATGCAAGTGGGGCGGCGGGTTAGCGGCGGCTAGGGTTTCGACCAGGGTGAGAACGAGAATGCAGGTGCGTGGTAGCGCGTTCTTTCTGGGCATGTTTTGATCGATCTTCACGCAATACAAAGGGGTTTTTATGGATCCAATGTTTCTTTCTACGAAAGAAAATGGATCCAATGTTTCTATTTTTTTTTTGAAACGGATGTAGTACTTTTGTATTCAAACACTTTACTCTATCTTTTTCTTTTTTTTGGAATTGGTTAAACTATATTCCAAAACTAAAGGTAATTACAAAAGGTCACCGAGAAAGGTAATTACAAAAGGTCACCGAGAAATATGCACTCTCATCAGTACATTGAGACTCAATACAAACAAGACTCAACACAAACAAGAATCAGAAGATAAAACATCCCTGGCCAATAGGCCTACAAAGCTCACAGAACCCCAAGATTCCTCACCCATCTTTTCTCTTGAGCTGTTCGAACTCGAATCCTCCCTTTTACTCGAATCCTCACTTTACTCTCTTATTAAACCTACATAGCGTTACACCGAAACCCTATCCTGACAAAAAAAAAAGTGTCATGTTTAAATAGATTGATGCATGTTATGTCTACCTTGCACAATTTGACTCAGTCGCAAGTTATTTGATCATCAGATGGGGATCGTTTGGGAGTACAGATGGAGTAGTGAAGGAGATGAAGATGCTAAGAAGTTACGAGATGGCGTTACAAACATGGTCCGACTGGTTGGAAGTGCATGTGAACCGGTCCAAGACCCAAATCTTCTGGGTTAGCATGTCACCTACTCATCAATGGTATACATTTAAATCTTTTTTCTCCATTTTGAGCACCCTAGCTTTGACACATAATTTCATGGATTAACACATATATCCAGCTAGCATATGATCAAAAAATGGTAGCTAACGTATTTAACACATCTAGCATATGCAGTTCATACCTGTTCAAACACTATGCCGCCATTTTTGAAAATTTTATTTGACTTAATTAGGTCACACTTGTATCAATTTCATCCTAGATGGCTATATCTTGCATCCTATCTATGTACAAATATTACTATATATGTGGTAGAATTGGTAAATGTATGCTTATTTAAATTCATGAAACCCAACACTTGAACGAATCCATAGGGGTGAAGAATGGGGTGCACCAGCAGGCTCAAGTTGCTACAATGAGACAGATCCCATAACCACCCAAGAAGGCTACTGGGGCAGTGGGTCCTACCCAGATATGTTAGAGGGCTGTCGAGAGAGCCATCGATAGATTGGGCCAAATGGGCCTGAAAGTCCAGCTCCTCAACATAACCCAGCTCTCGGAGTACAGAAAGGAGGCCCACTTATCGGTCCACATGAAGCCATGGGGGCCCATAACGAAATCCCAATCATCAGACCCCATTAGCAATGCTGATTGCTGGCATTGGTGCCTCCCTGGTATCCTGATACTTGGAACGAGATACTCTATGCTTTTGTATCAAGTCAATAATGATATTACTTTCCCTTTATTTATTTTTCTTACGTCCTCAAATAACTATAATTCATTTGTTTTAAGGTGATTCTTGGCGAATTACCTAAGTTAAAACCTAGGCATGTGACCTCTTTAAATCTTGGGAAATTCTTTTTAGTATCCTGGAGATTTCAACTTTTTTTTTTTGTACCAAAAAAAATTCTTATTCTTTTTGGTACCCTTCTAGTCTTAAAAATGCTCTTTACGTAACCTAAAATACAACCAAAGCTAATCAATACTCCGTATATTATTACTAAAGCCGAATCCTTCTCTCTTACGTGTCATCCATCTAACTATGCCACATAGACATATTTAATTATTCATTTACCACTTTTTCCTTAACTTTATTTAGAATTTACATTACCTACATATTATATTATAATAGTAGTATCTCATTTATAATTAGTACTTACCCTATTAAATAAAAAAAAACAATAAGATATGTTATTGATAAGCATTTCATGCCTATTATAATAAATTACCTCATTTATTAATATTACTTACCATATTCAAATAATGAGTATGGAAATATTATTTAGTCTTTTCATTATTTATTAAATATAATTTAAAATTCTTAAAATAAGCATGTAATTTCATTAAGATAAAACATACTTAAATCATATCCTAAATAAATGACGTGGTAAAGCAGTTTGTGTATGTCCAATCTTAAAACGCTCATAACTTTTTGCTCGGGTGTCGGATTTGGGCTTATTACCTATCAAATCGAATTTATCGACGAGAGGAACCTATATATGTAAAAACATATTGGATTGTGTAAGGAAATCGCACTATATTGCATCACACTTCATGAAGTGTGTCATTTTGCCGCTTTTGCAAAAAAATCCGCTTGGGTATCCGTAGATGGCTCGCATTATGAGGCGACTCGCTTCACGAAGCGAGCCAAATCTTGTGCGCGGGGAAATTTTTTGTGTGTATATAGCTTTCCCGTTATTATTTTTACATTCCCTACATATTATAATAATTATCGCTTGAAAGTTGTATTGAAGAAAATATTTTATTTTTATTGAATAAGTTTATGTAAAATTCGATTGGCGAGTACGGTTTCTACATTAAAAAAATTCTCAAGTCAAAATCGTGAATGACACGACCGGGTCTTGCTAGTTTCCATCTATTTCGAAAGAACTTCCGTTAATATTACCAAAAAAATACAGAATATCCGTTGACAATTTATAAAATAAAAGTAAAAAAATCTTAGATCCTTTTTTTTTTACCTTTTATGTAAAAACCAAACAACTTTCTCTCTCGATGCAAACCAAACAGACGACTTGGGAGGGAACTTACAGACGACTTGGGCGAGGCAATATCCGGTGAGGTCGGAGCACTCATACAACACAGGTGAGGTCGGACTCTTCCGGCAACACAAGATCGATTAGGAAGGTAGAGTTTGTTGCCGGCGAATCCAAGGCGACAACAAGGAGGCTAAGGATCGGCAAGTCATCACTTCGATTTTGTACGAGGCTTCATGTACGAATGTCTATCAAATTCAACCCATTTAGCTTCAATTCGTATGTGTGAATTAGGGCTTTAATTTGGAACTTGTTTTGATTTAGATTCATTAAGTATTAGAGTTTTGAACTTGATTTTGAATTTAGGGTTTTAAGTTAGGGGAAATCTGAAATTGGAGTTCATTTAGACACAAATAAGATCTAAGCTTCATTTAAAATCTGAATTGATGTTTAGAAGGTTGAAGTCTGATTGGAGTTAAGGTTTTTATATTTGAATGTTGGTTCTTGTTGACTACTGGAAGCTTTTTTATCTCCTCCTTCCATGTGCTCATACTATTTTGTTGGATACTGTAAGCCGAAGTCTGATTCTTGCTGTATTGAAGTGTTGTCACATTTCAGTATATTATTTTTTATATTTTTGCAAATTGTTAACAGAAATTATAAGGAAAGGGATGAAATTTGACTTTGGGTGTATTTTACGTTACGAAAAGAACATTTCTAAAACTAGAAGGACACCAAAAGAAATAAGAATTTTTTTGGATACCAAAAGAAAAAGCCAAAAACTCGAGGACACCAAAATAATTTTCCTTAAATTTTTTATTAGTTAAACCTAGGCAAATGACCTCTCCAAAAGTCTTATTAGAAACAAAAACATAGGATTTTTTTTTTGGTTTTGACCCAATTAACGAGAGTCAACTCGGTTAATACCGAGTCAATTCTGTCAATTAGTCACTTCGCTTAATGAATGATCATTTACAAATAATTAAATAATAAAATACAACGGAAATTTTACGTGGTAATCCTAGGCTTTGATATTATTTATGAGGTGTACAAATGTTTTACATAATGTGTGTGGTAACCCTAAGATTAGTACAAAATTCACAATATATCCAAAAAGTTAAATTTAACCTTTTATTGTTAACTTAAGTTTATAAAAAAGGAAGATTAAAATCTTGAAAAATAAAATCAAGATACATTGAAACGTAAAATACAAGTGTTCTGAGTTCTTCGCCATTTTTCTAATGCAAGCACGATCGAGAGAAACGACTTTGACTAATTTTTAGTGTTCTGAGTTCCTCCTACAATTAAGGCATACGATTGTACATAGTACATACACTAATCTAAACAACTATGAAAGATAGTGTAAATATATATTAAAACAATATAATCAATTTGTATAAGGCAAGCACGATCAATCGAGAAAAACAGTACAATCAATTATAAAGACGATCGAGAAAAACAGATTCAACATATACACCAATTTTTAAATTGTTAACTCAAATCTTAATCCAATCTCTAATTAATTTATAAGGCTAAAAATTTGAAAAAGCATATCTTAGTTCTTAGATTAGGCTTGATTTTGCAGCAATCGATTGATGTATAATCAAATTCCTTAGTTGTCGGCTTCTCCACTAGGGTTAACATTGGGTAGAAAATCAAAACACTCGTACGCTTCAACATATCTCGTTTTTATTTTTTTAAGATTTTAATTTTTTTATTTATAAAACTTAACTGTAAAAGGTTAAATTTAACTTTTTGATATATTGTAAGTTTTGCATTAACCTCAAGGTTACCACATGTATTATATAAAACATTTGTACACCTCATAAATAATGTCAAACCCTAGGGTTGTCCCATAGAATTTCCGAAAATAAAAACTAAAAATGAAAGTATCTAAAATTTTTTATTGTAAGTCCTTGCATTCATAGCCTATATAATTATTTCTCAATTTTTGCTTTTTTTAAATAAAAAAGCTTATTCCTTTTAATATTTTTGAGATTTTAGCCTTTTTTATGATGCCCCTCTTTGGTTCAAATTAATTAAATTGAATCTCATCATTGTGTTCCCACTCTTAAATTAGTAAAATCAAATTCTTAAACCACTCAAATTTATAACCAAACAATCCCAATTTAAATTTTACAACAATCCTCTATTTTAAGGGTTGTTTAAGAGATTGTTTACAAATTCAAATTGGGACGGTTTGGTTATGAATTTGGGTGTTTTTATGATCAAATCTTACTAATTTAAGGGTATTGAACATATGACGAACTTGAATTTAACTAATTAGAACCGAAGAGGGCATCAATAGGAAAAGCTAAAATCTCAAGGATACCAAAAAGAATTTTTTTAGGACAACAAAAAGAAAAGGCAAAAATAAGAAGTACTAATGAGGTATTTTTACAATTGTTAAGACCTATCAAAGAATCTAACTAACTAAACTTAGTAAAGTTGGTAAGCAAGGGTCGTTCCCACAAAGACCCGTGTATTCATGTGTTTACTTGTATGACAAGTAAGAGAATAAAGGAGGATTTTGATTGTGTTTTAGAACTGAGGTATAATGCAAGAATGAATTGAAAATGAAATTATGAATTTGAATATAAATTATGGGAGAAATATGTTCAATTAAATAATATCCATTATGAATCTTTGTATTTATTATTGATTCTTTTTTTCTTGAATAATCTACAGTGGAAATCTATAATAAACTTCAATTCTTGTTATTAGAACTACCAGTCTAACAACCCTAATCATTAAATATCATAGAAATCATCTAGATTCAATTTAACAACAACATTATGACTCAAGTATCGATAGAAACAAACACTTAGACCAACCGGACATCCAACTGATTTGTTAATTTATCCCTTTCTACAAAAGATTAGCCCGACTGGTTCTAAACAACTATAGATTCTCCTTTATGTAATCAGTTCCAACTGGCACTTATTTAGATTTAATTGTAGATTAATCTAGAAATCTATTAGGTGTCCAATCTAACAAAGCCCTAGACAAACCTTATTTAATTTAGAGAATCAATCCAATCTCACAATAAAATCAATGAAATCAAAGTATTTTAGACTTCTTTTCTAAACAGACCCAAAAATAAATTGCGCGGATAACTTGTAGAGAATAGCCTCCTTAACGAATGAAAGTAGTCTTTAACTTATAATCCATAACTTCAATCAATTAATTGAACAAAAGAGAAATAAGCTACTCATAATTTAGAACTTATGAATTAAAAGTCTTCCTTGAAAAAGCTCTCAAAACAACAAACTTGTTCTCCAAATTGTGAATAATCTTAAAAAAGATAGAAAAATTAAAGACCTAATATCCAAAATAATACTCAAAAGATATTATCCAAAACTAACCAAAAATACATAGAAAAATATCCAAACACGGAATATAAGAGTCGGAAAGTAAATCATGCGACACATTCAATTGTGCGGGATGTGCCATGAAAAGCGCGACTGTGTCAAACACGCACCAGCCCACATTTTGCCTTTTCGCTCTCTATCGTAATTGCAGGGGCTGAAACCCTAATTCGGTCGAGTCTAACATGCACCAAATTGTGTTCTTTCTTGTTTTCGCCTCCTTGGCTTAGTTCTTCATGGCATTTCCTTGATTAAATCTTTAGCTCCAAGATGGCTCCACATTCTCCACTAACCTTTACCGGTTTTTGTCACATCTACACTTGCTCACCTATAAATCTGCAAAATCACATGAAACGAGTGTAGATTATGAATCTCCTAATAAACAACAAAGCTAAAGAAACTAACTAAAAACTAAATAAAACCACACAAATTAACTTACCAACATTTACCGGTTTTTGTCCCCCATTTAACTTACCAACTATCTTATATATATCACGCACACTAAAACAAAACAAATTTTGGATGAAAAAATAAGTCGCCCTCCAAGGGGTAAATTTCGTCGGCCATATCGTTAGTGAAAAACAAATATCATCACAGATTCGTCGCTCTAGGCTCATCATCCGAATATTAGGTGATGAAAAAAAAATTGTCACTCGACATCATATTTGTGACAAAGCAAAAAATTTGTCAGAAAATACATTCAATGACAGAACGAGTTTTTGTTGCCCTAGATCTGTGTAACAAGACAAAACTTTTGTCTTGCCTTGGTCTTTTGTGACGAAAGGGTAATTTTGTCGCTAGATATCTTTAGTGATGAAATCTTGGTTTTGTCACCATGGAATTTTTGTGAAGAAAGCACTGTTTTGTCAGTCCATTTGTGACAAAATCACTTTTTTGTTGCCCTATATATTTTGTTACAAATTCTTGTATGAATAACGATCTAGAGAATAAGCTTTTAAGGACGAGGGAAGAAATTAAGGCTTCGTTCGGATGCCAGCTTTTGGAGCTTAATAAAGCTGAACGCCATTTTTCAGCTCCGCGACGACCGTTCGGCGGGGAAGCTTTTCGGGGATGATGGGAGCTGGATCGAGCTTGGTTTGGGAAGCTCCTCCCCCCAAGCTTATCGAGCTTGTGGGCAATTTTATCAGCTCCATTTTTTCCAAAATTCCAAGCCCGATACCCCTGGATTATCTCCCAAGTCAATCTCTCCAGATCTGCGAACGTCTCTCCACCATCTCACTTCCCTCGACGCAGATTTGGCGCTCCTTCGAGCAAGTTCCGCTCTCCAGATCTGGTCCCTAGTTGTGCCAATCTCAGATTTGGTCTGAGATCTCAACCGACGAGAGACATTCAAGATCAGGTACGACCCTCTTGAGCCTTCTATTTTGATTGTTGTTCGAATTTGGTCCGAGATCTAGATGTTTGAACTGAACTCTAACCCTCGTTCTGATTTTGCTATGAAAATGACTGACAAGAAGCGGCTTGCAAATCTCTTTGAAACCATTCATTCAATTCTCAGTTCCTGACCTTCAAGAATCTCGTTGGCAGGTATGTACTCTTTAAACCAACATTCAATCGACCCTAGAGTTCGAGAACTGTAGTGAAATCCTACTTTTTCACATATTTTTGTTGCTTTGAAATGAAACCCTAGGATTATTGTGCTATATGGGTGTCAAAATTAGTGTTCAATCGATGCTGAGAAGGAAACATAAAGTTCTCTTCATCAAATGATTCTAAAATCACACATTGAAAATATATTAAGGCATCTGGAAAAGGGAAAATAAAGAAATGATCATTTTAATTGTGGGAGCTCTGGTATAAGTGAGATCTGCCCTTTCATGAATCTGTGTGATTTAGCGTTATTCGTAGTAGTTAGCAAGTTGCCTTGATATTTCCTACACTTTCTTGCATGTTATGTGTCTGTCTATATTCTGTTTTGAACATTGAAGAGATTAGAAATTCTAGCTAGTTAGGATCTGATCTGATGTTGCCATATTTGTTTGGGATTGTACATAGAATCTAAATGTTGGAAGAAGTATGGAGAATCAAAGATGGTTGTCTGGAAGAATCTAATTGTTCTATTGCTGTGAAAATAAAACTAGGGTCATTCTACTCTTACAGTTGTCTTCTCAGTTGAAAAAAAAAAGATCTTTTGAAGTCAAATAGCAGTGGAGAGACTGTTGTGATGATGATACTCGAGTTACATCTGTTTTTTACATGAACTTTAGAATGCACCTCCACAAGTTGGACCAATAGTGTTAGAAAGAGCCATACAAGTCATAGCAATGCCATTAGTAGCTCCTCTCTGGTCTTGGTCTTGTAGTTTTAGAGATGGCCATAAAACATTTGTCAAAAACTCATATTAATATTATCATAAATGGTTACTTCTAGCTTGATTGGTGTTGTGTTCTTGGTGTCAAATAAATAGGATTTAGTACTGTGTTCTTGGTAATGTGTTCATGCCAATGTTTGTTCTTGGGTGTTATTAGGGCATCAAAACCATTTTGTCATTGTCACTGTATTCTTGCTATTATTAGTTCATGTCTCAACTTGCATTCCAGCTTGAGTTGTTATTGCCTATACTGTTGTAGTTGCTGTGAGTTGTTATTGCCTATACTGTTGTAGTTGTTGTATTCTTGCTATTATTAGTTCATGTCTGCCCTTGTTAATATCAGAGTTGTACTTCACTGTTGCATTCCAGTTTGAGTTGCATTCCAATTTATGAATTCTCAACTTGCATTCCAGCTTGAGTTGTTATTGCCTATACTGTTGTAGTTGCTTGAACATAGAAAATTAATGGTTCTTTCACATGCTTATCTAAAAAGAATTTATCCTGGTTTAATTATGAAAAAGCATGGCTGCTAAACTTTGAAGATGTTAGCAAAACCTTGTGGTTTTGCTAATAAGATGTTATGCCTGTCCTTGATTCACTTGATTCCTTGGTTACTTGTATCCTTGATTCACTTCATTCACTTGTATTCTGAATTGCTCTACTGTTTTATCACTAATTGTTCTTACATATGTTTGCAAAGCATAGATATAATGGTTTCTCAAGGATCAATATGTGAAGAGGATGGCAGCCTTCCTGAGCACCAAGAGTGGGACTCTGATGATGCTATACCCCGCACTCCTCACTATGAAGTGTTCTCTTCAGATGAGGTATTGAAATCTGAAAACCCTAATTCATCTGTGTTGTTGTGCATCCATGTTAACTGTGTGTTGCTACAGCATCAAACTGTTTATTTCACTTCTGATTTCACTTCTGATTTGCCCTAAACTGGTTTCACTTCTGATTTCACTTCTGATTTGCCCTAAAAGTCTGGACAAACATGGTTTGCCCTAAACTATACAAGCTGTATTTCGCTTCTGATTCTTGTCAGTCTAATAAATGCAATACACTGAACCATGTCATAATTTTTTTCCTTTGCACTAAACTAAACCATTAGGCGCTCATTGACGAGGTCTCTGGTTGTCCAACCATTAGGCGCCTTCAGTATGTCGCTCGTCTTTACAAGCTGCGTTTTCATTTTGCCAATGACAACTTGGAGAAGCAATTGAGGCTTGTTGACAGGCTGAGGGTGGAAGCTCAAGAAGACGCTGGAAGAATTTCTGACCTGACCACCTACGTAGTCAAGCTTGCAATGGAACGAGACGAAGCAAGGATCCATGCTCGGAAGTGGAAAATATGTGCTTGTGTTGTCGGTGCGATCGCAATGGTTTATTTGTGCTTCTAGATGTTGTTTGTATGCTTGTTGTATTTCTGCTCCTAGATGTTGTTTTATGTATTCCGAGCTTAGAGTTTGAACTTGTTGTGCATTTGGATGGATGATTTTAGGGTCTTTGTTTAGGAAGTGCGTACTTTGACCATGAATGTTAGTTGTGTGAACTTGATGTAGTTGTGTTTGTAGTTGTGTTTGTAGTTGTTACTTCCGGTATGAAATGAACAGGATTCTTATGTGTGTTGTCTCATCAAAAAATGACTTGTCTTTGCATTAAATTCTATCTCTATTTATTGTTATGAGTGAATACAATAGTTATAGTACGTCCTTTGTCCCTTGGCCTTATAAAAGCATGTGCATACTTATCTACACATCCTTGCCTTGCCTTAGAAAACATTCGAGCAATCATCTCATTGAATTCAGCTTCAACAAAGCATTTTGAAGGTAATACCCCTGCCTTGCCTTTGATCGATGTGATCTTTTAGCATGTGTTTTTGCTGTGTCATTGGACAATTCTTTTGCTTTCATTTCAAATGTATGAAAGAACTTTCTTTATATGTACTAAAAAGCCATATTTGGAGATCATTTCTCCTATGAATACACAGTTTATGTCACTTTCTATTGCCTTAATTAAAAATCATAATGTCCACAATGTTTAGATGCCTTGTGATGTTTGGACCACGGAGCACAACAAAAACTTGCTTAGAATTTATCGCGACGAGTTGAGGATGACAGCTCCTGGCGAGTATCCTCGCTTGCGCTTCATGGCGCAAGTGTTCAATCAACAGACTGGCGAGGCTTTAAGGCCTTCCATGGTGAAAAATCGGGTTGACTACAACAAGGTTCAGTGGCGCGCATGGTGCTAGTTTAAACGTTTTGGGGGTGATAGCGCATGGGATATTAATTCTGGCCGGATCGTCGCTGATGTTGAGTGGTGGCAGCGAATGCTTGAAGCATGCCCGGGTTCTAGAAGGTTTAGGAGCTCAACTATTGATTACGAAACCACCTTGCTTTGGGAAGAGGTGTTTGCGAACTCGGGTGGTTTTTCACCAGCCGGGGAGGCTCTTGGAGGGGCATCAACCATGTTCGATGCCGGGCCATCGGATTACGAAAACGACGACAACTAGCTATGGTTAATGACGGATTTCGTAAGGTCGGGGCTCCACATCCATCTTTGTTTCCGGTGTAGTTCTCGTGTGCACTCTTTTTAAGTTCATGTGTGTAATAATTGGTACGAGTTCCGGTTCTTCTTGTTGTAATATCGCACTTGTGTTGTACTATCGCACTTGGTTAATGTAGTATGGTGTTATGTGGTGAACATTCATAATTCATATCCATAGGGCATCGCTTCTAAAAAGGATACAACATCTACAAGAAAATATTCGCTTGCCACATTAAAGTAACTTAATCAAACCATGGTTTCAACCCATTAACTTTCTCTTAACATATATAGCTAAAGAAATAACAATTGTTTAATAAAACCTCCGAGAGTTCCATATTTCCATGGCAATCTGATCTCTTAACTCCTTCATTCCACCGGGCGCGTTGTCTTCACCTTCTTCGGGTACTCGAGGCGGTGGGAGGTTAGGGTCCTCGTAGTCCTCTTCCAAGTACCTATCATTCACTCTTTTTTCCAGTATGTAGTTGTGTATAGCAAAGCAGACAATGATGAGATCAATCTGTGTTTTAATCGGGTAACTTGCCATGTTGTGCAATACTCGGAATCGTTTCTTCAGCACTCCAAAGCACCTCTCTATGCAGCTGCGCAACGAAGAATGCATCTTGTTAAACGCTTGTGGAGCGTCCTTAGGCACTGCATTTTGAAACTGAGACTGATGGTACTTCACTTTGGAGTAGGGAACCATGTACCCTTGCCTGTCTGGATATCCTTTATCAACCAAATAATAACGGCCTACACACAAGAAACCATCAAACTTGTGGTTGCTATACATATTTCATAGTAAGCATTTCGACATCCTTTTTAACTTACCTGGAGGAGGGTGAGGAAAGTTCAGCTGAGGTGTTTTCACTGCATGATCAAATACACGAGCATCGTGGGCACTGCCTTCCCATCCATCAGAGATGAAGGTAAAATACATGTCGAAGTCACAAGCCGCCATGACGTTGAATGAACAAACTTGTTTCCGGTTTCTGAATGGCATTTGCTCTGCGCGTGGTATACATGCTGCAATATGTGTGCCATCTATACACCCGATTGCACCCTAGTTTCCAAAACAATCCCAACGATTATAAACGAATAATTCAAAACAATAACGGAAAATTAGTTATTTACCCCGAAAACTTCGTATCGCGGATCACTTCTAATTTTCTCCGGAATTGCAGAAAATGAGGGATCCCGAGGTCGAAGAATGCGGCCTGCAAGTCCTTGGATGCCATGTCGCCTCCCTGTGAATGCATCCACGACCTCGTGCAACACTCGACTAATTGTGTCCCCGCTGCGTTGGAATCTTTCTGACGTAGCTTTGTTCGACGCACCAACAACAAGCGTGTGGAGTAATATTCCTACCTTTTCCAAAACGGATACATATCGTGATGGTCTCAATCCATGGTGCTCTTCTAACTCATCGCATAGGCTTTGGAGGACCGATCTCTCCATTCTGATTGCATTGATACACCTCACTTCGGAGCCCGATTCCATTATCTCCCTCATCCACACAATCCCCGTAAAGGACGAGTTGAAACAAGGAGTTTTGCACAAGTACCTATTATGAAAACACACGTACATTGAAAGACCTTCAAGAATGACATCCTTAAACACTCCATATTTGATTTGTACATATCAAAAAATTACCTATGGTAGTAGGCCGACATGATGGCTGCATGGTTCCTCATGTGCAATATCCAGACCGCTATAATTTTGGCTCGCCTCGACAAACGATTCCTGGCCATTATACCTACACATACGCACAACAATCTTGTGTAAGACAGTACACCAATGGCTCTCCATAGTCCACATTATTTCAAACATGGATATCCAAAAAACCAAATACGATTATGAGTCCTAAAATATGTCCACAAATCAATCCATAAAACAATCCAGAAATCAATGCAGGCCATAATCCATAACAACATAACATAAAATGTGTCCACCACATAATCCATGAAAACAGAAAACAACATGACAAGTCTGCAAACAATCCGAATCAAATACACCTAAACCATTTTGAACCCAAACTCCACAAATCACTTAGTACACTTATTAAACTTGTAGTGCAACCACGCCATCTTTTCTTGATCGGTTTGGAGAGTCATGAAGAGGTGTCGGCTTTGTTCATTATTCAGCTCATCAATAGCATAGCACCAAAGAGGAGAAATCGTCTCTATAACACCCTCTGCAACAAGTCGATTAATCACTGCATATGAGTCCTCAATTGCATAAAATTTCCCATGCCCTGTGCTTCCCGTACTAGCCAAATCCCCCTGCAGAGCACACAATAATCTCTCACTCTTGTCATCCATGGAAGCCATGTATGCAGTGTAAGCCGTTGTCATAGAAGAGCGTTTTTTCTTTCCCTTGGGCATTTGTGAAGATGAGCCAGGTGCTATGGGCCTCTTGCCTGGGGCTGGAGACGTCTCTTGTGTCACCGGTGGGACAAACGGTTGAGTGAATCCCTCGAGATCAACATCTTCATCATATAACAAGTATGCATCAATGTCGTCATTGTCCCCCACAGAAGCATCAAATGGAGTGGATGGGGTATGGTCCATGTTGGCTGAGACACAATGTTGCCCTGTAGCGCATATGCTATTGTAGACGGAATCCCATAATTCAACCAATTCCATGTCAACTGGCTTCCTTCGAAATCTCCTGTACTTGTCATTCTCCTACACAACACCACAAAGCACAAATTAAATCTTTCCTTAAAAAAAGGAGAAATTCATTCATATATGATAAACTATCCAAGAAATACGGATTAACTTACCTTAATATTTTTGTCCCACCACTCATCCGATGCCTCGACTGTGTGTGTACTCTCATTCCATCCACATCCAGTCTCTTTGTGTCGTAAGTCCATATATGCCCTCCATAAACTCTTCATGTAGTCAAACTTGTTTTTGCAATCTTTTGGTTTGACGACTTTCCCACTATTTTTCATGAATTTTTCAGTAATTTCAGCCCAATTGAAGTGGGTGTCAATTCCGTTCCTCTTATGGTACTCTCGGCATATAACAAGCAAATTCTTTTGATCAGAATCACTCCAATGACACTTCTTGTCCTTTTTTGACATCTCATCCATTATCCTATACTTCTTTTAGTTTGCAAAACTTTAGGTACCAACATACAAAATCAAACATAATAAAAGAAATGCAATAATCACTAGTATTGGTAGGCAATTTCCAATGTCATCTAATAATTTGCAAAACTTGAGCCAAAATCATCTAATAATTTTATCAGGAAATCAACAAAATACCAAGCAAACAAGAGATTAGATAATAATGAAAACATCATCACTAATATTGCTAGTCAATTTCCAATTTCAACCAACACTATACTGTATATAGGCAAACACTACAAGAATTTAGCTTTATACAATCACTAATTAATCATTTTAATCAATTACAGCACTAATCATGTTCAACAACGTGAATCAATTGCATATATGCAAACACCAAAAGCATCTCCATTAGAGTACACGTAAGCTTGGGTCCGATTTGTTCCATTGCCTGTGTTTTTATCTCAAAGTCTCGAACAAAAAACAAGACTACCAAATGGAACTCAAAATCAAGAGATGTAGGTAGGAAATTACGAGGAAATTAAGATGAATCAAGAGCAGTTGTTCAGCTGATTGTTGTTGAGAGGCAAACACCGAGGTCGCCCTTCTTCGTGTTTCCCGGCGCTCTTCTTCCCGGCGCTCTTCTTCGTCGGTGGCAGATGCCGAACAAGCAGCGAGGTCGCCCTGTTGGGAAGACGACGCAACAGTAGCAACCCCAATCCAGATCTGAATTTGCAATGTTATGCCTTTCAATTAATGATGTTGGCTGGGGTTGTAGTTGTTTGAATGTACAAGGTTAAATGGGTCATTTTAGCTAAAAAATGAGGGTTATAATGGTAATATTATCTAGCTCCCTATTTTTATCCAGCTAGTCTTTCCGAACAGTCATACATTAACCAGCTCAGTTTTTCAGTTTCAGCTTTCAGCTCGGGTTTCAGCTTTAGCTACAAAATCCAGCCCGGTTTCAGCTTCAGTTAGTGCATCCGAACGGAGCCATAATCAGCATTGGATTTGATATTTTAATCGGACATGATTAGAAAATAGGTGTAATGATATGCACCAGATTGAGGCAATATCTCGCTAGAAATAATTATTTCTCTCTCTTATCTTTCAAATTCCCTATTTTTTTTTCTCTTTACATATCTCTCTCATTCTGATATCCCCCTCCTATCAATGTGTCTTCTCAATGCACTCAATACCCTTTCTTTTGCATTCTTTTGCCGTAGTATATCGATTCGATCGTGGCTAGATTCTTTATCGTTCGAGCGACATTTATCTCAGTGGTGTTCTTCTCATGGCATTATTTTCGGTTGAGTCATACCGATAAGAAATTGATTTCGTGTTTCACGATTTTGTTTAGTTTTTCAGTTTAATGTGAATTTTGATGCATTTTATTGTCATCCTAAATAGTTTTCTAAACCATGCTACTTCTTTTAATCATACATCTACATTCACACAAAAGCACAACTCAAAACACATTAACCTTAATATGCAATCATTACTAGGGGTGAGCAAAAATACCCGATCTATTGATCTGATCCGCCGTCCGGCCTATCCGATTCGATAAAACCCGGATCCAATGGATCACAAAATTTTCTATCCGTATCCGATCCGATCCGGGATTTTTTTTTGCATATCCGTACCGGATACGGATAAGAGTTTTGAAGCAACCGGATATCGGTATATCCGACACTATATATATTTTTTGGAAAATACACATTAATATTAAGTAGCATAGATGTTTTAATGAGTATTTTGTAAAATTGCAACTCATCAAATGTTCAATTCTCCTTAGCCATGTAAATTTTCTCATCAATTTTAAACGGATCGGCAAATATCCGATTCCGATATCCGTCAATAATGCAAATTAATTGGGTCTAAATCAAAAATAGTAGAAATATTTTTTCAAAACCGATAGTTCGGATATCCACTACCGGGTATCCGTTCCAAACAGATACTTCTTACCGGATATCCGGTAATTAACGAATCGGATATGGATCAAGGTTTTAATGAAAACAATTACCGAATATCCGGTATATCGGATCGGATCGGAGATGTCCATCTGCGCAGCCCTAATCTTTACATAAATACCGGTGTTATAATTTAAGGTCAAGCCGAAGTTTACATCACATCCCTGCATTGTTCAAAAAGCTTTCTAACTTAAGATCCATCAATTTATATATTATATATACTTAACATAGAACTATACCAAAAGAATAACCCCTATGACTTTAGCCAAATATTTGTAACATAACCACCATATAAATATGTTTACGTAATTAATACTTATTATTTATATGCCAAAAGTAGCAAAAAGCTATTAAAATTCTCCTTAAAAGTTATCTTCTCATAAAGCTCCATAAGTTTGACTTCACCTACCACATAAAAAAAAGAAAAAAAAAAATCATACGGTTACAAAATAAAAATAAATAAAAATCTAAATTATTGGGAGAAATTAGTTGGCTGCTATTTGTAACCAAAATAGGACATCTAGCTTTCTTAATACGTTTTTTCTATCATATGCCCTAAAAACATAGGTTAAGAATGCTAATTTTGAGAACTAAAACCTTAATTTTTTTTATTTTTTTTGATTGGGTAAGAATTAGGGCGCTCTCCCTTCAGGGAGGGCGTCCTAGCGCATCCTTACGGATAAGAACTTGAAGTTCTGGATGATTTCGGATGGTGCATAGAGGGAGACTGTGACTCAATCGCGCAATTTTATCAGCCACAGCGTTGGAGCCTCTAGGCACATGAGTAATTCGGACCGATTGGAACCTTGAGAGGGTTACTAGAATATCGGCCATAATAATCTCAATTTCCCACGGGCAATTTTTCTCTCCTTGGGCCGCTTTTATTACTTGAATGTTGTCCCCTTCAATTTCAATGCATTTATATTGCTTTTCCTCAGCTAATCTGATGTCATCTCTGAGCGCAAGAGCTTCTGCCTTAAGGGCTGATATTTGTCCATATTTTCTCGCCATTAATTCCATTATCTCGCCCTTATGATTTCTTAGGACAGATCCTCCCCCTGCTTGTCCATTCTGTAGTCTAGAGCCATCAAAGTTGCACTTTATTGTCCCTTGTTGGGGTTTTTTCCATAATTTGGTGTCTCCTTTTTTCTTTTTTACTAAATGCGATTTAGTACCTATGTATTCTTCATCTTCATACCATTGTTTCGCACTTTTCCATTGTTCTAATTGTGTCCTAATGTACATTGGTAGGTCCTGGATAAAATCGTTCGGCGTTTGTTGAAAGATCAGTTTATTTCTTTGATGCCAAATACTCCACCATGAAGTTGCTAATACAATGAATTCTTTTTCTCCTAGTTGATTGAAGAGATCTGTTAAAATCGTCTTTGGTGCTTTATTATGTGTATTGCAATTTCTTAGGGTTTGTTCAATATTTATGTCAATTTTCCTAATCGTGCTTAGCGTATGTGGGCATTCTCTCAGTAGATGTATACTATCCTCCTCCGTACAATTGCACATTATGCAACCCCCAACAGTTGATATATTTTTTTCTCTTAGTCTAGTTTTTGTAGGTAAGCCATTCATACTTATTTTCCAAAGAAAGTTTTTCACCTTTGGCAGTATATCCAGTTTCCATATCCAGTTTATTATACTTGGTTCTTGGTGTGATACTTGAGTGACTAGATTGATTGCTGAATGTGTTGAGAACCATCCATTTTTACTTGGGCCCCAATATAATCTGTCTTGAATATTATTATCTAAGATGGGAATTGATGAGATCAGTTCCACCTGCTCACCCGGTAAACTTTGAGTTAATGCATTAATATTCCATTTTTTGTCTTGTGTTATAAAGTCAGCAACTCTTGTTTCTTCATTTATAGTGTCAGGATTGATAGCATATTGTTTTAATGGTCTTTCTAAAGCCCAATTATCATCCCAAAATTTAATTGTTTTTCCATCGCCAAGTTGCCATACAAGCCCTTTCTTAAACTCCGTTCGTAAATTTATTAGCTTTTTCCATTGCCAAGAGGTGTTCGCTTTAAGTTTGTAGGAAAAGAAGTTGTCATTTTTCATATATTTTTCTTGAACTACCCTAACCCAAATGTTTTGTGGTTCGGCAATGATTTTCCATAATAGTTTCATTTGTAATGCTTTATTCATGTGCTCTGCTTTCCTTAGGCCCAATCCTCCATGTGTCTTAGGTTTGCAGATTTTGTCCCATCCTATTAGAGGTTTATAACTTTGATCTTTATTCCAAAAGAAAGTTCTATTAATTCTGTGAAGGTCTTCATGAATTTTCTTTGGGAGCATGAAACTTTGCATGATGTAGTTTGGTTTTGTGGCTAAATTTGATCTTATAAGAATTGTACGTCCTTCCTGGGAGAGGGCATTAGCTTTCCATTTAGTAAGTTGACCTTGCGTTTTCTCAACTGATTCCTTAAAGGTTTCTCTATTAACTCTTCCGTTAATAATCGGGCATCCAAGGTATTTTTCAAGGTTGGTCATTGATGTTATTCCAAGCGCTTGTTGTATTTGTTGCTTTTGTTGATTGTTCACATTCTTTGATGGTTGAAATGCGGACTTATGATAATTTACTTTTTGTCCCGAAATTGCATTGTATTCTTCTACTATTTCCTTCACCTTAGTGCATGCACTTTGTGTTGCTTTAGAAAAGATAATAATATCATCTGCAAAGGCTAAGAAGGGGATTCTTAATCCTCCTCGAGCAATCGGAAAGCCCACGGAGCATCGATCCTTGTTGGACTCATTTTGGAGTTTTCTAGCTAGGATCTCTGTCCCAATTACAAAGAGAAACGGGGATAATGGATCACCTTGTCTAAGGCCTCTTTCCGGAAAGAATGGTTCTGTAGGCCCATTATTGACTAGAACTGAGTAAGATACTGTACAAACACATTCCCTTATCCATCCAATAAACTGCTCATTAAAACCAAATTTTTCTAGGACTTGGAAAAGAAAGGTCCAGTCTAATCGGTCATATGCTTTTTCCATATCTAGTTTGAATGCTACCCATCCGTCTTTCGCCTTACTCCCTCTAAAGGAATGAAAAATTTCATGAGCAACGAGTACATTGTCTTGTATTGCTCTATTGCTTACAAATGCTCCCTAAAGTGGGTGAATGATCTTATGAATTATTAATTTAAGTCTATCAGTTATGATTTTTGAGATGATTTTGTATATTGTTGAGCATAAGCTTATTGGTCTGTAATGATTTGTTGATGACAGATTGTCTATTTTTGGTACAAGAGAGATGAAAGTATGGTTTATTTGTTTCAATATTTTTCCTGAGTGGAAGAAGCTTTTAACTGCCTTCATAACTGAAGGGCCAACTATATCCCAATATTTTTTGTAAAATTCCGTTGTCATCCCGTCCGGGCCGGGTGATTTGTCTGATCCAATTTGCATTAGTGCGAGCTTCACTTCCTCATTTGTAACCGGTTTGGTGAGGAGATCATTATCCTCATTCGTTATCTCTCTTGTAATTAGTTGAAGGTAATCTTGTGTCAAGTTTTGGTGGACAGGTTCCTTTTCATACCTATGTTTAAAGTCTTTTCTGATTTCTTCTCTAATATTTTCCATCCCTACAATTTGTGTTCCATCGCTGGTTTTTATTTCTTTTATATTCTTTCTATTTCTTTTTCCACTTGCTACTTTATGGAAATATCCTGAATTGGTGTCAGCTAGTTTAATGTGTTTAGTTTTCGCTCTTTGTTTCCAATATACTTTGTGAAAGTTAAGTATGCTATCTTTTTGTTTTATTAGTCGTAATTGTTTTTGTATTATGCTTGGTTGTGGTGATACTATTATTTGCCTTTGTAGTTCTACCAATTTGTTTTCAATTTCTTTTAGTTGTTCGAAAACGTTTCCTAGGGTTCTTTTGTTCCAATTCTTTGCACTTGTTTTGAAGAGTTGGGTTTTCTTTATTAGTTTAAACATGTTCGACCCTTGAACATCCAATCTCCAAGCTTGTCTTACAACATTCCGAAAATCTCGTCGATACATCCACATTTTTTCCAATTTAAAGGGCATTCCTTTTGTGATCGCATCATTGATTAGATCCACCGAGATTTTACAATGATCGGACGTTGTAAATGCATGGTTTGTGGTTTGAATTCCCGGGAACCATTGTATTATACAATTGCTAACTAGAGCTCGATCCAGCTTTTCATAAATATTATTTTCTTCAGTTTTGTTTTTTCTCCATGTGAAAATATTGCCACTTGTAGGGATGTCTACAAGTTCACATGTATTTTTAAAATTATGTAGCCGTTCAAATCTATATGGTTCAGGGTGTGCACCACCTTGTTTTTCACTTGAGTTCTGGATTTCATTCAAATCTCCTATTATGATAATAGGTAAGTTAATATCAATTAAAGTACTCGTAATGTTTTGCCAAAATTCGTCTTTTTTATCCGGGTTAGGAGGAGCATAAGCAAAACAAATTGCAATTGTATACTTTGTTATCATATTACGGTATTTTAGTATGATGTATCTAGGTTCTTGTATTATAGTTGTTACTTCTTCATTCACTAATTGGTAAGCCTTCCACATTACACCCAGTCCACCCGCTCTACCTGAAGCGGGGGACCATATAAAATTGTCAAATCCCACTCTTCGCCATACCTGGTCACTTGGTGCTATGTCAGTTAGAACTAAAACCTTAATTGAAAACTAATAAACTCTATTGAAAAAATAATTATATACAAATCAATATAATTTCAAAATATATTACCATTTTAGGCTCTTAACCTATGTCCTTAGGCTTAAAGCATATGTTAGAAAAATCGTTCTTAATAACATATTTCACACAATGGCAAAAATGTACCCAAAGAACAAGAGAGAAGTTGTTGACTAGTTATTAACCAAAAATACCAAAACTTTCAAATGTAGAAGATAAGACACGTAATATAAGACCTAATCCAACATCTCATTTTTAAGCCTCTTCTTAATTAGTATTAAAAGTTCAAGTAGAAACCATCCATGAAGACCTCATCCAACATTTCATTTTTTAAACTCTTCTCAATTAGTGTTAAAAGTTCAAGTAGAAACAGCCATGAAGACAAGTGCAATAAACATCTTCCCTTTATCAGGCATGTTGAAGGTGCTCTCGAGAGGGTGAGAGTTATAGCCAACTGTTACTGAATTTTCACATCTTCCCTGATTGTGTACAATTGGGAGATGTTGCTTAAAATCACATAGGTGACTCATGTGGCCTCACATAAAAAAATGCCCTAGTCAAACTATATGGCTATATCATTATCAGAATGACATGTGGAATTTTGTCATTCGGACATCGCTGGTTGTTTTTACAAAAAGTAATAAGTTATTGGATGAGAATAGTTCAATTTGTGAAATTCATTTGTGTTATTGCCTATTAGTACAACCTATCAATTCCTATGAACAAGAGCAAAGAGTTTTTTCAATTATTTACCAATTGTGATCTAGGCTTTTCGGATGCTGAAGAACATGCAAACAATACTTCTCATTAAATCCATTTCTTTCAATTTCAATGTTAGAACTCAGAAAAATCATCACAAGGCACGAAACGTTGACATTGATAACAGGTAAAATTGGTCACACTGATAATAACCACAAACAATTAAGCACACATTAATCCACAAAAACAAACGCCTAAACATTACTAAATGACCATAACCAGAACATAAGTGTAATGAACTCTTAGAACTGTATGCCTCTTAAAATTGTCCCTCTTAGGTGTGATAACACAAGTGCAATAAACATCTTTAAAAATCTTGTGCACCACTCTAAGACTTCTTGGGATTTATGGAGCCTGGTTCGAGATTAAGCGGAAAAAGAGACGAACGTGGAAAAAGGAGGCGGCGACCGCGGTCCGGGAGAGCGCGAGCTGGGCAAGAAGCCAAGAAGACGCGGCAGACGAGCCCACATCTTGTCAATTGAGATCAAGAAACGAGAGCGCGGTTCAAGAGGGATGAAGCGACCACCTCTTCTCGGACGCGCCCACGCCCTTTATCCCTAGTCGGTGAAGGGGCGGGTTTTCTTGATGGGCAAGTTTGACAAGATCTTTTTAGGATAAATTGTGTCTTCTTATTTTTGGGAAGATAATATTTTATATATCTTTAATGCCTTGTGTTCTCCATGTAAACCCAACTATGGTTATTATAATTGTGTATTGTGCTAAGAATCCTGAAAAGCAAAGAGGGAAAATTCGGAGAGAGTTAGAGAGGTTAGGTTAGACTGATCAAATAAGTCATTACAAAAAAAAATGGCAGATTCAGCGACCACAATAAATCAAAAAAATGGTCGCTAAATCGATTTAGCGACCACTTTATGGTCGCTAAATCTGTTCGCTAAAAGGTCGGACGTTAATCGGGTGGCGACCACTTGGTCGCTAATATTAGTGACCAAACTAAAGTGGCGACCACATGGTCGTCATACCCTGGAAAACATCCAAAGATCATGGGGTTGCCAAATTTAGACAGAGTTAGCGATCACATGGAAACTAATTAACGTTCATGTGGTCGTTGGATCTCTATCCTAGGTATGGCGACCGTACGAGTATTAGCAACCATATGGTCGCTAATCTCGTAAAAAAGGCGCACGATCCTTACCTTTTACTGAAAATAGGCGCACGATATGTATGAACTTATTGACAAATGGTCGTCAATATTTATGTAATAAAAAAATAAAATTATAATTACGTATACAAAAGAAACAATAATAAAATATAATTAAATAATTATTTAAACTAATTTAAATAATTTACAAAAAAAACAACTAAACTAGCCGGTTTTGTCGGGCCAAACGGACGCGTCTTAGGTGGATCATTCTCGTCGGAACCTGGTTGATGGGACCCAAACGATTGCGGGTCGAAACCTTGGTCCATCTACTGCATAAACTCCTCCAGTTGCTCCAACCTACCCCACAATTCCATCTCGGTTTGCGTAAGGGCGGTATTGGGTCATCTACACCATCTGAGGAGGTTGTCGACGCGGCGTTGACAATCGAGCCGTAGTACTCGGACGCAGCGTTTCCAGGCCCGAAGACAACGCCTCTCGGACCCACTCCCCAACGGCCATCAAATAAGCATCGCACTCGTCTTGAAAGGACAACGGGGTTCCCGACTCGGAGGAAATCTGGGAGAGGATCTCTTGGGACCTCGTCCGGGCGATTTTCTCCCACTAGTTCCGGACCGTCTCGTCGTCCATATCGGGCTGAGAGGGGTCCCATCGAAAGTGCGTCTAAAGTGGAAAAAATCCGAAATTTATAAAACTAAATGCAAAATAAATAAAATTTAACCTCCAAGCCTCAAACAAATGAGTCTTCGACGCGGGGGACAAAAAATTGAACTCCGACTCTCTAATGTTTGGTTGGCTGGTGCAAATGTGTCTCGACCACAACACCACTAGAACCGACGGTTGCAAGCTGTGAAATCTCGTAAAACATGTTGTAACATGGTTTGAATAATATACGAATTTAAAATAACAAAATGGTTGTTTTCTTACCTACCTCCCGCCGACAATGGTCAAATACCATATGTGGTTGGGATCGAACCCTTACGATGGCGCCGACAAGGGCTCGGGGTTGGGGACGCCAGACCCCTCCTCGCATGACCCCGTCTCCTCTATACTACGAAGACGGGATCCATCATCCTCGGGCGACGACGACGACAACAACAGTAGCAACAACAACAGCAACAACAGCAACAACAGCAGCAACAACAACAACAACAACAACAACAACAACAACAACAACAGCAACAACATCAACAACAACCATGTATTGATTTTGAGTACCTCAAGTTCGGGGGGAGCAAGACAATGGTTCATAGTAGGCAAGAGGCCTTGAAGTAAGAACCATGGACCGATGTTCAAAAGATGATTGAAGAACTAGAGGACTATGCAGAGGGCAAGAAAGTTAGGTGAGCTGACATGGTAGAGAAGAAAGCTTGTAAGGAGAAAATCTTGCTGACAAGCTTAAGAGATTGAAGATTGGCAAGGCTTCAGATGGGCTTAAGTAAGTTGAAGGCCCGACACTACCAAAACTGAAGGATTGTTGAAGAATAAAACAATTACAATTAGAATTAGCCTCCAAGTGGAAGAGTGTTGGGATTTATGGAGCATGATTCAATATTAGGTGGAAAAAGAGACGAATGCGGAAAAAGGAAGCGACGACCAGGAAAGGACCCCTTCCAGGAGGAGGCACCCCCTGCTAGGAAGGCGACGACCGCAACTTGGGAGATCACGGGCTATGCAAGAAGACGCGTCCACGTCTTCTGCAGATGACTCCGTGTCTTGTCAACTGAGATTGAAGAACAAGAGTGCGGTCCGGGAGGGATGACACGACCGCATCTTCCCGGATGCGCATGCGCCCTAGCCCGAGTCAGTGAAGGGGCGAGTTTTCTTGGCAAGCAAGTTTGACGAGATCTTTTTAGGATAAATTGTGTCTTCTTATTTTACGAAGATAATATTTTGTATCTATCTTTAAGACCTCATGTTCTCCATTTAAACTCAACTATGGTTATTGTAATTGTGTACTATGCTAAGTGTTGGGATGCCTCGATTTGGGCCCAATTCCGCTGTCGAAGGATCCATTTCAGCAAAGAGTAAGGGCCCAAACACTCGCCCAAACACCTGCCAAGATTCGGAAGGAGAAGCTAACGGCTTGCGGAAAACTCGCCAATAACGGCTAAGCCATTAATGCTGATCGCGATATTCTTGGGATTACTAGCCGGTGAAGTACAACGGCCCATTGATGGAAGGCAATTATAAAAGATCAATAGAACAAGGAAGGAGGACACACAATATCAAAGCTTTGAACTACTAATCTCATAATTCATACTTTGTTGTAAAATATTGAAGTACAAGTAGTTGTTTAATCGGTTTTTCTATGTAAACTCGCAACGACACGTTCATTGTTTGATTCCTTTAATCTAAATTCTAATTTCTTTTTCTATCCCTATTCATAATTGTTTCCCTGAAGTATACTTTACCCGTGAGTTTAACGCGTTTAGACTGATTCTTGGTTAAGGTTCCCTCATTATAGCAGGTAACACGTTAACGTGTTAATTCTGCCCAAAACACTAAGAATCCTGAAAAGTAGAGAGGGAAAATCAGAGAGAGCTTGAAAGGGCAGGTTGGACTGATCAGATCAGTGTAGATCAAGGAGATTAAGTCTTGTAATCCTCAAATCTAGTGAAAAGTCTCTAGCTTGGTAGTGCCCCTAGACATAGTCATTCTGACGAATTGGGTTAACAAATTCTTGTGTTCTTCTCTTCTTATTCTTTCTTAATTCTGTTGTGAGTCTGTGTTTGTTATACCATTGCGGTAGGGTGTCGAATTTCCTAACAGGACTAAGCACATTGAGATAAGGCATCATTTCCTATATGATCACATAGAGAAAGGTTCCATATAAACGAAATACTATAGGACTAAAAATCAAGTTGTAGACATTTTTGGATAGACAACCCTTCAAGCATTTGAGGATGATGATTCATAAATTAAACAAGTCCCGATCCACAATTCCCCTAATGCTTAACTAGTCTTAATTTGAAATAATTAGGAAACTATGTCTAAGTAGTTTTCATCTTTGATAATTGCATGAGTTGTTTGTTTTGAAATACTCAATACTTTTTGTTATGGAATTGTTACTTAATATTGCTATTTCTTTCAACCCAAAATGATCAACTTGATCTTTTCTAACCCTCATTACAAGCAGAAATAATGGTTGATGATAAGACTTGTCCCTTAAACTTGATCCAGTAAACATTTGCTATGAACCTAATATATTTGAAACCATCAATCTGGATTCAGTTATCTGAATGTCAAAAATTCCTAACCTTACTTTTGTTTGGATATACTTGTTTTTTATTTTATTATTGCACAAAAATCCTATTGTGTCCAAAGTCCAAACCAATCCCATTGTTACCCGTTCATGGGAAAGAAGAAAGGAGCAACAATGGGCTTGGTTTGGACAGGAGAAGAAAGGAGTAACCAATCTTCATTGAGAGATTGTTCACGAAGAAGAAGGAAACATCAATAGTAAACATTGAAAATGAAGAGGAGGAAGAAGAAGAAGAAGAAGAAGAAGAAGAAGAAGAAGCTAGCAAATCCATGGAACCACTTCTTTAACTATAATTCAAGGATCCTATTTTCGGTCGTCCCTCAACCAGAAAGTCAAAGAAGGCACCAAGAAGCCCAAGATTGAGGCAAAGAAGGAGAAAAAAAAACTGCTAGTGCTAGGATGCTTCTAGTCCCTCTGGTAGTCATAGTTGAATCCCTATAAAAAAAAGACTTCCAACAACTCCAAGATCTCAGCTTCATCCAACAATGGGGCAAACTTTGCTTACAGCCAGCCATAGTTGATAAGAAACAAGTCAAACTATTCTACTCCAAGTTCCAACCAATGATAGGAATGGAGGCCAACCCAGTGATCTATCACACCTTAGGAGTAGATGATTTCACCTCCAACTACTCCCTCATCCGCAAGATTCCTCAAGTTCTAGAAGAAGGATTCCACACCCTTCCCATCATGGCATGGCGGGACACGAAAGGGAGATCTTCCATTCTGAAGCATTTCCTTAGGCACATTCCCCCTGTGGGAAAGGAAATAATGACTCATGGGCATAGTCAAGTGGGAAAAATGGCACATCAATATATCACCAGGGTGGTAATTCCAAGGCAAGAAAAGAGAACCACCCTTAACACTAACGACACCATCCTCCTCGATTTGTTCCTATGAAAGGAGAAGATTAATTTGTCCAGGATCATCATAAGGCATATGTGAAAATGTGTCTCCAAGCCTTCTCATGGGCTACCATATACTGCTTTGTTAAAGGAGATAATGAAGAAGGAAGAAATCTACAATCCTCAAATGAAGGAGAAACTTGAACATGAAATAGGCATGTCCAACTTTCTAAGAATGAAGCACTCTCTTGAAGTACAAGAAGAGGAACAACAACAATAACAACTGTAAATTGAGAAAGGGGAAAGCACTAATGTTCTGCAAGCTCGAAATCACCTCAACAGGATGAATGCTAAATTGTGCCATGATACTGCTAAGATGTGCCTTATCAACGAGCTCGCACAAAATTCCCTAGCATATCTTTCTAGTTTAATATTCATGCTTTTTCTTTTAGATCCTATATATCTTGTATGCTTTTTCTTTTTGAGTCATGAATGAAATTATCCCTTAGTTATGGATGTGCTTTACATATATGTTTTCCTTACTTTCTTGATCTAAAATCTTTTTGATGATTTCAAAAGGAGAAAGTGTAGAAAACTACAATGATGTGTTGTTTAAGAAAATATAGAATAATGTTTTCCTTACTAAAGGGAAACTATCTTCTTAAAAATCTTGAAAATCAGAATTGCATCTCCATCTCAAGGGAGTCAATATCTCTAAATATCACGTCTTTTGCCTATATATCTCTTCTTCAGGCTTCCATTGCCTTGAACTGAACTTCATGCATTTTCCATTTACTAGGTAAATTTTTGAAATGGGTTTGTCATCATCAAAAGGGAGAAATTGTTGGAACATGTTTAGCAATTGCTAGTTCGAATACTAAAACAATGAACCCTTATATCATTTTTATGATAACAAATGACATTAAGAACTAATGTCTAAATCTAAATATTTTAGGAAATAAAGATTTTATAGGAACTACGAAGGAAACAATGTGCAAAGAAATAGACTCGTTTCCTAAGTAATTAGGATTACATGTCAAATGAAGAAGGGCAAAAGAATCTTTATGAAACTAACATGGGCAGTAAGGGAAGGACATATGTGTACAAAAATAGAAAGAGTACCAAAACGTACGCTAGTCATTAGGATTTATGCCTTCTGTCTCAAATGAAAAATGATAAAGTCGTCTTTTGGAAGAATGCCTTTGTATAAATAGAAAGCGATAAAGGTAGGCCACATACATCACTCACTCGAATGTACAGTAACCACCAGAGAGCAACGAAGAGCAAGAGAGTGATCCTAGATTTGTCAAGAACCAATCTGCGAAGAAGAAGAAAAAGAGGAAGTTGGAGTTGAGTGTTCGATCTTAACGACGACGAGGAAGACGTTTTCAGTGCTAAAGGGAGCTGCATCTGGAAGGAAATTGTAATGTTTGACCTCTTTATTTGTTTGAACTAGTAAGCTTAGAAAGTGAGTACTTAGATCCATTAATATTGCTAGAGTTTGGTGATCATTAGTAATAGAAAAGTTTGAATTTATATTGTAACAAAAATTTCAATTTATTGGCAAAGAGATAACTAAAGAACTAATCATTCAATAAAGTCTTTACAACAATAAAAGTTGTCCCTCTCATGTGTAATAAATGTTCTACAATTATGCATTAATTTTCATCAATATTAAAAAACAATAAGTATTTAAAAATTTATTTGAAAGACATTATACACATATTTATAAAATGACTATTTATCTTCTTTTAAAAACTTGAGATTCTTTTTTAGGAAAAAAATATAAATATGGTGTATAATATAAAAACATAAAGACATAATATTATTTTTCTTAAAAAAAGACACAATATCATATATTGCTTTCTATTCACAATTTTCATATGTCTGAGGGCCACATTAATTTGAATTTGAAAAAAATTATAAGAAATGAAACTGAAAAATTGGTGGTAGATTGAGAAAATAAAATCAAAATAATACTTAAAATACTAACCAAATTTAGATGGAAAAGAAATTTATTACAACTTAAATTGCTATGTAGTGTACACCGATTAAATAATCAAATAGTTTATTTATGTATGATTTGCAACATTTTATTTTATTTTAGTTATATGACTAATTATAATATTTCATAATGCAATTCAATAAACTCGAATTTAATATACTTAATCATATGTTATAATTTCAAAAAATAAAGAAATTTAAAATAATAACACATAAAATATAAGATTTGTCCCGTCCAACGGACGGGGTTAGCCCTCTAATTTTAATTTAAAGTTCTCCAAAAAAGGTAGAGATTTGTTCATTTAACTGGTCGGTCATAGTGGATTCCTCGCGGAAACAATTCTCGTTTGTATTTAAGTAACGCATTATCGATCCTACACATTTTAATTTGTTGATCAATTTTTAAATGAATTGCATGATTGACACCGTACGTACGTATAATATATAATCATCGACCCACTAGTTTGTTGGATAATTAATATATACTTGTATCTTTTTGTGATCAAGGAAGATGACTACGTAACATACATTTTAATTTGTTGATCAATTTCTAATTGATTTGCATATTGACACTGTGCGTACAATAATCGTCGACCCACTAGTTTGTTGCTATTGTGATATAAATAAAACCAATCCAATAGGCATTAATTGATCGATCAATTAGGTGGCCTTGTGCGATCAAGGAGGGTGACTGCGTAACATGCATTTTAATTTGTTGATCAATTTCTTAATGATTTGCATGCGTGACACCGTACGTATAATAATCGTCGACCCACACTAGTTTGTTGGATAATTAATATATCTTTGTGCACTATTGTGATATAATTAAAACCAATCCAATAATTATACCACTTAGTAATTAAAAAATGGAAATTGGTTGATCACCAAGTATTAAACCCACTAGCCACTAGGAATGTATACAGGGGTGGAGCCATGACTGTCCGGATGAAAACGGACCTTAGAAAATGGACCTCGGATAATTAAACTAGTTTAACAAAACAATATATAAAGAATATCGAATATATAAAATATCTGTAAATTAAATTCAAAATAGTGTAACATATAAAGTATAAATCAAGCTACATTTATTTCTTTAATACAAGGTAATTAAAATCTACAGAGTGATTAAATTCTAAAAATAGTTTAAAATAACATCATTATCAATAAATACGAGCATCTCTCTCAATAAATACAACCAAATTATCGCCCAATACTTTTTTCTTTCCTCATAATAAATACCATAATATATTCTTCCCTGTCACTATGCAACAGCTAATTTTTTGTCATCTTTAAACGATTGAATGGTTGCTTGTTCAGAAAAATATCAAAATTAATGGTAAAACATGGAAAATAGTTGATACGGAAGAATTATCCTCGGCTAGGCCATCTCGAGTTCGGCGTCGTCCAAAACGATACGAAGATTAATTTTATTTATTTATATTAGTATTTTTATAAGTTTTAGAACATTGATTTATAATTTCAGTATTTTAGGCAATTTATGTAATTTTTTTTAAACTAGAGCATTGCTCTCTTCTCGGGTTTTCTTTACGGTTCTTTCCCGGGACGCTTTTTTTGAACCGTTAGGGCTTAGGTATAAATACTCTTGGAAACTCTCTTCATAATTTATCCAAGAAAATAGTTTGCCCTAATTTCTCTCTAGCTCTTATTTTCCTGTGTTAGCTTATCTCGAGTCGGATTCCACATCGGAATAGGCTCAATCCCCTTGACCAACAAGGGTTCGATACGCGGTCCACATCGGGTCCGTATCAACTGGTGCTTTCATCCTGAACACCATGTCGAAATCCCCCGCCAGAGAAACCGCGAACACTACCGGCGATCAACCCGATCTCCGCGACTTGCTTATGCAATTATCCGAAGATTTCCAACGACTTTCGGGTCGTGTGGACGCTCAACAATCACGCCAAAATACGATGTACGATATGCTACAATCGGCTCGTTCTCCGACGGATCTCGTCTCGGCAGCGTCGGTCGGCCACACCACGGTACCGCCCGCCACGGTTCAGCCCTCGCTCAGCCAGGTTTGGCTTCCACCGAGCGCCGGCCCTAGCAGCGCTCCCCAGCAGCCTTTTGATTGGACGTCCGGCCGCACGTTTCCAAACCCTAATGTGCCGCCCCACCGATTTTCGTTCGGGCCGCCTTCGTCGACCACGGGTTGGCCTCCGCCAAGCGTGGGTGTCGCGCACGGCGTATCGGCACCAACATCGGGCCCTTTCCTGGGCTGGACACCGCCCGAATTCTCGCCGAGTCCCGCGCCCTTCGCGATGCCCAGCCCGAGCGCGATTGATTACCAAGCCGTGCCGACCGCATCACAAGGCTATCTACCCATGGGCCGAGCGTCGTCAGGACCCAACACATCTCCCAAAATTCGGGTTGATCCACCTCGATTCAGTGGCTCCGATCCGAACGGATGGATTTTTCGCGTCCAGGAGTATTTCGCCTATTTCCGGACACCTGATTATGATCGTTTGAGATTGGTGGGGATGTTGATTGATCACCCTGCTTCTGATTGGTTCCGATATCAACGTCGGAATAATTGTGGCGAGAATTGGACTGCATTTCTACAATCCGTCCAGCAACGCTTTGATCCCACTTATTATGAAGATTATACAGGTCTATTGGCCAATCTGAAACAAAAGGGATCCGTCCTTGATTATCAGACTGAATTCGAGTCCTTGTTGAACAAAGTTACCGGACTTTCTGAGGCAACCCTGATTTCTTTATTTAAGGCTGGATTGAAACAACCGGTACGTCGGGAGTTGAATTTACGAAATCCGACGACGTTAGCCCAAGCTTTTGCTCTCGCACGCGAATTAGCGGCATCCTTCAGTGAGGTGTCCACGCCGTGGCTGACGAATAAGCGACAGTGGGTGCCCAATGGCAATCGTTCTTCACCGGCTAAACCCGCCTCGGCTCCTCTTTCAGGCGACACACCGACTGCGCCGGCACCGCCCCCTCCTAACGGTACGTATACTTCGCTCCCAATTCGTCGTCTTACTATTGCTGAGCGTGATGAACGTACTAAAAAAGGGTTGTGTTTTAATTGTGACGAGAAATTTGTTCGAGGACATCGATTCACGCCCCGCTTTTTGGCTTTATTGAGTTGCGACTACAGCGACGACGACGACGAGACTGAGCAATCGGACGATCTAGCGGTGACAGGCGATATATCTAGCTTGAATTCGATGGATGGACTACCAAATTCGCGCGCTTTGCGGTTGTCAGGTTCGATTATGAACACTGAAATTCAAGTTCTTATTGATGGTGGTAGTACTCATAATTTCATACATCCGGAGGTGGCGGAAAAATTACACCTGCCATTGCTTAAAATCGACCCCTTTCGTGTTTTCGTGGGCAACGGAGCTTATCTGTTATGCTCCCATCAATGTCCGACCACTCGTATTGATCTGCAGGGTCATCATTTTGCTATTGATCTCTATGTCCTGGCGGTACATGGACCGCAAGTTGTTCTCGGCGTTCAATGGTTACAGACTTTGGGCACTGTGTCCCACGATTACGCTAAGCTGACTATGCAATTCTCTTGGGAAGGCAAATCTGTGTTCTTAACAGGAGACCGTCAGACACCCCGACCGATTTCTATGTCGGTTCTGCTTTCACTGTGTGCTTCTGATCAGATTCTCGAATGCTTTGAAGTCGTCAGCTTGTCTCCTGAAACGCAGTCTGAGGCGCTCAACTGGCCTCCGGAATTGGCGCCGGAATTGCGTACTGTACTCGAGAACCGTCGTTCGGTTTTCACTATGCCAACGGGTCTTCCACCGCCCCGTCCGTGAGATCACAATATTCATTTGCAGCCGGGATCAAAACCGGTTAATGTGCGTCCTTACCGATACCCGTACTTTCAGAAATCAGAAATCGAACGCCAGGTTCGTACCATGCTCGAGCAGGGAATTATTCAGCACAGTACTAGTCCTTTCTCTTCTCCTGCTCTGTTGGTCAAGAAGAAAGACGGCAGCTTTCATTTCTGTATTGATTACCGCACTCTCAACAATATTATCGTCGCAGATAAGTTTCCGATTCCCACTGCTGATGAATTATTTGATGAATTAAGGAATGCTATGATTTTTACTAAACTTGATCTGCGCTCAGGATATCATCAGATACGGATGCACTCTTCCGATATCTACAAAACCGCGTTCCGCACGCACGATGGCCATTATGAATTCTTAGTTATGCCTTTCGGCCTTACTAATGCACCATCGACATTTCAGGCAGCGATGAATACTATATTTGCTCAATATCTGCGCCGCTTCGTTATTGTTTTTTTTTATGATATCTTGGTATACAGTCCTTCTCTTACAGAGCATGCTGACCATCTTGATACAGTGTTACAAATTCTACAGGCCAATCACTTCTATGTTAAGGGGTCGAAATGTTCATTCGGCACATCCACAGTGGAATATCTAGGTCATATTGTCTCTGCAGGGCAACTTCTGGCCGATCCGGCAAAATTATCGGCAATGTCTGATTGGCCTCTACCGAAATCAGTTAAGCAATTGCGGGGTTTTTTGGGTCTGACAGGCTACTACCGCAAGTTTATCCGCAATTATGCTTTGTTAGCAGCTCCTTTAACTGACCTATTACAAAAAGAAAAATTCACTTGGTCTGATTCGGCGACTTCGGCCTTTCAACGTTTGAAAGAAGCGATGATGTCCCCACCAATTCTTCAGCTTCCCGATTTTACACAGCAATTTGTGATTGAGACGGACGCTTCCGATTATGGCGTTGGGGCCGTGTTGTTACAAGCAGAACGCCCCCTCTCGTTCTTCAGCAAGAAACTGGGCGTCCGTCGCCGCGGGTCTTCCGCATATCATCGCGAGCTTTTCGCCATTGTCTCCGCTGTTCAGAAATGGCGTCAATATTTGCTCGGCCGGGACTTCTTAATTCGTAGTGATCAGAAGAGTTTGAAGGAACTTCTGACCCAGGTAATACAGACCCCTGATCAACAATTCTTCATGCGCAAGCTTATGGGTTACAAATTCCGTATTGAATACAAATCCGGCGCTAGTAATCGGGTGGCAGATGCATTATCGCGTTGCATGAGCGACGAGGACGCGGAATTGCGCCACTTTCTCTCATTTGCGGCACCACTGCCGGACCTCTTAACACGGCTCAAAGCCGAAAACTCGGTGCTCGAGGATTTACGTCAATGGCACGTAGCTGCGGAGAATGGAACGCTACCACCTCCGTTCCGTCTACACGACGGTGTTTTATATTATGGTCACCGCATGGTGATCTCGGCGGCCTCACCGATTATGGCCGAGATTCTTAATGAGTTCCATGCATCGCCGAGCGCAGACCATCCGGGCGTTGAACGCACTTTCCGTCGCGTCGCTGAGGTATTTTTTTGGAGAGGTATGCGCGCTGACGTTAAACGATTTGTCGATGCTTGCCTCATTTGTCAATCGACGAAATACAGTACGAGTAAACCGGCAGGGTTAATTCAGCCTCTCCCCGTTCCACGCCAGGTGTGGGACGAGGTGTCCATGGATTTTATTACCGGATTGCCCCCGTCTCGTGGCCACACCACAATTCTGGTGGTTGTTGACCGGCTTTCCAAATATGCACATTTTGGTGCCCTGGGCCCGTCTTTCGATGCTCCCCGCGTTGCCAATTTATTTGTTGATTTGGTTGTGAAACTACACGGTATTCCAACCATCATTTTGTCTGACAGAGATCCCGTGTTTCGCAGCGCATTTTGGTCCGAGTTACATCGATTAAGCGGGACAAAACTCCACCACAGTACTGCTTATCATCCACAGACTGATGGCCAGACGGAAGTTAAGAATCATAGTCTAGAGCAGTATCTGCGCGCTTTCACTCAAGGCCGTCCTCGTCGATGGTTCGATTTTCTGCCTTGGGCCGAATTGGCCTTAAATTCCATGTTTCATGAAGGCCTCGGCATGTCCCCATTTAAAGTCCTTTATGGCCGAGACGCGCTGCCTATTGCCCGGGCAACCGTGCCGACTGGTCCGCCAACGCTGGCTTCCGAAGCTATACGTGACCGGGATCAAATTCTTGACCTGATCTGGGCCAATCTGATTAAGATGCAACAGCGCATGTCATCTCAAGCGAACAAGCATCGCAAAGACATCGAATTCAGCGTCGGCGATCGCGTTTTATTGAAGCTACAGCCTTACCGTCAGCACTCGGTCAACCGCCCCCTCTCCGCCAAGCTCGCTCGCCGTTTTTACGGCCCGTTCACTATCATCGAGCGGATCGGCCCGGTGGCCTATCGTTTGGAATTACCCGTTTCAGCCCGTATCCACAACGTGTTCCATGTTTCGTTGCTTCGTCCTTTTAAGACGGACGGGTCGCACATTCAGCCTGCCACACTGCCTTCTGAATTCTTGTATGACAGGCCGATTTCACACCCAATTCGCGCCACGGCGGAACGCGAGATTCTGGTGGATGGCACGCCGCGTCGCGAGTGGCACGTCGAGTGGGCGGATGGCAAGCCTTCTGAATTTTCATGGGAACCAGTTGACATCCTCCGACGCTCGTTTCCGGATTTACAGCTTGAGGACAAGCCTATTCTCATCGGGGGAGAGATTGATACGGAAGAATTATCCTCGGCTAGGCCATCTCGAGTTCGGCGTCGTCCAAAACGATACGAAGATTAATTTTATTTATTTATATTAGCATTTTTATAAGTTTTAGAACATTGATTTATAATTTCAGTATTTTAGGCAATTTATGTAATTTTTTTTAAACTAGAGCATTGCTCTCTTCTCGGGTTTTCTTTACGGTTCTTTTCCGGGACGCTTTTTTTGAACCGTTAGGACTTAGGTATAAATACTCTTGGAAACTCTCTTCATAATTTATCCAAGAAAATAGTTTGCCCTAATTTCTCTCTAGCTCTTATTTTCCTGTGTTAGCTTATCTCGAGTCGGATTCCACATCGGAATAGGCTCAATCCCCTTGACCAACAAGGATTCGATACGCGGTCCACATCGGGTCCGTATCAATAGTCATAGTTATCCAATCATTAATTGAATGAAATTACAATTGTAATGCAAAATTACAATAAAAGATGGACCGGATCGACGTCAAGTTAAAATAAAAAATGGACGACATTTTTCCTTGTTGTAATGCAAAATTACAACAAAAGATGGTGCATCAAGTTAAAATAAAAGATGGACCATCATGATACAAAACACACAATTTACATGCCACTACAAAGAAAATTATGGAAAAGCTGTTAGACTTGCTCTGAAATTAATCTTTTAATATGATTGGATATATGGTTTATTTTCCAGATTTGATTCGCCATCTTTCATACTATATTGGTTGATCACAGATTCGGTTGGACTTTCGATAGAAAAGAATCCCATGATCCGAAACCAGTCTTGTCCTAGCCACATTTAATTTGCATAGGCCTAAGAGGGGTGGAGTGGAGGCTATCATTTCTATCTTGGTTCCCATTTATTTTTCCCCAACTTCTCTGCCCTTTAAGCTTACAACATGTGGAAACTTTTTTTCCAGTGAGTGATTTGTGTCATATAATAATTAATCTTATTATATATACTTGTTTTTGATATCTAATTACTCAATTATATATACTATTGAGAGGTATATACACCTAGCACAAGGTAGCACTGATCGCTTAAACCAAATTCAGCAGATTCACTCTCATAAAACTCTTCCTTCTCTTCTCCCCCATCATAGACAATATACATATTTCCAACCTTTTAAACCGTATCTATTCAAAAATGAAGAAGAATGATAAAGTGACACCACTAAAGATCCAGCTTGACACGGCCAAGCCACACCCACAGCACCAAGGCCGGCCGGCAGCTAGCTATAGCGTTCGGGGCAGCTTCCAATTCCTCGCGGGTTTTCTCGTCACCCTCCTCCTCTTGTCCGCGGCTTACCTCATCAGGGGCTATAAGGTCGCCAGCTGGTCCTATAATGTTGGTCAGCTAGAGGTGGGCAATTGCAACATCATGAATATTAATGACGTCACCCACAAGTCATCTCCAAGAAGCTGTGATTTGTTCTCAGGGAAGTGGGTTTATGACAATCAAACCTACCCTTTGTACAAGAAATCACAGTGCTCTTTCACCACCGATATATTGGCTTGCGAGAAAAACGGGCGCAAGGACTTGAAGTACCAGAATTGGAGGTGGCAGCCACACCACTGTGATCTCCCAAGGTCTCTCTTTCTTTGATTTTCTACCTCTTCTTGAATTTCTTGTTAATTAATTATAGCAATACCTTAATTTTAAGTAGTTTTGTTTGTTGGTTGGAATGGATGATGTAAGTAACAGGTTCAATGCCACTGCCTTGCTAGAGAAGCTGAGGAACAAGAGGCTGATATACGTGGGCGACTCTCTAAACAGAGGCCAGTGGGAATCCATGGTTTGCTTAGTCGAAGCCACCATATCGTCTCCCTCCCTAAAGTCTATAGACTACACTCTCAACAATTCCTTGACAATCTTCAAAGCCATTGTAAGTTTTACTATTTATTTATCTTCTAATAATTTCTTTTCTGTTGGTCACGCACACTAATTAATAGTAAAACTATAAACTCTAAATAATCATATTAAAATTATTGTAATAATCAATCAATCAATCAATAACTATATAAAAATTATCTTTTTTTAAACCACTAGAACGATTCTGGTTACACTTCACATAAAATTATTTATATATTAACCTTAAACAAAATAAATTATCTTCGTCTTTCATATTATATCAAATCTTATATATTACTTTTTAATAAAATATTTTTTTATGTTTTTTTCAACCATCTATACATATATCGGTGTTTTATGGTAAATTTACAAAAAGAGCGATCTTTAAATTCGGTTATTTTATGTTTGATAAAAAATCAACTTTTAAACTAAGTTAAATATATAGTTATCTATACAATCATCATTACTATATACTAAAAAAGAGGTTAAAATAATATTTGAAACAATCACACATTAAATTTCACTATCCATTTTTAAAGATTTATTCGATTGGTTAAAATTTAACTAGATTATTTTTAATTAGTTGTATTTATGTATATGAAACTAAAACAATCAATATAGTAGTTAAATTATTGGATATGATAGTTGTTTGTAGATAAGATACATATAATTTTTAAAAAGTATACTTTCCCTTATTAACAATAAATAATTATTTTTAGAAATGATAGTTTTTTTATACATAAGATATGTTCTTAGAGTTTAGTTCAAATAAAACAACTCCTTATCTTATAAAATAAGGAGCGTTTAGAACTTTTGAATCTCCTTGATCTAAGGGCTGATGTTCTCCCTTTTACAGACGCGGTGACATTTTCATAATTTCTTTGAAATTACAAAAGTGCATCGTTATAGTGAAAATGTGATTTATGATATATCAAAAACTACATTACGATATACAAACAATATTTTGAATGTCTCTCGAGGGGCTCTCACATGATTTGCTTGATTGAAATCGATCTTCTTTGGGGGGAATATTTTCCGTAAGAAGCAAAAGTTATTGGTGCATTTAGAAGTTAATTAGTCAACGTCGGATGGAATCTCGACTATCTCAGTTCTTGATTGTTCTTGAATATCAACTCCGTAGTGACTTGAAGGAGGTCTTTTAATGTGAGAAAATTCTTTGGTTTCAAAAATCAAGTGCCTCATTATTGAGGGATACCCCAATATTCATTTTTACCATCATTCCACCATAATCAAAAGGTGATCAAATGATTCAAATCAGGTGGATATGTCAAAAGACGCGACGGAAATTTGGATCACTGATGAAGACACAATAAAAGGAAATGTGCTAGATTTTTTTTTCAAACCTCTATATAGTTGATCAGGATATTGAACAAAATTTGATAGAGCTGTCAGGGATTGCATTTCTATTTTGCCAATTGAGTTTGATCTTGCTAAACCTTTTGTGAGCACAGAAGTGTAGGATGCTCTTAGAGTTATGGGGTTATTTAAGCGCCAAGGCCTGACAGTTTTCTGACACTTTTCTAGAAATAGTGACATATCTTTCATTAACTGGTCACAAAGACCTTCCTCCGTATTGTCAACGAGGGATCATGCCGGAAAACATGGAATGTGTTAATTTTGTTAGTTCCAAGTCAGCTACGCCTACATATATGGCACAATTTATACTCATTTCTCTCCTTATTGTGGTCTTTAAGATTTCAACTAAAATGGTTATTAATTGGTTTAAACCGGTTCTACCATCAATAATTGCCTCGATGCAAGTGAGTTCCATTCCCAAAAGACAAAGTATTGATAATGTAGCGATTGTGCAAGAGATTCTTCATTCAATGACAGTTGCTCAAGGAATAACAAGGTATGATTTTGAAAATTGATCTTGCTAAGACATATGACCGAGTTAGATGGGATTTCTTAAGATCAATTTTCAATCATGCATATCGGCCTTCCGACTTCCCTCATTGATGTTATTATATGAAGTGTCAATCTAGTGAACGAATAGAGATAATATGGAATAATAAGTTGGGTCCTTTGTCTCATAAAAAGGTGTCCGTCAAGGGGATCCTCTTTCTCCATATTTGTTTGTAATTTGTATGGAATATCTGTCTTATAGTATTCAAGGAGCGGTTGAGGCGGGAAGATGGAAACCGGTGATTGAAGGGGGTGTTTTCTTGTAGCACCTTTTTCGCGAATGATATTATTATTCTCTTTAAAGATGCAACTTTAAACCAAGCAAGGGTTATTTGGAGATGTTTGGATCAGTTTCCTCGGTTTTTGAAAAAGCAATGTTCTAATCTCTAGAGGGGTTGATGTTATGTCTCAGACTTCTATTAGTGCCTACTTATCTATCTTGGTGTCGGAGGACTTTGGGTCCTACTTAGGTGTGTCGATAGTTGGTTGAAGGATGTCTAAAGACCGATATGATTTCTTGTTAGAAAAAACTTTGGGTCCTACTTTGGCAGACCCGAACGTTATGAGCAGGTAGGAGGTTAACACTTGCAAAATCGGTTCTACCTACACTCCCATCTATGCTATGCAATCTTCTCTTATTCCTCGATCAGTTTGTGATAAGTTAGACTTGCGAGTTAGAGATTTTGTGTGGGGCTCTAATCTAGAAAAAAGAAAGAATTTACCTGCCTACATGGGAAAATGTTATGCATCCCAAGTAGAAGGACGATTATTGTCTCTGACCAATGAGGCAATCGAAAGATGGGTACATAAAGCTGAGGTGGAGATTACTTCAAGAACCAACCTCAATTTGGAGTCATGCCATTCGATGCAAGTATTACGATGGACGACTCGACATTTATATTTCTTGATCATCCATGTGCCTTTAATATGTGGAAGAACTTAGTTAAGGGAGCCAAACTTCTTATAAGGGGAATGAAATGACGATAGGTAATGGGTAGTCTGTTTTTTCTAGAACCAAGCTTGGCTTGTCAATAAACCCTTGTCGGAGGTTGCATTGTAGCCAATTCTCAATAGAATTAATTGATGCTATGGTGTTTGTATTTTGGACAACAACTGTGTGGAATTGGCAAGCATTGGAAACTTTCTTGCCGACGTATATGATGCAACGACTAGTGGAAATTCAACTTGAGCAGAACATAGAGTCCCATGACAAATTCTTCGAGCACGTTAATGATTATGGGATTTTTTCAACTCAATCAGCACATCAAATCATTCAAGCTAATATGGCAAAATTTTGAGATCTAGTTTGAGTTGCGATATGGAATTTTCCTGCTCAACAACAAACAAGGCATTTTTCGTTTCTTGTGAGCCATAACAATTTCCTTTGTAATGTGAATCGCTTCCGAAGACACATGGATGATTCCCCTAAATGGCTAAGGTGTGACTAAGAAGAAACATGTTTCAATATGTTGGGAGATTGTCTGGTTATTAGAGATATTTGGAATGTCCTCACTGGTAACTCTCTTCCACGTCTTTTATTTTCCAACATGAGTTTACCTTCGTGGATTTATAAAAAATTTCAGAAAAAGGATGCTTGGAGTTTGACTTTTATGGCGAGCATGGAAAGTGAGGACTAGACTTTTGTTTGAGAGTGATGATGAGCATCAAAGCTTGTCGAGAATAATGTTCTCGATTACAGGTGCGTATACTGATACTTGAAAAAAGTCAGAAGTGGTTACATCTCTAGCGAGTGTAATTCCTAGTCCCGACATAAGTTATGGTTGGCGCCCTAATTTGGATGGTTGGATCACACTAAATATTAACGTTGTCTCTAAGGGAAATTCAGGGGTGGTATCTGGTGCTATTGTGTTTCAGAACTTGAATGGCGGTTTCACATAGACTTTCACGTTTAAGTGTGGTGTTTGTGAAGCCCTTGATGGCAAAGAATTCAAGTTGCCCTCATGTTGCTATGCAGATGGGTTCACTCCAAGCCACCAAACTGCTGAATTCAAAAGCTTTGAAGGCGCACTGGGATTACTATCTGATTGAAAGAAGCAAATTGTTGGCCTTTAACTCCTTGGAAGTGGTCTTTTTCCATATGAGACGAGAGGCAAACTAAGTGGTAGATCGTTTTGGCTAATTGAGCTATTTCTCTAAACAACTATTAACTTTATTGCTCATTCTTATTGTCCTCATATTAAGTTCTCGCATGAACTTAGTCCTATTTTCGACAAAAAAAGATACAAAAATATATGTGCACTTAAACTTAATTGATAAAATGTGTATATATTTATTTTTAAGATCAACTGATATAATATAAATAGGATTTAAAGTATCATGTTCGAACATTGAGTTTCTTGATCCATATTTCATAATCTTACCTAAAAATGGAGCTATGAAGTATCATGTTCGAACATTGAGTAAAACTAGCCAACTAAATTGAGCGAGTTGATCATAAGGCCAAACTAAGAAAATTAATGTTCTGAATTTCTTAAATGATGCAATTTTTATGTTTTCATAAAAAATATACTTTTCTAATTTATACATTGCGACCCTTCTCAGTTTCTCCTTTAGTGCGCACCATTAAAAACTCCATCCATATCCCACCAATGTTAGTATAGCGTGATTTCAGAACTATGCTCATGTTAAAAGCCACACCACTTAATAAAATATTATTTTTTTTAGATTTGTGAATTGGTGCTTAATTCTAAAATCTGAAAGGGTGCTTTTATGGAGAAAAAATATGAGTAACTTTATTTAACCTTTTCCTTTATTTTTTATAAAATCAAACAAAATGAGTAGTTAAATTGAGCATTTTCTTAAGCCTGATACATTAATATATATATATAGGTAACGTGATTGGAGTAGTTAAATTGATCCTTTTTTCAAATCTAATTGTTGATTTAATATGACATATATATGTACATGTGGATAAAACATAAATTACGTGTTTGGACATACATACTTAGGAGTATAATGCAACAATAGAGTTCTATTGGGCGCCGTTGTTGGTAGAATCAAACTCCGATAACCCGAAGGTGCACCACGGTCACTCTCAACGGTTGGTGAGGGTCCAATCCATCGAGAAGCACGCGAGGCATTGGACCGATGCTGACATTCTTGTTTTCGACTCGTATATGTGGTGGAGATTGCAGACGGTAACAGTTTTGTAAGTATCATTTTAAATTAATAAATAATAACACAAGTTTAAAAAATGTTATATACCTTGTTACTTTTTGAGAATTAAATGCTTATGATTTAAAATTATGGTTATTTGATAATAAAAAAAATGAGATTTATGTAAAATGTGGGAATTAGAATTGCCTAGAGAGACTAAGCCTATTATATGTCATGTGTGGGACTTGAGAGAGTTATTTGGTTTTGATGAAATGGGTAGCTACTTATCCAAAGCTTAGATATAAAAGTGGGTTGATAACAAAAGCATCAAATAACTACACAACAAATTTCTCTCTTCCATCAACTCTCTCTCTCTCTCTCTCTCTCTCTCTCTCTCTCTCTCTCTCTCTCTCTCTCTCTCTCAACCTCAACTCCTTCCTATATATCTTGTTTTTGTGGCAATTGTCTCTACCATTTGAGACATTGCAATTGGTATCAGAGCACCAGATTTCACAATTATGACGGATGGCACCAAATTTCTTGTGTTCGAAACTTAGATTCATCAACTTTAACAATTTGCCGAAGTGACAAGGATGTTCATCAAAGAAATATGGTCTAAGGAAGACAATATCCAATAGTCGATCGAGGATATGTAAAAGGAAACAAAGAAGCGGATCATGGAGGTGCACTAAGAATTGAAGATTGAGTTAGTGATGTTGATTAGGGATTGGTATCGCGAAATTAGTCTAGTTCTTCAGTCCAGATTTTGAGTTTAATGTAAGAGAAAATAGATTTCTCGCATTAGTATAGAATCCCATTCTTGGAGACACAACAAGAGATACTTTCCAAAGTGTGACTCAATCAGAAACTCAAGAAACCAACAAGAGTTCGAATTGGTCTTCAATGACATGGAATTCCGATGAGAATGACACATTGGAATCAAGAGTTTCAAGGTAATCACTTTCCAAATATTAATTTTCTCATGTTTGTTTGCAGTAGACCTTGCAGCTGGATTAGAAAATGCAAAAATACTTTGCCATTTTTACAATTCAAGAAGCTTAGAGAGTGGGGTTTAGGCTATATGCATTAGTGGTAGGGCTGATACTTGGATTCAATAATTTCTAACGTAGAGAACAGAGATTTCATGGGAGGAGTTTAAAGAGGCTATTTGCTCAAGATTTGGTGAGCGACAAGGCATGTGTAGATAGTAGAGGAATTCAACAAGCTCGAGCAAAAAGGTGATTTAGAAGATTACAATGAAATATTTGAGGATTAAGAGCCTCCATGTTAGGGGTTAATGCTCAGTTACCCAAATCCTACTACATCTCGAGCTATGCTAGTGGTTTGAAGATGGAAATTAAGTCGTTGGTCAATCTCAATTGGTGTACACCTTTGGATGAGGCTTATGAGAATGATAGGTTGCATAGTGATGTCGTATAGGTCATCATCAAGATGAGTAAGCCACCATGACAAGGCATTTCACAAGGAACCTTTTACTACCTATGTTGCTAAAGGATATGGTGTCAGTTATAGTGAAGGTCATAAATTTGGGCAAGAGGAAGAAACTTATAATATCGTAGCTGCTCATGATTATTTTGGCCGATTTGGGGAATTAGGGGAAGCAAGAAGAGTTGCAAGATTATGATATAAGTGTGGGAAAAAGTGTTTCGTTGGGGGAAAAGTGTTTGGTTGGGCACAAATGCAAGATACAGACTCTTCATAGCCTTTTAACTTCATAAATTTATGACACTATCGTGGAGGAAGAAATTGAAAATAGTGGAGAAGAACAATTGAAGAGACACAACCAAAGATTTACGTTAATGCCTTATTAAGATACATAAGTTGATCAAGATACGAAGGAAGGATTTTTGTAGAAGTTAAGATCAAAATAAAGGCTAATTGAAAGAGTCTCACAATTTTGTTAGATAGTAGGCCAACTCATAGTTTTGTTGATCAAGATACGAAGGTACATAAGTTGACTGTAGAAGCTACAATTTCTCCAAGTAACTGTTGATAAGAGGGTTTCTTGACAACAAATAAATTTATAATCAAGACCCCGCTGAGTATAGGGAGGTCAGGATCGTTCCACATGAAGCAAGGTTGTTTGTCTATCGACTACTAAAAATAAAACAAAAGCAAACTAAAACACATAGAAGCAGCCTCGTTACCGAAGTTGTCAGCCTCGTTAACGACCCACCGTAAACAAAAAAGACTAAAACTACGACCTAGACAAGCTCGGTACCGAGTCAACAAACTCAGCAACGAATATGATTATAAGAGAATTCAAATAAAAATAAAGATCTAGGATAGGGTTACCACAACATAGTCATGCACACAAGCTCGTAAGAAGATAGAATATCATGTCTTTAAATAGATAGATGCATCAACTTTCATTGACTCAGTAAGTAAATTAATCTACTTTCATAAACTAACTCACTCAATTGCTTGCTTTGGATCTAAAGCCTGAAACTTTCGTATTCAAACAATATCAACCTTCAAGTTTATAACTTTCCCTTTCAATCAAGTCAACAACTCAAATTACCTCAACTTTCATCTCGGTATAAGCACAACAAACAATCTCAATAATGGATAAAAGGCATTCAACACATAATCTCACTCACCAAACATGCATAACTATGTCGGGTTTCAACCCCGACCCTAGATAAAAAGACTACTCACTAATCGTAACTATGAAACAAATAACTTCAATCAAAGAAAACATTGAAAACAAAACACTACTCAAATTAATAAGAAATATCGTCTTACAGAGATTCAGAAGAAACCGAAAAAACCAAAATAACGAATCAAAACCTCGACTAACGATCCCAGTAACTCTCGTCCACCGAGCTCTTCGATCATAATTCCGACTCGTCTTTCTCTTCTCTCGGTTCTTCCTCTTCTCTCTACCACTACTACCATCCAATCCCCCCTTCTATGCTAGAATAGAAGGGTATTTATACTAAAAAGGCTAGAAACTAAAAAAGGCTAAAAGATATAAACTTTCCTAAAAAGATAGAATCTATTCTAAAAGATAGAAATAAAATCTAGAAAAATAACAAGACCTAAAATACATAATATAATAACCCTAAAATCATAAAAAGATACTCTACCGACACGGAAATAAATTCACGCACAGGATCGGTGAGTCACAAAGTCGTCTTCTCGATTATTCTATCTCGTGGCCTTGTTAACGAACCCTTCAGGGTCGTTAACGAGCCTGGGTTTGGCTTTCTTCAACACTTCTCTTCCAAAAACTCGAACTTCAGCTTCTTCACTCTGTGTTCTTCTGTCCTTTATCATAGCTCTTCAATTCCAGCTTCAAACAGCAACTTTTCCTTGCTAAAACCTACAAAAAGACACAAAACAGAGTAGCTTCCATACTTTTCACAAAATATGTAAAACTATCTAAAAACACACAAAACTAACTCTAAACTTATCAAAACTAATCCTAATAACCTAAGAAAACCTATCAAAAACTATACTAAAAATACGAACATCAGTAACAAGTATAAGTTGGTGCAAGGTGTGTTACGTTACAAAGGAAGGGTTTATGTTGATAAGAATACAAACTTGAGGCAACATCTCCTAGCTTCTTACATGGCAACCCTTTTGATGGGGGTCATTCTAGGGTTAATGGAACTTATTAGAGACTTAAGATTATGTTTTATTGGGTAGGTATGAAACAAAGTGTGGAAGAGTTTGTCAAGAATTGTGGCAACTGCTAGAGGAATAAGAGCAAGCATGTAAAAAGTCCTAGATTACTTTAGCCTCTACTTGTACCAGAAATTCCATGGATCCATATTAGTATATGCTTCATAAAAGGGTTGCCAATGTCTTTTCTTAGAGACTCTATTATGGTCATTGTTGATGGGATGACTAAATATGCACATTTTGTCCCTTTTAAGCATCCTTTTACTACTGAACTGGTTGCTCAAGAATACATCAATGTTGTTTTTAGATTACATGGGCTGCCTCATTCAATTGTATCGGATTGAGATAAAGCCTTCATCGGCTATTTCTAGACAGAACTTTTCACAGTCCACCAGAAGTAACCAATGAAGGGGAGTGTGTGGTAATACCGGTGGTAGTTCTAGATACCAAGGTCACATGCTTGGCTAATGGGGATCCGGTCACATAATACCTTACACAATGGAAGATATGGACAAGGTTAAAGCCATTTGGGAGCATGCGGATCATATCATTCATCAATTTCGTACAACTTTGAGTAATTTAAATCTTGAAGACAAGACTTAAGGGAGGGGTAATGTCATGTCATGTGTGAGACTTGAGAGAGTTATCTAGTTATGAGGAAACGGGTAGCTAGTTATCTAGGGCTTAGATATAAAAGGGGATGATGACAAAATTTGTGAAGGCATCGAATAACAGAATAAAACATTTCTCTCTTCCATCAACTCTCTCTCTCTCTCTCTCTCTCTCTATATATATATATATATATATATATATATATATTCTTTCCTATCTTGTTTTTCTTCAATTGTCTCTACTTTTCAAGACATTGCAGTCTACTTCATGCAAAATTTTGGAAGAATCACAAAGTTAAAGTTCTAAGATTTTGTTATTTTTTTCAACCAAATGCATGTCCTAGTACTACTTCTTGCATTTCTCTAATTCATAAATTTCAAGTGTTAACTAAACAATTGCTAAGTTTTCACCTTAATATCCAATTCTAAATGTTGAAAATTATGGTTATTAAAATCTTAATGTGTCTGGATTACATTATAAATGATTCAATTCAATCCTGAACCTTTATACTAATAACAATGATTGAGAAACAAGTACACAACATAGTATAACAAGTCCTCCATTATATTAATTTCTCGTGCCTGTTCTAAAATTACTCGCCTTTTTTATTCTAATTAAGGTTTTTGATTGTGGATTGATTACGTTTGTTCTAAAAACGATTAATGATACACAACATAATATAACAAATTTTCTTAAGAGAGAACTTATAATCATCACTCTATTACATACAAAAACAATAAATCTTGACTAAGTTAAATGATTGATTTTAAATAGAATTAGAGTATCGTACGTCTACGCCTATGCACATTTCGAATAAGCCGCAACTTTCTTGATTAAACAGGTGGGGATCTTTTGGTAGTGAAGATGGAGTAGTGAAGGAGATGAAGATGCTAAGAGGTTACGAGATGGCATTACAATCATGGTCTGACTGGTTGGAAGTGCATGTGAACCGGTCCAAGACCCAAATTTTCTGGGCTAGCATGTCTCCTACTCATGAACGGTATACATATATAATTTCTTTTGAACAGTAACCTTATTTTGACCATTTCATCTATACTAATACCTTTTATCTTTAAAACTATCAAATTCATGTCAAAGTTGCTTCCAACATTATAATTATAATACCCAAAACTTAAATCCACAGGGGTGAAGATTGGGGTGCACCAGCGGCTTAAATTGCTACAATGAGACAGAGCTCATAAGCCAAGAAGGCTATTGGGGTAGTTTGTTCTTACTAGAGATGTTTAGGGCTGTTGAAAGAGTCATTGATAGGTTGGGTCAAATGGGCCTCAAAGTCCAACTCCTCAACATAACACAACTCTCGGAGTACAGAAAAGAGGCCCATGTATCGGTTCATAGAATGCCAGTAGGTCCTATAACAAAGGCCCAATTATCAGACCCAATTGGATATGCTGATTGTTGTCATTGGTGCCTCCCGGGTGTACCTGATACTTGGAACGAACTCCTATATGCTTTTCTTTGAAGTTAACAATCAATAATGACACTTTCCTTTATTTATTTTTCTCATGCTATGATTTAATGTAATTAAAACTTTGTTTTGTTTTTATTATACTCTAGAGTGTATGCTCGCTTTACGCATAAGTTATTTATTTTTACTTGTAAGACTTTTTTTCTTGCATTTGTTTTCTTATATATAACAACAACATGTTTTTTTATAGATTCAATTATTAGAATATATTGAATGGTAGCATACCCTTTAAAAAAAATCTTTACCATTGAAAGAAAATAGATTGAATGGCTAGACTATTTAATTATGTTCTTTAAACTAACAACCAATTTTTAATAATAAAAAAACGCTCTAATGGACACGAACGAACAACCCCCTCGACGTGGCCTGAATCTCGCCGGAGGTAGACCTCCAGATCCAAAGCATGTTAATCAAACTGAGCACTACTGTGATGAAGATCGGAGGACAAAAAAATCCAAAAGAATTGAAACTGATAAACAAACGAGAAGATCTCAGAATCAAAATCTCACGCTAGAATAGAATTTCCCTCATTAAGCCATTCAAACCCCAAAGATGCTCCTGCCCAGAACAATCAAACGATGATGGTCTCGTTTAGAGACAAGGTTACAGGAAAAGAAGGAGTAAAAGGATTTACTCAATTTGATAATCCCTTTTGGGATGATGCTACACAGGAGGGTGACTTGATTGATGATGACATGCCAGAAGAAAGCGACCCAAAATGCCCAGTGATCCTTCTTACTGCTATAGAAAAAGAAAGGATTAGGAAACCCTGGAGAGACACAATCATAATCAAAATGCTTGATCAAGCCATTGACTACAACCTCCTAAGGAGAAAACTCATGATGAAATGGGAACTAAAAGGAGAGGTGACAATGATTGATGTGGGATATGATTATTATGTGGTGAGATTTCAGAACGTTGATGATCTTCACCATGTGATGATCAATGGAACATGGATGGTTGGTGATAGATACCTTACAATTCAGAGATGGCGTCCAAATTTCATAGCTGAAGAAGAGGAAATTCGTTACGTTGCAGCATGGGTTCGCATGCCAATTCTCTCAATGGAGTACTTTGACAAAGAAATTCTTTCCCAAGTTGGAGAGAACTTAGGGAAAGTCCTAAAAGTAGACAAAACCACAAAAAAAGGGGAAAGGGAAAAATACACAAGACTATGCATTGAAATAGACATTGAAAAACCTCTTCTATCAAAATTTATCATGAAGGGAAGAACATGAAAAGTGCTAAATGACGGGTTGAGAATGGTTTGTTTTGATTGTGGAAGAATTGGACATATTGAAAATCAGTGCCCAAAGAAGGTGGTAGTGCCTGCAAATGAGAATAAACAGGAAACACAAGTCAATTCAGACAACATCCTGAATTAGAGCAAGAATTTGGACCTTAGATGATAGCCAAGAGAAACTTCAAAAAGAAAATCACACAGCAAGCAAACAAACATCCCGGAGAGGTGCAAAAGTTGAACAATTCGGGGACGTTCTCCAGCGATCAAAACAAAGACACAAGAAAAATGATCATCGGAGATGGTCCTGGAAATTCTGATCAAAACTCAAACAGAACCGGGTCTAGTTATGGAACATAAACCGGCCTAAAATTGAACAAAGATAAACCGGGTAGAGCCATATATGGAAAGAATTTTCAACGGGCAGGAATCAGTGGATCTCGATTTGAATATCTCGATGATGAGGAAGGAAAGTCAGATGAGCAAGAATTAAGGGAAGAGAATACAATTTTTTGGAAAGATCTGAATCGAGAATACCAAAGCCATTCTCAAAGGATAAGGCAAGAAATAAAAAAAGGAACTCCCAGCGGAAAGGAATCAATAGGAAAAGATATGAAACAACAGAATATCTTGAAAAATAAAATCCAAAAAGCAACTAACCAGGAAATTATCAAGATCTCACAAGGATTCTAGAAGCAAAAATCAAGGAAATTTGAATGATAATGCAAAGACGTTATCCTTAAGAAAATAAATAGGCAAGTTGAATGCTCTAAGAAAGGAAATATACAACCCAGGAACACAACCAATGAAAATTAGAAAGGAAGGAAATATTTGAGGAGAGTATAAAGGAAGAGAGACGGATGTGGACGAAAACATCACTCATCAGAAGTCTCAAATCACAATTGCAAACTCCTTGAAACCTCGAGATATTGGCAATGTCGAGCTGGTCATGGAAAATCCCAATGAGGAAGCCCAAAATTAGGAGGATCCCAAAGATGATGTCAAAATGGAAGATCAAAATCAAGAAGATGCAGAGCTCGGAAGAGAGGAACTCGACAATCATGGTGATGGAGACGTTACCATGGGCGAGCTCGATGGTTGAAAAAGTGCTTGCTTGGATGACGGACGATCCTCAACTTTCCAATATGTTATCCATGGTTGTGCCAACAATCAAAATACTTTTTTGGAACGTCCAAGGGGCGGCGAATAAGGAATTTATGTGTTCTCAAAGAACTCATTAAAGCACATGATCCAACTATCCTGGTGTTGTTGGAAACAAAAATAAGTGGAGGTCAAGCTGATAAAGTTTGTGAAAGAATAAGCTTTGATGGAATTGTTAGAGCTGAAGCAAGAGGGTTTAAAGGGGGAATTTGGGTCCTATGGAGAAAGGACAGGATCACTCTCACAACTTTTGATGTCCATCCTCAAGTAGTTACTATGAAAGCTACTAGAGTTGGCCAGGCCTCTTGGTTTTTTTCCGCCATCTACGCTAACCCTCAACCAACTGATAGAAAAACTCTTTGGAAAAGGCTGCTGGATTTCAAACTTGAAGCAAACCAACCATGGCTCTAGATGGGTGAATTCAACGAGACTACATATGTCGAAGAAAGATCCAGTGACTCGAAGGAGCTAAGAAGAAGATGCAGACATTTCAAAGAATGGATTCAACAGATGGACCTCATTGATATGGGCTATTCAGGTCCGTTCTACACATGGAACAGAGGAGATGATGTTAGCACTCGAAGGAGTGCAAGACTTGGCAGGGGCCTTTGTAATATGGCTTGGAAGAAAGAGTTTGAAGAAGCAAAAATCAGGCATATGGTTGTTGTTCAATCGGACCACTGCCCTCTCCTATTGAATTCGGCGGGTTTCTCTAGTTCTGGTCTGGGAATTAAGCCATTCAAATTCCAGGCTACTTGGCTGCTGCATGAAGAATTCCAAGCGCTTCTTGCTGACAATTGGGATAAGGGCTCCAATTTACCAAGGGCCCTATCTAGTCTTGCTTCACAGCTAAAATTATGGAACCGAGATGTGTTTGGAAACGTCTTTTTATGCAAAGACAGACTTTGGAAGAGGATTGAGGGGGTTCAAAGACGTTTGTGTGGATGTCCGAATAATCATCTCATTCTTCTGGATAGCAAGTAGAAGAAAGAGCTTGAGGATGTACTTCAATAGATTTACCTCTTTTGGGTGCAAAAAGCCCGGACGGATGCACTAAGAGATGGTGATCGGAATACTAGATACTTCCACACTTGTGCAATCATGCGGAGAAAGAAAACTAAGATTGATGCCTTGCAGGATATGGCGGGTAACTGGTTTTGGGAGCTAAAAGACCTGTTACAAATGGTGACGGAACATTTTCATGGGCTCTACTCTGAAGATAATGGGAATTTTAGCCCATTTGATACCCCGAGAGGCCGGTTTTCTGTTATCTCCATACCAGATTATGATGAGCTTTACAAATCCTTCACTAAGCAAGAGATTAAGGATGCTCTGTTTTGCATGAACCCTCTCAAATCCCCTGGACCTGATGGTTTCCATGCAATATTCTACCAAAAGAACTGGGATTCTGTTAAAGAGGAAGTAGAAAGAGATGCACTGCGGACTGTGAATGATGGGGCGAGCCCGGAAGCACTCAACGAGACCCTCATTGCCCTTAATCCGAAGGTTTACAGCCTTCACTCCGTGTCCCAACTGAGACCTATAAGCTTGTGCAACGTAGCTTTCAAAATCATCACCAATGCTATTCTTACACGGCTTAAAGGAATCATGAAGAAGGTCGTGGCTCCTACGCAGTCTAGTTTCGTACCGGGAAGGCAAATCTCTGATAATATTATAATCACCCAAGAAGTGATCCACTCAATGAAATCCAAGAGAGGGGCTCGTATGATGGCTATTAAAATTGATCTTGAGAAGGCCTATGATACGCTCAGGTGGGCATTCATGCATTGAAGACACTTTGAATGATTTAAAGCTTCCAAGCCATCTCATCTCAGTTATTATGAACTGCATCTCTAATTGCAATATGAAAGTCCTGTGGAATGGTGAAATTGGGCCAACATTATTTCTACCAACTCGAGGCATCCGACAAGGTGACCCACCCTCTCCCTACATTTTCGTGCTATGTATGGAAAGATTAGGACACATAATTGATGAGGTTGTTGCTTGCGGGGCTTGGAAACCAATCAGACTTGGTGTTTCGGGTCCGGATCTTACCCACCTCTTCTTCGCTGACGATCTTTTATTGTTTCCTGAAGCGGCAAGCGATCAATGCCAAGTAATTCGGTTCTGTATAGACAAATTCTGTCAAGCCTCCGGTTCAAAAGTAAGTCTACAAAAATCCAGGGTTTGCTTTTCAAATAGTACGCCCGAAAATCTTGCTGAAAACATTGTGATGGAGCTTGAAATTCATGTTACGAAAGATTTAGGTAAATATCTAGGAGTTAATCTATCGAGGAAAAGGGCGGGGCGGAACCAATACAAGCATATGACAGGGTTAACATGAAGTTATCAGGCTGGAGAGCCAAGTATCTATCCATGGCAGGTAGAGTCACCATTGCTAAATCTGCCTTGGAAAGCATATTCCATACTATGCAATGCAGATAGCCAGCCTCCCTCGCCACATTTGTGATGCAATGGAACAGAATACCAGGGCATTCATATGGGGATCAACTAAAGAGAAGAAAAAAATACACCTCCTAAGCTGGGAAAAGATAAAAGAGCCGAAAGAAGTCGGGGGTCTGGGTATGCAGAGTATGAGACAGGTTAATTTGGTGTTTATGTCAAAGATGGGCTAGAGGATGTAAAAAGAACCTGAATGTCTCTGGTCACGCGTTGTGAGAGGTAAATACTGCCAGGGGAGATGTGATCAAGACATGTTTCAATCAAAGCAAGGTGCTTCGAACCTCTGGCAAGGGGTTTTGAAGTCCAAAAGTATTTTGATGCAAGGCATGAGGACAGCAGTGGGAAATGGAAAAGGTACGTTTTTTTGGTCTCACTTGTGGGCTACTGAATATCCTTTAGAAGATTTGGCTAATGGGCAAATTAAAGAGGATGATTTGGCTAGAATAGTAGCTGAATATTGGAATGAAAGTGACTAGAAATGGGAGGAATTTGCTTTCCTCCTACATGAGAATGCTCTCAACAAGATTGTTGAAATCCAGCTGGTTCAAGCAGATGTTGATGATAATTTCTATTGGAATAAAAAAAAATGGCGAGTTCTTTGTCAATTCCGCCATTGCTATCATTCGAAGAAATCCTGAAGAAATCAATGGTGCCATTTGGAGGAAAGTTTGGTCTATTGATGCACCTGAGCATGTGCGTCTCTTCCTTTGGATGTGTGTCATGAATGCATTCTCTCTAATGCTCAAAGAATGAGAAGAAGACTCACCACTAATCCTTTTTGTGGTGCTTGTGGTGCAATCTCGGAAACCACGATGCACATTGTTCGGGGCTGTAGCAAAGCAAGAGAAGTCTGGGACAAGATTCTTGATGTCAACACGACTGCTACTGGTTTTATCAAATGGATCTCCAGAATTGGATCTCTTTGAACTTACAACAAAAGAATAATTGCTCAACTACTTTCGGTACATGTGTGTGGTGACTATGGCGTTAGAGAAATGTCTGAATTTTTGGGGATAACAAAGGAATTCATGTTGAAAGACACGAGTTTATTCAGCTTCGTTCAATTGAATATCGCAAGGCCAAAAATGTTGCTGAAATAAGAGATGGTGTCACCAGCAGATCCTTGAAACCTGATTCGTATTGGAGGACTCCTCCCATGGGTTGGATCAAACTCAACTCGAATGGATCTTACATTCCCGAGGATAATTTGGTTCGTGTTGGGGGTTTATTCCGTGAACATATCAGAAAAGTGCTCAAAGCTTATACTGCTTCTGGAATTGGCAGCTCTGCTTTCCGGGTGGAGCTTCTTGGTGTGCTCTAAGGACTCGCCATGGCGAAAGAGATGAAAATCAAGTAGCTCCAGATTGAAATTGACGTTGGCGGTGTTGTAAGGAGCATAACTCAAAACATTGTGCCTATGAATGATTCTTTTGCGATGATTAATAAGTGCCTCCACTTTCTTGTTGAACCCAGTTGGAAGGTGCAATTCAAGGTGGTGAACAGAGATGCAAATAAGCTTGCTGACTGGCTTGCTAAGAGAAGTAGGATTATGATGGGTAATTTTACGCTTTTTAATGACATCCCTGATGAACTCCAAGCTATTTATAACTTGGACATGATTGTCCCCCCCTATGTAACTGCTATGTTCTCTTTAAATAAAACAAGGCTTTAGCCTCCTATTTCTACCAAAGAAAAATTATGTTCTTTAGATTTTTTTTTCTCTTGCTCCATAGTCCACATAATCATATTGCAAGTACTTTTCTAAGCACATACATTGAAACTATATCCATTTAGTTAGAAAAAAGTAAACTAAAACTTTATCTGAAATTATATTGATACTTTAATAACAAAATAAATAAAAAATGTAGCAAAATCATAAATATGAAATTGCAAAGAAATGAATAAACGAAAAATCATGATGTTAATATTTTCAAGATAGATCTAACACGACACCATTCTGTTGATCTAGTATCTAAGGTTTAGCGATCACCGTAACACTCCGTCTATACGTCGGGGCGCTACTCGGTAGTTTGCCTCCTCAGGCACTACTTGGTAAAGCTTGACAACCAAAACACAAGGACCTTGCAACTCGGGCATGTCGAAAAGGCTAAAATCAAACATCCAACTTTTATTTAAAATAAAACATGCTTTCAATAAAGTTATGCATGAGGTCATAAACAACTAGACAACCAAAACTGGTAAGCTGATATGTTGTGTTTTGTACAGCATAACTAGGATTTTTAGTACATATTTGTGTAGTGTTTTAGGCCTATTAGGAGCATTATGGAAGAACAGATTTGAAGGCCGAGAGTTCAGAGTTAGGAAGAGTTTGAAGACTTCGAAGACACTGAAGGCCGCGATCGCTTCCACATTTAGGGGCGATCGCGGTGGACGTCGCCGAGGTAGGTCAAGATCGCCGAGAGGACCGTGATGACACGAAGGTCGTGATCGCGGCAAGGTTTGGGTGGCGATCGCGGTTTTGAGGATCGCCGAATGGAGCCGCGCTTTGAAGATAGGCAGCGATCTCGGTTGTGTTTGATGGCGATCGCAGTCTGGCTGGATCTGACGCGCAATTGGATTTATCCGCTTAGTTTAATATTTTATATTTTATATATCTTTTAAATTCTGACTTGTTCGAGACTATTTTAGATTTTATTTTTAAGACTTGGTTTGTATTCTCTTAGACCTAGTTTTCATATTTTTATACTTTAGTATTTTCTCTCTTTATGGAGAACTAAACCCCCAAATTCTATTCAAGTTGAAGCTTTTCATACTCAAGTTGTTGTGAGATTCGTCTATTTAGGTTTATTTCTATAGGTTATTTCAATTCTCTTGTGCGTAATTGTTATTGATTGCGTTGATTTCTGCTTGTTTGGCCAACTTGTTGGAATTAATATTATATATTGCTAGATCTAGGTTTTCTCGTAGCAAAGCCTAATCTTAGTAGCAACTCAATTGGTTTAGGACTCGTTGGACTAAAACAATTGAGAAGAGAATTGAGTGCATGTTAATTGTTTGACTCGTTGGAATTCAATTGCATGTATCCTGCGTATCCTTGTTTTCATCGCTAATATCCCTATTATTTATGATCGTTTCATGAATTGTTTGGAAATTATGTTTGCATGTCTCGTTGCCATGTTATATATCTGATCAGGATAGGAATAACCAAAGGAATAAATTGTTTGAATCTATGATCAATTGCTTGAGGAACAAAAATGGATATTTGAATAGGATTATTTTTCCCTAATTGATAAAAATCCAACTTTTGCTTTGTTTGATTACTTGTTTTGTTTGTTTCAATTCTTAGTGTTAGTTTATTAATCAAAATCCCCTTTTATTACTTTTCTTAGTTGATAATAATATTGCTTAGAATTACAAGTGTCTCTTGGGTTCGCCCCCGACTTACCGACTATAATAGTTGAGTAACTATGGAATTATTTTTGATTTGGCATCAACGATTTCTAGCCAGTCAAATTTTGGCGTCGTTGTCGGGGACACTTTTGTTTAATTCTAAGTTTTTCTTGTTACCAACTCTAGTGTGGACCCTAGTTTATGGTCCACACTTGTGCTACTGATTCTTCTATTTTGCCTTTTGATTCAGAGATTGAAAGGACTCTTTCCAGGTTGAGACGTGAAGCTCGGGAACTACTCCGTGAATTACCTTTCAACTTTGATTCTGCTGAAATTGAGGCAATGGCAGATCGGACTTTGAAGCAGCTAACTGCTCCAAACTTTCAACAACCGTCCTTGGCTGTTCAGTTCCCAGCGCTAAATGATGGTGTCAAATTTGAATTGAAATCAGGGTTGATCCATCTTTTCCCTCAATTCCATGGGCATGGTGGAGAAGATCCAAACAAGAATCTTGCCGAATTTGATCAGGTTTGCTCAAGTATGAAGCCTGCTGATGTAACTGAGGGCCAGATCAAGCTGAGGGCATTTCCTTTCTCTCTGAAGGATTCAGCCAATGAGTGGCTCTACTATCTTTCTCCAGGCTCCATAGATACCTGGACTAAGATGAAAGCGACATTCTTGGAGAAATACTTCCCTGCCACCAAACAGAACAGTCTGAAGAAGAGCCTGAGCAATATTGAGCAACAGGCTGGAGAGAGCATGTATGATTATCATGAGCGATTTAAGAGACTGTGGGCAAGCTGTCCGTATCAAGGGTATTCTGATCAAGACCTGGTACTGTATTTCTTTGGTGGATTACTGGATGAAGAGCGCAGAATAGTGAATGCAGCTTGTGGTGGAAGCCTGATGAACAAGACATCAGCAAATGCCCTTGAACTCTTTTCTGAGCTATCTGAGAACTCAAGGCAATTCAACAAAAAAACTGGCACTAAAGGAGTCAATGTTATGGACTCCTCTTCTGTTATAAGATCTGAGATGGCAGAGTTGAAGGATATGATGAAGAGGTTCATGAACCAAGGAACCCCTCAACAACTGAAGGCATGTGAAATCTGTGATGATACACTTCACCCTACTAATGCCTGCCCACAACTCCAGGAACCTCAGGCTGAGGTTAATGTTGTAGGAGGCTATGGACCTCCTAGACCTCATTTTGATCCCTACTCTAATACATACAATCCAGGTTGGGCACACTATCCAAATCTGAGATATGCGAATCAGAATCAGCCTCAATATAATCATCAACAAGGAGGAAATCAGCAACCCAGGAAACCCTATATTCCTAGACCCCTAGTTCAGAGCCAAAATAACTCATCCAATGCTGAGGAGTTGATTGCAAGGCTAGCTATTACAGTAGATCAGATGGGACAGACCACTCAAGCTAGCATCAAGAATATGGAGACTCAGATCAGTCAACTGGCTACTACAGTAAGCAAATTGGAGGCCAGAGATTTTGGAAAATTTCCAGCACAGCCCATCAATCCAAGGGAGAATGTGAGTGCGATCACATTACGGAGTGGAAAAGAATTACCGAAAATTGACGAGAGATCGGAGGAACCGCGATCGCCGCCACAACTAGGGGCGACCGCGGCTGAGGAGACTGCGATCGCAACCCCCACCATCGGTGATCGCGGCCCCTTAACTGAGGCCACGGGATTTGATAAAATGGAAGACGTGATCGCGCCCACTCCGGGCAGCGATCGCGGTGGCGGTGATCTCCGAAAAATTCAGGAACCGCGATCGCGGCAATCTGATGGCGATCAAGGCCCAGCTCCAGATTCCGACGACCAATATGTTCACCCGGATTTCCCTTCTATGGTTTCCTAGAAGCCACCTCCTTCCTTTCCTGAAGCACTGAAAGACACAAGGAAGCCAGAGAACGATAAGGAGAACTTTGAAACGTTTTCCAATTGTGAGGTAAATATCCCTTTGCTCAATCTGATTAAAAGCGTTCCTAGATTTTCTAAAGTTCTGAAAGAGTTGTGCACTATTAAGAGGAACCAAAAATTAAAAGGGAAACAGAAAGTTAAGGTTAGTGAACATGTTTCAGCTATATTTCAAAGGCGAATGCCTAAGAAGTGCAGTGATCCAGGCATGTTCAGCATTCCATGCATAATAGGAGACACTAAAATAGATAAAGCCATGCTTGATTTAGGTGCTTCTATTAATGTTATGCCTTATTCTGCTTACACTTCACTAGGCTTAGGACCTTTGCATGAGACTGGTGTTATTGTTCAATTAGCTAATAGGTCCACAGTCTACCCGAAAGGGGTTGTTGAAGATGTTCTTGTCATGGTTGATAATCTGATATTCCCTGCTGATTTTTATGTGCTTGATATGGATCATGATGTGCATGCTGCACTCATTCTGTTAGGACGTCCTTTCATGAAAACTGCAAAAACAAAAATTGATATTTGTAAAGGTGTCCTAACTATGGAATTTTATGGGGAGAAATTTGAATATAGTATGGATAATGCTATAAAATACCCCCAGGATGACCATTCTCTCTGTTCTATTGATGTAATTGATCCCATTGTGCAAGATTTCTTTGATACTACTTATGGTGATGAGTTACAATCTGTTTTAGAGAATGACATCGAAATTTCATGCATGGATTACAATTTGCCTGATAGATACCATGAGATCCTTGTTGATTTAAGTGCTTGTTGTGAATCTCATACTGATGCTTTGGCCATTGGGCCCATACCACTAACTCTCCCTAGCGAGAAATTGCTTCCTTCTGTAGTACAGGCACTTGAAGTTGAGCTTAAACAGTTTCCTGAGCATTTAAAATATGCTTTCCTTGGAGATGGTGACACTTTGCCTGTCATTATTTCTAACAAACTTTCCAAGGAACAAGAAGAAAAATTGGTGCAGGTATTGAAAGAGCACAAGACAGGACTAGGTTGGACCATTGCTGACATTAAAGGGATTAGTCCTTCTACATGTATGCATAGGATCCTCCTAGAAGATGGTGCCAAGCCATCCAGACAGCCACAGAGACGGCTCAACCCACCTATGATGGAGGTAGTGTAAAAGGAGGTATTGAAGCTCCTACAGGCAGGTATGATCTATCACGTCTCTAATAGTCAATGGGTTAGTCCGACCCAAGTTGTGCCCAAAAAGGGAGGCATTACAGTGGTAGAGAATGTGCATGGGGAATTAGTCCCCACACGAGTCCAGACAGGCTGGAGAGTCTGTATTGATTACCGTAAGCTGAATGCGGTAACCAGAATAGATCACTTTCCCTTGCCATTCATTGATCAAATGCTTGAGCGACTTGTCGGTCGTTCCTATTATTGCTTTTTAGATGGCTATTCAGGGTATTTTCAGATTGCTATTGTACTAGAGGACCTGGAGAAAACGACATTTACATGTCCGTTTGGCACTTTTGCATACCGCAGAATGCCATTTGGATTATGTAACGCACCCGGTACGTTCCAACGGTGTATGGTAAGCATCTTTTCTGAGTATATTGAAAATTTTATAGAGGTTTTTATGGATGACTTTAAAGTACATGGAGACGACTTTGATGCCTGCTTAAACCATCTCTCCTTAGTCCTTCAAAGATGTGTAGAAACCAATTTGGTTCTAAACTCTGAGAAGTGTCACTTTATGGTTGAGCAAGGCATTGTGTTAGGTCACATAGTGTCATCCAGGGGTATTGAGGTCGATAAGGCAAAGATTGATATCATTCAGTCTTTGCCTTATCCTACTAATGTGCGTGAAGTGCGTTCTTTTCTAGGCCATGCAGGTTTCTATCGCATGTCTATTAAAGAATTTTCCAAGATCTCAGCCCCAATGTGTGATTTGCTGAAGAAGGATGTGCCTTATGAATTCAATGAGGCATGCAAAAAGGCGTTTGATGAGCTGAAATTTCGCCTTACAAGTGCCCCAATCATTCAAGCCCCGGATTGGTCTCAACCTTTTAAGATCATGTGTGATGCAAGTGACTACGCTATTGGGGCTGTTTTGGGTCAAAAGGAAGCTAGAGCGTCTCATGTCATACATTATGCTTCCATGACTCTGAACGATGCCCAAAGGAACTACTCCACCACTAAAAAAGAAATGCTTGGTGTAGTGTTTGCCTTGGAGAAGTTCAGACAGTATTTGTTGGGTACAAAAGTGATAGTTTATTCAGACCATGCAGCACTTCGTTATTAGATGACGAAAAAAGAGGCCAAGCCAAGATTGATAAGATGGATCCTCTTGCTAAGTGAGTTTGACATTGAAATAAGAGACAAAAAGGGAGCTGAAAATCTTGTAGATGAACACCTGAGTCGGCTTGTGCATGTGGAAGACAAGTCAGGAAGTCAAGAACAAATTCAAGGACGATTCCCTGATGACATGCTTTTCGGAGTCGATACTGGTGCCGAACCGCGATCGCCGCCAGAACAAGAGCTGACCGCGGTTGAGACAACCGCGATCGTGGCCAACATCAACGGCGATCGCGGCCCTGACGGCGACGACGACGATGAGCCGCGATTCGAGGAGTTTGCTTTAGGGATCCACTCGTTCAGGCCATGGTATGCAAATCTAGTTAACTACCTCGTCTCAGGGGAGTTTCCTCCTAATTTTACCAAGGCTCAGAAGGACAAGGTGCGTCATGAATCCCGATTCTATGTTTAGGATGATCCTTATTAATGGAAGGACTGCACATATCAGGTAATCCGATGGTGTGTCCCGGATTTTGAGGTACAATCTATCCTGTCTTTTTGTCATTCCTATGCATGTGGGGGTCACTTTGGGACTAATAAAACTGTTAGGAAAGTTTTAGAATCTGGTTTTTATTGGCCTCATATTTTTAGGGATGCATATGCTTTTTGTAAATTATGTGATCGTTGTCAGAGGGTGGGTAATATTTATAAGAGACATGAGATGCCTCAATCTCGTATGATATTCTGTGAAATTTTTGATGTTTGGGGCATTGATTTTATGGGACCCTTCCCCTCTTCCTATGGGAATCTGTATATTTTACTTGCGGTGGACTATGTTTCCAAGTGGGTGGAAGCAAAGGCCACCAAAACTGATGATTCAAAAGAAGTTGCAGGTTTCCTTAAGGACAACATTTTTTCCAGATTTAGGAATCCAAAAGCTCTAATAAGTGACAGGGGTACTCATTTTTGCAACAAGACTGTTAGTGCTTTTTTGAAGAAGTACCATGTCACTCACAAGATATCTACAGCCTATCACCCCACGACCAATGGACAAGCTGAAGTGTCCAACAGGGAGATAAAAGCAATTTTGGAGAAGACGGTGGCGCCTAACAGGAAAGATTGGAGTTTGAGACTCAATGATGCTTTGTGGGCCTACCGTACTGCTTATAAGACACCCATCAAGATGTCTCCCTTCAGATTGGTTTATGGCAAAAGTTGTCACTTGCCAGTTGACCTTGAGCATAAAGCTTATTGAGCGGTCCAAAAGTGAAATTTCAACATTAAAGAGAATGGAGAGTTCAGGAAATTACAATTGCAAGAGTTGGAAGAGTTGAGATTGGATGCTTATGATAATGTTGTGAATTACAAGAACAAAACAAAAGCATGGCATGATAAGATCATCCTAAGGAAGGAATTCAAAGTTGGAGACAAGGTCCTTCTATTTCAATCTCGTCTCACACTCTTCCCAGAAAAACTCCGTTCTAGATGGGCTGGACCGTATATAATTACTCAAGTTTTTCCACATGGGGTTGTGGAATTATTGGATGGGGACTCCCAAAAGGTGTTCAAGGTTAATGGTCAGAGATTAAAGAAATACCATAAGGGAGTCAGCCAGGAAGTGCTAGAAGAGATGGGTCTTGATGATCCAACCCGAATTGCCAATTAAAAAGGGCACTAATGTCGAGCCAACGACATTAAATAAAGGCGCTGCTCGAGAGGCAACCCGAGGTAAGTTTTTCTTGTTCTTTTTCTATTTTTGTTTTTGTTTAGTTTTTCTTTTCAATCTCGTGAGGCTAACACGCAGGTACTAGGTTCAAAAGAACATTACTGAAGACAAACCGCGAACGCCCCTTAAAAAGAGCGATTGCGGGGCGTTTTTCGAAAAGAAATTGACGGTACAGCGCGTAGGCCGCGATCGCTGCCTTGGTATATATAAATAAAAAAAAATTCAATTTACGCGAGGCAGTGGGGCCACTCCCACCGCCGACCCCACTCCTCTTCATTCCGCCTTCTTCTTCCTTCATCCTATATTTTTCACTTCTTCTTCAACCTCCATCAAAAACCTCCATTAATACTCCCTTCTTCAAACCTCCAATAACCCCCTCAAAAATTTCTTCTAAACTCACTAAAAAACCCGGATCTACAATTCTCACCTCGTCCTCAATCCAAATCCGTTCACAAAATTTCTTCTACCTCTCTATTTTTCTCTCAAAATCAAATCTACAAAAATCCCAAAAATTTTCTCCCATACCTTTCAATCCACCACATCCATCCCTCTTGGTCCATTGTCGGGTTGTTGAAGACGACCTAGAGAAGCGACCGCGGCCCGGTGTGGAAGAGAGTTGCGGCGTCAGAGTTTCATCGCCGTCTGAAAATCGCCGATCGCGCAGAACCGCGATCGCTGCCGTACGACAACCACGATCACGGCCTTGACCCAGAAGGCGATCGCGTCCCAAATCATCGGCGATCGCGGCCTACTGCAATTTGCTTGAATTCGGATTTCTGTAAGTTGCTTCGTTGCTTCTATTGCTAAGCTGATTAGTTGAATTATACATGGCATATCCTGTCAAGAAGTTAACTGCTGCACAAAAGAAAAATGGGATTCTCTGGCTAAGAGGAAAATCACTAGTACTAAATTCTATGATGTTGAGATGCTTAGGACACTAGGCATGTATGACTGTACTCTGAGATTTCTGAGGGAGGGTGGATTAAGGATACAATTCCTGATTGGGTTGAGTTGTTTATTGGGAGCATTAAGAAGATTCTGAAGAAGGATACATGTAAGATTGCTATAGGTGGGATGATTACTCTGATTGTCAGAGAATTTGTGAGTCAAGAGGTGCTGGGACAGCCTAATAGGGTTGAGTTCACATTTAATGAGAACCAGCTGAAGAGGGCGCATTTGTTGAAGGGATCAGCAGAGCAGGGTTATATCTGGACTTTAGGTTTTCCAGCTGAGGATTATTTGCGTCTTCCCAGATCCATGTCCACTGGCCCTGGTTTACCCTATCTATACATCCGGTCTGATTTTGTTGGTGGGGGTGGGGCTCAACAGGAGATGCCTGCTCTTGATGTGGAGATGGAGGATCATGAGGATGATGATGGGGATGATGGGGATGGTGGAGGAGATTTGAGAGATGAGGGCATTGATCCTGGTTTTGGTGGTGCTGGTTTATGCCTGGAGGTGATGTTGGTACTTCAGGTGGTGTTGGGACGTTGTCAGCTGGATGGGGTGCTAGTTCTAGTACAACACTAGCGAGTACATCGAGTTGGGGGACATAAGGATATTCTGGTTATGGTGATGGTGGAGTTGTTGCTTATAGAGGTGGATATGGAGGATATGGAGATACCTCTGCATGGGATGTTGCTGCAGGTAGAGTTGGATGGGGTGCACAGTCTGATTTCGATTGGTAGAACCGGATGTTTTGGGAGATGGGACGACTTACTATGTCCCAGAATGAGATTGTTGCCACCCAGAGAGATATTGTAGCGCAGCAGAGAGATTTGGCAGCTCAGTAGAGTGCTATTGTATCCACCGTTCAGTCTATACAGCATGTGCAAGGGCAGCACCATGAGTTTTTCAGCCACATGTGGCCAGGCTTTCCTGATTGGTCACAGTATCAACCACCAGGTTCACCGCAGTGAGTCTTCTGTTTTCCTTTCCTTTATTTTTATCTGATTTGTCTTTATTTCATTGAGGGCAATGAAAGGTTTAAGTATGGGGGAGGGAGTACTCATTGTTGTATATATGTACAGATGCATTTCAGTTTCTGCATTTCAGACTTGAAAAAATTAAATAAAAAAAGAGAAAAAAAGCCATAAAAATATTTAAAAAAAGGCATAGAAAATCTTGGGATGAGTTGAAAACCCGAAAGGGCGACTCATGTAATAAGCAGGTAGCCCGGACCAGCATTAGGTTGGGGTAATGAGAGGTTAATGAGAGATGTGAGTAACTGTGAGCACACCTAAAGAAAAATAAAAAGAGTGATTAGGTGAAAACCCGAAAGGGCGTCTAAGTAGAATGAGTGCTAAAATCAGAGTGTTTAAGATTCATATTCTACTTTGGGGTCTGGGGATTACACTTTAGATGTTGGGTAGATCCTAGGTTGCTCTACATTTTTTGGAGCTTTAGTGTTATATCTTGTATCTGTGAGGTGTGTGATTTGAGCTTTCATGTTTTTGCTCATTATTTCTCTACATGGGTTCGGGTTGTGAGCTTATTTTGAGTGCTTTTTAGTTTTAGATCATTTTCTCCCATTGCTGTCTGTAGACCTTTATTGATTTGTCATGCTTGATTTTATTTTGAGCTTACTCGAGGACGAGCAAGGTCTAAGTATGGGGGAATTTGATATGCTGTGTTTTGTACAACATAACTAGGATTAGTACATATTTGTGTAGTATTTTAGGCCTATTAGGAGCATTATGGAAGAACAGATTTGACGGCCGAGAGTTCAAAGTTAGGAAGAGTTTGAAGATTTCGAAGACATTGAAGGCCGCGATCGTTGTCACCCTTAAGGGCGATCGCGGTGGACGTCGCCGAGGCAGGTCAAGATCGCCGAGAGGACCGCAATGACACGAAGGCCGCGATCGCGGCAAGGTTTGGGTGGCGATCGAGGTTTTGAGGATCGTCGATTGAAGTCGCGCTTTGAAGTTAGGCAGCGATCGCGGCTGTGTTTGATGGCAGTCGCGGCCTGGCTGGATCTGACGCGCGATTGGATTTATCCGCTTAGTTTAATATTTTATATATCTTTTTAATTCCGACTTGTTCGAGACTATTTTAGGTTTTATTTTTCAGACTTGGTTTGTATTCTCTTAGACCTAGTTTTCATATTTTCATACTTTGGTATTTTCTCTCTTATGGAGAACTAAACTCCCAAATTCTATTCAAGTTGAAGCTTTTCCGACTCAAGTTGTTGTGAGATTCGTCTATTTAGGTCCATTTCTACAGGTTATTTCAATTCTCTTGTGCGTAATTGGTATTGATTGTGTTGATTTCTGCTTGTTTGGCCAACTTGTTGGAATTAATATTATCTATTGCTAGATCTAGGTTTTCTCGTAGAAAAGCCTAATCTTAGTAGAAATTTAGTTGGTTTAGGACTCGTTGGACTAAAACAATTGAGAAGAGATTTGAATGCATGTTAATTGTTTGACTCGTTGGAATTCAATTGCATGTATCATGCTTATCCTTCTTCTCATCGCTAATATCCCTATTATTTATGATCGTTTCATAAATTGTTTGGATATTAAGTTTGCATGTCTCATTGTCATTTATATATCTGATCAGGATAGGAATAACCAAAGGAATAACTTGTTTCAATCTATGATCAATTGCTTGAGGAAGAAAAGTGGATACTTGAATAGGATTGTTTTTCCATAATTGATAAAAATCCATCTTTTGCTTTGTTTGATTACTTGTTTTGTTTGTTTCAATTATTAGTGTTAGTTTATTAATCAAAATCCCCTTTTATTACTTTTCTGAGTTGATAATAATATTGCTTAGAATTACAAGTGTCTCTTGGGTTCAACCCCGACTTACCGACTATACTAGTTGAGTAACTAGGGAATTATTTTTGATTTGACATCACTGATTTCTAGCCAGTCATAAGCCCACTTAACTAAAGCACCCAAACCATCCCTGAACCTAAATGACACATGTGTCAATGGTCCACTACAACATCTGGTCGAGGCTCCAACATGGGTACTAGAGAAATACCTGAAACTGAAAAAGAAAAATCCTCGAGGGGTCAGCTACTATCCTAGGCAAGCAAGATAGCAAGCGGTAATAGTAAGATGTTTAAAAACAGTAAGCAACATTTTGACATTCATCAAGTGGGAAAACATAACAGTCCAACACACACATCACAATTTATAATCACAAATCCAAATAGTTAGCCACACACACAACAAATAGAAAACACACGCGACCCTACTGGTAATGCAACTCTCCCCTCCCACCATTGCATCCAAAATATGATGCTAACTCACATGTGCTCGAGCGCCGAGACGGGCCCTCTCACTCCTCACATACGTCAAACTTTCAACCCCTGGTCAAACGTCCAATGGAGCAGTTTCCAAAAACAAATAAATTAGTTTATTTTAAGAGTATCCGTGTGACACACGAACATGCCTAAACGCCTCGCCACCGAAAATCATTGCACATGATCATGCCGGTTAGATTGCCAACATAGAGAAAACAACGAAAAGTTTCTTTACAAGAAAATGTTTGAAATTTAATGCTCATCACATCACACAAAGAATTTAGTGAACTACGCACAATGGTGGGTTGACGTTTGGTTCTTATAGATGAAAATGTTGGTTCTACAACTTTCTCTACTTCATGTATGTCCTCGACTTCAACATACTCATCCTCGCACTGAAGTAGAGTTAGAGTAGGATCATGTAGGCTTGGCAATTTCACCCGCACACGATGGGTACCCGAAAAACCGACCCGAAAAAAACAGAAAAAATCCGATTAAAAACGGGTGAAAAACGGGTTTCGGGTGAGCGGGAATGGAGCGGGTACGGTTTCGGGTATAACCTCGCCCGACCCGACCCGGCCACCCGGTTTTTTGTCCCACATCAGAAAATTGGTAGAAGAGGAGCTTATAAAAAAGGATAGGAGAGGAGGAGAGGGTTAAGTGTTTGAAGTCTAACCATAGAGTTGGGCTTTGAGACTTCTAATTAAATCTATTTTTTGGCTAATCCAATGGGTAGGCCCTATATAAATAGGTTTAAAATTTAATTTATTTTGTTTACGGGTCATCGATTGACCCGTTAATTTTAGTTTATTTTTTTACGGGTCATCGGTTGACCCATTGAACAAATAAACTTAAGGTTAATTTATGATTGAAAATTTAAAATTTTAACTTTTTATAACACCCGAAAAAACCTGACCCGACCCGAAAACCGATGGGTTTTGGGTGGGTCGGTTTTGAGTGGAACCCGTTGGGTGAAAATACCGGGTCGGATGGGCGGTTTACAACCGCGGGTCGGGTGGTGGAAGTAGTCCACCCGCACCTGACCCGACCCATTGCCATGCCTAGGATCATGTTGTGGATCTTGGTGCATGGCGGCTACTTCAATCGACATGACCTCCTCTTCTTACAAATGTTCATCCCAAAGAGGCGTTTCTTCAAAATAGGGGCACTCCTCTTGTAGTATCCGTATCATTTCCATGTGACACTTGATAGTGATAAGTTGGTCCAAGCTTTGGAAGGAAATCATTCTTTTCTTTCTTTTCTTTTTTCTTGCAACTTCTAATAAGATAAGATTTTAACCAAATTTTGAGCGTTTACCTTACAAAGCTCTGATACCAAATGGTTAGAATCAAGGGTCGTGAAGTCAATAGTGTAAGGTAAGTCCCCTAGACTTCCAAGGAATTCGACAACAAACACCCAGAAATCTAGCTTGTCTTCAACTGGCTTGTTCTCCTTGGTCCGGACTCTGATTTGAGTGCTCGATAAGTTAGATCTATGAGTCTAATTGAACTCCTCAAAATTTCAGATTAATATCACTTGTGGATCGAAAGTTATGACAATTTTCTTGAGGTGTCGTAGAATCCACCGAGAAGAGATTTCGATGAGAGTTTGAATGAGATTGATGGAGTGGCGATGGAAGGGGATTGAAATGGGATGATTTTGCATGAGATGAAGTGACGGTTATGGATGTGGAATTAGAGAGATACGACCCACTCTCCAAAAACACAAACTATGGATTCAAATAAGGATGCGACTCACCTTGAATGGATCCTTGAAGATGACTTAATATGACTCACAAACCAAGGGGATTCACTAACCTCAAGGACGAGTGGATCAAAACTACTAAGAAAAATTCAAAGCTTAATTCTCATTAGGTTTCAAAACTTGTCTAAACAAGAACAAAATGCCTATAAATAAGCACACAAAATGTGGTTACAAACAACTCTTCGGTTCACTTTCACCTATCACCTCACCTACCACATTACTTCTTAATACCTCGTTATTTTTTAATATAATAATAAAAAATTAGAATATTTACAATAAATAAGTATATCCCACACATTTAGTAGAGATTTGAACGCGAATGGAATTGAACATGAGCTTCGACAGTGATGAAACCGGATTGAAAAGGAATTTTGATTGACATCGGGTAGATTACGTGAGGTTCTCATATGATTGAAAAAGAAGTTTGTGCGCAGAGAAAAAAAGAGATGATTTAAAAAAAAATCAATTTGTGTGGTTGCCTTGATCAAGTGGCTAAATGACAAAAATTCTAATGAAATTGCCACATGATAATTAATCAACAATTAAATGATAGAGCTTCTACAAAAGCAAAAAGGGCCATGCCATAAGCCAACTAAAATCCAATGCCTTATAAATTTCATTAGTAAAGTGCCGAGTCGCTCATTACAAATTAAATTGTGATCAGTACAAATCAATACTATGCTTTAGATCGATCATCACATAAACTTTTGGTAAAAATTAAAAGGATATTATTATATTTTCGTTTTTTAGAACTATGTAATGATTTGACGATTATAAAAAAAGCTGTGTAGGTAACTCAATGTTAAATTTAATATTCAGTACAATCGTCTAAATTTTAAATCAAGTTCAAAGTCATAACATTTTGTCTCCGAGAATTACGTGGACTTGATTTTGTCCCAAATGAATACGACGAAAATTCGACACCAAATTCAAAAGGGTCTCGAATTAAGTCATAAACACCAAAAAAAATTAAACTCCCCTCGTCTAGAGAACTACATAAGAACTTGAAACCTTTCAATAGGCTATATAAGTAACTCGATTTCAAATTTATATTGGTACAATCGCCAAATTCCAAGTTAAATCATCGAATTGAAAACCTTATTCATTTGAAAGAACTATGTACGATTTGATCTAACTCTTTTAAAAGAATACGTAGGAAACTCAATAAAAAGCAAATCAAATGCATGATCAGTTCAATCACATCCCCAAATCAATACTCAAAGAGCTTTCTTTTCAAAAACTACGTAAAAAGACTTGACGCCTAGAAAAGACTATGTAGATAGATCGATATGAAAGACTAGATCATCTTTCCTAGACAGTTGGTTTAATCTTATTCGCATCATTCAAATAATAGTTGGAACGGGTATAGGCAACCTGTCTTAGAAGATGAGTTGTACAAAACACTTTGAACCATATAACACTTAATTCTCTTCAAAAAGATATGTAAGCATCCCATCAAAATATGTGTACAACCCAAATTCTAAAACAAATTAAACCAAATCCTTTATATTTATACAACTTTTAATAAAAACGTAAAAGAAAAGGATCAAACTCAAATTTAAAAATTATATTTTACATATATTTTTCCATTTTTACGCAACAAAGTATATATCAAATTTGTTGGTGTATGGTTGGATGGTAACTTTAGAGAGAGAAACTCTCTTTAGAGGAATAAAATTCAAACAAAATTCATAAACTAGAGAGTAAAATAAAAGAAGGAAGGAATTTCTTATCTACGCTGGATAAGATTAGAAGAAGGATTTTTTTAATGTGTGTTCATAGGTACACATTTAGAATTCTAATCTTAGTAATTTAGATATTGTTTGTTAATTTTAATTTTTTTAAAAGGATTCATTAATTGCAATTTAGGGAATAATTTTGAAATAATTTCTCAAATTAACACTTTTATTGTATGTCCATGGGCACACACTAGCCGAACCCTTAGAAGAAAAGCGAGTCAATCAGTCAAGAAGGCCGAAATTGATTCTCTATTTATCAATCTATCGCTGCGAAAGCCAGATTAATTATGATACTCTATACCTACTTTGAACTTGGGAGAAATTTCTATTGGAGAAAAAGGACAAATGTTATGAAGGAGATTTAGAGTAGGCCTGATGGAACTCTCGTTTGATTTTTGTACCTCTTGGGCCGTAGGCCTATTCTTTTTGTGTGTTTGGGCTTGGGCTCTTTTTGGCCTTTTTAGTTCTTTAGTTTGTTGTTTTTTGGTGGTTGTGTTGACAGGCTATCCTCCATTTTAGTGTATGTACCTTATCGAGATTGGGAATTGAGTTTGGGCTTGGATTGCTAGGCAGGTCGTGCTGCCTTAGCGGCTTCTGATTATTCTTCTCTTAGATGGAGACTCGTCAGCGGTCCTTTGCGTATCCGTTTGGATTGTTCAGGATTGACCTCCAGTCCTACGACGCTTTGACCTCTCGCGCATTTCTCTCCTGCTACGTACCAATCGTCTTTCGTTTTACTTTCTTCGGTTGTATTTTACCTTTCTTGTGGTTGCTTGTTTTGTTTATTGTTTGCCGAACTCTCGACTGCTACCTCTAGATAGCCTCTCAGGATGCCAGATTTATATGGTATCCCGAATCTTTACCTATAAAAATAATTGTTGGGGTATGTTGTGGATATAAAGTATTTATACGTAATGAATAACGGATCAAACCTTTTCAAAATTTAGTCAATTTTCCTCTCTTAGTATATGTCTTAAGATGAGTAGGTCTTATAGGAGCTCCAATCATTATCACTGCTTTTCCATTTAATCACTTATAAAATATGATATCACATGCTCCGCAGGGGTAGTACAACATTTTAGTTGTAACAATTATATAAGTCAAGGATATTTGTATCATCATATACTTTAATGATACTTTTCTGAATCCAATAATTTTAAAACACATGATTTTGCAAGGTTGTTTACCAAATACCAACAAATCAAATATATTCTTTGTCTCCATATGCCATTTAGTAACAACTACTGAGCTTTCCAACCACATACACCTAGAAATGTTGGTTGCTTTGCTCAACATATTCAGCTTTTCCCCCTAGCTAATCCATTTCAACAAAGCAAACCTCTACTACAAACCACAACTTGCTCATCTCCACGAAGCTAGCCTCATAAAAATGATCGAGAAGGATGATACAAACAACAACCTCCAGTGCTCGAGGCCGCCAGGTGGCGGGATCTGGGGCGTTCGGGCCAGCTTCCAATTCCTCTCGGGTATCCTCGTCACCCTCCTCATAGTCATAGTTTACCTTATAAGAGGCTACAAGATCACAACATGGTCCTATGCAAATCGTCATCTACAAGTCGGTGAATGTAGGAGTCGTGATCAACGACTTCTTAGCAATGAGACTTTCTCTTCTGCTTCTTCTTCACCGTCGTCTCCAGGATGTGATTTGTTCTCAGGAAAGTGGGTCTATGACAATGAATCTCGCCCTTTGTACAAGGAAAAACAGTGTTCTTTCATGTCGGATCATGTCGCGTGTGGGAAGAACGGGCGTCAGGACTTGAGGTATCAAAATTGGAGGTGGAAGCCACACCAATGTGACATCCCAAGGTCTCTTTCTATTTCTATCTCTCAACTTTCATGTTTCTATCAATTGTACATGTTTTTTTTATCAAAACATATGTTCAAGGGTTTGTTTAGATAGCCGATGTAATACATTAAGTTACATTAATTAAATCCAAGCTAGGCCAAATCTCTTGTTCTGCAAACCTATTGTATTGCTTATTCCATTGTTTTAATTGGCTAGATTAAATTTTTTCTCTATTTTATTAGTTGATCATTAAAAATGGGGACATGATTAGATTTGTGGCAATTATATTGGAGTGGAATTCAAGGGAAAATTTAGAGATTATGTGATCTAGCTAGCTAGCTTGGTAGTTGTATATATATACACTTGCACTTGTTTATCTTTACAATGGCGCTTTTATGTGAATGGTGTTGAAGGTTTAATGCCACAGCATTGCTAGAGAAGCTGAGGAACAAGAGGCTGATATACGTCGGCGACTCTCTAAATAGAGGCCAGTGGGAATCCATGATTTGCTTAGTTGAAGCCACCATCTCCTCTCCTTCCCTAAAGTCTATGGAGTACACTCTTAACAGTTCCTTGATCATCTTTAAAGCCATTGTAAGTTGGGTCATATTTTGACAGGTTTAATTCCGAGTTATAATTTGATATAGGTCTTAATCAATAAGTTAAGTTTGACGTATATGTAGGAGTATAATGCAACAATTGAGTTCTACTGGGCGCCATTGCTGGTGGAGTCCAACTCAGACGACGCATTGCAACATACGCGCTCTCTGAACGGATCGTGAGGGTGAAAGCGATAGAGAAGCACGCGAAGCATTGGACCGACGCTGATTTTCTTGTGTTTGATTCGTATCTGTAGTGGAGATTGCCCACGGTGAAGCTTATGTAAGTACTGATTCCACTGACTAGCTTGTCAGTACGTACATTGCTAAAATTAATAGTAGATCCACAGTCTTGTTCTCTACCTAGATCAGATCTTATATAACTAATTAATTATATTGATCGATTACCCAATATAGTAATAATTAATCACTATCAAGTGAAATGGCAACAGTATTATGAAATTATCTCAAGGCTGGAATATTATTGCATTAATAAGCAGGTGGGGATCGTTTGGAAGCACGGAAGCTGTATACAAGGATATGCCGATGCTAAGAAGTTATGAGATGGCCTTACAAACATGGGCCGATTGGTTGGAGGCTCACGTCAACCGTTCCAATACCCAGATATTCTGGGTTACCATGTCATCAAGTCATGATAGGTACACATCTCCAGATTTTTTTAGGGGAAAAAAGTAGATGGATCAATTCACCTAAATGTATACTACTAATACTAGAGATATACGATTCTGACATGTAAAAAAATACTAACAGTAGTGAAAATCTACAGGGGTGAAGATTGGGGTGCACCAGCCGGGTCAAATTGCTACAATGAGACGGAGCCCATACTCCAAGAAGGCTACTGGGGACGTGGGTCCTACCCAGAGTGAGGGCCGTTGAGAGAGCCATTGACGGATTGGGCCAACTGGGCCTGAAAGTCCAACTCCTCAACATAACCCAGCTTTCTGAGTACAGAAAAGAGGCCTATGTATCTGTCAACAGAAAGCCCGTAAATAAGGCCCAATTATCAGAACCTATAAGCTACGCAGATTGCTTCCACTGGTGTCTTCCTGGTGTCCCTGATACATGGAACGAGCTCCTCTATACTTTTCTTACGAGTTCGTGACACTTCCTTATATTTTTTTACTTAAGTCTCTTTCATAACGTTATTATCTTTTGTAATTTTTATTTATAATATGTTGAGCGGCATTTAATTTGTCTCGGTCAAATAGGGCGAGTCAGAAGACAAACGTACTACTGATTGACAAGCAAATCTCACCCTGCTGCTCTCATTAATAGTGGCTAAGGTGTCATTGTTCATTTGAAAATATGTTATAAGATGTGGAAGAACCTAACTTCTTTATTAATCATTATCATTATCATATAAATGTAACAGCTAACAAGAACGTACTACAATGTGAAAAGGATAATTTATTTTTATATATATGTGAGTTTTAATCATAATATGTTAGTACTTAGTGGCACTCAATTTGAAAATGTCCACAGATTATGTCTGCATTTTTCAAAAGGAATTGACAGCATTCTATTGTGTTTATCTTACAAAACGGAAAAAGGATAAGGTAGCTAGTTACATCGAACAGTATCTAGCAGGCCACACCCATCACAAGATTCAAAAAAGTATATTTAAAATGTTAAGTTGAGATTCAAGTTCATTTTGGAAGGGATTGAGTTCTGGTCGAGATCATGGTCGTGCTTATGAAATTAAAGACCCCTCATCTAGGTGGGGCAACGTCATAGTGATCGGTTGTGCATTCCTCAAATGAGTTGACCCGACTCGGTCGTTTTTGCTACCTATTAGTGGTGTTGCGTTCAATAGTGCTTAGCTCATTCTTACATTTTGTTAACTTTTCATTGTCTATTAGTTTTTTCTTTTACATGTTTGGAATTTTTTAGCTTATACTTATACTTTCTTGTCGGCTTGCCGATTTGCTTTGGCCTCCCATTTTACTAGACTTGTACGATATATCGAATTCTTCTTTCCTTATAATAAAAACTCAAAAACCTAATTACACGAAGAAAGTAAGGTGTTGGATAATTCATCAGCGTTATTATTAGCTTCCTTTAATGTAACCAATACCGCTATACTGACTACCAAGTCCCTTGTAAGTTATAGCTAGCATTTTGATTGCTTTCAAGGATCAAGCTAGCCAGCTAGGAAGTTTGTTGTTGCAAATGTTCTTGGGTGCATATTTTGTGTTTTTTTTTGTGCTACTTTTTAACCAATCAGGATAGTTCCAGGGTACGATCGAGTGGACTCCAGTCACGTTATATCAAGGTTCGGGTCCACCTATATAAGTTGGGTTAGTTAAAATTTCACACCAACATTATAATTCTAGCTATATTTTAGAAAAGTAACATCTCCTACAATTATACAAGTTAAACAATTTGAGAAGGAAGCTAGCTAATTAAGGGGAATCTTCACGCCAACGAATTGAGAAAGAGTGAGGTGCCAACCACTCCGAGCTACTCCAAAACCCTTTTTGCCCATCTCACTTGCATTTGACCTTCTAGGAGACCCACCAACAATAATTTATTACTTAATCAGGAAACCACACCAAACTTTGACCCTGCAATTTCCCAAAACAACCTCTTGCACTCAAAATCTCAGCCTACTAGGGATGCCTGAATTAGCCCACCCAGGGGTAAAATGGTCATTTTAAGATTCCACATGTGTAGGGTTTCTCCACTTTTATCAAAAAACTGTTGCTTTCAATTGACATCCGAATTGAGCTGCTACACTCATAGTCTCATAGATTAATTTCCTTCTCTTTCTTCCCTCCTAATCCATTTTTATAACATACTTAGAAAACAAACAATAGAACACCAAGTTGCACCCATCACTTCACCAACCATTTTTCTCATATCTATTTCTTTCCACAACTCGTTTAAAAACGAACATGGATATGATCATACGAAGACACTAAAGAGCCAAAGGAAAACCTGAGAAATGGGCAAGCCACAAAATCACCAAGCCCTCCATTTCAGCCCTAGTTCGAGTTGGGGAATCCGAGGAAGCTTCCAATGCCTATCTGCTTTTCTCATAACTCTCCTCGTAGTTGGAGTTATTTACTTCTCAAAGGATTATAACATAACCGGATCCGATGAACAACTAGAGGTTGCAGAAAGGATGAGTACCGTTGATAGTTGGTTTTTCAGTAACGACGACAAGGAGAAGAAACAAACATCTTCTTCTTCTTCTTCTTCATGTGATTTATTCTCGGGAAGGTGGGTTTATGACAACAAATCATATCCTTTGTACAAGGAAAAAGAGTGCTCTTTCATGTCGGATCAATTGGCTTGCGAGAAGTTTGGGAGAAAGGACTTGAGTTATCAGAATTGGAGGTGGCAACCACACCAATGTGATCTTCCGAGGTCTATTTTTGTTTTTACTCTATTGTTTCATGCCATATTTATATATGTTGGATGATTATAATGCTTGGTTTTTTTGTGGGTACATGAAGAATGTGTATTTGAGCTTTTGGTGTGCGGGTGGTGTTTATGTTAAATTTGTAAAGGTTCAATGCCACAGCATTGCTAGAGAGGCTGAGGAACAAGAGGCTTGTTTACGTCGGAGATTCATTGAATAGAGGGCAATGGGTATCCATGGTTTGTTTGATTGATACAACCATCTCGTCTCCCACCCTCAAGTCCATGCGCTTTCATCTTAACGGTTCCTTGATCGTCTTCAAAGCCATTGTAAGTCCTCCAATATACAACTTTAGGCCGGCTATAAAAGTGATCGAGCTTAATTTAAATGTTAAGAGTATTCTGTAATTTCTCGGAAAAAACAAAATAAGATTCTAATAAAAATGTTCCAGTTCCTAAGAAATTAAGTTCATTGTAAAACATAGCTAAATCTTTAGTTATGATGTCACTGACATGGGAAGCCGAGTTCATCAGTTTGAGCTTTGTATGTGTTGACTAAAAGGACAAACGGTCATTGTATAGATTTGTCAATTAATTGGGTAGGACATGTACTTGGGCAAGTCCCTTAGCATTTTGGTACCATATATTTAATTGGATAGGCATTGGGTTGAAAATTGCCCAATCGTCTAAGTACAATTTGTTTTAGTCAGGTCGATTAATTAGGGTTCGAATTTGAATTACTTTAGGTATAAGTGGCCGGCTGATATTATTTAGCTAGGCTTTACGTACATTTGGTTTACATCATGATTGGTCAATTTAGCTCTTTGACCCCTCTTAATTAATTTGCCTTATAATGATCACAAATTAATCATTCAGGAGTACAATGCAACAATCGAGTTCTACTGGGCTCCATTGCTGGTGGAATCAAACTCAGACGACCCAGTTCATCACAGGCTCCCGGACCGGATCATAAGGGTGCAGGCCATCGAGAAGCACGCGAGGCATTGGACCAACGCCGACGTTCTTGTCTTCGACACATACTTGTGGTGGAGAAGGGAAACAATGAAAGTTTTGTAAGTATCAACATTAGTTTCATATATAAAACGCATCGTTTTCCCTTGATTTGATGTCTTGGAGTGAGTTGCACGCTTATTGTTGTTATATATATATATATATATATATGAATTAATAATAATGGGGCAGGTGGGGGTCGTTTGGGAGCCCTGATGGAGTGTACAAAGAGATTAAGATGCTGAGAAGCTACGAAATGGCTTTACAAACGTGGGCTGATTGGTTGGAGGTGCATGTGAACCGGTCCAAGACTCAGATCTTCTGGGTTAGTATGTCACCTACTCATGAAAGGTATTGCATTTCCTACTTTTGGTCACGACATATTACCTAATATATATACTAATTTCATTGACCTATTGTGCCGGACCAATTAATGACACTCATAATCAAGATTTCCGATCCGATCTACTACTAAGTATATCTGGTTTTAGGAAAGCACCAGAAAATATCATTGACTAAGCTAAGCTAATTATATATATTCATAATCACACAACGTGCTTAGAACGAACATCAAATTAAGCTAGCTACTTCAATCCACCCCTATAAATGATCCGAATATATCTATAGACTAGACTACCGGCCGGACCTATATATATACATCAACCTTGTTCGGTGTGGTTGACAAGTCTACACCATGAATTGGATTCAACTTTAAATTATATTAATTAATTACTTTGTTTGTATACCCTCACAACTTTTGCCAAATTGCTTATAATAGCTGACATTTCATTTGTACAACATCTATTAGCTAGATTTCTGAATCATTGTTTTTCGTAGAGGATTGAAAACCTAATCATGCTTTGTATGTATGCATGATGCATATATGGGTTGGTTGGAGTTGTTCGACTGTGAATACATCGCTATTATTCATCTTTTGTTCAAATGGCTTTGGAAAGATAAATTTGAACAACTTAAAAATAACTCAACACTTGATCAACAAACCAAACTTGCTTGAACAATTTTAAAATCTGCATCCAATTTGTTTGATACTTAGAGGATTGAATTTTGATAGAGTTTTAGGTGATGAAATAGTTCTATAAGGCCTTGTTTGGCACTGATACTACGATATATCAGGTATCGATATCGATATAAATATCAAGGTATGAGTTTGAGTGATATCAAGCATGGGTATGGATATGGAGTGATATCTTGGATATACTATAATATCAAACAACATATATCAATTTATATCGATATCAGAAAATATAAAAATACCAGATATGAGTATCGGTCATATCTATACCCATATCAGGGCTATCGAGAAAATTTGTCTAACCAACTACATTCGACAAATGTCATATAACTCCAATAACTTGACATCAGCCATCATCTTTATGTAATTTCAACTCAGCATGATTTGTGTAGCTGTTTATTGTATTGTAGAGTTGGTAATTTGTATTAATGTGAAAATCCCAACACTAAAATCGGAAAATCCACAGGAGCGAAGAATGGGGTGCGCCAGCAGGCTCAAATTGCTACAACGAGACAAAGCACATAACACAAGAAGGCTACTGGGGAAGTGGGTCCGACCCGGAAGTCTTACGGACCGTTGAGAGAACTATTGACAAATTGGGCCAATTGGGCCTGAGAGTCCAGCTTCTCAACATAACACAACTCTCCGAGTACAGAAAAGAGGCCCATCCATCGGTCAACAGGAAGCAGTGGGAGCCCTTAACAGAGGCCCAAATCTCAAACCCAAGTGGCTACGCTGATTGCTTCCATTGGTGTCTCCCTGGTGTCCCTGATACGTGGAACGAGCTCCTCTATGCTCTTCTTTTCAAGTCTTCATGACAATTCATGGACTTTTAATTTTTAAATTTTTTTATTATGTTTAATTTTTCCTCGTTTTAAGTAGTCATTAATCTGTCTTGGACACTCTGATTTGTCATAAGACAAACGTCTTGCGTTCAAGATAGCAATTCTAAAGCAAAAGTGTTTCATCTTGATCGATCTCGAACAAGAATACTGTGAAAAGAACAATATACACACCAACAAGGTGGGATGCAACCTTTCAAGACTAATTTTCTATAAGGATTCGCAAAAGAAGTCTCCAAAATATGACCCAAGGAGATGAACTTTATTATACATTTGTACATTCAAATCATTATTAGCTTTATGTATTTGTTGGTCAAAATACTCGTTATAAGAATTGGAATTTTCTGTTATGAAGGCAAAATCTATAGTTTGAGAACAACGCAAACAACTAGCATTGCGATCTTTTTTAATTACCTTTTATACCAATTGTACGTCTACAAATAATAATTTGAAGGACTCTATAATATCACGACCAAGGTAGTGTGCATGTGATATCCCGAACCCATGCTAAATAACCCACGCTTAATTACAGTATGTTATGATTATTTGCTCCTTCCATTGCCTTGTAATCAGGTACCCTAAACAATCAAGAGGAAGTCGATAAGTGCATGTGCCTTTGTACGTGCAAATCATATGATCTGAGCTATATAAATTTATATGTTCTGTTGTGAAAAAGAACAGCCATGCAGGCGTGAGCAAGACCTAACAATTCATAGCATAGCTAGATTGGGGAACAAAACTTCTCAATTAATTCTGCATAATGTATTATTTCTAACCGAAAAATTGTTCATAATTAAGCATGCATGATCACATGAGGTGATCATCTCAATTTGCAAAAACTTACATTGTCACTCAATCCATCATATCAGATGACGAAAGCATCATGGATCACAAAATACTGAGCTAGTTCAATCCCAAAGACTCGTCCTACCAAAGTGGAAACCAGTTTACCAGGATCATCAGAAGCCTTATACGCATGCATGATCACATGAGGTGAGATCATCTCAATTTGCAAAAACTTACATTGTCACTCAATCCATCATTTCAGATGACGAAAGCATCATGGATCATAAAATACTCAGCGAGTTCAATCCCAAATACTCGTCCTACCAAAGTGGCAACCAGTTTATCAGAAGCCTTGTACGCTTGAATTATACAATAATGCAAAGTTGTGGACGAAACAGCTAACTCGCCCTCTTGTTCAACCTCAGATCCAGAATGATCAGTCCAAATCACACAAAAACTCGTCGGAGTAGAGACAGAGACAAACTCAGAAAAAAGCACCAAAGCAAAATTCGACCTCGAATGAGACGGCATTGGCAGGCCAGCCATAGGTCCACGGAGGCACTTGCGAGTGATCAGATCGTAACAACACAAGTGATTCGACATTACTTCAATCCAGAAGATTGCTCTGCCGCAAGAAATCATAGCATCAACATCGACATTGAACACATTTTTTGAAAAATTGGGGTGCTGAAAGAGTCCCCAATCCCTAGTTATCGCATCGTAAGTGTACTGATCCTCAGAAAACCTGCTAGCGAGAAGAATTTTGTCCCCATCACCTTGCAATCCGCCTTCAAGCGACAATGTATGGAAGTTGTGAGGGCGATGGAGGAAGGATTCGACGAATTCCCTAGGATACGGGGACAAGCATCCCCAATCGCCCTTGCCTTGCTTCGGATCTTTAGGCGGATTGAAAACGAGAGCCTGGAGAGATCGCCAGCACCAGAAGTAGATCTTCCCATCGTGAGCCGTAATCGACGAAAAATGCCTCCCGAACGCCAAACTACTACAATTTTCGTTCCACGCAGTTTCCGAATTATCGTGATCCCGATCGGAAATTTTGGAGAAATCGCGGCAGTAAACCCTATACCAGCCGCGATGGAAGTCTTCCAAGGGCGAATCCGACGGGTGGAGGTGAGGCTGTTCCGTTTTGACGCAATAATCGACGACCTCGCGCGTGCGTTCATGGCTATCGGTCCATT